>OU744737.1:1900112-2530169 GCA_916613615.1 Steromphala cineraria
GCCAGCCTTCAGCTTTGTACCCTTTGGAAAGATGCCGTCTCCCCCTTCATTTGCCGGATACGCAAGTCCACAGTTCCTTGCAGCCGGAAGACAGTTCTACGCAAGTCCGGAACCAACGATGCATCTTGGATCTGCCGTCCATCATCGTCCTATTTGGCCTGGTCTTATGGCGCAGGGATTTTAGACTGACCTCTGAACTCTGAACTCTGTGACATTCCAGTATATACAAGTGCATAATCGATTCGTTCTCCGATCAATTTCATTGATGAAGACTTTGTGTTGTAATGAATATCATACAGTGAGAATCTGAACTATTTACAGTTGCTGGGGAAGCAATAACCAGATAACCCATGCTACGAGCCTATCCAAGCTTTCTATTTATTCATCAGATTCTACGCAAGCATATATGAATACTTTATCAGATTCAACGCAAGCATAGCTGTAACCTTGGTCATTTTCTACGAAATCATATATGGATACTTTATCAGATTCTACGCAAGCATATCTGAATACCTGCTCAGATTCTACGCAAGCTTAGCTGTAACCTTGATTATTTTCTACGAAATCATATATGAAACTTGATCAGATTCAAAACAAGCATGCCTGCCAACTTGATAAAATTCTAGGCAAGCATATCTTTAATTTTGAGCAAACATGTATCAATGCCCGTTTAGATTATATCGCATTTTGAACGGGCTTTTTCTTCATTGTTAACGAGGAACCTGCGCAACTTTGTCTATATTCTCTAGTCATGTCATTCCGTGATGATATATACTTATACATATGATATATATATATAGATACTGGTCACCATGTGTCACATGTCCTTAGTATTTAACAATAGTAGCTATTTAAGATGTATATATATATATCCATGTTGTTTGTTGTACATATATTGTTGGGCGTCTTTCATTGTTACAGAGTTGAAGATGATATATATACGTAATATATATAATGTATATTTTTGTATATTAAACATGCTGAAATTGAATACATGAATGTGTTACTTCTGATTGTTGATTCCAAAAGTGGCGAGAATATTTTGAAGTTGGTTGTTCAAAACAAGTTTGCCTGTCGATGTGATGTTTTTTTGTCTTATAGGAAATAGAAAAATAATACTGAAATTCAACGTGATTTCAACGGTTGGTTAAACTACATAGCGTTTACTTTCAACTGAGAGCTAAAACAAATCACGTCCATGATGTAAACATCGAAGTACTACTCAAACCTCCACTTGAATGTTGAATATTGTGGAATGCATCAAAACAGTCTTCTCATCTTCCATTCCGATTCGTATTCTAACAGAAGATATTGGAGGATTGAGGTATCCCTGAATAAAAAGATGCATCTCCATCAACGTTTTTGAGTTTACTGGTTGAGAGTCAAATGACTAAAGTGAAATAATCTCTACTGCCAATGTGTTCATGAGCAGATAACATTGTAAGAACTCCGGATACCATTTCCTAGCCCTCAAGATTAACAGAAGACCATGATTTGAAGCAATATTAGAGGAAGCGTTTCATAATTTGAAAACAAAATCAATTAGACAAAGCGTTTCATAAGTTTGCAAGAAGTCTTTATTTTATTGTACTCGTCAAAAAGTAATGTAAATAAGACAAAAGTATACTTGTCCATGTGCGACTTAATTGACCAAATTTCCAAATATCTTATGCCAATGGTAGTCTTATCTGATGATATCAGATACAGAAACCATGCCCGCTACCTATTCCCAATCTGGGACCATCTATCTTATCCAATTCGCTACCCCTTATCCCTTCCAAGGAAATCCCTCCCCTCCTCAGGAACTAACACCAAAGACCACACCCCCCTCCCCTCCCCCACCTCCCCCGGACCCCTGTTGGAGTGATATCAGATCCAGAAATATTGCCCGCTACCTATCCCTATCTTGGACCAACTATGCCGTTCCTTACCCCTTATCCCCTCCTAAGGAACTATCTCCCCTCCCCAGGACCTCCCTCCCGATACCCCTCCCCAGGACACCTCCCCAGGACACCCCCTTCCACCCAAGGGACCCCAGCTGCCCTCCAAGACAGGCGGGCTGTTGGAGTAGGGCCAGGGGAATCAGCAAGGGTGCCTGTGTTTTCTACTTCCGTGTCAAAGGTCACTGGCCAGCCATTATTTCCCCATATATCCTCGTTAATTTGCTATATCGTGCTTTGATGAGGGGGTGACGATGACTGATACAAAAGGTATAGCACATCGGAGCGGAGATAAGACTGTTCTTGACGAGACGAGAGGTGATTGAGTCACGCCGTGAAGAGAGTTGTCTCGTAGATAACGCGTTTATCAGAGTGTGTTGTGTCATGCTGGAATAACGTTTGGTCACAGTAGAATAATTCTTACATGAACTTTGGACAGGGTTAAAATGACATAGGGTATTTTTTTGAATATAAAAATTGCTTTTGCTGTTTGCAGTGTGTGCCGGGCAAAATACATATATATATTTTTTGACAAACACAAAAGTGAAATTGTTCTAACCAAAGATTGATGTCACTTTAAAGAGGCAGTAGCACGTTTTTTTTTGAGAGGATATATAAGGTGATATCAGGAAAATGAAAATTAATGGTTCCAATTGAAAGACAATGTATCTTAACCAAATGAAGCAGCAATAATTCAAAACATAATGTAAAGTTTAGCCATGCGAATCCTTATTCTAACTGAATTAAAGGTGTTCTCATAAAATGGCCGCCAGTGGATTTTATGTGAATCTTTATATTTTGTTATATGGATGATTGATTTGTGTTATGAGAGTTTTGACACAATATAAATAATATATTAACTTACAATCATCAGTAAACATTTGACATATAAAATGTTCAAAAAACGTCCTACTGTCCCTTTAAATTGTTACTTGATCCATGAAACTCTACCAACTGGTATTTACTTTTTTGTCCACTGTGAATTCGTTTTAAAACTTTCTTTTTTCCTATCGATACATAATATAGTGTATATTGTTTAGTTGTCGATGATTTGAATTGTAAATAATGGTGATCGTCAGCAATAACACAATGTATTTGTGGGAAAAAATGTAGCAAATATGATTTTCGTTATAGTTTCCTAAATCTGAGTCCAAAATCAAATTCATACTCATATAATTCAAACATATTCATTAAAACAGAACAGCTGCAATATATTTTTCAAATAAACAGCAATGATTTCAACATTTATAAAGAGAAAAATTCCTTTCGAACTTCGTTTTCCAGTCACAGCTCACATTCGCGCTTTAACACTGTAATTAAGTCGCAAGTTACGAGCGAATAAGGTTATCCATCACCTTCTCTGTGTTAAATCTATTCAATATCGCCTTCTCTGTGTTAAATCTATTCAATATCGCCTTCTCTGTGTTAAATCTATTCAATATCGCCTTCTCTGTGTTAAATCTATTCAATATCGCCTTCTCTGTGTTAAATCTATTCAATATCGCCTTCTCTGTGTTAAATCTATTCAATATCGCCTTCTCTGTGTTAAATCTATTCAATATCGCCTTCTCTGTGTTAAATCTATTCAATATCGCCTTCTCTGTGTTAAATCTATTCAATATCGCCTTCTCTGTGTTAAATCTATTCAATATCGCCTTCTCTGTGTTAAATCTATTCAATATCGCCTTCTCTGTGTTAAATCTATTCAATATCGCCTTCTCTGTGTTAAATCTATTCAATATCGCGCAATCAGCGGAGGACATTGCTCGTAAAACTGCAATCAGCGCCCTGCGAAACATCACCACGAGTTATCTGCACTGTGTCTGAAAGTCACGTGATCTGCAGTTGTCGAGCTGTTTCTTGTCTTACCCTAGACTCTTTGAATGAAACAATTTGAATTGAAATTGTACTTTGGGCCACTGGGCCTCTACTCCTGAATAAAACCTGTCTGTCTGTCTGTCTTTGAATGAAATGGTCAATGCATCTTAACTTTCCGAAAATCCCGAAAACAGACAAAATAAAAAGGAGAATGAGTTTTACTTCATTTACAGAAAATTGAGCTCTTAGGTCTTCTTAAGGACTTGCTTTGGCCTTTATCTTATTATACTTGGTTGAGAACCTTAGCTTTTTCTTGTATCTTGATTGATAAACACCGGGTTTAATGAACTTTGGTCGAAGCAAACGATGTCCCCTTCACATGTACCTGTTGTTAAACAACGATCAGGCAGCACAATGATTTTATTAAGTTAGTTGTCGGGGTGTTCCTTGCATGGGTGAGTCATGATTTAACTGGTTGCTGAGAAGAACAGAAATTGTTAAAGTGTTACACAGCACTGAAATTTTGGACAATTAATTATTAATCTTTGTAACACAAAGTTACATGATGTCCATCCAACAATTTCGGTTGTATATCGTGCAATACGTGACAGGCCTCGGGAGTTTTACGATCAATGTTCCAACATTCAATGAGTCAATCCTGACGATGTCCCCGCAGATATAATGTAAAAGTTAAGGGTAATTTTTATGGGTCTTTGGTTATATTTTTGCTTCGGTTATTTGTGGATTTCAGGCGTTTAATCATTTAGGAAGAACCCATCATACATTAAGTATGGGAAGTAATAAAGATTTTAGGACAAAGCACAAGCAGCAATGTCAAATGTTTTTTTTGCAAATTTGAAATACATGAAATCCCAACTGACAACAGCCATTTTTTTGGTTTATCAGTTTCAAAAGTTTTCAAAAGTCAAAATGTTATTGTGATTTAATTGGGTAATCTACGTTGATGAAAAACTAAGCACTCATCTAACTCAAGTCCATGTGCCAATGCACATAGGTTCAAATATCGCGTTTCAGTAAACCCCGGTAAATGAATACCTGTAGTTCAGCAGTCAATACTGAAAATAAATAAATAGAAAATAATATCAAAATAAAATGATTTACATATCATGGCAGAAAATGGTTTGCAAATCTTAAATTCCGCTTATTTTTACATGTTGAATATCGCTACTACTCCTAAATTCGGCCCTTCAAATAAAATATTTCGAAAAGGTAACAATTGCTGGATTATAATCCGAACGAAGGCAAAGGCAAAGGTGTCCGGTGTATGGTATGCTCTGTAAACTGTACAACGTGATATCACTATAATTTCCTATCTATAGTGTCACTATATGTACCGTTGACACAGATTTATCTATATTAACTGTGTGTGAGCCGAGGTCGACCTAGTGACACAACTGTCGGATAACAATCATGCAGCCCCGGTGGCACAATCGGTTAGCGCGCCGTACTTATAGTCAGTACCTTCCCCGTGATAACACGGGACGAGGAATGCGGAGGTTGTGAGTTCGAGCCTCACCCGGGGCAGGCTGCAATTTTACTCACTTTTTTTTGGTTTTGTACAGTTGCAACCTGTGACATTACATTGACAAATCTTGTTGAAGTTGCTTAATTGCAATTTTGAAAGATATGCAAGTGTTTTGAGAGGTTACATAATGTTGTTAAAACCTTATGTTGTTTCGGCCTGGTGTTCATGTTGGTAATCTTTTGGTACAATCAGTGCCAACGCAAAGGTTTTCATTGAAAAACGCAGGGTCTGTAATTTTACTTTTCTGGATATCAACTTCTTGATTTTAGTCATCTGCGTGTGTTAGAAAGTATAAATATTGATATTTGATCTCTTTGAAATGCTAGAAAGCTTCTGATGAAATCCCTCTTTACACCATGAAAACAAGAGATCGAATTCAATGTAAAGGTGCCTTTGGTATTTAATTGGTCAATTGCTTTTAAATTTATTCACATCATTAATACTATAAAATATAAGTGTCATAGTAGTTTAGAAAAGCAGTACATTTTCTTTCTGTTTTAAAAAAAAAATGAAATAGTTTTTATTGTATTTTGTTTTCTCTCTCTCAATAACCAGTTATCTGTTTGTTACATAAAAATGTCATATCTGGGAGATTTAAAACAGTATGTTATTATCTTTTTCCAACGTAAACTTTCTTCTTAAAGCGAGCATTTGTGTGGTTTTTTTTGTAAACTATGGTAGATTTCTTATTCTTATATCGTTTTGAAATTTGCTTTTAACATATTTTGGAAATAGGTTTTATTAATGATAAAATACTTTTAAAACAGATTCGAACTGTGTAAAGCAAAAGACAGCGCTAGTACTTTCTTAGATCCAATAAAGATTAGGGTGATTTTATTGCAACAAATAGTTTTTTTGTAAATATAATTATGACTGAGCATGCAGCATCTTCCTGGGATGTATGTTATCTGGTCACAGAGCTATAAAGTGCATAGTTTGTGTCATCTGCATTTAGAATGATACATCCCAGTGACATTACACCTTCTTTGTTATTTTCTTGATACTGTTAACTCTGAACATAAAAGATATGGAGAAAACGGATCACCTTGTCTGCAGCCTCTCCCTATAGTAAAACATTGTGTCTCTCATCCAAACCCTAAAGCAAAAATATTTAATTGTTGACCAACACAGTCTAAAAAAGTAAAGCAAGTCTAGATTGCTCAGCTGAAGCTAAGGCATCTTTTGGGCTCCATTTTTGTATAATACATGAATTGTTTAAAATGTTGACAATATTGTAAAAAATACTTCTGAGAGTAAATGTAAGTCCATAAACAATTATGAAATATTACCAGCATTTATTCCTGCATTGATAATGTTATATAATAGTTGAGATTTCCTTGTTGTATATCAATGATGTCTTATTTATCACTATAGATTTGAATCTCTGAAAGTTTACTGTCATGTTTAGTTACGGTCGTTCAGAGGAAAGAAGGTCAGTAGCACGTCCATCATCAAGACCCTAAAGAAAAAAATTCAATTGATTGACCAACACACAGTCTACTTTTTATATAGTAGTATGTGCTGGATCGTCGACTAAAAAAGCTTTTGACTCTGTTGTTTTCGACATTACACGTTCCTGTGTCTCATTTAACACTATAGATTTGAATCTTTGAAAGTTTACTGTCATGTTTAGTTACGGTCGTTCAGAGGAAAAAGGTCAGTAGCACGTTCCATTGTTTCCCTATAAGTTAATAAAGATTAACACGTCAAATGATCATCACCCTTTCAATACTGTCATGTATTTGCAAAACTCCGAGAAAGTGTGAGAACTGACGAGAAAACGATTATATAAGGTACAAATGTTATCACGCAAAATGCAATATTGGGCTCTAAAACAGCCATTATTGATTGACGTTTGTTTTCAAAACCCGCGATATTTGAAATGAACATGTCATCACCCTGCACGTGACAATCTTGTGAAAGACACGTGAGATTGACCATTCTTTAATTAACAACACTGTCGACTTTCTTGTACAATTTTAAAATAAAATAAACACACTATTTTTTCTTGGATAAAAAACGGTTTGGAACAGTGACAATGCTTTTCATAGAAGTTATGTTTATAAGTTTGTATAGGTATTGATAGTGTAATTGACGTAGTGTTCAGTTTTCTATCTGTACTTACATTAGCAAAGGGTTTTATCAGTCTGATTAAAATCGACCGTACTCCGAGGAATAAAATATCAAAAATATTGTCTCTATCGGGGCTCAGTCCAGACTGTATATCCCCTCCGTCTCGTGAATGAGAGGAAAGCCGGGCTGGTTGAAGTTCAAACCCCACTAGAGACAATATTTTTACACTTTTTTCCCTCGAATCAGACTGAGGGTTTTATCTAAGATATTGATAATGGTAATGATCTTGCTGTATCAATATTGGTAATCGTTTTTAATGTGTTATTGGTTTTTATATTACATTGGTACTTGTATTGATATTTGCATTCAAATTTAAAATGGTAGTGAAGCATGTTTATTGTTGATATTGGCAGTGTTATTTTTGTCACGTTTCGATTTTGTATATTTGTATTAATATTGGTAATTGGTAATTGTATAGGTATTTGTATTAGCATTGATATTCATAATGTTTTCATTTATTTTACTCAGTCTCTTGGTCATTGATTGAATGAAGAGTGAAGAGAAAAAGAAAGAAAGAAGAAATATATTTTGTTAAGGTGTCACATCGTGATGCATAATATAAGACATGTTAAAAAAACGAACGACAAGTTGAAGACACAAGTTGACATATTGTTACAATGAAATATTAAAATATGATATTTTTCAAAACGTAAAATGTTTCATAGTGGTAAGAAATCTCTTCGTCGTTGAAAGATTAAATTAAATCATGCACAGGGAGGAATAACAAATATATGATATTATTGTTTACACATTGGTGTTTATATTTGAAATATACTTGTAGGAATATTTTTATTGATATTGTCCATTGCATCCTTTCGTTATGTTTCGTCCGTATATCTATTCACATTGACAATGTTGTTCGAGTGTTTATTTCAGTACTGAAATCGGCATTACAAGATTTTTTGGGGACATTTTGGAATGTGTCTTTTACGTTTTTTTCCATGATATCACCACTTTGATATTAAATAAAATAAGTATTACTTATTTGGTAGTTACTGTAGTGTCAGTTTTCGTTGGTATTGCGGTCTTTGTAAACGATGCTGATAATTGTTTGAATGTTTCTTATATCACTGATGGTGATTTTCAGTTCAAGAGCTGACATTATGAAAATGTATTACATTTGTATGTGGTGTATTTATATATATATTAATATTCTGAAGGAAATGTCATAAGAATCATTGTAGGAAAGATGCTTTCAGTAAACGTTTCTTTAATACGTTTTCCTCTTCTAAAGGACTTTTAAAGTAAATGAAAGAATAGGGTATCATAAACAGCCTAGCATGGGGCAACACCATCAAAAGTATTACTGCAAAAGGTTGAATATATTTCTATATTTAAATTAATTTGAATTAAAAAAATATATTTCAGGTTGACGACGTTTTACTTTCAATAAACTCGGAGCAAACACAAAGTATTGCCTCGTATTATCACACCAACTTCTAAATGCCTTTTGAGAATTTAAAACTTGTTAATGGCTAATTAACAGCCATGAATCAAGATCCAATGATTTATTCAAATAAGAAAAGGATTACATTACGATCAGAATTGTATGTCGACATCGTTTTACGCTGTAGGAAGTGACTCGCGACACCTTGTTATGTAAAATTGTTGAAAGTCAAACCCCACCCATTCTTCTTTGACACCCGCCATATTGAACTAAATACGTAAATCAATCCTTTTTTTGCAACTTCGAAATACCCTGGGGACATGCCAAAGCTTAATATCCACATTCGGGGCTCGCATGCATCAAACTGAGCCCTGAACGTGAGTGATAAAGTCAAAACTCGGTCTTGTTAACTTTAAAGTTTGTTATAAATACCCACCCAAAGGCCAGTCGAAATTCAATGCAGGCCCTGAACGTGTATAACAAAAGAGGTGCTTGCATCACGATTGAACGGCGTTTAGGTAACATTTCAATTCGGTGCGTCCCGCTAAGAAAGTTTTGTTGCGATGTCTTGCCAGCGTGTTTTATCGAGTAAATTTAATTAGTTTTTGACCCACAAGTCACAAGAGAACTTCGCAGGGGGTAAGGGACCTAACTCATGAGGGTGTGTCGAGAGCCGCTAAAGAAAAACCTCGAATCGCATTTAATCATCAGTTGGATAATATTTCTACATCAAACGATCTTCGCATTTAAAATCGTAGAGCACGAAACTATCATTCGTTATACCCAGTATGGTGTTGATTGCTGTTTATTTGCATGAATATCACACAGAAAGTGTGAAATGGTATTACAATAAGACCATTTTCTTGAAACGTTTAAAATTCATCAAAAGGGCTATTTTCATCCCATTTGAATTTTAATAAAAGAATCTTCTGTTAACGATATATTACTCCAGTCTACGAATCATTAGGTCATTTTATACTGGCAACTCATTCTCAACAGAAGCATTCTTTCATAAATATTTAACTCAATTAAAACAGCACACAAGACAAAAGAATCTATTCCTTCTAAAATGCAAGATAAGTTAATCATCAAATGATAATGAGGATAGAGATAGGGTTACTCTAGAGAAGTTAAGTGAACTAAGCTATGAATTTTTAAACAGTGCCTATTCTACGTTTCTGAAAAAAAAGCCTTTTAAGAGATGGTCGTTTTTGGATCTCTTTAACTAAACGAGTTTAGAGATTAGGTTTATAAAGATTAAACGGCAAATTTATTTCAATAAAGTATTTATGTAACATCTAAGTTATATGAATAAATTTTCACATTTAATCATTTTGATCTTTATAAAATTTAAAAAAAAACCCCACCCCAAATGAAAATTTGACTTTATTTTAATATAATTCATATTGCTTCTAGAAAAAAAGAGAATCATATGTCATACTTTTTGTATATAAGCGAGGTGATTTCCTTTAACTATGATAAGTGACTTAATGTGCGAATATGGATAATATTAATTGATTAACCATTTTAAGCAAGTTATGTCTGTCGTTGCCCAACATAAAGGAGAAACCGCGAATCTTCTTTTAACTGCTATCCACATTTTATGTCAAAGTTGCTTTTTACACATAAACTTTAAAAGTTCTAAAATTTAATTATCAAAGACAGGTAATAAAATAACTTGAAGTATAAAACTAAAGTTTATATGTATCATATAAGGTTATACATAATGTCATATTCATTCATACTCACGATGAAAATGTTCCATATCTAAGAACTATAATATGTGAACTATATAATATTTAATTATTAAAAAATGGATTGTCCATATGTTTTATGTTTAGCATATAGATGCATAAGCATCTAGGTTTAGATCTTGAGGTAAGAAGGGGTTTTTTCAAGTGAAGACAAATATTATGGATATCATTGTATTATCCTAGTTTATTATTTAATGTCACAACATTTCTGGACCATATTTTACATTTATTACAGACAGTTTATTGATTTGCACATATAATTAATATTCATGTCTACTTATATAATATTTGCAAACTTTGTAATATCATTTGCGTTATCTGTTATTCTAAGTGGGGAAATTTCCCTGCTAACAAACCCAACTTGGTTATTGAATATGTCGTGAACTTTTGTGAGCCATAGTGGTTGTTGTTACATAGAAAACTGCCAGGCGAAAGAAAATACACACTTCAGTTGAATTTATCACATGTAAATTATCAATTTAAAATATTACGAGTTTTTGATGTCGTATTCTCAAAATGATTAGAACAAAATGAAATCATCGTTCAAAGATTACTTATAAGTGTTGTTTTTTTAATTATAAAAGTTTAATTTTTGTTGATAAAAAGTTTCAAAATAATTTTTATATAACACAAGGAAGATGCTATATGTGAAAATTGATTAAGTGCTTACTTTTTCACATATTGACAAAATTTCAAACACGATAGAGGTCATAATATTGTGATTATATAGGGGCCCTGCTTTATTTAAACAAAGATATTTTAATAGAAAATATCGGCCATACATCAATTATTTTGATCACAGTATTGCAAATATGTGTTATTGTTAACGTGACATAATTCATTATATCACATGTCTCTTTGAAATTAAATAAATTTAAACAAACTGTGGTGGTTATTTTGCCTGACGGTCTAGCTATCTTTGTAAAACAAGTTGCTATTGACATGGTGCATCCCAATGGATGGATTTCAAATAAAGGAATAATTCTGTTTTTAAATAAAAACGATTTTTAATGAAATATGTCGTATATATTTGTTGGACAGATTGGTTGTTAAAAGCAGACATTGTTAAATAGTTATCAACATATCAACAATATCCTTACGGATGGATTTATAAAGGAATTATACATTGATATCCACAGACAGAATATCAATGGATGGGTATGCTTAAAATACAGAAAATCAGGGTTACATTTACCTGCAATGTAAATTAGAAATGAGTGAAATAATAGAGATGAAAGAAGAAACCCAAACGAAAAAAGAAAAGTGACACGGTACCGGAAAAGCCTATTCGAAGACGTTTTAGCTGTTTAAATTTCCCCTTTGAAAACGAAAACTGAATGCTTTATAGTTTTGTGTCAAATGTTTATTTCACTTGCTTATTAGTTCTCTATTTTTTTTAATCAAACGAGGTTTTTTTTAAATTATAAAGTCTGCTGTTCTATGTTTGATTTTATAATTTCAACACAAATTATTTGTAATGTTCAATCAATGCTTAAGTTTCAATTCCAAACATATCATATTTGCAAAGTTATTACTATTGATTCCTTCCATTTAAATCCAGTAAGGTTCTCGACACACTTAAAGAGTTATGAAACACAGGTTCGTTTTTTTTCTAATTTTAAAATCTGCCGTTCAATGTTCAATTTTCTAATTTCAAACATATCATATTTGCAAAGCTATTATTATGTTTTCCTTCCATTCAAATCCAGTAAAGTTCTCGACACACTTAAAGAGTTATTAAACACAGGTTCGTTTTTTCTAATTTAAAGTCTGCTTTTCAATTTTCAATTTTATTTTTTTCAAAACATATCTTATTTGCAAACTAATCATTCCTTCCATTCAAATCCAGTAAAGTTTTCCACACACTAAAGAGTTATTAAACAGAAGTTCGATTTTCTTTTCTAATTTTAAAATCTGCCGTTCAATGCTTAATTTTCTAATTTCAAAACATATCATATTTGAAAAGCTATTACTATTGATTCCTTCTATTCAAATCCAGTAAAGACCTCGACACACTTAAAGAGTTATTAAACACAGGTTCGCTGGGCATTTAATTACAACTTCTTTCATTAACGACAATATGAGAAAACAATTACACGTGTGTCATCACCTAATATCGACCGGCTCTACGGTTCATTACTACTGTTTACTTCGCTAACACAAACAGATCAACAGAAGGTTAAACAACCTCCAAGATAAATTACATAACATTATCCCGAATAAAAGAAGTTGTATCCAAGTCTCGAACAGTCATTTTCTCATTAGAAGCGCGTCAAGCCCGCGTATTGTCACTTCCCAACCTCTCGCCACCACGACAGAAGGCGTTTCGAGGCTTTAAAAGTTAGTTATGGTTTATCTTGAGTTTGAAAAGAGTCACCGAGGCAGATACCTCGTTTGGAAGCCCGTCTCACCCGATTAAAATCTTTACAACGATTTGAGGATGCGCTAAGCGGCAGATGGCGGCCGGTAATGTTACCCATAACACTTAGCGGATGTTACAGTCGGGTCGCTTGTGTCCTCAGTCAATGCAGTATTGTACGATGGTCGAAACGTTGCGTAACGTTGCGACCAAGTGCGATCATCCTCTGTTTCAAGTGATACCTCTGAAATAGCCTATCAACGTCTTATCAGATCAGACGGCCCGTCTGGGTTGGAAACATCCGGGTGACTAACGAGCAATTAAGGGGAAATTACTCTAATATTACACCTTTATTAAACCGCCCTTTGTTGCCCACGCGTCTAGGCGCGGAGTGATGTGGCGGTGACAGGGTAGATCACCATCAGCTCGACACGGGTGCAGGTGCTTTCTGCAGATAAGTTCAAAACATTTAAACTGATATCAACCAATAGGGGTAGGCACTGATAGTAGTCATTTGATATATTTTAAGCTGATAAATCGTTAACTAAAATACCTTAAAGTTTTATCATAATTACCAAGTTTAAGTTTTTGCACACGAGAAACTTTTTGTAAACTTTGTTGAAGTTTTTTTGTGACCAAGGTCTTTCTTTAAGTAAGCTATGGTCAACTGAAATGTAATGGAACTCACCCCCGAACAGCGTCAAAAAATCGCATATGATAACCTATACCACGACACTAGTTGATTAATCAGGTATTGAAGTTATAATATTATTTCCAGGAATATATGAAGGTGAAAACCATCTCATGTTGTCTCTCTAGAAACCGTAATTGGTTATTTTTTTTTATTACTTTACTTCACGAGCTTAATAAAAAAACATTATGTATAGGATAATGTCCGAGTAACTCTCCATTTCTAAAAAATAATGGACCCAGGGCCCGAGGCTCATTATTTTTTAGGAATGGAGAGTTACAAGGATATTAACCGACTTGAATTACACTCAACTTTAAACAATGCCTTTTCGGGAACATAACTTAAAATATGTAAATATTTGAAATTTCAAGCGAAAAACTTGATGTAAAATACAACACTCCATTACTGAAAAATAATGGAGCGAGAGAACAATAGGATGACGTCACAAGTGTAATTTAAATCTGTTTCGAACATCATGCGGTCATTTGTCAACTACGCGAAGAAGATATAGAGGAGAGCTTTATATGAAGAATATGGAAATTAAGAACGAATGCACCTGTGAGACATTTATTTGATTGTGATTTTAAATGGTGAGTTAATAAAGATTGATAACCGCATGTTAGCCTAATCTTCTTACAGGTGTTTGCTTGATAATGCATAATTAATGAGTGATGTAAGTCAATTGTTCATTATTATCAACTCATGCATATCCACAGATGCAGTGTCTTTTTAATCAGCAATAATTAGTCATACCTTTGATTAGAATACTATAAACCATAAAGTTTAATATGTTGTAGATACAAAGTCCATTACTCACAAATGTGTCAAGTGTCGATGTAGCGTTTTGCCTTCTTGATTGGATTTCTCAATACATAAAATAATCAGGAGTCTTCTTTTACTTACAAAATTATATGCTTATGAAGCAGTGGTACTTTCTTGTACGATTGATACGTCCCACGGATACATGTAATACACTGAGGTACAAAGAAACTTCACACCATGTTTTTTCGATTTATTAAAAATCTAAAAGATGTATTTCAAAATCGCATAATCACAGTAAAACACATTTGCAGTAGATGGTGTCTGGCTTCTGTTTTATGAAAATATCTTTGCTTAATGAAGGAATTACACCAACATGAACCCCACAATGTTTAAAATGTTGTTAACGTGGCAGGAATAAGGCTTATATGCAAATTTTAACGTAGAATATGTCTTCTATATCTATAAACAGTAGTGTTTTATCGAAATGGATTTTGTGAAATTATTTTTTATCAAAAACAAGTTTTCTCCTCAAACAATTCAAAAGTCACCCAGAAGTATTCACACAAAAATGATTCCCATGTCTCTATTGGAGAAATATTCAGTACTCAGATTTCAACTAGTTAATTTTGTAAAAGAAAAAATGGTATAAATGCGAAGAACTGTATCATGTCACATTAACGTACATATAAAATAATTTTATTCGACTAGTTGGTTTGCAAAGTTAAAAAAAAATTATTGCTTGGTTTGATAATTGCAGTATAAGTAGATGTTTTTTACATAAATTGACAGCATTTATTCGTTTTGAAGTACATACGTCACCTACAAACAGGAAACCATTAAATAATTTCATAACAATGCGATTCAGGACAAGCATGAAACATCTCCTACTTACTTAAATCAGGTGTTTCAATGCATTTCATAGAGTAATCGTCTTTTAAAAAATGCATCAGTTTTCATATATATAATATTTTCCTTTTAATTTCTATTTTAGAATTTTTAATTTAATTTCCGAAGTTAAAATTGTTTCAACTTTAGTTTTCGTTTCCGACTACACAACGAAGATAAACATGCACATCAGTGTGAACACAAATCGCAAATTTGTTGAATAGTGGAATTGAATATCTATTTAGAAATAGTTTGATATCATCAATTAGCAAAGCTTAATAATTGAAGTGAAGATATTACTACTGCGTGAGATGTTTGTCAGATAGCCATTTATCTAACAATTAGACTCATATTTTTTTAATTGATCTAAAATCTTTAAAAACTGATAAATATAATGAAAAGGAGACTTTGATTTATTCATTTTCAGGAAATTGAGTTCTCAAGTCTTATAATAGAATTGCTAAGTCCTTGTTTCATTTTTGGGTCTGGCTGACAGACCAGAAAGACCTTCAATTGCATATTTAATGTCCATCAATGATCAAATGAAAATGCAGTCAAACCCCCGAAAATTATTTTTGTAAAAAAGACATTTCAATAATAAATTTAATATCCTATAATACATTATCAAAAAAAAAACCCAAATAAAACACCCCACAATCTGCATGTATATTTATCCAAAAGACCGATTTCAAGTTATAAAAATTATTTTGTGCATACACATTGTTACAGTCATTGTCCATTTTCTATGGACACCCAGGCTCATCAAAACATGTAAACGAAGAACTACTGAAGTCAGTACATCATTATATCGTTATATCTAAGAGATTTTCAGATTTCACAAAACTTGATTAAATATTCAATTTGAGATTTTGCCTTGCTGGACTATCCTTACGTTCATACCTTCTTATCAAAATATGAGACTGAGCCTTAGATTGCTATAGTTTCAAAATCATTGTTTCAATATTGTCTCTGTATATTTTATGTCTACTGATCGGTACATGTGTACGTCACTTTGACTTAACTGTATTTTGTAAGGGAGCGGCATTAACATAAGCATTATTTGCTTGCTTGCCAATACCGTTTTCTTTTTTGGAAATAAAAATATGTTTAAACCACATTGTTACAGTCAAGATTGTGCAGATACATCTTCTACACTGAGTTGGTTTATGCAATATTTTATAGTGATGGATGAAATAGATCGGGAGATTTTTTTATTAACCTAAAATTTAATTTTCAAATGTTTTTCTTTGAATGATGATTTAACCTTTGCTCTTATTAGTTTTAGAATACGTCATCAAACATTCAACATTGAAACTCTTACGTACTCATCTGAGATGTGTAGTTTCTTTTGCAGGATAAAATTAGTGAATGAAAAAGGTTTGTTGTTTTTAATTTTGTTGGGAAATCGTATTTGTAATTGTATGTTTGTGTCCCGTAAGCCTTATGGCTGGGTGCTGGGTTTTAGCAGCTTTTTATACTGTGATATTATATATACAACAAGTGACACATGAAATATAATACTCTTCTTCTTCTTCTTCTTCCTTATATCTCGAATAGAAAGACGTATGATATTGTGACAATATTTTATGATTTCATTGAAAATTTTTTTTTCTCATCTCGGTTTGTATTTTAATTCAATAAACATCTTCCCTCCTTCAACTTCGTTCCCTCGTTTCTTGAAATTTGAAATTAAATTACAATGCAAACTAACTCAATGCATACACCTAATTCTTTCATATAATTATTTAAATATATTTGATTTATTTAGAAACTTGAAAAAAACCTTTTACAGTATTCCCCTTCTGTTTGTTTAATTTCTAAAACAAATAAAAATAGTAATTCACACACACTGAAAAGGAGGTATATGTGAAAATCTTAGAAATTAATCCAATTTAATTTCCATTCTTCAAATCTCTAAATATGTGCAATCAGACCGATTCGTAACTTATTCATTAGTTTGATATGGTGATGTTGATTATTTATTTACCGCCAATGTTCACCAACTAGTGCGTTAAACTATGTACTGGGACAAAACAGTCAGATGTTGCTGTAGGCTTTCTTGAAAAGGAATGTCTTGTTCGTAAATCTCTAAAACTTCTGGATCATTATGATATCATTTGATATCATTCAACTTTCATTTTCTTATTTAGTTAAAATTTCCTACATAAAAGCTGATAAAAACATAATAAGTGGACGCAACTTTTCAATTAAGTCATTTGGTATTATTTCAATATCATGTCTATTAATCAATTGCTTTTCTTAGATTTCCTTAGAAAAGTTAAAAGATTCGTGTCGATAACGTGAATATACGCAAAGAACATGATATTCATGCAAAACCAATATCTGTGAGGCTAGGTTGTAAATCTGACATGTGTTACTAACTAATATTAGTTAGTAAATATCTATATGTAACTGTATCGGAGCGGCCTTGATATAGGCTTTTCGGAGCTTGTTTGCCAATTCACCCATGAATATATACATATCATGAATAAATATCTTTAAATCATATACGTAACATATCATTAAAATCGTCTGGCATTATTTTGATATCATTTCTTTCCATTCTTCGTTTCTAAAACTTCAGATCAAATAAAACATGTCAAACTTAAACCATGCATAAATGAACGTAACAATCCAGTGGCTATTTTGATAACATTTCAATTTCTCAAAGACTTTCCCGTATTATTTTTACATCTCTCAGAATAAAAACTTTCATCTGCTGCCAGTAGATGTCAAATGGACCCCCTCCCTGTCTTTAGCGTCATGGTGGTCGCTGGTCAAGAGAACCCATTGACCAACCTTTCAAAAAAGGAGGACGACAATTTATTCTGTTTGAAGAAGATTTATTATACCCTTGTTAGCTGGCCCCAACCCCTCGACCTGGACTTGAGTAAAAGAGCCAATTTTCAAAGAAACGGCGACCCTCCTTGACACCACATGACACAATGGAGGAAATCAAGTAGAATATCCCACAATGCAAAGGGTCACGTGCCCTGCACGCGTTACGTTCCAAATATCGCGTTGTTTTACGAGATCTCATATTACACAAGACGCAGACGTCAAGCTTGCAGCTATTTCAGCCAATCAGATGCGGCCTCTTATTAAGTCCGTAAAGATACTCCTTGAATCTTCAAAGACGTGATAATCAAAATGGCGGACACGTTCCTCGTCTAAGCAGATGGCCCTATTTTCTCTTGACTAAGACTGTAGCAAGAATTATGCAAGTTGGACACAATCTGGTCATCCTATTGAGAGTTGACCCCTGTCCAGTATAAGATTGACCACGCTTCATTAAAACTGACCCCTGTATTGGACCAGGGCATCTGTCCAGTTAGAATAACCGCTCCCTTTCTTTACTCGTCTGTTTATTTTGATTTTTAATATATTAAAACGAATACAAAATAATCAACAAATCAAATAATTAACAGCCGAAGTTTTATAATCATTTACACATTTAGTACAAAAGAAAGTTTTTAACTACATATCTTAAAGGCAGGTGATGCATTTGATCATCGCAGGATCACAAGTTAGAATAACCATTACCTTTCTTTACGCGCTTGTTGATTTTGATTTTTTTAAATATTAAAGCGAATACAAATAAGCAACAGATCAAATAATTTACCGTCGAAGTTGTGGCAACATTTACACACTGAGCACAAAAGAAAGTTTTTTTTATGTAATACATATCTTAAGTTGTTTGAGAGGCATTTTTAGAAGTTGAATTATCAAGAAGTCAAGGAGTTTTGTGGATTATCAACTTCTTTTATTATATTGTATTGTAAATACTTGATTTGGTTTCTTGAAATAATTAATAATGTTTTGATAAATCAAATCCTTCTCTCTGCCAAAAATATATAAATTTATTTAACCTAAAAAATGTAATTCCAAAACTGAGAAATTATAAAAAAATTCTACAAGAAATATACTTGGTTGAAAAATACATTTCAAGGAGAAAAAATGAAATGACTGCATTCAACAGCAACTGGAAATCACTAATCCAGATATTCAAGAAATGAAATATGGCTTTATAAAGAGAGCCTTTTCAGTTCATCTCATTTATCATGTTTATTGTAAAATTTGAAATATTTCATGTAAAATATACTTCTTATATGCTGTGTAACCCTTGGTAACCAATAGAAAAAAAAAGAAACTTCTTTTATTGTAGAATGTAGCGACGTTTCGGTATAGATTCTTATGCCGTTTTCTACAATAAAAGAAGTTGATAATCCATAAAACTCCTTGTCTTCTTATTACATATCTTGTAATGTATTTGATTATCGCATGATCACAACATCATACATGTTGTTTGCGTAAAATCACGTTATCGACAAGACGGTTTTTTTTACTTTTCCAAGGAAATCAGGATTGTTAATGTATCAGGCAAACATGCTTGTTGTGAATTTGATAGTTTAGACACTCTGTATATGTCATCCGTTTTAAATCTCTCTTTTGGAATTTTACAAGATCCAACACATGTTTTATATCCTTGTTATCAGCTTTTACCGTCTGGACGCAGGTATCTTTTACCGAATGTCAAATCTAATAGAAGTAAAAACTCTTTTATACCTGTTAGTATTTCATTTTTAAACAAGCATTAAACTGTATTTCTTTTATCATATCTACCATCTACAACGTTTACCAATACATTGTTATCATGTAAAGAATATCACTGTTGTAACTCATGTCTTAAATGTTGTCTACATGTTCTTAACCCTGATGTGCACAAATTTCCCTTTCGGGTAATAAACCATTATCTTATCTTATCTTATTTGAAGTATTTTGCGACGTCTGGTTTATGTTTTATCGCTATATCTAAGTTTAATGTAAGCCGGGATATAAAACAAATGAACACCAAAATGGCCCAACAATCATTATGATTTGTAATTGTGAGTGGAAGGAGATTTTAACATGGGATATATCTTATATGTCTACAAACACTTACGTTTTATAAAAAAAATATTAAAACAATATTTTTTATTAAAAATACATTTTCAAGATTTAAAAACGACTTAGACGTAGTCTCTGATTGATGATCTATTACCTGAATATGTCAGTTTTAGAGTTTGACGTCAAAATATTTTGTATATCCTGGTATGTGACAGTTGTACAATTGAACAATATTTTATCGGCGCTTCAAATTTGATCATTGTATACTATGTATAATGGGCCTGCGCCTCCCTTACTGAATAAACCTCTCTCTCTATAATGCATTCCCTCCCCACAGAGGCAGATCGAGTCATGAAATACTGATACAGCCTCTCCCCACAGAGGCAGATCGAGTCATGAAATACTGATACAGCCTCTCCCCACAGAGGCAGATCGAGTCATGAAATACTGATACAGCCTCTCCCCACAGAGGCAGATCAAGTCACGAAATGTTGATACAGCCTCTCCCCACAGAGGCAGATCGAGTCTTGAAATGTTGATACAGCCTCTCCCCACAGAGGCAGATCGAGTCATGAAATGTTGATGCATTCTCTCCCCACAGAGGCAGATCGAGTCATGAAATGTTGATACAGCCTTTCCCCACAGAGGCAGATCGAGTCTTGAAATGTTGATACAGCCTCTCCCCACAGAGGCAGATCGAGTCATGAAATACTGATACAGCCTCTCCCCACAGAGGCAGATCGAGTCATGAAATGTTGATGCATTCTCTCCCCACAGAGGCAGATCGAGTCATGAAATGTTGATACAGCCTCTCCCCACAGAGGCAGATCGAGTCATGAAATGTTGATGCATTCTCTCCCCACAGAGGCAGATCGAGTCATGAAATGTTGATACAGCCTCTCCCCACAGAGGCAGATCGAGTCATGATATGTTGACCCATTCCCTCCCCACAGAGGCAGATCGAGTCATGAAATACTGGTACATTCCCTCCCCACAGAGGCAGATCGAGTCATGAAATACTGATACATTCTCTCCCCACAGAGACAGATCGAGTCTTGAAATGTTGATACAGCCTCTCCCCACAGAGGCAGATCAAGTCATGATATGTTGATACATTCTCTCCCCACAGAGGCAGATCAAGTCACGAAATGTTGATCCATTCTCTCCCCACAGAGGCAGATCAAGTCATGATATGTTGATACATTCTCTCCCCACAGAGGCAGATCAAGTCACGAAATGTTGATCCATTCTCTCCCCACAGAGGCAGATCAAGTCATGATATGTTGATACATTCTCTCCCCACAGAGGCAGATCAAGTCATGATATGTTGATACATTCTCTCCCCACAGAGGCAGATCAAGTCATGAAATGTTGACCCATTCCCTCCCCACAGAGGCATATCGAGTCATGAAATACTGGTACATTCCCTCCCCACAGAGGCAGATCGAGTCATGAAATACTGATACATTCTCTCCCCACAGAGACAGATCGAGTCTTGAAATGTTGATACAGCCTCTCCCCACAGAGGCAGATCAAGTCATGATATGTTGATACATTCTCTCCCCACAGAGGCAGATCAAGTCACGAAATGTTGATCCATTCTCTCCCCACAGAGGCAGATCAAGTCATGAAATGTTGATCCATTCTCTCCCCACAGAGGCAGATCAAGTCATGAAATGTTGATGCATTCTCTCCCCACGTAGGCAGATCGAGTCATGAAATACTGATACATTCCCTCCCCACAGAGGCAGATCGAGTCATGAAATACTGATACATTCTCTCCCCACAGAAGCCGATCAAGTCATGAAATGCTGATCCATTCTCTCCCCACAGAGGCAGATCAAGTCATGATATGTTGATACATTCTCTCCCCACAGAGGCAGATCAAGTCATGAAATGTTGACCCATTCCCTCCCCACAGAGGCATATCGAGTCATGAAATACTGGTACATTCCCTCCCCACAGAGGCAGATCAAGTCATGAAATGTTGATACAGCCTCTGTTCTTAAAAGCCGAAATCCGTGGGTTCCGGCAGTTTTCCCGGCGGAAAAAAATTGCACAATAAAAAGATAATAGTTATCATTTAGTGAGTGAGTGAGTGAGCTAGTGCTTAACTCCGCTTGGGCATTTTTCGGCCATTAGCGGCGGGCAAATATCATTTAAAGGGACCATTCGAGCGGGGTATTTCCTGTTTACAATTATAAATGATTTTTACATGATACTTTCACATTTAATTCAAAATATGTTTGTGAGGTTAGCATTTAAGTTGTTCAAGATTTAACAATTTGACAAAAAGAGAGTGTATCGCTAAAAAAAAACCATCGTAAAATGAAGCCAATCATCGAAGCTACGATCGTGGAATGCATTACTACGACAAAATGTTGTCGTAACTGATAACTTTTATTGTGAATTATTTTTAAATATGCGTCTCTTCTATCAATTTCTTAATTTTGTTAAATGAATAAGCATATTACAGCACATTTGTTTTCTCGCAATGCTAACCTTTCAAAATGGCGGATGAAAACCGATCGAGTGGTGCCTTTAAGCTCTCTCTGTAACTCTGTAAAGCTCTAATCACTCTAACGGGTATTTCATTATCGTAACTTCATTGACCACTGCACTATTCGTATCATTGCAATGTAAAGGAAATTACTCTTCTATAAATCTTCCTATCAACTGCTCAATCTAAATTTAGATAAACATTTTTTGAGGTCATACTTTTGCGAATTATTGGGACTGTCGTTCTTAATTCATATATTAATTCATATATTCATATATTATACTCTGTATATATATACACCAAGCGGTATTTACAATAATTGGGACTGTCGTTCCTAATTCATTCAGATTGTCAAGTGCTAGTGTTATGTACAATAGACTATATATACAGCTCTCTCTCTATATATATACACCAAGCGGTGTTTAACAAATAACTCACTCACTCACAATTCAATACTTTCAAACCTCAGAGCCTTATGGAAAAGTGAAAAATAATAAGATTTAATACATGTGACCAATAAGATGGTTAACATAAGTAGGAGAATGCGTACATAATGTCGTTTTGATTGCTATCAGGACGATTTTCAAGGGTTAACAAAACGTCAGGATAAACGAGGTTTGACTGGGTTTTGATTAAATGGCATAACTCCTTTTTGATTTTCAAAGTTTGGTACTAATAGCGGATAACATACATTAAAATGTAATAAAGATAAGTATTTGTCTTATGATTTTACGTGCGCTTTATGCCGAGAACACTATCCAATGTAGTATAAATCATTTGTCTGCATTTACAAATAACAACCAGCCCAAATTCTTTTCATTCTGGTCCTCTTTTCACATTTTATTTGCTGAAATGGAAGTAGATCTAAGTTAAGACATATAAATAACCTTGCATTTGTTTATCTGTATTTTAGACATGATGTGATATTAACAATCAACTATCTGTATCGTTATGTAAATAAGAACTCTGTATCATTATGAATATGTACATGTAAACATCATATGGGATCTTTATGGAAATATGAAGTCTGTATCATAATGAATGTACATGTAAACATCATATGGGATCTTTGTTGAACTATGAACTCTGTATCATTATGAATATGTACATGTAAACATCATATGGGATCTTTATTGAACTATGAACTCTGTATCATAATGAATATGTACATGTAAACATCATATGGGATCTTTATTGAACTATGAACTCTGTATCATAATGAATATTTACATGTAAACATCATATGAGAATAAAATATATATAAAAAAAAAAAAAATCATTTGTCTGATGATTTTACGTGCGCATCAGATTCCTTCAAATTCCCCCTTGATGTTCGGAGTCATTAAACTAACCGTGAAGGAGGTTTGATACAAAATTGATATTGTTCCATATCCATCCTTATAATTTGATATATCAACATTTTTATAGCAAATCCACGCTGAAATTGTATTAAAAGTTTGGACAATATTTTACCAGAGGAAAATTACCTACGTAGATACAATCTAATTCGTGAAATTATAATGAATTCTCTGTCGAAATACTAATCATAAAGAATGAACATATGCAAGATATGCAAACCATAGGGAGATAATTACTGTAACGCATAAAAAATATCATTCAAACCCAAGACTTATCAATAATCTCATTTAAATCACCTGGATCCTTTCACTCGTACCTTATTGCGTTTTGATCCGAGACATGTCCTATAGGGCTCAGGTCAGGGACTCACCTAATACGGAGAGTAGATTGCAAGATGTTATCATATTGAGCGTAGGTGTAATTTAAAGCGGCAGTAGCACGTTTTTTGGTAAACCATGTATTTTTAATTGTCCACTGATAATTGTACGTTTATGTTTAATTTATCATTTTGGTAAAGTAAAAAATCTCATAACACAAATCAAATTGTGTGTGATTACAAGGAGTCCTATGGCTGGACTTACAATTATATATTTGTTTTTCACAGCTTCACTTATTTTAAAAATACGTTGTCTTTCAATTTGAGCCATTAATTTTCATTTTCTTTACATCTATTATATTCTTACTAAAACGTGCTACTGCTTCTTTAAAGGCACTTTAGCACGCTTTTTTGATGAATTATGGGACCTCATGGATTTCTCCAACCCTAACTCTAATGTTATCAAAACATTTAAACAAAATTATCACAATGCAGATATTTCAAATGGACAATAGTTTTAGACATTGTAATACATAAGGTCCGTCCGTCAGCTCACTGGCTGGTACTTTTGGTCCCTTCTGATTACTTTTAAAGGTTTTTCTTCAATTTTACCATTAAAATGTACAAAATACAGCTTTTGAGCTGGCTTCTTTTCAGATTTATTTCATACACTGTTTAAGGGTATTTTGGGGATTTTATATATTTAGTGTTACATACGTGTAAACTTACACATCGTATTTTTATCATTTTTACATAATGCAAAAGTCGTTCATAACTAAATAGCACATACTTATGGCTCAAGATAAGAGATTTTGCTACATAGGATTTTCAATCACCTGAGTAGAAAGCTAAGTAACAATCAACTTAAGTATTGTTGCCATGGTAGTTTGGTTCAGCGTTATTGTTTACTTGTTTTCTCAATGTTATTGTTTATTTACTTACTTCACGACATTGTTAATTAATTGACTGCACCTTCTATGGCGGGTACCGTATTTCCTCGAATAGACGCCGGGCCTCAAAATAAACGCCGGGTCTCGAATAGAGGCCGGGGTATGGCTGTTTTAAGTAAATAGACGCCGGGTCTCGAATAAACGCCGGGTGATAAGTTGATTAATTAATGCTCCCGTAGTTGAATTGAAATAAATTATTCCCCCTTTACACCATCTATACTAAAAAATAAATAGACGCCGGCCTCGAATAGACGCCGGGTCTCGAATACACGCCGGGGGTAAAGGGGGTCTGAAAAAATACACGCCGGGGGCGTCTATTCGAGGAAATACGGTAATTGAATATTAATGTCAGCACTGAGAGGCACCTGAGCGTGACGTCTCTTGTCGTTAACAAAGGATCGTGTCTCTAAGGGAGAGCATAAATTAATTTTTAATTAACTAGAATAAAGGCACCTTTTGTTAAATACATGTCCTTGATGCTCTTTCAGTTCGACCTTACAGAGTATATTTCAAGTTTTACAAGGTAATTACAGCTGCGTATCTTAGTTTGTTCACTGCGTATTCTATAGTGCATATTTCATGAGATTTTGAATGTCTTTGAGGTTTGCGCGGAGCGCGGTGGTGTAGTGGTTAGCGTGCTGGCCTGTCACGCCAAAGTTCGGTTCGAATCCAGCTGGAGACACACAAGATTTGTGACCTGGGCTTTACACTGTGTTGTGTCCTTGGGCCTGGCCTGGGCTTTACACTGTGTTGTGTCCTTGGGCAAGGCACTTATCCACATTGCACTCAGTCTATCCAGCTGTACAATTAGGTACCTGAATACGGGAAGTACGGACCTATGTGGTCAATTGTGTGAATGTACAATTCCTTTAGGGTAATGATGTACAGCCAATGTCAATAATTGCTTGCACTGGATATTAGGCTTTAAAATTGTCATTGTAATTACTATTATCATTAGCATTGCGAAAACGAGAGATAAGATGTGTAAATTTCACTAAGTAACTATTCATTAAGTTTGTTCACTTACCAGCGTTTTTAGTGCAAATATCATGTAATTTGGAATGTCTTTGGGGCATCCTGGAAAGGCGAAAACGAAACGGATAATGGTGAAATTTGAGTACATAAGTTAACATTCAGTTTGCGTTAACATATTCATATGACATACCTAACAGATAACCGCAACACTTTTGGCAGGTTATTTAAGTAATCAGGGGTCAAAATTTGTAAAAAACTATGTTTTACTCTACAAAAAACATAAGTGAACAATAGCTTCTGGCATTAGTTATATTTGTTCCTTTGTTGTATTTGCACCAGGGAAGTATAATACAGTATAATAAGTGTTATAAGATCCCTGTGTGCACTTAGTCGATACGATTGTGCTGTTTATTTTCTCAGAGAGTCCTCATGGACTATTTAAATCAAAATTTATCAACTCGAAATTTAAAAATATGACCCCACCTTTTTTTTAACCATACCATATTTCAACATTCTGCTCCAGTGACCAGACGATCCCAAAATATGGTTGGAGATAGATTATTTGATACATGAACAGTGGTCCTTTGTAATTGCACTTAGTGTTACTTGATTTGTATCCAAAGCAAACCCAAAGTTCATGATATGTGCACTAAGATACACTAGCAGGTGAACAATCTTAAAGGGGCAGTAGCACGTTTTTTGAAAATTTTATATTTTAAATTTTTGACTGATAATTGTATGTTAATGCTGAATGTTTTATTTTGATAGTGTCAAAAATCTCATTACACAAACCAATCATCCATAGTCAGAGAGAAAATTATAAAGATTCACATAAAGTCCATTTGCCATTTTGTGGGAACACCTTTAATTCATTTTGTGTAAGAAAAGCGAATCACATGGCTGAAATTTACATTATATATTTGATTCATCTCTGCTTCATTAAGTTTAAATACATCGTCTTTCAACTGATACCATATATTTTCATTTTCCTGACATCGCCTTGTATTCCCCCTAAAAACGTGCTACCGCCCCTTTAAGGTACACAGCTGTACTTTCTGGCATTGAAAATGAATACTGAAACCATAGGCTTAGTAATAATATTAAATTCTATTTTGATAGTTTTACCTATTGTATGAATGATGTGAAAAGGAACGTCCTATCGAGGTATTTTGTGTTGAAGCGAAATTCAAAGGGACATAACAGTTTATACATATAGCTGTATTCATTATTCGATGTAAACAAATCTGTTGATCTGAAATTATTTAGATTGTGTGTTATAAGTACATGGTTAAAATACAAGCTAGTTGAAGATTTAACTGAGAGTAATAAGTTTGTTGACTCATATTTGACAACTTTAAAGAAAAGAATGTACACTCATTGAAAAATGAAGCCAATCATCGGCACATCTTCCTACTCAAAGCCTAAAACGCCAGTTTCCGAACTGTCAGTTTTGTGGAGCACAGTGGTGTAGTGGTTAGTATGCTGGCTTCTCACGCCGGAGACCCGGGTTCGAATCCCGGTGGAGACACCAAACATTTGTGACTTGGGTCTCATCCTGTGTTGTGTCCCTGGGCAAGGCACTTCATCCACATTGGACTCAGTCCACCCAGCTGTAAAAATGGGTATCTGAAAATTGGATGTACTGACCTACATGGTCGTGATTAGCGCTTAGTAGCAGCTGTGAAAGTACACTCCTTCGGGGTAATAATGTAGCGCTTTAAGCATGTCTTAGGACGTGGAAAAGTCGCAATATAAGTATGCACATTATTATTATTATGCCTTGCTGCCGACCCTTGCCTGTAGGGGCACTATAGCAGCACAGAAAAGTAAAGGGTCTGCAGCAAGGCATAAAATAACAGTTCGGAAACTGACGGTTTAGCTTTGCGTAGGAAGATGTCATCGGCACTCGAAGTGTGAAAAGCCTTGCTGCAACATAGTAAGGCATTGTTTTAAGTTATCATTTGTACATGTGTGCATATTCTATCGATACAACTAGGTTATTTCAATAATAAATATATTGACGATTGCTCAGAGCGTTTCATTGTGACATTTTTTAGTTAAACACGATCATTGATATGTCAGAGAAAATCTGTCATTCATCTTCCTTGCAAGGCGTAACGTTCGCTTGTACATGTATATCAATGGATAGTGTAAGTCTCACTGCATGTTGCATGTGGTTATACAGATCATCAGGATACTTCTGATTGTTGTTGTGATATGGTGAGGTGATATGGGGTTTATCGCCGCTTTCAAGAATATTTCACTTATATCGCGGCTGCTAGTATTATTGCAGGAAGAAAGCCTGCAACACTATTGTGGCTATGTATTGCGATGAAAACTGCGAGCATCGGCTGGAACTAGCAACCATGGGTGGTACTGCACTGAAATTCAGTGTAGCATTGCACCCAAACCTGACTGCGTGTAGAACAGTTCTCTACTGCAGACAAAGTTGCCGAGCCCCTGGCGGGATTCGAACCACGGACCTCCTGATCCGAAGCCGAACGCGCTATACACTGCGCTATCCCGCCCCCGATTGTTGTTGTACGTTACCGTTTGATTGAAACAAGGATGTGCATAGTGCTATGAAACTCCTTGATTGAAAACATATAACTGTCACAAGGAACAAATAGATACATGGATTTGTCATGCATGTTAAAACTGTTTTGGCAAGAGTTGACATTAAAGAGTTTATTCTTCAAGGAATGCATGCATGACGTGAAGACATCGATGACATTATTGACATACCATTGTTACGCTATACAATATAAGTATATATATAAATATATAAGTCAAACATTTTTGGAAAGTCTTTGTATTTTTAACATTTAAACACATCATTGAACATCCAAATTTAAACATTTTCGCATTCACCAAAATGCGAAATGTTTAAATATTCTTCCATTCTCTCCCCACAGAGGCAGCTCAGTCATACCCGAGTTAGCCTCTGTTCTATTAGGCCTAATGCATGGGATAGAAAGGTAGAAATCTGATTGGAGGCAATCGAAGTTAGTTTCAAAAGTGGTCTTTCGCAAAACCTCGGCCATTCCCGTATACTCCGGCAAGCTATCATCGAAATTTAACATCCAGGGGAGATAACTCTTCATTTGACATAGCATCGCTTTTAACCTTCTCATTAGTTTTTATTTGGTTAATTAGTAAAATAAAATCTTATCATAAAACAAATAATAATTTACACAATTATAAAACAGATTCTATTTAATGAAAAACCCTATCCATATCTGATTTTTCAAATATTTATCCTCTCACACTGCTTATGAAAAATAAACATAAAGGCATGATATTTTCCATGTCATTATTCGACCGTTAAGAATTCCCCAAATCATGGATATCCAAAAGGTGTTTTCATTGGCTGCAAAGAAGGGAGATATCTTAAGTTACAAATTTTTGCCGCTAGGCAATCTGCCGGAACCCCGAAATCTTGGCGTAATAGAACAGAGGCTTACTCAGGTATGACTAAGCTGCCTCTGTGGGGAGAGAATGATAGTCTTCAGAATTGACAAAAGGTTAGGCGAGTCAATCAACATGAAAAGAGTCCCATCTGATGAACGAAGCGTATTCTCCGATACGCTGTTCTCTTAACAAAAAAGAAGTTGTTATCCAGAAAAGTTTGATGTTCTTATGCATGCCAGGACATACCTATCAATGGTTAGAAAGCTGGTTACGAGCTGTTTATAATAACAATAACTCATAATTTTTTGCAATATAAGGTGCACTGGAAATCCATGTTGTGCATTTTGCATCCGGCAACTGAGTTAAGCAAGACAGAAACAACTCTCATCTTTTAACGTCTTTTGGTATGGCGGGACCGGGAATCAAACACCGGATGATGAGCGGACACTCTACCAGTTGGGCTATATTCCCGGTTATTGAAATTGAGAATTCGTCCGGAACGGAATCTACTTGTTAAATATCTAATAAACTAAAGTAGTCATAAGAAGTATCATACGCGTCTTTTGTGATTTCATTCTTATTAAGCAATAAGCCATCTTAACGTCATTAAAGTCAGAACGTTGCGTCACATAGACTACCTTAGCAATAGAAACAAATACAATTCTCGCTCTCGCTCGTATATTATCTTTATTTTACGCTTTATAGTTGAAGAACTTCTCAAAAAATGAAACCTCAACATAATAGAATAGAATGGAAAGCCTATTGATTACAATTTTCAAAATGATTTTACCAATATCGAATCGATAAAAAAATGAATGTGTGACCAAACTTCCTGTACAACCCTCAAGGAAATCATATATTCATAAGTTACTGTGTAAAATAACCAAAAACATATCCAAGTTAATATGAAACATTGACATTATGTATTCGATTAACAATGTAAAAAACAAAATATTCTCCAAAACAGTGAAATTATGCCGTTTGAACAATCTAAGTGTTTGAGTGGCATTCTTGAAGTTGGTATAAGGAAGACAAGAGTAATTCTTTGGATGAACAACTTTTTTATTTAACAGAAGGACGTTTTGGTATAGATTCTTCTACCGTTTTCAAGCATATGGTAAAAAATTAGAAGTACAGCAATTTATACAGTTTGGTAGGACAATGAGAAAACAATAACAGTAACAATAGAATAAGATAACAATTACATCAAAGAATAAATTACACGAAGCTAAGAAAACATAGGATGAGTGGGATACCACCGAAACGTCGCTATTGTCAAATAAAGAAGTTGTTCATCCATAGAATTAATCTTGTCTTCCTTGAACCATCTATTTAAAAATACAATAAAAAGATGGCGGGTCTCTTTAAAGGGGCAGGAGCACGTTTTTAGAGGGATTATAAGGTGATGTCAGGAAAATGAACATTAATGGTTCCAACCAACAGACATGCTTTTTAAACTAAATGGAGCAGTAATAATTCAAATATATAAAGTAAAGCTTAGCCATGCGATTCCTTTTTCTTACACAACATGAATTAAAGGTGTTCACACAAAAAAAGCCGCCAATGGATTTTATGTAAATCTTTATACTTTGTCCTCTGACTAATGATGATTGGTTTGTGGTATGAGATTTTTGACACTGTCAAAATAATACATTTAACATTAAATTACAATTATCAGTGAAAACTTTATAATATAAAATTATCAAAAAACGTGCTACTGCCCCTTTAAGAGAAGACTACAGAGGCCAACAAGATGATTATCATTGAAAGCTAAGATAGACATTATTGATCTATCGATACGCATATACTCTTATATATATATGTACATAAGACTTGACTCCGAGGCGCAACATAAATCAATAATGACAAACAAGTTTCACATACTGTTCAAACTTTACCAAGTATCACTTGTATCTTGAATAAACTCTGTATTCAGGTGCGCTTAACGATTCTCTCCCCACTGAGGCAGCTCAGTCATACCCGAACAAGCCTCTGTTCTAATAACCAAATAAATGTGATAAGAAGTAGAAATCTGATTGAAGGCTATCCAAGTTAGTTGTGCAATCAGCAACGACGTTTAAAAAGTGGTCATTCGTAACGCCTCGGTCATTTCCGTATGCTTCGACAAGGCTATCAGTGACATCATGTTAACATCCAGTGGAGATAACTCTCCCTTCTACAAAACATCGCTTTATGCCTTCTTATTAGTTTTGTTTGGTTGACAATCTTATAAAAAACGAGAACACCTTTTATTCGTGTCCAATTATCAGTGAAAACTAGAAAATATAAAATTTAAAAAAACCGTGCCCTAGCCCTTTAAGGTGATGCGTATGATTGCGCCTTTACAGAGTAAAATCAAATTTGATGTCATAGAACATGATCTAGAACAATAATGGCTTGATCCTTTGCATTATGTAAGCATAGGCTCTGTATATCGATCAAAAACCAACTTTCTACAACAAAGCAGATTTCAATGTGTATATGCCGATACTTAAGCGATGATGAAGTAAGGTGCAACAAAGAGGCCACATATAGACACACACCTCATTTCCAGCTTATCATGATATAACAACACGGTGCTCTCGAAATATTTACATTGGTGGCTTTAGATGGTCAATTGAGTGACGTAATAATGTAAACACATAACTCGATTTATTACCCATATGGTTGAAAATAAGTAGTGACATATTTTCAATATGAGCACTATTGCACATATCACGTTTGCCTAACACCGACTGTTGTAGCGCGAACTTTTACGAAACTCGTGCACATTTGTGTATAATCCTCGCTCTCGCTCGGGTAATACAAACATTCACACTCGTTTCGTTAAGTCATATGACACACTTCCTCGGGTAATAACTCTATTTATTGCCCATATTGTTGAAAATAAGTGCCGACTTGTTTTCAATATAAGCACTTGTGCACATATCACATTTGCCTAGCAACCATTGTTCGTGACGTCACTGTAGCTGGCCATCGCAAGGGAAGCGACCAATTTCTTGGATATTTATTGTAAAATGGAATAGGATCGGTAATAATGAAATTATTACTCTCGGAAGCGTGCCATATGCCTTTTACTAAACTCGTGCAAATTTGTGTATACCCCTCGCTCTCGCTCGGGTAATACAAAATTTCCCACCCGTTTCGTAAAAGTCATATGACTCACTTCATCGGGCAATCATCTCTGTATCTCTATATCATGAACAACTGCTTGACCTTTTTGTATACAATTCTCTTGTTGTATTTTTTGTATGTACAAAGTTGATTACCATTAGTACATTCAGTGCATAATTCCAATATTTAAACGTGATCGTCTATAAGACTTTTCATCTCTTCTCTTCGTCCCGATTGAAGTTACCCAAGATGTCGTCTGTTCCAAGTAAGGCGGTTATTATGTAACTGAAATAAAAAATAATATTTTTACCTCGACCGAAAACTTCTTTCAACATATCCTTAACATAACTTCTTTGAGAGGCATTTTAGAAGTTCGAATGACAATAATGCTGAGGAATATATGGATGACAACTATATGGATGATATTTCTTTGTTCATTGTATGCGACGTTTCGACACAGATTCTTGTGTCGTTCTTCATAAAATGAACAAAGAAATTGTCATTCATATATTCCTCAGCATTATTATCCTTAACATCATTGTAAGTAAATTCCGAATTCCGAATAATGATTTCTTTTTTAAATTTGACACTTTCGGGATACGAACTTGTTCGGTTGATTTCTCTCTACACGGTCTAACGACTGTCCGCATAAGCATATGATTGGCCCGTAAAGTGCAGACGAAATGGGACAATAATATAGTCGCGTTTAGAATAAAAGATGTTGACAGAGGAGTCTGTGAGCTTATGATACCGGATGTTCTAAGACCATTTTGCGGAGGAAATCTGTGGATTGAGTTCGAATTCCCGAATACGATATTTTAAATTCTTTGTTCCTTCGTAGCTCAGTCGATGAAATTAAATTATTTTACATTAATTGTAGATTGAGCATAAGCATAAGCATAATGTATAGATATTATTATAACATGATAAACCACAAGGATGATGTACAGTAGTTAATAGAATTAGTGATTTCCTTCCGTCTGTCCTTCCCAGTGTCAGTAGGTTAATTGTTTGCTTGTCTGTCCATCCGCAAAACCAATCTGATCACAATCGGCCTTGTCCGAGTAATGAAAGTTTTTAAATATTAACTCGATCGAGAATCTATCTTGTTATTTCGATAGGTCCTCTGACCGCACCCCCGAATGACAGTTTCGAGTTGATAATGTTTGTTAGGTTACATTAGGACGTGTCTATTCATGTAAACTGGATAGGTGACATTGGCTTCCAGGAATACTTATTACTGTTACAATATGTATATTGACAATTTATATGTAGCTTAATGTAGCTTATTTTGTAATAAAAAAGAATATATTATATAAACAGCATTTCGGGATGTTCATGAAGATGTTAAGAATTCTGATAATTAAATATGTCACATCGTTCGTTTCAAAGCCAAACAATATATATGCGACAAGTATGAAAGGCACGGACTGTCTCTTTAACTCTTCATTTCGGCCAGGTACAGTACATCTTGCTACTCGAAGCCTAAAAAAAACAGTTTCCGAACTGTCATGTTCGGCCTTGCTGCAGACCCTTTACATGTCTGTGCTGCTATTTGTATTTTATTTACAAATTGGTAAATTCTTTATGCTATAATCTTTTTATATCGTAATATTTACATTCTACCTAATCTTTTTAGCATTATATTTTTCTCACTTTTATCGTATCTCATTTCTTATGATATATTTTTTACCTTTTTTGGAGTAATCATACAATCTTGGGTATATATAAATTTATATATTTTAACGCTTTTATATAAGCAGTTTTTTATGTTATTGTTTAATAATATGCTTTTACGATAATATAGTGTTTTAGTTTGCTTAGTGTCTCATAAGCCAATTTATGGCTGGACGTCAGTTTTTTATGCTGTACATATATATCATGCTTTATATACCTTTGAAACTGACTTGTGACACTTAAATAAAATATTTATGCAGACCCAGTACTTATCTGTGCTGCTATAGTGCCCCTACAGTCAAGAGAGTAAGCACAGAAAACTAAGGGGTACGCAGCAAGTCTACTCGCGTTGTAGGTTACGCGTAGGAAGATAGATAAAGAATGACTCACAGCAGGTTGTCGACGTCAAAACACAGTTCTTGATGACGTCATCCCAAAACAGGGTAACAGTACAGGGCATGTTTAACAGCTGCCCATTGGAGCACGTGATATATCCGGCGCACGTGCTGCACGATTGGTAGGTTCCGGAAGCTTTGCCCACACATGACGTAATGCACGAACCTGGAAAAACGAACATACCACTTAAAGAGACAGTCCAATTGCGCCATTATCATTTTATACCCATATATATAGTAGCAATATTTGACAAGACCCACATAATGGTCGAAATTAATTCATCGTATTAAAGAAGATTGATCAAGTCCGAACCATCCGATGTTTTCTCTTTCTGACACATATATTATAGTAAGTTATCCGAACATGGTAATTTTACAACCCAATTAGCATTGATCGGTATAGGGAAATGGATTCTGTAGGCTAAACGGACATGAAACGTTTGTTTTAGAGCTGGTACTTTTTATCTTAAAGCATAGTCTACCAATAGTCTGGCAATTGGTAAAACGTATTTATGTTATTTTGAGATCACCTTGAAACACTTTTACTGCTCCTTTAAAAATCAAAAAGTAAAATGGTGTTCTCACTTGAGGGTGTCGTAGTAGTCGGTGAAGTTGTAGTAGTAGTGGCGGTAGAAGTAGTAGGTTCAATTGTAGTGGTAGTAGGGGTAGTAGTAGGGACAGTAGTAGTGGTGGCGGTAGTAGTAGTGGCGGTAGAAGTAGTAGGTTCAATTGTAGTGGTAGTGGGGGTAGTAGTAGGGACAGTAGTAGTAGTAGTTGTAGTAGTGGTGGCAGTTGTCGTAGCAGTTGTCGTAGTAGTAGTAGTAGTAGTAGTAGTAGTTGTAGTAGTGGTGGCAGTTGTCGTAGCAGTAGTAGTAGTAGTAGTAGGAGTAGTAGTAGATGTAGTAGTAGTAGTAGCAGTAGTAGTAGTAGTAGTAGTAGATGTAGTAGTTGTTGGAGTAGTAGTAGGGACAATTGTAGTAGTAGAAGTAGTAGTCGTTGTTGTAGTAGCTGCTTCAGCTGCTGCTGTTGTTGTTTCTATCCCAGGGGCAGGTGATTCCGGCCATGCTTCTGCCAACTCTAAAACATGTTTTATGTGTAAGAAGAACCTGGTAAATATGTTTTATATGTTGCACGTGTGCAATAAACCATAAAGTGGTATTGGAATGTCAAATCTTCCTCAAATTTCATTATACCATTCTCTCAAACAGAAGCTAACCAAATGAGCCAAGTCAGATATTCATGATTCTAGCCAACCTTATTTTTTTCAAGTAAGTTTTCAAATATGTTCGCCAAATTCTAAAAAAACATAGTATATCATTTGGAAAATCGACTTTCTGGTTTAATGTATCAGAGGTAAAGTGCTCTTGAAACACTCACAGAAAGCCACAGAAGAAAACAAACGGATTGCTAAAATATCGAAGTTAACAAGTTTCTTTACACGTTCCCATCGACCACTTGTGGAGTCATTTTGATAGTTAGTTTCGAAATTAACAATATAAAGAACTTCACACACAGGAGAAAACCTCAAAAATCTCAGAGGATTATGTCCCTAAAGACGTCTCCACGGACCCGATGGTCTCAGAATGGTCGTTAAGACTGATTTTTACTTGTAATAAAAGGTGGACACATTTTGTTCAGGCTTTAAGGCGCTGACGTCATCACAGACCCGATGATTTCAGAACAGTCGTTTAGGCATATTTTTGCTTGTAATTAATATGCTGGACACATTTGCTAAATGAGTTTTCAATTTTTACCATGTTTAATGGGGCTGTATTGTTTTGACATTCTGAAAAAATACCCGATTTATGATTAAAAAAATTGCAACTTGGATACGTGGATTAGAAATTTAATTCGCTTTGCTTAATCAAACCATTTACAATCGTTTAAAAAATCTTTTATCGGTTGAGGAAGTTGTATTGCAACACGTAACATTTGATATTTTTGTTGTTTTTCTTTTCTGTGAGATCTCTCAATTACTCAAGAAAACGTGCTTCAGTCCATTTGATGTTATTTAATGGAATCGCAAATAAAACTTATATGACAGTATATATACAATAGTGTCATTTGATCGAGAGGAAAGTAGATGAAATTATCATTTTAAAGCTAATCGACGTCGTACTTTGAAGTCGCGATTATGATCGAAAATCGGACAGTGACGCGCGTCAATCAGTCCAACGTTATTTTGAAATCTCATCTTAAACAATCAGAATGACTGTTACGAGTTGACTAGTACCCATGCCAATAGGTCGGGCTTCCACGTAAATATATATATATATAACTGTTTCGGATTTCATTGAAACAAATCATGAAAAATGGCAAATTGGCATTAATATATGAGATATTTTTAATTTTTATCAAGAGTTTTGCCATTTGCGTTCGTATCAGTCCAAGTAAACCTAGCCTCAATATTATCCGTTTCACTCCGATATTGAGTCTAGAAAGGTCTAGTAGAGGGTCGCGTCAGCCGACCTTTATGCGACCTATGACCCTCTAAAGTTATACGTGCGAAGGCAGACTATTGTGGCTTGGTAAGATGAGTTCTGATTGGTCAATTCGTGGGCTGACGCGACCCTCTACTTGACCTTTCTAGATTAAAAACGGAGTGAAACGGGTAATATTGAGGCTAGGTTTACTTAGACTGCGTTTGTATCAGAGCAATGCGTTTAAAACCCGCAAAAATTGTAATGGTCCGAAACTTCTCGTCGTCAGTATATGTCCTCACCTTTGACAACACAGATTCTAGATGTTCCCGCCTTGGTAGTGATACACACCTCCCCGTCAGAACACGGTCTGGATCCGCAAGGGTGAGTTGCCATCTTCCAAACAGAAATAAATAGTTGTTTTATTCTAATTAATAACCGACGTCATTCAAATTCTAGAAATAATAATTTAAGCAAGTCTAAAATTAATTGCCGCTTGTTAAGTTAGTGTGATCCCAAATATAACATCGTTACAAGTCTAAAATGAGCTTGATACTTTACTTTTGAACCGTTATTCATACATTTAGTTCGAAGATGAAGCTTTCAAGTGCATACAGGGAAATGATTTCTTGTGAAAAACTATCATATTTCATTGAAGATTTATTTTACGGTTCGAAGGAAATGATTACTGTTGAAGGAATGCACAGTAGCAATGAATTCGGTACAAGATTTTAGTTGAAACCTTCCAAAATATTGTTATAAATATATTTTTAAAAAATGATTGTTGTAACAAGTCAATTTAAATTTCTTGAAAATTATTTAAGGGTCATTTTGATTATATTCCTTAAATATCGACTTTCATGCAATACATATTATAAAACAATTTCTTATTTCGTCTCCTGCATTATTCTTTTATCCTTTATTTGTATATGCACTTGCAAGTTATATATTTTATACACTGGTTTTGTTTGTTATTGATAACTGGAATCGTCCTTGTTACACAAGCCTTTAAAAAGACACAGATATGTCAAATTTTGAAATCGATGTTATTACATCGGGAACCACTAACTGTTACTGAAAAAAAAACAAGTTAAAGGTCAATCAGTACATGAGAGCGAACATACGGCTATTCAAAGTCGGGATTTTGATCGGAAACCGGACAATGTGGTTCGAGTGGCGCGGGCAAATTCGCCAAACGTAATTTTAAAACCTTGTCATAAGCTGACAGAAAGATATATTCGATTCGATAGTGTTTATTAGGTATTGTAACTAATGGGTAGATTAATTGGATGCATAATTTCGAATATTAAACGTATTTGAGATGTTTCCTTGATTTTTCCATAAAATCAAGCATTTTAGAGATATCATGCATAAATGGATATATTTGCAAATCCAGTGATGAGATATGAACTTCCATCAGCATATTAGATATTTTGTAGCTTATCAAAACCAAATAAAATTTTGAGAAAGATACTCTGTGTCACTTTAAAACCTAGATGCACTGCGTTATAAAGCTTAACGTTACAAAGTCATAGTTTGATATCAAAGTCCATTAGAAGATCAGATTTCTTGCCTTCTAAACAGAAAATACACACATTCTAATTGTTTTCTCAGAACATGTTTACAAGATAAGGCTGTGATCAGAGGTGTCAGAGCATTGTGAAGTCATAGGCATTTTATGATTCAAATATTTCACGTCATAGTTGGTTGTTTTTTGTGTGTTCACAATAATGTATGGTCATTATAATTATCTGACAAGCGGTTTCAGATTCCTTCTTACGCATTTAAGGAAAAAAGAAAGGGGAAAAGAGACAGCCTTGTCTCAACCCAAACATTTACTGACTTAAGAGATTTTACGAGCGCTTCCAGAAGAACGGAATGCTACACACAGTGTATAATGAGTATTTGATGGCTTATGAACACAACCTTCAGTGCTTCATTCAACTTCATTACTTAAACCAACACAAGTAAACAAATGCATACCTCACAAGGCGCTGTTGAGACCTCGGTGTATTGATGGACTCGGCTTGGTGAGAAAGCTTCTGGGTTCGAGTCCATCGTGTCCATGTTTAGCTGACACTGACTTGACCCTGCGAGCCAACTGATTGATCTGCAGGACTTGAAGTACCAGCACATTCGAACACACAATGTATGTGACGTCACAGAAACAATCCTGAATTGTCCTGACGTCATCACAAACGGAAGCGTGTCATCAGTACATCCTCCTACTTCCGGTATAGCTTTGATCACCAAACACAAGAAAAGGCTAAAAATCTTTAAAAAGTTTGAAAATTCAAAGATTCTCATTTTCACGGCCGTCATCCTTGGGAACTTATATATAATCCCAACTATAAAATAAATGTAAACATCGTTTGCTTTACTTGCAGTACATTTTCGTCCCAATTTCTATACCATAGTTCACAACGACAATTTCCCACCTTACAAGCCAGCGCCTCGAGTAATATATGATATTTCGAGGACGTAACAACATAACTGAAGTCCATTAACAATAGCGTTCCCTCCATCGATTATGCATCTTGAACCATTTGTAAATGAGTAGCTTTTACCAATACACTTAAACCGCTGGGCCTATTCGGGAATGGCTGCAAAGTTGATCGATTGGCCGCTTGACAATGCCATCTTTGAATATTTCATGATCTGTGTTTCTCACGATGTTTATTTTGTATGGAAATAGGAGAACTTTTTTTCTTGAGTAATAAGTCAATATTTGAATCAACAAGATTACCTTCGTTAAGATTGACTGGTGTTTCTCAAGTGCGAGCTTTATTGCACTAAGAAATCTTGTAACTGGCTTTACTTTCATGTTTTAAAAAAGAAAATACTTCGGACTCAGGAAAATTAAATATCAGTTAAAAATCTCCAGCCTAGCCCCTATATTGTTCACCTTTTCTCGTAATTTTCCTCAAATCTGATACAATCTCGCTTCTTCTGTCAGTTAAGAAATTTCTCTATAATGTTGATAAAGATACCCTGTTCCTGGCAATAATAGTGATATCACACTACGCGTATTCCTCTTCAAATAACCTAATATCAACGTTATGAACAATAGTTTCGGTTAAAGCAGGGATATTTATAGTTTCTGGTTAATGGCAAATCAACGACTACTCCACTGTACCACAGCGACTGAGCTGAAAGGGTGTAATCATGCAATGGTCCTCTTGAAACAAATGTATCCTCTTGGTTGTAAGATATTTTACGATCGCTTCAAGTGAAATCAAGATATTAGTTCTTTTTTCATTGGTTGATTTCCGCGCATGCTCGACATGGACCTATTTGATAAGTAGCTAGATGTAACGTAGAGGACGTAAACATTAGAGCTAGTTTTAACCGAGTATGTCTACACGTTGCTCTAAGCTATCCCCTTTTATTACCCATATGGTTGCAAATAAGTGGTGACATATTTTCAATATACGCACTAGATCTAGTTCACATATCACTTTTGCCTAGCAGCGATTATTGAAGCGCGAGTTCCCGTATATTTTCGCCAGTGACGTCATAACATAATTGTTCGTGACGTCACTGTAGCCGGCCGTCGCAAGGGAAGCGGCAAGTTTCTTTGGTATTTCTAAGATGGTAAAATGGATTAGAATCGGTAATAAAGAAATTATCGCTCTCGCTCTACGAAATTCACACTCGTTTCGTAAATGTCATATGACACACTTCCTCGGGTAATAATCTCTATATATCCATCAAGCAAACTCACGTATCTTTGACGGCTGGTTACTCGACGTTATTTACAGCCTGTCTGTTTTTAGCTAAACTATTTCGAACTCCGTACATTGTTATCTTGTGAAAATCTTATAGAACGATGCAAGCTTAGAAGGAGCGTGCAGCGGGGAATAAGAATTTATTTTTTCTTATAGAACTTTTATTTACTGATTCAAATCACACCATGAACACGCGTAAGGCCCGCCAACCAGTTTGCCGCAAAAGGGCATCATTGGATTTGTTTGCTTTTCATAGCATTTCGAGAGTTTTGTTGCTCGAGGGATATCAGGGGATATGTTGGAGCGTAGCGGGGCCTCCTTTCACAAAGATATCTTAACGTAACTCTCATTCTTTAACATAGAACTAATGTTACCTAAACGACTAACGATTACATTAGTTTTTTGTAAAAGGAGTAAGAGTGAGTGAGTTAACGCATTACTCCGCTTGGGCTGGGCTTTGTAAAAGAAAGTCCTGGACTTTATCGTACAACCATAGTAGACAGTAAGTAGACAATTAGCTAATTTATTGAGGTTAATTGTTTTTGCCTACAATGTTTCTAAGCCTTACAAATCTAACATGGTACTTTAGCAATCCATTGGTGTTTGACTGTTTTCCTCGTCACGATCGAGCGCCGTTTTAATTAAGCACATACTATGCTCGCTACTAATAAACTTTGTATTCTATACCAGGGTTCGTGCTCTCATTGTCAATGTCCTATGATCGATGAATTCAACGTGTAAATGACGAGCAATCTTACATAAAATAATTTTGAAATAATTGAATGCCTGTGTAAGGTTGTACACTTTTTGAACTCAGGTGTATTTCCGTTCGTCGGGGACACGTTGATTGATATAATATAGCAGCAATTATCAAATGATAGGTTGTTTGGTGTTCTGGACACTTTTGTTATGTGAGCGCTTGGTTTGTTGGCTGGCTGATACTCAGTTGTTGTGTTTTGGTGCTGCTGCGTTTTGGGTTAATTGGTGCTAGCCATTAAACAGCGCTGTAGTGAACAAACCTATTTAGGAAACTGACCTACCTTTGAATTTCATATTGTTCCTTAATCCAAATGTTGAGCGCTTTACCACACTACACAAAACCATTTTTGTTTCTGTGATTTGCTTATATATATATATAAACTGTATATATAACATACCATAGGGATCATCAGGGAAACTTATACATTGTGTTGCTAATTGTAAATAAATAGATAAACTAATTACATTTAATAAAATTCCCTAACTCTAACCAGAATGAATGAAAAGTGGTAAATTAAAATGGCCGTAGTTTTCACTTAATATGTAACGGTATTTTATTTATGGGGAATATCAGGTCGGGTAAAAACATTTTACCCTCTTTATCAACGAATAATAAACCTAAAACATTCAACAAATTGCCACAGTGCCTTTAAAAAAATTAAAGACGCATATTCAATAGTACGGACCAAGCCCTATATGTATAACATCCAATAACTTATTCATTAGAACTGTAGCCACCACGCATGAGCGGCCGGGCAATGGAAATAGATGTATTGCTGATTAAATTAAACAGCTGCGTACCATAAGTTTGTTCACTTTCCTCTCTGTATCGTGTAATTTCGTCATCGTAGCAATGATAAAACTAAACGGATTATGTTGAAATACACTACAAACGTTAGGACTCATTGTACCGTCACATGGAAGGGAATGTGTGCCATTTGGAATCGAACATGTTGGTTCGATAGGTTTCCTCTCCGCTGAGTCAACTAGTGTAGATGATTCAATATTTCCTTGCAGTTAATATTTCGAATATTTCATTCCTCGTAACTTGGCCGATTTTCATCAGACTGCGAAACGAAATGTTTTTAAATAAAAGGTAGCAACTCTTAAAAGAACTTCCCGTAAGCAACGCTAGGGGAATCCATTTTTCTCATATGATAAAAAGATGTTCACACTAAAACGGTCACTAGCATTTTTTGCTTGTTAAATTGCTTGGTAATTTCTCCGAGACTACAGGTACTTCAGTCTTGGGATGAAAATGAGGTGATACATTTGGAACAAACAAATAATTATTGGAGAAAATGTGAGGAAATCAATTTTCAAAAAAAGGTGCTCCGTTACCTTACATTTTCTATCATTGGCTGATTAAACAAATATCAACAAATCCATCAAATCCTATAAAATCATCTTTAATAAGCAACATTTTTATATCACATTAGCACACTTATAAATCAGAAGAATTATCAAATATTTCTACAAAGAATTTCACTAAATCATAACACAGAAAAGCATAATACACTTGTAATGAATATTGGGAAAGCAATGAACTGAGTTGACTGGTTAGATAGCAAAATTCGGTTGCGCATACAAAAAGCGTGACCAATCTTGAAGCGCCATAAAATATCACTAATGACAAAATCATAACAACAATAAATTTCTGGACAGGCATGGTCAGCTTTATCTTCGTGAAGAAATAAGTTATCCTGCATCCTGTAAAATAAAAACACAACATAACTATACAAATAGAGTATTTCAAAAACACTGAAGCACGTTATTAAGATAAGATTAAAGATAAATAGAAAAAGCGACGGGTTTTTAACTTCATGTAAGCTTGTTTACTTATTCATAAAGTAAACATATTACATGTCACTCCGGGACAATCTTTAATAATCATTAAACAAACATCATACAAAAAGAACTTTAACACTTAATCAGAAAAACCCAGCTCTTACTCGGATTACGCAATTTAAACCTCTGTAGCTAATGCGCATTTCTGTTTCGGCTGAAATTTTGAAACTGTTAAATTTGGGTCCACATCGTATAGTCATACTTATCAAATTACATCTCGCAAACCAGTACAAATTCGTCATTAGGTTAAAACTGGTTTCTACGTTCAAAACTTTGAGAAACGCTCCAAATCTACTCACAATAAAACCAATCTTGAAAATTCCACAGTCGACTCTTGTCCATATCCTCGGCATTCGCCGAAAAGCCCGTTTTCTAAAAGCGCTTGCGCCATAATACATTTGAAAGTAGTTCCATCTTACAAACCGCAACAGCGGCGCATCAATTGTGTTCACAAGCAAGACAAAAGTACCCAAACTATCAAGATATGATTTATATTTTTTCTTAATTTCAGGCCCGAAGAGATAATGAACAATTTTGTCTAGTCCCTCTAATGAAATAATAAATCTCTTCTCACGGACGAACATGATAGGTTTGAAATATACTGAATTCTGAAGTGGATTTAACAGACAAAGTGTAAACTTTTTAAAGTATCTTAAAAGTATTATGGGCATTAAGGTATACATTTTCGAAATTAAAAGAAAAATATCCAACAGTTTGAAAATAATGCAACGTGCGACAGGCCGACTAGTTTCAAACAATCTGTTTAAACATTGCTCGTAGTGAAAATTCATTTTATAAAACCCAATCTGCATAATGTACTTCATCAAAGTTACGATCAAGATAATGACGTATCCACACTTTTTACAAAAATCACAAAAGCGTGAAATATTATCAACGCATTTCGTCTGTACGCCATGCTCGCAGTTACGATTAGGCCTTATGCGATGGACATCAGCTTTGCAGTGAAATTGAGTGAAACACCCTTTAAAACAACAATATGTAAATAAACAACGACAAATGATCTTACAAAACAGTTTTTGAACAAGTTTCCCAAAACGCCTTGGTATCGAGATAAGAATCATGAAAAAACATGAACAAGCCGAACGTAACGCCCGTAAAATAATTAAAAATTTCAACAAAAACATGCTCACTGCATTTGCAATAAAACCGGAAGTTGAAATACGTGTTGTTTCTATGGTTACTTCACTCCTTGAGTGTAAGTGGTATGCATTTCCGGTTCTCTTTGACATTTCAATTGCCATGGCAGTCTACATGCACGCACTTCCGGTGTATCAATGTACATACATATTAATCTAAACTAAAACTAGTTCTAAAAATCATAAAGCTGAAGGTGAATCGAATTGATTGTGAATTGAGAATCGCCCTTAATTATTGAAACATAGAAATTGAAATAAAAAAAACATTTGAACGTGATAGTTCTCCAACTCCCTTTGTAAAACCTTTTGTGCACACACAGAAAAGGTCTGTGAAACAAAACAGTTTCTCAACTTCTCACTCAGTGTACATCGATACACAATCCAACGACTTTGAGATACTCAATTAGGTTTTCGGACTTCTTTTGCAAAGACCATAGTACACAAGAAACAGCTCTGTGGTGCAAAACAGATTCTCGACCTCTCAATCCATTTACATACACAATCCAATGACTGTGGTCAATGTTGGTCAATGTTGATAAGCTCAATCCAGGAATATGGATACAAAACTCAATCCAGGAATATGGATACACAATCCAATATTATGACGTTGGAACGCTTAATAAGTCAATGTTGATACGCTCAATCAAGAAATATGGATACAAAACTCAATCCAGGAATATGGATACAAAACTCAATCCAGGAATATGGACACAAAAATCAATCCAGGAATATGGATACACAATCCAATGACGTTGGTATGCTCAATTAGTCAATGTTGATAAGCTCAATCCAGAAATACACTCATTGACAAACTGAAACCAATTCTTTGGTTACTCAATATAACAGTACCAGTGTTTGGCCACCCAATCCAACAGTTGGGAAAATTTTAATGCAATTTTTTTACTCTTTTTATCAGTTGTGGAAACACTTTATCCAGTTTTTAAAATATAGCCCTTCCGCCAGTCCTTGACTGGCTACTTTTTGCCAGGACTGACTGGTTACTTTTTGTCAGGGAAAGCTCTCAATCCTTTTGAGATATACCCAATGCGTTGCTTAGTAAATCTCAATCCTTTGGTGTTTTATACTCAATCCTTTGTCAGCAAAACTCTCAATCCTTTTTTAGATATACCCAATGTGTTGCTTAGTAAATCTCAATCCTTTGGTGTTTTTATACTCAATCCTTTGTCAGCAAAACTCTCAATCCTTTTTTAGATATACCCAATGTGTTGCTTAGTAAATCTCAATCCTTTGGTGTTTTTATACTCAATCCTTTGTCAGCAAAACTCTCAATCCTTTTTGAGATATACCCAATGGGTTGCTTAGTAAATCTCAATCCTTTGGTGTTTATATACTCAATCCTTTGTTCTGGATAAACTCAAAACATTGCTTGCTCTGTCCACTTGTATTTTCTGCATTCGATGATATGAATTCACTCAATCCAATAATGATAGATACGATGTACTATACAGTCATTACAAATATTCATCTCGCATCTTTTGAGCATCAATCGTGTCCATCTTTAAATCTGCAAGCAAATGAAAGTGTAAAAGCAATTGAAAACTAAAATAGTCAATTAAAAAAAAAATTCAAGTATATTGTATAAGTAAAACCCAGTATATTTCATTTACATCATTCTCGGGTATGACTGAGATGCCTATGTGGGGAGAGAATGCATTTACATATAAACCATTATGATTTTGTCAAAATTGAAAAAAAAAATGTAATTTATATAAAAAATATCATCCTTAAAACTTTTTCAAATTTCAAATTTGAATGAAAATTGCACGGAATAGAAGCTTTAAACTTTTACATTAAAAGAACATAATGTCTCCGTAACGAAATTTTTAGACATTGACATGTTTTCCATCCGTTTTGGTTTGGATAGAAACTTCTGGATTAATGAATGTCAATTTGAACAGTAAAATAATTATCAGTGATGGAAAAAAGAACAATGTATCAAAATCAATACTCACCCAAATCAAATAATATATGTACTACACTTTCGATAAATTGTTGATGTGATTTCTTGTTCCTCTCAGTGGCAACATTGTTCCAAATTCTAAACTTTTACATTTTCCTGCTATAGAAACAGTTTTACAAACAAGTCTCGTTGGAACTGTGGTAACACCGACGTCTAACATCGATTACAGTTGATTTACTGCAAAGTAGCGCCGCGAGAGTGTTAAAGCACACCGACGTCAAACGTCGATTTACTGAAAGTTCTCTCCGCGGTAGTGTTAAAGCACACCGACGTCAAACGTCGATTACAGTTGATTTACTGAAAGTTCTCTCCTCGGTAGTGTTGTAAGCACACCGACGTCAAACGTCGATTATAGTTGATTTACTGAAAGTTCTCTCCGCGGTAGTGTTGTAAGCACACCGACGTCAAACGTCGATTACAGTTGATTTACTGAAAGTTCTCCCCGCGAGAGTGTTAAAAGCACACCGACGTCTAACGTCGATTATAGTTGATTTACTGAAAGTTCTCCCCGCGAGAGTGTTAAAAGCACACCGACGTCTAACGTCGATTATAGTTGATATATTGAAAGTTCTCCCCGCGAGAGTGTTAAAAGCACACCGACGTCAAACGTCGATTACAGTTGATTTACTGAAAGTTCTCTCCGCGAGAGTGTTAAAAGCACACCGACGTCTAACGTCGATTATAGTTGATTTACTGAAAGTTCTCTCCGCGAGAGTGTTAAAACACACCGACGTCAAACGTCGATTACAGTTGATTACTGAAAGTTCTCTCCGCAAGAGTGTTAAAAGCACACCGACGTCAAACGTCAATTACAGTTGATTACTGCAAGTTCTCTCCGCGGTAGTGTTGTAAGCACACCGACGTCTAACGTCGTTATAGTTGATTACTGCAAGTTCTCTCCGCGGTAGTGTTGTAAGCACTCTCATAGGTATAAGTGAAATTCTCTTAAAAGCAGGTAAAAACGTCATCTAGAACCAGGCTGACGACAGACACCATCTGTCGGTAATTCTTTATTATTTCTGATCATTGGAGTTTGACTTAATTATTTTCCCTTTTCTCATTACATCTGACCATGGTATCAGAAAACCAAGAGATGTAATGAAGTTCATTTCACGTTCCGCTCCCCCCGAGTGCATGTTAATTAATATCATTCATTCTGAGTGAGTCCCAATATCTCATATAACTATCTTTTGAATGAATAATATTTTCGGAATGTATTCATATTTTACATTTATTCAAAATGCATATATATATGCAAATGAGCATGGGCGTGCTAATATTCGTCTGAATCACTACACTAATATGGTGCTAGAATAGTTTACATTAATCAACAAAAGTGCAACAGTGCATTGCGTCTATTTAATGATCTATAAAAAAATGGTCTGCTTCATATGAGTTGATTGTTTTTCAGTTCCGAGACTTTGATTCATGTAGATGTTTCTGTAGCTTTGTAATTCTAAAAATGATTTGTGCTTTTAGTTTTTTATCTTCGATGATACAGCATAAGCGTTGCCAAAATTCTGTATAAGTCCGATAATACATTATCGAAACCAATTTCTACCGTTACGAAGCGCTCAATGAAGGAACGGCGCATATTTTTACACAGTCTAAGTAAACTTAGCCTCAATATAACCCCTTTCCCTCTTATACTGAGTCTAGAAAGGTCTAGTAGAGGGTCGCGTCAGCCCACGTATCGAATTGACCAATTAGAACTCATCTTACCAAGCCACAATAGTCTGCCTTCGCACGAATAACGCTGGAGGGTCATAAGTCGCAGAAAGGTCGGCTGACGCGACCCTCACTAGGCCTTTCTAGACTCAGTATAGGAGTGAAACGGATAATATTGAGGTTAGGTTCACTTAGATTGATTTCTACATATTTTATTAACGCTTCAGAAACATTTTAATAACTGATTTTGCAGTGTGATCAACCATATTTGATAACACTACACTGTACGTAATTGCACAAACCTTAATTTTAAAACCTGTGTTAATCTATGTATAATTGTAAGTCTTAAAACATATATGTATTTTAATCAATTTTGTATCGGAGAGGGCCCAGTAAGTTATTTTACTTTTGCCCGATCCATTTGACATTTTTGTCAATAACATATAATTTTTTTTAATTAATAAAAAAATCGAATACACATATTTTTCCAAGAGACACTCCATGATTTAAGTATATCCTACTTTCAAAAACACCAAATACAAGCAAAACACCTCATGAACGTTGTGTGATTGTAGGAGAAAATAAAACACATGTTATATTACATTCAAATCATGTTATATCTTCTACTTGCTCGCTATAAGTTATACAAAGTTATACAAAGTTATACAAAGTTATACGTTAAACCAGCACGAGCGACATTTATACGCTCGCCGTTTTGTGGTATTTTACGATCAGGAATATTATCTATAACATGTATAATATGTATATAAGATATTTGTCATAGTTGATACAGTCAAACCGTCGACATGTGTAATTGGGCGTCTAACAAAAAGATTTAAAATGGGCATAAAATTGTGAAATATATTTTTTCATTCGACTATCAATAATTTTTTATTATTGAAACATCGTATTATTAAAAGAATGGCGAACACTTTGAACAACAGTATTGAAGAATATTTCTATAAAAGAAGAGAATTGTTTTTGGTGGAGATGCTTAGATGAGCAAACAATGGTTGTTTTTGAAATTATATTAAACATACCATGTTATGTTACATTACATTACAATTAAATTAATCATATTGTATCATTTCGTATTTCTAAATAATAATATGTTAATCATAAAATGTCACAATATAAATAAAATTGAGATCAACAGGTTTTACATTATGACAAAAGTATGACCGAATATTACGGAAGCGCTGAAGGGACATGGTAAAATAATATTTATCTCGTGCGCACGACTTAATATCTCGTGCGCACGACTTAATATCTCGTGCGCACGACTTAGTATCTCGTGAGCACGACTTAGTATCTCGTGAGCACGACTTAGTATCTCGTGCGCACGACTTAGTATCTCGTGAGCACGACTTAGTATCTCGTGCGCACGACTTAGTATCTCGTGAGCACGACTTAGTATCTCGTGCGCACGACTTAGTATCTCGTGAGCACGACTTAGTATCTCGTGCGCACGACTTAGTATCTCGTGCGCACGACTTAGTATCTCGTGCGCACGACTTAGTATCTCGTGCGCACGACTTAGTATCTCGTGTGCACGACTTAGTATCTCGTGCGCACGACTTAATGTCTCGAGTGCACAATTTTACATCTCTAGGTACACAGGGATATCATAAACAAGTTGAATTTCATTGAGAAGGTGCAACAAGAGTTTGTAAAATTGTCACTTACACCCACTTAAACTTTTTTATCCAATGGACAACGAACCCGTTGTCTTAAACTGTCCATTGAATAATAAACGATACATCACGTATCGATGTCAAATGACCAACACTGACCAATAAAAATATGACTAATGTTTAAGTTTTAACGTAAGTCAAGGTCATTGAATTAAAACCTCAAAGTATACAAATATTGAGAAGTATCAAAGGCCTATGCTTAAAATGTTATGGTCAAATATAAAATTGACTTGCCCCTGCAGACAGGCAGGTAAATAAACGGACATGTGAAAAAGCACAATATACCTCTGGAATTTTCAATTAGGAGACATACTACATGTAAATCTAGGACTGTGTTGTAGTACTATATATACTGTTACATTAACGAACTCTTTTGATTTAAACAAAGAGTCGACTTTCATCATTGATCATTTCTGAAAATTCTCAACAGCTTAAGGTATACAAGTTAATAACTGCTATACATGTGTATCGTGGAATAACGCCAACGAGTCATATGGTAACGGAACTATTCCTTAATAACTTTGTATAGTTTTGAAATTCTAAGTAAAAAACACCACTCCACAAATTCCTTGGCATGTAATACCACAGTTCATTGAGCAATGACCATTATTAAAGGCGCTGTAGCACGTTTTTCTTAGTGAAATAAAGTGATCTCTCCAAAAGTTAAATAAGTGCTACCAATGGCTAAATAATACTCCTTAATCAATGACATTAGTTCTGAAGCGAATGTTCATTGTTCGGTTTAAGCCATGAGAGTCCATTTCCTTTCGAGCGGTTATGTTAATGTGTCCAAATTAAAATGACCGCGCCGAGGGTAGTTAAGTGATCTGAATGATGAAGCGAAACCTAAACACTCAGTAGAGTTTTAAATATGGAACGGCCATTCATCTTGCTGTCTGAACTCGCAAATCGCATGAGACCAATAAATCTGCCTCTCACACTGACGATTTCCACACTACTGTCGTTTTATATGTCGCAACATTTTCTTTCAATACTGATAGTCTTTTCTATGGATACGGCTTATTGGGTTGTGTTAAAGGGATGTTTTATCCTCTAACAAAACAATATATTGTATAAACTTTGATAATAAATAGCAAATTTGCGAAAAAAATATACAGACAAAACGTGTTACAGAGCCTTTCAGTTTACAGTTTACAGTTGTCCAAATTAAACAGGTAAATCATTCACGTTTTTTGTGTTTCAGTTTTTGGCTAACATCATCGAATGTAGACATTATATAGTTGCTTCAGGTGGAATTATTGAGTTGAGGTGAGTTTAACGCCGCTTTCAAGAGTTTTTCAATTATACCACGGCTGCTACTGCTAGTATTATGGCAGGGAGAAAGCCCACAATGCATTGCGGTGAAACCCGCGAGCATCGGCTGGAACTAGCGAACCATGGGTGGTACTACGCTGAAATTCATTGTTGAATTGCAACCAACCCGTTCTGCCTGTAAAACAGTTACGTCTAGTGCAAACAAAGTTCCCGTGTCCCTTGCGGGATTCGAACCTCGGACCTCTTGATCCGAACCCGAATGCGCTAACTACTGCACTCTCCCGCCCCGGTATTAGTTGCAATCTAGTTAAAACTTAACTGTAATGTTATATGTCCCCTTAGTCCGTCATTACGAACCAGGGGACGTATTACACTTCAGCTACTTATCCAAAGATTTGATTTGGCTTTGATACGTACCAAACCTCGAAGTTCAAATCATCTTACTCGGCTTGCATGTTCATCACCAAAATGTAAATATAGCTAACAGTTTGCAATGAAAGTATAGATCGAGTTACTTATTGAATACTATCATCTCAAAATTGTTTTTCTGTCTTCTTTTAATAAGTTCCAAAATTACCTTTGGCTAATAAGAGCGCAGGCGCAGTACATTGTCCGATTTCGATCAAAACACTTTATATCTTTATATCTTCACTATACTGAAGCGATCATCATTAAAATGGTAATGTTTAGCAACAGTCTCTGATTATTTTATCTCAGTGAATATATGTATGAGTTCAGCTGGAACTTGAACAAGGCTTTTCGAAGTATAACAATTCATGTCATTTATATACAGAGAGTTTCAGTCAATATTCAAGGCCCAGTGGGCCACAGGACTTGTAAGTAAATGGAGTTACATCATGTGAGCTTGATATCACGTGGCACAGAGAACTCGGGAGTTGAGAATGGACATCCAATGCTTTATAAATATGACAACGGATTTTAACATACCAGTGTTATTAGAAATGAGTAAATTATATATACATCATTTATTGATGAAAATTAACTCATTTTAAATATTTGTTCTGCAGGCAGAAAATTAAGTTATACGTGCGCTATATGTACTCATACATAATGGATTACATTCCACAATTGACCCCATACATGAAGAACTGGCGATAACTTATTTACCATTAACGTTACAGGTCTGCTATTTTAGCACAAAACACTAAACTGATGGAGTGATACAACACAACAAAGCTAATTCCTTTGAACACGTAACTTTTTATGATATTCAAATTCAAAAGGTGTAAAATTTCTGTTGACGTTCAGTTTAAGTAAAACTGTATCTTACTACTTGATCTTACAATGTATAACCAAAGAAAGAATTGTTTATCGAAGCTTACGCTTGTGTTTCTTCTACTCACTGTACATGTATGCCAACATCACCTGTCACGAGAGCGTGCAACTATAGTATACACGTATGTATATAAAACATGCAACTTTAGTATACATGTATGTATATAAATCTGTAAAATATTACTCTTGTTGAGGTTTTCATTCTTATTATGACATAATATAAATGTTGTTGTTATTTTTCATTCTTTCGGTGTCTTCTCTTGATATTCCCCGATCTTCAAGAAAGGAAATGAGTTTCTCCATTTTAGCCATTTTTTGAAGTCGTTGAAGCACGAGATACTAAGTCGTGCGCACGAGATACTAAGTCGTGCGCACGAGATACTAAGTCGTGCGCACAAGATATTAAGTCGTGCGCACGAGATACTAAGTCGTGCGCACGAGATACTAAGTCGTGCTCACGAGATACTAAGTCGTGCGCACGAGATATTAAGTCGTGCGCACGAGATAAATATTATTTTACCATGTCCCCTCAGCGCTTCCGTAGAATATAGAACATGTTGATCTTAATTTATTTAGATTGAAAATATCATATAATATCCTATCATATAATATCATATCATATTTAATATCATATCTTATCACAGCCCTAACATAAACCTTTGAAGTGTTCGCCAATCTGTTTCATGAATAAAGTATCTTTAAACCACAAAAAATGATAATAATTAAGCCCATATGTTTTGAAAATTTGCAAGTCGTGCCAACCATGATATTTTTCTAATATGAGATTTCTATTCATATCGTTGCCGTACATTTTAAACATACCAAAACATTTTCACATGAAAATGCCAATAACTTCGTTTATTTCCGTAAAAACATTCATTCGGAAATATTCGGCTGTGTCAAGGGACACAACCCACACGTAGTCGTCGATGACTTGCTGGCCGCTCTCAAAATGGCGCCCGTTATTTCAATGTAATTTTCATGCTAAATGCACCATATTATTGTAGAATTTTTGAAGAAAGAAGTTTCTCTTTGTCATAAACAACGTAAGTTAAAAGAAATATCCTTTGCTTTATACTGAAATAATCATTAAGAACTGCCGCTACTGCTTGAGTCAGATTTAAGTCCTTCGGTTTTCGTGCAAAATCCGTTGCCCTTGACAAAAGATGGATTCTTTTGTCTTTTTGTCTATGTTTCCACCCCTTGTTATGGTTTTATTGTCCCGATATTTTCGCCTTCTCTTAATAATTTCTTAAATATTTGATATATCATCCAGGAACGTATTTTTTGACAGAAAAGCAAAAACAAAAGGGAAACAACCCAACAGTTTGTATTGATTTATGCATACCACAAAATTAAGAATTATCCTTTCAAATTGAATTGATTATTTCGACTAAAATGGAATTTAAAAACTAATTTCAATATTTTATATAACAAAGGTGTGTTTATCAGACTAAAAAAGGTATCAAAGTTTATGAATTCAGTAATGTGTTAACCCGTAATACTTCGAAAAAAAGAAAGAATTTGTACATCATTAAAATTTCCTTAGTTTAATCACTTTAATGATAACTTAATTTGAAAGATCTTTTACCATCTGTATACTTTCTGTAACCTTCAAAATTCAAAACTGATTTATATTCAGAAATTTAATTAATGTGACTAATCAAGAAAATGTATTAAGCAAAGTACAGAACATAAAAAGTGATTATAAATATGTACCTATAGAAAGATTGCAAAATTCATCTTTGAAATTTACTCTGAAATATCAGGTTACCCAATCTATGAAATAAAATGGTAAACTATCAATTGGTTCAACACTGTAATTTCTGGATTATATTTCTTAAATAATTATTTACACAAGTAATACGAGCAAGTTTTTTAAAATTCATTTGAATTCTAAATGAGAAAAGTGATTAAAGGGGCAGTAGCACGTTTTTTGATAATTTTATATTTTACATTTTTCACTGATTATTGAACGTTAATGCTAAATGTATTAATTTGATAGTGTCAAAAATCTAGTTAGACAAACCAATCATCCATAGTCAGAGGACAAAGTATGAAGATTCACTGAAAATCCATTGGCGGCCATTTTGTGTGAACACCTTTAATTCATTTTGTGTAAGAAAAAGGAATCACATGGCTAAACTTTTCATTATATATTTGAATTATTACTGCCTCATTTAGTTTAAATACATTGTCTTTCAATTGGAACCATTAATTTTCATTTTCCTGACATCACCTTATATTCCCCCTAAAAACGTGCTACTGCCCCTTTAAGTGTATTGTTGCATTACATATTTGTACCCTTTCTGCAATAAATGAGTTTTTCATAAAACCTTTAGGCATCACAATTGACACAAGATTTGGATAAAAAAAACTATGACACTTAAAAACACCAATCGATCTGCTTTCATCCGCCATCTTGAAATGATAGCATTGCGAGAAAACAAATGTGCTGTATTCATTTCATGACAGTTTTTATTTTTTGAGCGATACACTTTATTCTTTGTCAAATTGTTAAATTTTGAACAACTGAAATATTAACCTCACAAACATATTTGAAATTAAGAGTGAAATTATCATGTAAAAATATTTCATTTCAACAAAAAAAAATTATCCCTTTAATATAATCTTTTTACAATTGCTGTAGTGTTGCAATAGCTGTTGACAATAGTATATTGCTGTCATAAAAGTTCAATAAAAACCTTTATTGATAAAAGCTCAGACAGATTAGCTGATAAGTGCTGATTATACCTCAAGTTGAACTGTTTCATGAAAATCAAATGTTTTAAGATACTGACTGTCAGGATACAAACTTGTTCCATCAATGAGGTTCCTCTCCACAACAGCTTGACAGTAGCCCCCTAGTTACCCAGCCCCTGAGTCTTCGGTGTCAGAATTGAGGAGCAGATAACTCTTGTGAATCAACGAGTCGCTGCCATCCTTGTTTTACATGCTATGATATGATTGAGTCCGCTGATAACTAGGTTTTGTTTGCACTATTTTGGTTACAAAACATGCGCCTAATAGAAACATCTGAAGGAACTTGATTATTTGTTTCCCTGTAGCGTCCATAATCTTTAGAGGATATGAGGCAGAAAAGATTTATATTATCTTTCTTATATTAATTATTATTTCTTATAAAATATTAACTTTCTTCCTCACTCGATGAGCATTTATTTTATGATTAAATCGTTGTATTTCCATCAAAATTGAATTGCATTTACATTGAGTCGGCACCAAAGAGAGCCCGTCGCCCAAGCAACAATATGACGTTATGAGCGTGTCATTGCGTCAGAGCATTGTTCGATGACGTCAGGCCATTGTTGTTATCAGTCACTAGTGACTGATAACACGTTCCATTGTTATTGTCACTAGTGACTGATAACACGGTTTATTTTCATTGATAGATCTCGGTATTTCACCGCCAATCATATAATAAGAAACGTTTATTCCAAAGATGGCATTACCCTTGATTATGTGGCTAGTGAAATTAACAAAATTGTTATGCAATACTAGCGGTAGTTATTTCCCTGATAACTACAGATAGCATTATTACAACATGACATTGATAATTTGAAATTGTTATGTTATCACTAGAGGTGTGACGATATATTGCGGTATTCATGAATCGCGATACTAAATCTGACAATACACGTATCGTGATACATTCTCTGTATCGTGATATGTATCGTTTACCACTAAATGGCTTATTTTGCCTAAAAATCAGAGGATTCATAAAAAATTACAGGTTTATTTTGTCAAAAACCTTGAAATAGTGTATCGTGATGTGTATCGTATCGAATTGTATCGCCATTTGATATCGTGATACGTATCGTATCGTGAAACATCTGTATCGTGACACCTCTAGTTATCACTGTGACTTCTATTGCTATAAGCTGTCTGTATGACTATCCTAAAACTTAACAAGCAGAGACAGATAACTTTTAAAGCCTAAGGCATCTTTAAAGACAAATACTTGAGAAGTGCCTTTAGATTGTAAACTTTTAGAAAATATACTTCTTTTCAATTCATTACTTTTTAATTGATGTTACTTTGACTGTTACTTGATTTTACAGACAAAATTATTTCTTTAGCAGAATATCTATCACTTATCTTTATCTTTTTCAATTTTCATGTTTTCTTTTGTATATTCTGTTGTTTTTTTGTTCTCTTCATCATAATATTAATAGATATCTATGCATCTTTTCTTCAGAACATCGCCATGGAAACTACTAGTGCCCTCCACTCCGAAGCAGCCGCCATTTTGATGGATGTATCCCAGCAACCAATAGCAGACGTCTTACAGCATGATTCCCAGGCAGCTTCAATTCTTATGAACGTAAGTCAAGCAAAGGCCACAACCGTGGAGACAAAGGCCGATGAAAGTCAAATCGTTCTTGACAACAAGACTTCAAAGATCCCAGAGGAAGCTCCTGTCATCACCATGGAAACGCAGGAGTACCCTGTGCCTGTTAACATAGACCAGAATGTTGAAGACATTGTGAAAGCTGAGACTCTTGAGGAGACGTATCTATTGACCGATCCAGCTGGGACATCCATGAAAGCTGACGAAAACCAACAGTTTAAGGTGATGTCCAATGATGGCCAGTGCCACACCATAACAGTCGCTGGTTTCTCGGAGAAAATCAGCGAATCGGGCGAGGTTCAAAGGTTGTCTATGATCCAGGTTGATACGCCTGGTCGGGAAACTGAATTGATCACCGTGTCTGGTTTAGCAGACAACTGTTCTCTTGAGTCCCTCGCAGAAATAGCGGAGATAGTTGTCAACAGCGCTGATAGGAACACCGGTGTGAGCTTGTTGGAGAGCATCCCAGAAGCTGAATCTGTAGAGACGGTTAACGATTCTCAGTACATTGCTATGAAGGAGTCGCAGGTTGAAATCTCAGTTGAAGGACACGAAGACATCAGTAAAAGTGTTCTTCAGACCATAAACCTTGAGTCCAACCAGGGATCGCAAAATTTGGTGTCTCTTGCCCAAATTGCAGAACTCGTGATCAACCAGGGAGGATTAGAAGGTGAAGGATCAATCATGCAGGAACTCCAGATTGGTTCTGATGCAAACAACCAGCCCATTCTCATCTCTGGTTTGGATACAAATATTGTAGATGTTCAGACTGTAACTGCAACACAGAAGAAACCTCATGAAAGTCCAACCAAGCAGTACATTAGAGTCCCTCTCAAAGCAAATGATCCAAATTATGTACCTATTCCAACACTTGCTTCAAGAAACCAGCCGGATGCCCAGAGCAGCTATGTGACCACAATCTTGCCAGACAGCCGCCGGAACCCTCCCAAATCCTCAGCAAGTAAGAATATCTACAGCAAGATAAGAGCAGAGAATGGAGAATGCTACATGGTAGTATTGCCAGAATCAAATCCTCTCAATCCGGCTCAGCTTCACAATCTCCTCAAAAGCTATTCCTCAGAAGGAAAGTCTGTCGTCAAACCAGCCAATGAAAACAAGCCACAGATGTTTTCAGCAGGATCACAGACAAACCGAAAGCGTCAGAGTATTCTCAAGAGCATCCTCCCGGGAAAGATGCCGCGAGAGAAGACAGAGATTGTGGTGTGTCATCCACCAGAGCCTAAGGGTATTGGAACTCAGGTCGATGGGTCCTGTCAAGTTGACCCTGAGCTCCTCGCAGCCTCATCTCTTATCTCCAATGATGTTCAAGTCAAAGTGGAGCCTATGGATGAAGAAGGGAGTCTTGAAAAGGCATCAACTGAGGACATCATTCAGGATTTCGAGAGCAACAACTGTGGACATGAAGTGGCTCCGAAGAGAACAGAAAGTGATGGCCCAAGACCAGACATGGTGAACTCAATGGTTCAAACTGATGTGACAGCGAGCTGCTATCTCAACATAACTGCTGAAGAGGCTAGTTTATACAGAAAGAAAGGCCCGAGGATTCAGACCCACAGGAAATACCTCGATGATGACTTGGAGACAACAGAATCTTCACCTTTCTTGGAGAGAAAGAGCCTCCTTGATATTGAAAATGCTTTTTACATCTGTGGAGTGTGTGATGTTAAATACAAAAGTGCTGAAGAGATGAAAATGCATGCAAAAGCCCACAAACCCAAGAAGGCAAGTTGTCCCTCTTGTAAAAAGAAATGTGCCAATTTGAAGGTTCTTGCTGACCATGTTATATCACACACCCGATGCAAGAGTTTCAAATGCTGTGTCTGTACAGCCGATACTGTCTTCACAACAGCAGAAGACTTCAAGGCCCATGTGAAGGAACACCTCAACGACCGATTCTTCATCTGTGGATCGTGTAATCAAAAGTTCCTCCATGTGGCGAACCTCAGAGTCCATATGAGAATCCATACTGGAGAGAAGCCGTTTGAATGCGACAAGTGTTCTTCAAGCTTCTCCCAGAAAGCTTCTCTTGAATCCCATCTCAGCTCATTCCATAACAACGAAAAACCGTTCACCTGCGACCAGTGTGGCAACAAATTTGCACGAAAGACAGATCTTCGGATCCATTTGCGTAAACACAGCGGAGAGAGGCCATACTCATGTGGTATCTGTGAGAAAACGTTCACATCCAACTCGGGCCTGACAAGTCACAAAAAGACTCACTATAGGAGACGGTTCCATCAATGTATGTTCTGCACAAAAAGCTTTGATACACCAGCAAGGCTCAAGAAACATGCACAGACGTGGCACGAAGGCGATAAGGCACTAAGGTGTCGGATCTGTAGCAGATCTTTCACAAATCTCGCGGAACTTCGAGAACATCAGGAGAATCACTCTGATGCTCCGTTTCCCTGTGTTACTTGCAGTTTTGGCTCGACTAACAAAACAGAACTTGCATCACATATCAAAGATGAACATCCTGAATTGATTTTCAAGATGCCAGAGTTGTTTGATTTGCAGGAAGTCGTAGGGTCGCGGATAGAAAAATCCAGAGAACTTCTTGAAAGTTTGCAGTCAGCTGTTGAACCTTCTGAAACAGCTGATACAGCTGAAACAGCTGAACTAGCTGAAACAGCTGAAACAGAGCCAGTGCAACAAGACACTTCTGCTCAATCAAAGATTATTGAGATCGAGTGGTAGTAGTCAAATCTGCTCTTCTATTTATTGTTATAGGACAGTTTCATGGGTATTTTTGTTGAACAAAATCAAGGACTGCCTCCTGTTTGTGCAGTTTTTGCTATTTATTCATGTTTAACACAGTTTTTGTTTAGAAAAAGATTTAAATAGAATGAACACACAAGGAGAAGTCTCCTTGAAGATTGTATCCACATAAACTCTGATCACACTGTGCCTTAACATGTGATCTATGACAAATGTTGAAGCCATTTCCTTTCTGCCATCCATGTGATTGGCAGGAATCTGAACTTGTTTTGAAAGGGATTGATTACGGGGTAGTGATGGGTAGTGATGGCCCGGTAAGAGTTAATCTGACCGTATTCAGTGATAAGGAATGGAGTTGAGATGAAGCAGACATTAAGCAACACGATATGTATCACAATATCACATAATTATATGGTTTATATGATATAGTGCACAATACCACATTTGAAGTTATTTACTTATGACCAACACCTTAATTTTCACGCGAGATTAATAGGGTTGTGAAAGACACATTTGGATCAATTAGGGGTTGATTTGTTCAGTATTCAGTAAGTGGGTTAAGATGTCGAAACTTTTGTTATGGCCATATAGCTGGATATAGATTAACCATGTCAATATTTCGATATGGGGGTAGTGATTGCCACAAATTTACACTTCTTGGCCGGATAGGGGTTAATTTGCTCAACGCTCTGAATTCAGCAAGTGGGTTCTCATAAACCTACTGTAGATATGGCTGGATATAGGTTAACCGTGTCAGTATTCCAAGATGGACAAGGGGTAGTGAATGCCACAAATTTTGCCGGATAGAGGTTAATTTGTTAAAACATTTGTGTCAATCGGGACCACACTTTGAAAAAGAGCTTATCAGCACAGATCGACAAGGGGATAGCGATACAAGTAGCAGCCTACTAGCAGGGTATAAAACACACTGAAAAGTAACCAGCTTAATAGTGCTATCTTTTCATTTAGAGATGTAAAATTAAAGAAAAACTCAAAATGTTACCAGCGCGAACCAAAAGTAAACCAGGTACCAGGACAAAATACACTGGGAAAAGTCACGCTGGCCAGGTGAGGGTTAATCTGGTAAATATGCTTGAATCAGGAATATGGTAGTTTAGTTATGTAGGAATATGACAATATAGGTAGGGTTAGGTTTAATCGTTTGAGTACGTTTTCTATATTGTTGTAGGTTCGAGTTTTCGTTGAACGCATGCATATAAAATAAGCAAGTGTTAACTGGGAGACGACTGTGACAAAACTGCCGAGCCTTTTATTCAGCATACATTGCACATGCAGAATGCGATACTGTTTTCATACAATAGATTGTCTAACAGGCGACTTCTAGCTGTAGTCAAAAGACCTACTTGTTTTTATTTAACATAAAATTATCTTTAGATATAACAAATATGAAGATGAACTGAGTGTTAAGTGATTAGTAGCGTAATCAATAAGTGTAAACAAAGGGATAATCGATGGGCCAAACAATGGAATAATGTAATTGATTTAGTGTAAAACAACGGTATCTAGATACATTAAAGGGGCAGTAGCAAGTTTTTTGATAATTTTATATTTTAAAATTTTCACTGATAATTGTAAGTTAATGTTAAATGTATTATTTTGACAGTGTAAAAAATCTCATCACACAAGTCAATCACCCATAGTCAGAGGACAAAGTATGAAGATTTACACAAAATCCATTGGCGGCCATTTTTGTGTGAACACCTTTAATTCATTTTGTGTAAGAAAAAGGAATCGCATGGCTGAACTTTACATTTTATATTTGAATTATTACTGCTCCATTTAGTTTAAATACATCGTCTTTCATTTGGAACCATTAATTTTCATTTTCATGACATCACCTTATATTCCCCCTAAAAACGTGCTACTGCCCCTTTAAGAGTTAGACAATGATATAGTGTGTACACCCACGGAATAGAACAATGGTCCTTTTTTATGGAGTAAGTGTATCTAAACGTTTATGTTATTGATTATCATTGATGTTCACTTGGGGTAAAGTTCAACCAGTCAAGTGTTGGTGCATAGAACACCTCATTTAAAGTGACACAGAGTATCTTTCTTAAAATTTTATTTGGTTTTGATAAGCTACAAAATATCTAATATGCTGATTGAAGTTCATATGTCATCACTGGACTTGCAAATATATACATTTTTGCATAGTATCTCTAAAATGCTTGATTTTACGGAAAATCAAGAAAACATCTCAAATACGTTAAATATTCGAAATTATGCAACCAATGAATCTACCTATTATTACAATACCTAATAAACACTATCGAATCGATTATATCTTCCCGCCAGCTTATGACAAGGTTTCAAAATTACATTTGGCGAATTTGCGCGCGCCACTCGAGCCACATTGTCCGGTTTTCGATCAAAATCCCGACTTTGAATGGCCATATTTTTGCTCTAATGTACTGATTGACCTTTAACTTGTTATTTTCAGTGACAGTAAGTGGTTCCCGATGTAATAACATCGATTTCAAAATTTGACATATGTGATCCTATCAACATACTCTGTGTCTCTTTAAGTTTTAACATATAACAAGATGCATTTAGAGAATAACCAACGAGGTACGAGTGATTACGGGATATCTGCCCGAGTCGAAATAATGTTCACAGTCGCGAGCCTTGGCGAGCGACTGAACATTATTTTGACGAGGGCAGATATCCCGTAATCACTCGTACCGAGTTGGTTATTCTATATATTACCCATTTGTAATGAAATATAATTAAAAAACGACTGAAAAAATGCGATTGAGAAATCGTAGTAATGCTGTAGTAAGTGATACAATCAGCTGATCAGTATTCATACGCGTGTCCAACCGAACATCTCCAGAGTGAATTAGTCAACAACGCATCTGAATCTAGTTCAGTTTCAAAACAATACGAAAATGACGAAAATATTGTCCCTGAATGATATAATACACTTTTCAACCTTGAACAAATTAACACACATAAAACTCTTAACAAACAACATTATTTGATAAAGATAATAAGTATTTGAATCAGCCGGTCGTCACGCCGTACTACCACTGCGATGTGTTGTTGACGGCACAATGTTGTAACGAAAATGTCAAAAACCTGTCAATTTTTTAAAACTATAATTGATAAAAGTGGCAATATTTTTAAGAGAAACTTACAAAGAATGCATCAAAACAAGTCTGTATGTCAGGATAATCAAATAATCTGAAGTTTGAACAATATTTGTTTCTTTCGACGTTACTTTCATTCACGTAGCAAGTGTCAAGAACGATAACTCTAATCGGCCTGTGATCACGGTAGGATTGTTCCCAGGGTCAGTGAGGGCTATCAACCCTTGAGTATGTTGAGTTGTAAAAGTTATTGCTTTCATGAATGTATGTATTGAATTTAAGTCCCTATGGTTTTTAGGTGTAAATAATTACTAATGGATCAGTGAAATTCTTGTGCTTGGATAGATTTCATGAATTTTCGATGGCAGCCATGTTTGTTTACAAACAGACAGCGCTTATTGTACCTTTGGAAAAAGCACAATCTTGAGATCACAATGAAATTTAACACGTAGATGAATAGTTTCAAATAATACTGCGTTAAAATATCAACCTGTAAGTTATATGATGTACAGTAATATTCATCGTTCTACGATTTTATTTTTAACCTAATCGACATACGTTCGACACGTTCAATTTATCAATGAAACGTGAAAATAGTCCCGTCGACCAATCGTCTTTCATTCTCTTAGGAACAGACCAATCAACGTTGAGAATCACTAAAAAGCACATGTGCGGATATCAAAAAAATATCCACTCGTGTATCCTCGCCCATATGGGTAATATTTACTAATAATCAATAATATTGTTTGTTGAATAAATGTTAAAACCAATAAAATAACAAAGAGGATTATTTAACTTATTAAATGCTTTTTTTTAAAATCCAAACATTATGGTTTTTTTCAATGACATTCGCACTTTGAGTCTTTTGCTAGTTGAGATTAAAAAATTCCTTCAAGAAATTGCCTGCCCATAACCAATATACTTATACTCATATAGAGAAGTAAAGGGCCACCAAAATACGAATATCAAAGCATATGGACAATGATATGAACTTTTTTTTTGGGTGTTCCTTCATATTTGTTTTAAAGTATATTTTCAGCAAGAGATTTTGAACATCTTCAATCATGTCCATTAGTGACAGGCATGATGACATACATAAAATAGTTTCAGAAGTGTGTTCTTGATTTTCTAGTACTAAGTGTTTATTAGTCTCATATTGGTTTGTGACCATGTTTAAAGGGACAGTAGCACATTTCTTGATAATTTTATATTTTAATATTTCACTGATAATTGTAAGTTATTGCTATATGTATTACATTGACAGTGTCAGCAATCTCAAAGTATGAAGATTCACATAAAATCCATTGGCGGCCATTTTTTGTGAACAGCTTTAGTTCATTTTGTGTAAGAAAAAGGAACCACATGGCTAAACTTTATGTTATATATTGAATAATTACTGCTCAAATTAGTTTAAAAGCAGTTTAATTGCTGATCAATCCAGTTAAAACTAGCTGTAATGTTGTCGTCCCCTAAGTCCTTACGTTACATCAAGCTACTAACCCACCTGGTCCGTGTCGCGCATGAGTGGAAATCAACCAATGGAAAAGGAACTGACTGATCTCTTTGAATTGGGCGTCATTAGGATTTATATTGCATTTTATACTTGAGCATAAATATCAATGATTTAATGTATGACTTATTGGAAATAACATTACAGCTAGATTTAACTAAATTGACCGATTCTAACAGCTTGTATTAACTAGATTGTCCGATTCAAAGGGATCAACCAGTTCTTTTTTCATTGGCTGATTTCCGCGCATGCGTGACACGGACCAGGTGAGTTAGTAGCTAGATGTAACGTGAGGACTTAGGGGACGACAACATTACAGCTAGTTTGAACAAGATTGATTGCTGATAGGGATATCGTTCAAGATTCTCTTGTTGGATTGTTTTATAATTAATTAATAATTACTTTCTGTGTTACTTTTAATGTTAAGAAATTGAAGTGAATTTGAATTCAATCTGCTATTGTTGACCGTTTGTAAAATTCTCTTGTTCCCATTAAAATGTTTATTTCATTCAATTCAGTGTACTTGTTTGTGAACAATTTATTATGTCCCCCGCAAAGCTTTGCGGGAGACATAATTTTTTCGGTTCCGTCCGAAATTCCGTAATTCCATAAATCCTTAATTCCGTAACGCTTTCGTTTTCAGACCATATCTCCAAAACCGTTCAATATTTTTTAACGAAACTTGGTATGTGGTTAGATCTAGTACTGGAGTGGTGCCTTTTGCTATATTGGTTATTCTGAAATTTTTATTTTTTCTGGTTTCCATGGAAACATTTTGAAAGGACCATTTCCGGGCAATATCTCAAAAACTATTCAATATGATTTTAAGAAACTTGGTATGTGGTTAGACCTAGTGGTGGAGTGGTGCCTTTTTCTATTTTAGTTATTCTGAAAAAAAATGTCTCGCTTATAACACCGCTGGCAGCAATCATGTTCAAAGCATGGTTAACAGGAGTTACTTGCCCCTAGCTTGATACTGAAGGCTTTTGTCGGCGGCTTGTGATTGGTTAGCTAAGTACTTACTTGGCTACCGTCTGACTCAGTGGAGAGAATACTTATCGAAGTAACATGTTCGATTCCCATAGAATTGATATTTTTAAACTTTTATTCCTCGGAACTAGGCAGATTTTAATCAGACTGTATGAAAGGTGCAATTATGTGGCATATCATCCTTTTCACAACTCCGTAGACTGGTATAAGCACTAGGTTCATCAACAATGTACTAGGCTCAACACGTACTGGACCTTTATCATGGTAAGATGAAAGTTTTAGTGGGGTGAGGTCACTTGATCTGGGGTTTGGCGCCGCTTTCAAGAGTATTTCACATATATTGCGGCTGCTGGTATTATTGGAGGGAGAAAGCCTGCAACAACATTGTGGCCATGTATTGCAGTGAAACCTGTGAGCAACAATTGAAACTTGCGAACCATGTGTCGTACTGCGTTGAAATTCAGTGTAGCATTGCGCAGAAACCTGACTGCGTATAGAACAGTTCTCTACTGCAGACAATGTTGCCCAGCCCCTGAAAGGTTCATTGATTGTTCTTAATGAAGGTTTGAAAGGCTCATGGAGTGTCTGTAATGAAGTTTTGCCTGCAATCTATAATATCGGGATGTGACCGAAGACCTTTAGTTTAACTCTAAAAACTTTTCAATGAAAGAATATACATTTATTTCAATAACATGCAGTCAAAGTTAAATGATTTTCGGGTGTAGAGAAGCAAGATAAATAGTTGGAAAACAATTTTCAACATGTACGAATGAATGTAACTGGAGAAGAAATTTGTCGGGTCAGCCATCTTGCCTGCTACTATCATATCGGGATGTGACCGGAGGGATCTAGATTAACTCTAAAAACTTTTCAATGAAAATATGTAAATTTATTTCTATAACCATGCAGTGAAAGTTGAATAATTTTTGGGTGTAGAGAGGCAAGTTGAAAAGTTTGAATAAAAGCTCGGAATATTTTTACTGTTTGTTTACTATCAGGCCGTAATCGGACTGTACCCAGTCCCATGTGCGTTGGACTTAGTAGTCTGCAAGTAATCCAAGGATACTCTAAATATACAATCACAAAATGATTTTGAGATCCCAAACTTCCATAAATGAACACATGAAAATGATTTAGAGATGACAGGTTTATTGAGTCAACAAAATACACAGTAACCATGGTTACAATATGGCGGCAGTTCAGTGAGCAAAGCCAACGAAATGAAAAAAAAAAAAAAATTAAGTCAAAATCCAATCCTTTACACAATATACATAAAAATACCTGAAAATTTGTCATTTGGGAGGAAATTATAAGTATTATTTTTAAATCTTACAAAATAAGGTGCTGTAGCACATATTTTTTTGCATAAATATGTTACACACAAGTGATAAGGAATTTTTTTTATTAAAATTGGTACAGAAAGATTCCCAAAAGATTTCTCAATTGAGAAACTGACAATTGGAACTTTAATAGAATATACTTGAAAGCATCCCGTCATAGGGAACGAACCTTACGGTAACTCCACTTGTCTGTACCCTTAGATTCGCTTGAGCAGCCCGACTTGGGATGGAGCCAATCAAATCATTTTCTCGTTGAAATTTTATCGAGAAGTTTGCGAGAAAATGATTTGATTGGCTCCATCCCAAGTCGGGCCACGCGAGCGAATCTAGCTTCTGAGCCCAGGGTACAGATAAGTGGAGTTACCGTAACGTTTGTTACCCCAGACAGACTTGTAAGAGCAATTACATCCTTAAGCAATAGTTTTATGTTGTGCTTGAACCTAAAATATCATCTTAATATAATTGTTGATTACAAATATCAATAAGATTACAGTGCCGAAGTTTACCAATTCTTTGAGCAAGTTATTTTTGGAATTGGCCCCTTGAAAGTTTGATGACAAACATTTGAGAAAATAAAGGATGTTACTATTTTTCAATTCAATTCAGTTCAACTACTTTAATTCCCATTAACAAATGACATTTATTTGCAAAATATACAAGACTGAAATATGAATTCTTACATGACAAAAACATTCAAATTATATTAATTTCCTTATTTCATTCAGAGCTTCCAAAATTCACTACTGGCCTTGATTGAAGAAATGATTTGTTCTAGATGCAACAAAATGAAAATCTTGTTGCACCAACTAAATTCCAGTTGCACTGGCTCACCACTTTATACACGCTAGACTCAATATTGGAGCGAAAAGGGTATTATTGAGGCTAGGTTACTAAACTAGATGCAACATTCTAGATGAAAATCTTGTTGCACCACCTTAAATCCAGTTGCACTGTCTCACCACTTTATACACAGTCTAAGTAAACCTAGCCATTAATACTCGTTTCACTCCGATATCGAGTCTAGAGAGATGTTGTAGCAAATCGTGTCAGCCGATCTTTCGCCGACCTATGACCCTCCAATGATATATTTGCAAAAACAGACTACTCTGGCTTCATAAGACGATCCCTGATTGGTCAATTTGATAGATCGGCTGATATGACCAGCTACTACACCTTGGTAGATTCAATATTTGAGTGAAACGGGTATTTTTTCTTGAATACTGAACTTGCCCAAAAAGCATGAGTATTAAAGATGTAATGTATAAGAATAAGGGAAATATTTATTGCACAGTAATGGAAACTATCTTGAGGGGATATATAAGGCAAGCAAGGGACTAGAGTGTAGTTTATTTGATATATCATAGATATTGTCAGGGGATGAACTGAAAATACAATCTAAAGAATCTTGAAAACATGTCGATTGTATGATGCTCAAGGGTGGCAGAAAGGGGGGGGGGGAGGGGGAGGGGGAATTAGTCCAGAGGGTTTTATATAATGAACGGCTGCCTCAGCGGCCAAGGGTAAAAGTAGTACCTACAAACTTAGGGCTTTCTTACCCACTTTTATACAATTCCCACCGCTCATGTTCTTTCAATAACCAATTGACTTATTTATCAGATAAAGTATCACTATTTATTACACTTTTCATCACAAATCTAAGAAATAAATCTTAGGAATTCCTCAGTTCTGGGCCTTGCTACCATATTCATCCAAGATACAACATAATCAACAGTCCCCCAGTGAACAAAAACACATAGAAATTAATGCATGGAATGTGAATCAATGGCTTTTTATAATGGAGGGAATCAGAAGAACAATTGCTTCAGGACCAGATTTGAACAATAAAAAGAAAATGCTTTGTAAGAAAACATTGTGTTAACCCTTTCACCACCACAGGACTAAAATAGGTTCGTGAACATGTTTGTGACTTGTTTCTTAGGCGGTAAACATTAAGTTATTGTTTCAGATTTGCAAGTCAAATATTCATGCATGCTGGCAAATATTTCATCACATTTGCTGACTTTTCCAATAATTCAAAATTTCTGTTTTATAATTTAGGTTAAGCTGGCTATATGGCAGCTATGTAAGAAAATGGTTGCAACTGTCAGATGAAAGATTGATGTGAAACCAAATATTTTCCTTAGATAAAAATTTGCCTTGCAAAACTGAGACAATGTCTTAAAAGGCAAAAACTGAGGTACAAACAATGGAGGTTGAAGAAACATTACATAGTTTTGTACAGGTAATGGCTAATAATTGAACCAAAACTTTAGACAACAATAAATCTAGCAGGCGTCATCTCATGGTGCATTGCACAGACAAGGCATTTAGACACAATACTCAGCTTTGAACATCATTTACAGACCGGCCGTCTTTACATGGACATACACAGCTTTTATATTCACATTCATTGAAAACGGACACGACAGAATTACTTTCAAGAATAATTGCATGAATTAAATCAGTCTTAATTAATTACTTATTTAAGCCTCGCTGCATTTATCTGGCAGCTCTTCAGAACACTGCGCCTGATCTTTATAGTCAAACTTAAAACTTACTTCGTAATAGACGCCCCCCCACCCCCCTTTCCCACTAATTTCATGACCATAGATTTTAAATTTGTAACAGATGAGTTATTTTTCTTTAAGCTCAGTAAGTGAGCTAAGAATTCTAAACCCCCCCCCCCCCTCCCTTACTTTTGCACAGAAAGACATCCCCCCCCCCCCCCTCCCCTTCCCCACTACTAAGCTGAAAATGTAGAAAGTTGGGCGCCCCTACTATTTGTACAGGATGATACGAAAAAACTACCAATCCCCCATACTATGGACAGGCCTGACCTGTAGGTTACTAGTTATTGATGAGGCACTGTACTCAAAACAGGAATTGTTATACAATGCAGCAAGGCTCAAACTGGCATGATATAGGTCTTGCAGGGGCGTTAATGACAGAAAGGCTACAATATAGACAGAGCCTACAGACACAGGAATTGTTATACAATGCAGCAAGGCTGAAACTGACATGAGATAGGTCTTGCAGGGGCGTTAATGACAGAAAGGCTACAATATAGACAGAGCCTACAGACACAGGAATTGTTATACAATGCAGCAAGGCTGAAACTGACATGAGATAGGTCTTGCAGGGGCGTTAATGACAGAAAGGCTACAATATAGACAGAGCATACAAACACATATCCTTAAAAGCAGGTAATAAATATATTGTACATCCCTTATCTAGTATATAGGCCGGGGCCTACTTTCACAAAGCTCTAAGGTGATCACAAGTCCAAGAGGTAAACTTAGTATAGCGTTATGGTCAATCTTTGCTTTGTGAAAGTAGGCCCAGACATTTTAGCAAGCCAGTGCCGACAAATATCATAATAAACAATTATTGTTTGTGTATACCTCTACAGACAATGATCTGAGATTTTTAGTTAAAATAAGTAACTTCTAACACTCTTAACACTAGAAATAAACCTCAAAGCGCTACATTATTACCCCGAAGGAGTGTACTTTCAGAGCTGCTACTAAGCGCTGATCACGACCATGTAGGTCAGTACATCCAATTTTCAGGTACCCATTTTAACAGCTTGGTGGACTGAGTGCAATGTGGATGAAGTGTCTTGCCCAGGGACACAACACAGGATGAGACCCAAGTCACAAAATTTTGGTGTCTCCACCAAGATTCAAACCCGGGTCTCTGGCGTGACAGGCCAGCATGCTAACCACTACAATACTGTGCTCCACCTTATCATGACCCTGAATTCATTTAGTTTTAACTAATAAAACGATGTACAAAGGCATTTACATGCAGCATCCATATGGACAGCAACATTAACTAGATAACAACTTCTTTATAGTGAAAATCATGATGTTTTGGAGCATGTCTATATATGCTTATTCCTTTACCAGTTGGGATTTTTTGTTAAAACAATAAGAAATGTTCGTTATTATTTAGCTATTGAAGTAAATAAATAAAAATTCCGAAAAAATCATATCATAATTATATATAACAAGAGTCATCAGAAGATGACATATCCCACCGGTTCCACATGATCGTAAGATGTAAACCTTTGAAAGATAATTGTAAATTTTTCAAGCAAGGTTCATAATAGTATAAGCTTATATATATATAAAACGAAACCTTTCATGAACAGAGTCCAAAAAGAGCAGTTTCCATGGAAATAATAAAAAATAAAATTTTCAGAAATGTGAAAATATCAAAAGGCACCACTTCAGTAGGTGGGCAATACACATGTAAAGTTTAAGAAAGATATGTGGACCGGTTTTATATATATGAAACAAATCCTTTCATGAACAGAGTCCAAATAAGAGCCGATTCCATGGAAATAATAAAAAATAAAATTTTCAGAAATGTGAAAATATCAAAAGGCACCACTTCAGTAGGTGGGCAATACACATGTAAAGTTTCAGAAAGATATGTGGACTGGTTTTTGAGTTCTGCTCTGGAAACAAAATGATTACGGACGGACGGACAGACGGACGGACGGACGGACATACAGACGGACAGGGCGATGACTATATCCCACGGTATTACATACCGGTGGGATAACAAACTGATTTATAATCAAGATCAATCAACAAAATTGTATAAACCAGATGCTTTCATTTTGAACACATCTTACTACTAATAAATGAACTTCATATATACCTTAATGAATAGAAAGGTTTATATGTTTTTAATGCAATAGGTATTAAATCCCAATTTGTTATTCTGAACATCTCACCTAATGAAGGGAAAAGCAGGTACAGTAGAACCCGGATATAACAAACTCCAAGGGACCAAATAATTTAGTTCGCTATATCCAGTGTTCGCTATACGCATATAATTTTAATGATATTATATAGGGACGGGACTTGAAAATTTGTTCGCTATATCCGAGTGTTCGCTATATCCGTGTTTGCTATATCCGTGTTCTACTGTACTCAGAAATGTAACGATTGTCGCAAAAAAAGAACCTTTTATGAAGAACATCGCTGTTCTAGAAAATGATATCTTAATTCAAACAAAGAAGTCAAATACTGTAGTTTCTTGCAAGTAATAATAACATTGAACATCGTGGTATTTCAAATACTCCATTTCACAAATATGTACACATATACACAGCAATGATAAATGAAAACAATAAATATACACAGGCATTTGTAAACAGTCGTGTTCATCAGAAAAATAAACATTAACATCTGAGTCAAAATCAACAAAGTTTCCAAAGAAACAAAAATCGGGTCAAATTGTCTGGATCAAATCTCGGATCATTTATTCAAAATACACAGATAAGAAAGTACTTTCAGGGGCTGTTGCTTAGTCTACCCATTCTTAAAGAAAATTTCACAAAATATTTCAAATTCAAAAATAGCTTTGAGAAAATCATAATGACAAGTTCTCATTTATTTAAATTTAATTTATAATACATCTATTATGCCTTTCTTTTAGATTGGAACACGGCAACATCCTTATTTACACCCAAAGCACAAAAGGGGTTATTAATTTGAATATCATGATTTCACATAGGAGTTTAAGTCTCTGAATCAACAGGATTAGGGATGTCACGATACACCGATGCATCGATGAATCGTCCTGGTACAGTTCATGATGCGATACAAGATACAGTTACAGTGTATCGTGATACAAGTTTTAATGAAGATCTTTGTTGTGAATGTCGAATCAAGAAATCAAGAAATCAAGAGATAGCGTTTCTGTTAATGTCTAAGTTGAAAACAGAAGATTAAATGACTTTTTCATAAAGAAGTTGACTTGTTTTTGTGTTTAAAAGTTGGTGACTCCGATAATTCTCCTAAGAAATATTAAATTTAGATCTGTAAATTTGTATCTCACCGTAATAATGTCGCATTTATCGTATCATGATCTAAGTATCATGATACGTATCGCATCTTGAGGTACCTGTATCGCGACATCCCTAAACAGGATGGAAATGCAAAAACAAAATCTGGACTTTTGCACCAAAAATTCACTGAGCCGTGTTGCACGAAGCTTAACGTGACCTTATCTTACTAAGGTGTTCTTAGCACAATTTAAACAGATGGTGCTAAGGCTACTTAGCGCTTGTATTCTCATGTGCAATACCTCAGCTCATCAGCATCATACACGGAAAGCTGAACTACTTGTGCAACAACTGGACGATTTATCATCTAAAAGTGCTGTGGTCTTGCGGAGATATTAAAGGGTGTCTGCAACCCGAATTTTTAACTTCCTTGCTGAGATATTAACAAAACTTGAAATGTGAAGGTCTGTTGTTTTAATTTCTATAGCACCAAATTTAATTCATAATATGACATTAAAGGGGGTCTGCAACCAAATTTTTAACTTCCAGAGTTTTATTAGCAGGGCCCCGAAAGAGTCGTATATGCTCGGTAGGGACGAAAGCGTTTGGTAAAGAACCGCTTACAGCTGACAGTCGGTACCAAGTTTGTGTCATGTGACCCCCCTTACCCGTCTGGACGCTCTCATTAACGATGGTCAATTAGGTTTCACAAGCTAGGTTGTTGATTGCCTTTAACAAAACTTGAAATGTGAAGGTCTGTTGTTATAATTTCTATAGCACCAAACTTAATTCATAATATGACATTAAAGTTGAAATTTACTGATGTGGACATTTTCAAAAAGAAATCGATCAAATCTTTTGAGATAAGTTAAATTTTGTTAACAAGTCCTGGTGACAATAGGTCAAATTATACCTTGAAATGTGTCTTTTGATATAATTTCATAGCACCAAATTTAATTCATAATATGACATTAAAGTTGAAATTTACTGATGTGGACTTTTTCAAAAAACACTTGACCAAAACTTTTGAGATAGATCAAATATTCTTTTTCTAAATTTGCTTCCTCATTGACACACTTCCAATCCTTTATAATCAAATAAAAGAATGATGACAATCCAATTGATCTTAACTCGGCAAAAGACAGTGAATTACCTCAAAAGAGCGAGTGAGTTGTTGAGCGCAACCATAGCAATATTTAAGGTATTAGCAGCACGTTCCTTAAGATCTAAATCTTTTATTCATTACATCATCAAAACAAGGCTTATAATCTCTAAAGTCTCTTCACAGTACCAAGCACTTTCAGGTGATTAAAGTCCAGAGCCTTTGTTCAAATTTGTGTCGCAAAAATAATTTCCTTATGATTTATCTCCCGCTAATTCCCCAGCCATAGATTGGGTTTCGCAGGATGTGCCTTCAACTTTAACAAACGTTTGCAAAAGATTCTGAATCTCATCTAGGAGGTGAGGGTCACAGATTTTTGCGTAGCCTTTCGGCGTCATGTGAAGATAATCGTACATGTCGTTATGGGAGATTGTCCCGTCGTTGCCGACGAACCATTTCGGGAGAATGTTGAGAAAGGTAGTATTCGGTTGACCTTTCAACTCTTCCTCTAGTCGCTTGTTTATTTCGCTAATTTTCTCTCGGAGTGAGTTGGGGTTCTGTCCTCGTGGGGGTATTCCCTATAAAATGAAAGCATTTTGTGTAGCATTATTAATAATAATAAAAGTACCGAGGGTACAGAAGCTCACCTTAAAATGAATGATGTGGTATTGGTTTAATTATACATGTATTAACCATCTTTTATATAATTGATTATGGCTGCTATCATGATTTTTTTATCTTTTAAAATACTAGTCTTCTTTTGGAAACGACTAGAGCTTGAACAAACATTAATACACAAATGATATAATCATGATAAGTTAACAAGCAGTAGGTTTTTGTATAACTTTTTTAATCTTCAAAATCCTACTTTTATGTGGGCATCCGTATTAATTTCATTATGATATCTTGATTGGTTTAGGTGTATCCATTTAAATGTCATTCATTACTTACAGGATGGTGGGCACTTACATTTGTTTTGTAGTGAATCATTAATATGATTTCAAGATTATTTCACTGATGGTTATGCTGCATGGGATATTGAGAATCCCAAAAGTACAGATTTTTCAAGGAAAATGAATGACTGATTGAGAGGAAAGTCATAAACACAGCAATGCATAAGACACGTTTATTTTGTTCACATAATATTTACATGTCAAGTGACCATGAGATGTCTTTCATTAAAGTATCAATTTATTTAACACTCATACAGTACTATAATGGTAAATATTTCTGCATTGTCAAATCAACAGAGAGATATGACAAATCAAATTTCCTTACTTTTCTTACTAAACCCTTTTCGATTTTCATCTGCATATTTATTCCACATCAACTTATCATGTAGATTGCTAAACACAAAGCTTATTGTAGACAAGTTTTGTGTAAGTTGTTATTCTTAGAAAGAACATATCACTGTCATGAGAATACAAGTTCATAACTTTTATTGCATACACATGGGCCATGGCCATATAGCATAATGCTCTACCATATCAATTGGGTCAGGTTGATTATGCAACAGACTAGCAGCTGACACTGTGATGCTAGCAGCCTGCCTTGGGATGTGTATAAGACAGCATAGTGGAATATCTGAACTCTGGTTGACCCCTTATGTGTGGTATTTAAAGGAATAAAAGGGAAATACCATTGTTTAAAATTTAACATGTTTAATGTGATTTGGTTTTTGCAGCTAGTTGCCATAAAGATTTTAAACAAATTAATCAATTATGTTTGTCTTTCATCTTAATTTTTTTTAGAAACACTTAAAAATATAGAACAACTTGCACGACAATCTTAATAATATTATGATTAGTAAGTTCAAATTAGAGAATTTATATGGTGCCAGTGATCACTTGATGAAAGCTTAAAATTTAATAATAATGATGTGTCATCTGCAGCTGAAAAGTAAATATGGCTGCTATTGCGGCCATCTTGGATTCTCAAAACTGAAACGTCTACCTTTCTGTGCGGAATCACTATAGGTATAACATACTACAATATAAAAATGATATCTAGATTGGTTTAGGAGAAATAGTCTTTGTCATGAAATCTAATTGAAAATTCAATATGGCTGTCATGGCGGCCATCTTGGATTCTCAAAACTGAAACGTCTACCTTTCTGTGAGGAATCACCATGGGTATAACATATTACAATTTCAAAATGATATCTGTATTCGTTTAGAAGGAGTAGTCTTTTTCATGAAATCTAATTGAAAATTCAATATGGCTGTCATGGCGGCCATCTTGGATTCTCAAAACTGAAACGTCTACCTTTCTGTGGGGAATCACCATGGGTATAACATACTACAATTTCAGAATGATATCTGAATTCGTTTAGGAGGAGTAGTCTTTTTCGTGAAAGTTTACGGACGGACAGACGGACGGACAGACAGCCGGACAGACGGACAGACAGACGGACGACGGACGAAGCGCCATGACATAAGCTCACATTTACTTTGTAAAGGTGAGCTAATAATAATAATAATTTTAACGCCTAGTAATAATTCTAACAGCGATACAATGGCTGTACAATGTATATTATGACCCTGAAGGAAATGTACTTTCGAGTCAAGCTACTAAGCGCCTCGCACGACCATATATGTCCGTACTTTCTCCATGCTCAGGTACCCATTTATACATCTGGGTGAACTGAGTGCAATGTGGATGAAGTGCCTTGCCCAGGGACACAACACAGGATGAGACCCAAGTCACAAATTTTTGGTGTCTCCACCGGGATTCGAACCCGGGCCTTCGGCGTGACAGGCCAGCACGCTAACCACTACACCACCGTGCTCCACATTGCATTGCACCCAAACCTTACTCGATGTAGAATAGTATTCATTTGTAAAATTTTGAATAATGATCAAAACATGCATTATATCTTTATTTTGATACAAATCTTGCCAAAAGTAAGAGATCTGGATGTTTTTGAATAAATCCAGACTTCTGTAATTTCTCAATCAATTCGACTCTCAATTTTTCCAAACATTTTCAGATCACGTCCATGATCGAATTATTTCTCACAAATGTTTGATTGTTCGGTACGATCGTCGAAATATTAGATGGGATTTACAAAAATACCTTTCTCCAGCGATTAGATGTAGTCGCATAACTTTATAAGCATGTGTTAATTTTCATCCAAATTATTATTTCCTTGTTTGATACTTTCAGGAATTGATTTTCCAAATGGTGACTGTTTAAGTATGGTGATCATAATTCTAATTGAATTATTGAATAAAAGAATATGTCAATACAATGAAAGAATGAAAGGGAGAGAAATGACTAAAATGTCAGGACATTTTGGATTCAACAAAATTGGAAAGGGACATTCCTGCTTACACATATATGTTATTAATTATCTGACAATTCATTTCAAGGAGGCTACGGAGTGAAAAGAGCATATCATGCACACCTAAAAACAAACCATTTATGCCAAAAGCCTTTTTACCGTATGAAAAGTGTAAAAGTCATCATTAATCATTAATAAAATTTGGGATAATGATCAAAACATATCTATATTTTGATGCAAAACTAGTAAGAGATGGGGATTTTTAAAAATAAATCCAGACTATCTAAAATATAATTAGTTTCAACAGTCTCAGGTAATAATAAAAATATGCACATTCGGTTTCAATCTAAAATTTACTCGCTATCAATCCAGTATAACATGTCTCTGATTTTCAAACACACTAGGTTTTTCTCCCTATCATAAAACTATCATGATGACTCTGTCCTTGTAATTAACTTGCCTGGTCTACAGGTGTAATATTTTACTTAGTTCTAATGTCAACTTACCATGACAATCACCTGCGCCTGTGGTTGTTTTGTTTTCATCGTCGAGATGATTTCCAGGATGCCGCCCACCACTTGTTCAGCGGTATGACTGTGATTGTTCGTACCCACCAGCAGAACAATTACCTGAAAAAGCCATAGTGTTTGAAAGAAACCGGCCGCATGAAACAAGGCGGAAAACAAAGGGAAAATTAGCCAGTTAAAACACTTTTGTTACCGGTACATAAAACTAAAGCAAAAGGAAAACAATTCATAGCATGTACGGCAAAGCGCATGTTAGAAAATGAGGGGTGATGAGTATATATATATATATTGCTCTTGAATAGATTGACCGGAGTCAAACTTGAGATGGATGAAAAATGTCTTGAAGACTTTTCAAAAGGTGTACAGTCTTATCACAGTACTAGCTGGTTGATTTGTAAAACTAATAGCCCAGCCACAATTCCAGTTTGTCCACAACATTTAAATCATCTTCTTATCCTTAATATGTCACTCGTCCTTTGTACCACAAGTTGTTTCATTTCACTTGTCCAGCAAATTTTCTACTAGCCATGGGCTACCGGACTAGTGCTATGTTCGAAGCTTGGTGTACTTTATCTACCATAGGCTTGGGTAAAATGTAAATTAATACCAGTTATAATTGAAAAGCGCACGAATGTTAGGAGAATCAGATTAATTTAATGTTGAGGCAGACTGAATAATATAACCTTTTGCGATGATTCGCCTCAGCAAATTTGCAGGTGTACGTTGCCACACTGGGAAATCCTTAAAATCAACCAATCAGAAACAAGTATTTACAATTTCTCTTCAATACACTTTCCAAACTACTTCCTTCTGTTGCTCTTGAAAAAAATCGAGTGGAGGCAAACTTGAGATGGATGAAACAATTTTTTGGAGACTTTTCAATAGGTTTTCTTTGTTTACCTTGGGCTCCATATTGTCAAGTTCTCCATTCTGCACCCTCCAGAGAACATGCTGAGTCTGGTCCGCGCCCACCCCGAAGTTGATGCAGTGGAGCGGCTGGAACATCTGCTGCCAGATCTGGGACAAAAGATAAAAAAGATGAGCTAAAAGGATATCATAGCTAGTTGATTAAAAAAAAGCAATCGGGAGGGATTTATTAGAGTACTCAAAATCAGTAAGAAATTCAGTAATTTGCCGACGGCAGCAATATTATTACCGCCAACATTTTCTTACATTTTAAAGAAAAGCTACTAGAAACTTTGCTATTTTGAAAATATGCTGACAGATCTGGGACAAAAGATAAAAGATATCATAGTTAGTTGATTAAAAGAAAGCAATCTGGCGGGATTTATTAAAGTACTCCATATCAGCAAGAAATGGCATAATTTGCAGACAGCAGCAATATTATTACCGCCAATAACTAAAAAGATAGTTCGGTGACGCCTACATTTTCTTACATTTTAAAGAAAAGACATTATAAACATGGCTATTTTTAAAATATGAAAAGATTCTAAAATGTTTTATTTGTGTGTCCCATCTCGCCGTAAAGAAGGTCCATATTTCTCTTCATTCAAAATCCAAGTATTTTAACATGATTCCAGCCTAATTCAATTCAAAATTTATTGACTGAATTCAATTACCTGCCTAATTTCATTCTACATGTATTGGCTGAATACAATTAACATAAATATAAAATTTTGAACAACTGTCTACATTACCGGCATGTGTTGCAAGTTTGCAATCAAGGAATCGCCAATGAATAGCACTTCGGGTTCTCTCTCCTTTGCCTCGAGCAGGAAACGGTTGTGCTGCAAAGTAATTCGAGAATAATGTGGACAAATTTCAATTTGTGTTGAAATTACAGTTGCTTTTACAGTCCATAAGGAGACTTTTTTATATCAGAAATTGGGGGGGGGGGGGGGGGGGGGGGGCAAAGAAGGCTTAGGGGGTCGCCTAATACACAAATTCTACGTATATAGAAGCCAAGTGAGGGGTATCGGCCAGCCCAACGAGTCGTGCGAGTCAATGTTTACACTGGATGTACATTACACAATCATCGATGTCATTTCAAAGTTAATAAGATACCTTGGCAGCAATTTGGGGGGTGAGAAAGGGGGTCGCCTTTTGCATGAGGTCGCCTTATGGATTTAAACATACGTACTCATGGTCCATACACTTGAAAGCAACAATAATTTTATGACTTTTCAATTGTGTTTTCAATGATGTAACAAAGAGTTTTCCATGACAAAAAAAAATTACCATCCAATTAAGTTACAAGTGTGTAAAATTGAGTTTGAATGTCAAAACATTTGAAAAAGGTAGTGACAAGTTCAGAAGACCAAAATTAATAGATATTATACAAATAGAAAAACAAATCCAACTGTTTCCCATGATTTCATTAATGAATGTCCATGCCTTTCAAGGACTGGAATCATTACTTTCATAATCAATGAAGTTCCAGGATTTCAATAACCCAACCCTGTTATTTTGGGATCAAATCATCATAAGTGGCACTTCAACTTGGGATGTCAGGATATAGCGAAGCACCATGGTTCTGTTCATAATACTTAACATGATACAAAATGGTGATTCGATGGGAAATATAGTTTCAAATTTTAATGAATATCGAAACCAGAAATACTAAGTTTGTGAAAAATCCTATACATACTTTGCATGATTTTGATGCGAGCAAATTGAATGAAAATGAGCCATTTTCTCAAGATGCAATTTTATTTAGGATATTCTTCTTTGGTCCCTTTATTCCATGACCTGCTAGAATTATAGAAGTAGAATGACTAAAAATAGAGAAAAGACTATTGCAATAAAATGATTTTAAAATATTTCTTTAATAAATTGTTATTTTATTAATCCCTTAGCCTTAGGCTCAATCATTTTAAGAAAAACAGTAAGAAACGAAATAAAATTGCTCAGGAAATCATCTTATTTAGACAAGACGTCTTAGATGTCAATATTCTCCATCGGCATCGAGCCAATCGACGGGCACCTGCTAACCTAAATTTCGATTGCACGCGCATTGCACGTGTATTTCTCACCATGCTCATCCATCTTCCATCACCTTGAACATCTTCAACGATTGTCGCTGCTGCTGCGGGGTTCATTTTTCCTTTGAATGAGGTAAATGTAGACACCGGATGATAATTTTTCTCACAACTTCATCAACATTATCCGGAAGGAAGGATAACTCTGCGGTAGGATGCTGAGCGCCTGCCGCTAAGAAATATCCTTTCACTTTGGGTCAACAGTTTTTCATAGGACTTTTTTAAGATATGATATAGAACTGTCGAACTGAATTGATTTAGAATGACTTGTAGTTTGTTGATGCACCCGAACCACAACATTATTTCTTTAATGAATGTAATAATCAAGAATGAAATTATTTAAGAATAATAAAGTGATCGTAATTCTTCGACTATAAATTGATGCTTTGTAAATGTTCATGAAAAAAACGATAACGCTAAGGACAACTATATGTTTCCATGAAATTCAGACTTTGAAATGCACAGAAGCTTATCGTTTTTTTCATATCTTTAAATTTCCTATCAAACACCTCTGATATCAATTCCTAACTGTACTTCTGGATCGCCCGCAATCTAAATAAATTTAGATCAACAGGTTTTATATTAGGTCATAATTTATTTAGATTGGGATCGCCCGGCGACACCGATTTGATCCGGCGATTATACAAGACAGGCGAATATTGAGGCGGGCAATTATTGAAGGATTTACGGTATTTGACAAGAGAACGGCCAAACTGATATGTTTTCGGCCATAATCGACTTTTAAACGTGACGTGTGTAGTTGTGGCTGTACAATAACCGATGCCCTTATAGCAATAATCGCAGTCTGATTAAAATCGACTGTGATTCGAGGAAAAAAGTGTAAAAATAGTATCTCTAGCGGGGTTCGAACCTCACCCAGCCCGACTCACCTCATTCACAGTCCGAGACGGAGAGGATATCCCGAATGGTTCGAGCCCCGATAGAGACAATATTTTTGATATTGTATTCCTCGGAGCATGGTCGTTTTTTATCAGACTGGCAATAATCGATACTTCTTGATCAAACTCTCGTTATTTCTGCTGTACACGGAATTGTTCTACCTTATAGAGCGGCTTGAATGTAGATCTATACGATATTCTTAATATGATTACAGAGATTTTAGTACATTAGTTTTCATAAAATTCATGTGATCTTCCTGTTAACTTTTATGCCAGATTCTAACATTACTATTATTTTTTTTCTTTCGAAAAGTGACAATTGCAGTCTTCTTAAAATCGGCCTAGTTCCGAGGAATAAAAAATTCAAAATATTTACTCTACGGAGATATGCAATCCTCTACAGGATCTGACCTAGTGTAGTATAGAGTATTGATCGAAAATCGGACAATATAATGCGAGCGACGTGCAACAATCGTTCAAACGTTATTTTTAAAGCTTATTCTGCAGTACACCTTTGAAATTGAGGTTTGTGTTGTACAGTTTAGAATTGACTTCAAAATTTGTTATATACTGCTGTGCATAAAATACGTTTAAACCATAAAATCATATTTTAATGGAAGTATAAGTCTTAATTAGCCGAAGTGACGCCATTCTCTCCCCACAGAGGCAGCTCAGTCATACCTTGCTCGCACTGAGCTGCCTCTGTGGGGAAACAATGTTCATAGAGGGGTTTCGTGAGGAACATCAACATTTTGACAAATAGCAAAATCCACAATTTACAATTTACATATATTATAAGGCATCACGACATAGAGACTACATGATACGTACATTAGGTGTGACCGAGATTACCGATACTACGATATATTGTCATACGTCCATTCATTGATGGAATACATATTTCACAGGAAATCATTTCATAAACTTCGCTTTCGCTCGGGTAATACAAAGATTTTACATTCACCTCGTAAAAATCACCACTTGATAAAAGGGACGGTCCTTTCGGGGTATTTTTGTGTGGAAACAAAATGCAAGAGTTCTTCTCTGTTTATATTTATTCATGATTATTTCACACATTTTCACATACGTAATTGAGTTTAACATTTTAGTTCTAGTTCTAGGTTTAGCAAATTTCACAAATAATAGAATGCATCACAATCACCTCTTGATTTTTATTTCAACAACAAATACCCCGATAGAACTGTCCCTTTAACAGCGTGCTTTAAAATTCCAATCTAAGTGTTGATAAAATATGTCCCTTATCATATCTCCGAATCTATTTAAATTTTGTATTTATTAAAACGATGTGGCCTTATAATAAAACTTTGGATCTAAATTTACTAAGACTGCACATCTCCGGAGTGTTTGCATCCGTCCGCGGGTTTGGATCACACTTGACCTCGTTAAGCATACATATAGCCCCCACGCAGTTACGGCAATATATCTGAATAAAAGCAAATGACTTTTCTGTTAAAGGAATGTAGATTAATGTACTTGACTACAAGATTCTTCTAACTGTTCATATAAATGGTCATGGATAAATTTAATTGACTACAGGACATGTCAGTTTCTGACAGGACCCCATATGGAGCAGCACCCAGATCATAAGGTGAGACTGGTCTGATTTTAATGAGATTGCGTAAGTAATCCTAATATTGTGAACATCTTTCATTTTTAGAGATAGATTAAGGAGCCTAAGGAGGCGCTCGCAAAATCCGAATAATTCATTTTACTGGTACTACACGTTGTTGATAAATTCCATTCGATTTTCAATTTAGGTTCTAATAACGCTGATAAAATAACTAGGGTTTGTCTGCAATTACTGATAACAGAACATGACGCCACACAGGCTGTAGTCAGACCGTTAGTTCGGGTTTCTATCTTGGTTGAACCAGTATTTTGAAACTTATCAATGAATAGACTGCGACATGTGAGCGCCGCACCGATAACAGAACATGATGCCAAACAGGCTATTGTCAGACCGTAAGTTCGGGTTCCCATCTCCGTTGAACCAGTATAGTGATACTTATTTCACAGAACAGACTGAGGTATGAGACCGTCTATTCTGCTACATCAGCGTATATGTCTCCGCGTTATGCTACAACCTATGGTGAGTTGTAGCATAACGCGGAGAGATATACGCTGATGTAGCAGGATGGATAAGTTGTAGCATGACGCGGAGACATATACGCTGATGTAGCAGGATTGAATAAGTTGTAGCATAACGCGGAGACATATACGCTGATGTAGCAGGATGGATACGTTGTACCATAACGCGGAGACATATACGCTGATGTAGTAGGATGGATAAGCTGTAGCATAACGCGGAGAGATATACGCTGATGTAGCAGGATGGATGAGCTGTAGCGTACACGAGAGAGACTTAATATGGTATGAGCTATGCAGTACTTCAAATGGAGGTTGATTCAACATTGTTGGCTTGAGTGTTTTCAGTCTATTGGTTGAAGTGTCTCCTTTAGGCAACAACAAGCACAAGTCGTACCAATTCGTACTGACGTTTACAATGGCTCGGAACAATACTGTGAGTTTTGTCTAGTTTATTTAGATCAGTCCATTTCATTAGTTTTATTTTTTGATTTTCAGTATTGTTTTATATAATTTTTATTATATAATTTTCCGGGTGATTTGAAAAATAGATTTATTTTTCATACATCGTAATTAATTTTTCACATTATGATTATTTTTATTGTGTATGTTTAACTTCTTTGAGACACATTTTAGAAGTTTGAATGATGATTATGAACAAACATATATGGATGACAACTTATTAATTTATATTCATATGCGAAGTTTCTACAGATTCTTGTGTCGTGCTCAAGTTGACGAAACATCGCATATCATGAATAAAGAAGTTCTCATCCATATAGCTTTCTTCATTAAGATTTGTTTTTTTTAAATGTAAAATGATATTCCCAAATGATTTTTAATTAAGAGTGTTGTTTTATAGATGTTATGTTTTGGTCGTTCAGAAAGAGACAATATTAAAGTGCCACTCCCTGATTTTGTTCATTTACCGTCCTTAACTGTTCCCATTTAATATGTTTATTGTGTATGTTCAACAAGATTTTGACTTTTTTCAATATGACATGATATTCCAAATTATTTTAAAAATAAGAATGTTGTTTTATAGATGATGTTATTTTTGTCGTTTAGAAAGAGAAAAGATTAAAGAGGCACTTCGTCCGTCACATTTTGCTTCTATATGCTAATGGCAAAAGTGATGATATTCACGCAAACTTTATTTTTGATAATTATCTAAATCAGACAGAGGGACAGCATTTTGGTGTTTGAAAGGATATACAATTATTATTTGGTAATTTTGAAACGTTTCGTGTCAAATACAATCGTTATGTAATGAAAAACACAATTTTGTAATACATCTTTCACTAATAATTTGAAGACGGAAACAAGCAATAATGTTGAACGCATTGTCTATTTGAAATGATTATCAAGTTGAACCACGTTAAATGATTGGGTGATTAAATGATTTCCTTATTAATTTGAATACGGAAACAAGCAATAACGTTTAACGTATGACCCATTTTAAATGATTATCAAGTTGAACCAAAAAAGATTGGGTTAAAGTCATTTTCAATTGTCTAGAGTAGCATAGCATAATGCGGTAATCTTCAATCTCATTAAAATTTGATCAAACATCAATCGTACATCGCTACGTTTGATCTGATTTATTTTCAGATTTCAACATCGAACTTTAAAAAAATACAATTTGTTGAGAGTATAATGTAATAATGGTTAACAAAGTTGTTTTTGTCTTTAAATGGTTATAACACAAATTCTTTCCCTTTCAGAGAGCCTGGAGACCGTTTGTTCTGGCGTGTATAGCGATTGTGAATGCCTGGTTATGCAAGGGAAGCAAGGGTAAATACCAGTCTAAGTAAATTAGCCTCAATATTACCCGTTTCACTCCGATATTGAGTCAAGCAAGACGTAGTAGCAGGTCACGTCATCGTCCTTTACCGACCTATGACTCTCTAACGTTATTTGTGCGAATGCAGACTATTGGGGCTTGGTAAGACGATCCCTGATTGGTCAATTCGATAGCTCGGATGACGAGACCCGCTACTACATCCCGCTAGACTCAATATCGGAGTGAAACGGGTTATATTAATTGATGCTATGTTTACTTAGAATGATAATCTTTTATCGGACATACCAATTTTTCCATTCCATCCATTTCTCTCATTGGACCGATAAGAATGAATTCTCACCTTAATGGGTCGTGCAGTTTTCGCTTGAATCATCTGAAGTCTAAGTAAAATGGACAGTAGTTAATATAAAATGAAATGTTTATACAAAATATTGAGAGGATATCCCTTCCCGATTAGGTTTGAACCCAAGTCAGATTAAAATCGACTGTGGGGATAAGAGTGAAAAAATATTATCTCTAGTTGGGTTCGAACCACACCCATCCTGTCTCAAGGTACGAACGTTACGCTAACTCCACTAATCTGTACCCTGGGCTCAGAAGCTAGATTCGCTCGCATGGCACGACCTGCGATTTAGCCAATCAAATCATTTTCTCGCAACCTTCTCGATAAAATTCAAACGAGAGAATGATTTGTTTGGCTATATCGAAAGTCAGGCCGCGCCCAGTCCAGCTTTCCTCTCATTCACAGTCCATTGTAGAGAGGAAAGCCCTGACACATATTTATATTTTCCCCTCAAATTTAATCAGACTGTTCAAAACCTGAGAGACATTATTTTTACAATTCCATTCTTCGGAGCAGATCAAAACACCTTTTCCTTGACAACGATAAATCGGATGGAAATTTTGGAATTAGCATAAAATTCCATTTGGAATGATTCTGGACTTTTTCTCATATGATTCGCTGCTGGGAATGTCAATTTTTATTTCCTGTTTGTTCCCATTTCGCAGACATCCCAGTGGACATAATCCTGACTGACTACGGAGCCAATAACATCGTGAAACTTCACGTGAACTCGTCAAGTGTCCACCAAACAACTCTCGTCTCCTCCATATCGCCTGTCTCAATAGCCTATGACGAGGTGGAGACGAGACTCTACTGGACGGAGTACAAACCCTACAGGATCCGGAGCTCTGACGTCAATGGACAGAATATCCTTCTGGTCAAAACCCTCCCCACAAGTAATTGCACATTGTTTTATGTTTTCGATAAAGATAGATCCTCTTCCCACATTGGCAGATCAAGTCATGAAATGTTGATACAGCCTCTGTTATATTACGCCGACTTTGTTGGATAGAATGGGAGATGCTTTATTAGAGGCAATTGCACATTGTTTTCGATAAAGATACATTCTCTCCCCACAGGGGCAGATCAAGTCATGAAATGTTGATACAGCCTCTGTTATATTACGCCGACTTTGTTGGATAGAATAGGAGATGCTTTATTAGAGGCAATTGCACATTGTTTTCGATAAAGATACATTCTCTCCCCACAGGGGCAGATCAAGTCATGAAATGTTGATACAGCCTCTGTTATATTACGCCGACTTAGTTGGATAGAATTGGAGATGCTTTATTAGAGGCAATTGCACATTGTTTTATGTTTTCGATAAAGATAATTCTCTCCCCACAGGGGCAGATCAAGTCATGAAATGTTGATACAGCCTCTGTTATATTACGCCGACGTAGTTGGATAGAATTGGAGATACTTTATTAGAGGCAATTGCACATTGTTTTATGTTTTCGATAAAGATAATTCTCGCCCCACAGAGGCAGATCAAGTCATGAAATGTTGATACAGCCTCTGTTATATTACGCCGACGTAGTTGGATAGAATTGGAGATGCTTTATTAGAGGCAATTGCACATTGTTTTATGTTTTCGATGAAGATACATTCTCTCCCCACAGGGGCAGATCAAGTTCTGAAATGTTGATACAGCCTCTGTTATATTACGCCGATTTTGTTGGATAGAATGGGAGATGCTTATTAGAGGCAATTGCACATTGTTTTCGATAAAGATACATTCTCGCCCCACAGAGGCAGATCAAGTCATGAAATGTTGATACAGCCTCTGTTATATTACGCCGACTTTGTTGGATAGAATGGGAGATGCTAAATATTAGAGGCAATTGCACATTGTTTTCGATAAAGATACATTCTCTCCCCACAGGGGCAGATCTAGTCATGAAATGTTGATACAGCCTCTGTTATATTACGCCGACTTTGTTGGATAGAATGGGAGATGCTTTATTAGAGGCAATTGCACATTGTTTTATGTTTTCGATAAAGATACATTCTCTCCCCACAGGGGCAGATCAAGTCATGAAATGTTGATACAGCCTCTGTTATATTACCCCGACTTTGTTGGATAGAATGGGAGATGCTTTATTAGAGGCAATTGCACAATGTTTTATGTTTTCGATAAAGATACATTCTCTCCCCCACAGGGGCAGATCAAGTCATGAAATGTTGATACAGCCTCTGTTATATTACGCCGACTTTGTTGGATAGAATGGGAGATACTTTATTAGAGGCAATTGCACATTGTTTTATGTTTTCGATAAAGATACATTCTCTCCCCACAGGGGCAGATCAATTCATGAAATGTTGATACAGCCTCTGTTATATTACGCCGACTTTGTTGGATAGAATGGGAGATGCTTTATTAGAGGCAATTGCACATTGTTTTCGATAAAGATACATTCTCTCCCCACAGAGGCAGATCAAGTCATGAAATGTTTATACAGCCTCTGTTATATTACGCCGACTTTGTTGGATAGAATGGGAGATGCTTTATTAGAGGCAATTGCACATTGTTTTATGTTTTCGATAGGTATACATTCTCTCCCCACAGGGGCAGATCAAGTCATGAAATGTTTATACAGCCTCTGTTATATTACGCCGACTTTGTTGGATAGAATGGGAGATGCTTTATTAGAGGCAATTGCACATTGTTTTATGTTTTCGATAGGTATACATTCTCTCCCCACAGGGGCAGATCAAGTCATGAAATGTTTATACAGCCTCTGTTATATTACGCCGACTTTGTTGGATAGAATGGGAGATGCTTTATTAGAGGCAATTGCACATTGTTTTCGATAAAGATACATTCTCTCCCCGCAGGGGCAGATCAAGTCATGAAATGTTTATACAGCCTCTGTTATATTACGCCGACTTTGATGGATAGAATGGGAGATGCTTTATTAGAGGCAATTGCACATTGTTTTCGATAAAGATACATTCTCTCCCCACAGGGGCAGATCAAGTCATGAAATGTTTATACAGCCTCTGTTATATTACGCCGACTTTGATGGATAGAATGGGAGATGCTTTATTAGAGGCAATTGCACATTGTTTTCGATAAAGATACATTCTCTCCCCACAGGGGCAGATCAAGTCATGAAATGTTTATACAGCCTCTGTTATATTACGCCGACTTTGTTGGATAGAATGGGAGATGCTTTATTAGAGGCAATTGCACATTGTTTTCGATAAAGATACATTCTCTCCCCACAGGGGCAGATCAAGTCATGAAATGTTTATACAGCCTCTGTTATATTACGCCGACTTTGTTGGATAGAATGGGAGATGCTTTATTAGAGGCAATTGCACATTGTTTTATGTTTTCGATAGGTATACATTCTCTCCCCACAGGGGCAGATCAAGTCATGAAATGTTTATACAGCCTCTGTTATATTACGCCGACTTTGTTGGATAGAATGGGAGATGCTTTATTAGAGGCAATTGCACATTGTTTTCGATAAAGATACATTCTCTCCCCACAGGGGCAGATCAAGTCATGAAATGTTTATACAGCCTCTGTTATATTACGCCGACTTTGATGGATAGAATGGGAGATGCTTTATTAGAGGCAATTGCACATTGTTTTCGATAAAGATACATTCTCTCCCCACAGGGGCAGATCAAGTCATGAAATGTTTATACAGCCTCTGTTATATTACGCCGACTTTGATGGATAGAATGGGAGATGCTTTATTAGAGGCAATTGCACATTGTTTTCGATAAAGATACATTCTCTCCCCACAGGGGCAGATCAAGTCATGAAATGTTTATACAGCCTCTGTTATATTACGCCGACTTTGTTGGATAGAATGGGAGATGCTTTATTAGAGGCAATTGCACATTGTTTTATGTTTTCGATAAAGATACATTCTCTCCCCACAGGGGCAGATCAAGTCATGAAATGTTTATACAGCCTCTGTTATATTACGCCGACTTTGTTGGATAGAATGGGAGATGCTTTATTAGAGGCAATTGCACATTGTTTTCGATAAAGATACATTCTCTCCCCACAGAGGCAGATCAAGTCATGAAATGTTTATACAGCCTCTGTTATATTACGCCGACTTTGTTGGATAGAATGGGAGATGCTTTATTAGAGGCAATTGCACATTGTTTTATGTTTTCGATAGGTATACATTCTCTCCCCACAGGGGCAGATCAAGTCATGAAATGTTTATACAGCCTCTGTTATATTACGCCGACTTTGTTGGATAGAATGGGAGATGCTTTATTAGAGGCAATTGCACATTGTTTTATGTTTTCGATAAAGATACATTCTCTCCCCACAGGGGCAGATCAAGTCATGAAATGTTTATACAGCCTCTGTTATATTACGCCGACTTAGTTGGATAGAATGGGAGATGCTTTATTAGAGGCAATTGCACATTGTTTTATGTTTTCGATAAAGATACATTCTCTCCCCACAGGGGCAGATCAAGTCATGAAATGTTGATACAGCCTCTGTTATATTACGCCGACTTTGTTGGATAGAATGGGAGATGCTTTATTAGAGGCAATTGCACATTGTTTTCGATAAAGATACATTCTCTCCCCACAGGGGCAGATCAAGTCATGAAATGTTTATACAGCCTCTGTTATATTACGCCGACTTTGTTGGATAGAATGGGAGATGCTTTATTAGAGGCAATTGCACATTGTTTTATGTTTTCGATAGGTATACATTCTCTCCCCACAGGGGCAGATCAAGTCATGAAATGTTTATACAGCCTCTGTTATATTACGCCGACTTTGTTGGATAGAATGGGAGATGCTTTATTAGAGGCAATTGCACATTGTTTTCGATAAAGATACATTCTCTCCCTACAGAGGCAGATCAAGTCATGAAATGTTTATACAGCCTCTGTTATATTACGCCGACTTTGTTGGATAGAATGGGAGATGCTTTATTAGAGGCAATTGCACATTGTTTTATGTTTTCGATAGGTATACATTCTCTCCCCACAGGGGCAGATCAAGTCATGAAATGTTTATACAGCCTCTGTTATATTACGCCGACTTTGATGGATAGAATGGGAGATGCTTTATTAGAGGCAATTGCACATTGTTTTCGATAAAGATACATTCTCTCCCCACAGGGGCAGATCAAGTCATGAAATGTTTATACAGCCTCTGTTATATTACGCCGACTTTGTTGGATAGAATGGGAGATGCTTTATTAGAGGCAATTGCACATTGTTTTATGTTTTCGATAAAGATACATTCTCTCCCCACAGAGGCAGATCAAGTCATGAAATGTTTATACAGCCTCTGTTATATTACGCCGACTTTGTTGGATAGAATGGGAGATGCTTTATTAGAGGCAATTGCACATTGTTTTATGTTTTCGATAAAGATACATTCTCTCCCCACAGAGGCAGATCAAGTCATGAAATGTTTATACAGCCTCTGTTATATTACGCCGACTTTGATGGATAGAATGGGAGATGCTTTATTAGAGGCAATTGCACATTGTTTTCGATAAAGATACATTCTCTCCCCACAGGGGCAGATCAAGTCATGAAATGTTGATACAGCCTCTGTTATATTACGCCGACTTTGTTGGATAGAATGGGAGATGCTTTATTAGAGGCAATTGCACATTGTTTTATGTTTTCGATATGTATACATTCTCTCCCCACAGGGGCAGATCAAGTCATGAAATGTTGATACAGCCTCTGTTATATTACGCCGACTTAGTTGGATAGAATGGGAGATGCTTTATTAGAGGCAATTGCACATTGTTTTCGATAAAGATACATTCTCTCCCCACAGGGGCAAATCAAGTCATGAAATGTTGATACAGCCTCTGTTATATTACGCCGACTTTGTTGGATAGAATGGGAGATGCTTTATTAGAGGCAATTGCACATTGTTTTCGATAAAGATACATTCTCTCCCCACAGGGGCAGATCAAGTCATGAAATGTTGATACAGCCTCTGTTATATTACGCCGACTTAGTTGGATAGAATGGGAGATGCTTTATTAGAGGCAATTGCACATTGTTTTATGTTTTCGATAAAGATACATTCTCTCCCCACAGGGGCAGATCTAGTCATGAAGTGTTGATACAGCCTCTGTTATATTACGCCGACTTTGTTGGATAGAATGGAAGATGTTTTATTAGAGGCAATTGCACATTGTTTTCGATAAAGATACATTCTCTCCCCACATGGGCAGATCAAGTCATGAAATGTTTATACAGCCTCTGTTATATTACGCCGACTTAGTTGGATAGAATGGGAGATGCTTTATTAGAGGCAATCGAAGTTAGTTGTGCAATCAGTGACGGCGTCACGCTGTTCTTAAGTCATCGTTTCAGCTTCTGAATCATGGCAAAAGCATTTTAATAAGAACCACCCTTTCCATGCGAGAAGCCTTGTCATTTGATAAATAGAGATTATAACACGAGGAAGTGTGTCATATGCATTTTTACGAAACGAGTGTAAATTTTTGTATTACCCGAGCGACAGCGAGGGTTATACACAAATTTGCACGAGTTTCGTAAAAGTACTATGACACACTTCCGAGTGTGATAATTTCTTTATTACCGATTCTATTCCATTTTTACCATCTTAGAAATATCCAAGAAACGGGCCGCTTCCCTTGCGACGGCCGGCTACAATGACGTCACGAACAATGGTGTTATGACGTCACAGGCGAAAAAATACGGGAACTCGCGCTACAACAATTTTTGCTAGGCAAAAGTGATATGTGCACTAGTGCTCATATTGAAAATATTTCACCACTTATTTTCAACCATATGGGTAATAAAGAAATTTAAATGGATTGTGCTGCAAACTGCCGGAACCCACGGATTCGGCGTAATATAGTAGATGCTGCCTCATGACTTGATCTGCCTCTGTGGGGAGAGAATAATAAATGTATAGTTCAGTTAACAAATATGACACAAGACAGAAATACAGGATTCAAAAATGGCTAAGTGTCTTTCTTCAGTTTCAGTTCAGTTTATTTCAATACTTCAAAGGACACAGGCCTTTAGTACAAAAGATAAATGTACAGTGAAGCGCGCGGCGTCTATACATGTACATGTGTCCTTCTTGTCAAATAACTTAGCCCAAGTAACTAGTCTACCATTTTTTTTTTTTGAACAAAATATTATCATGTAAGGCACCAGTTTAAGACGAGAGGTTCTGAATTTGATTACAGCATCAAATTTCTGTTTTGGAAATGTTTTCGAAACGCAGAATCTCAAGACATTTATGATGATTTCAACATACAGGAAAATCATTAAAGTATCAGGTAAGTTATTAAACTATTTTGAAATGTTTTGCTATAATGCTCATACAGGATGTTTATTGAGATGTTTTTCAATAACAACCTAATCATAAAACCCATATCATGGGGACATTAAGATATTTTTGGGATGTTTTCGAAAACAATAATCAGAGAAGACATTTTGTGATAAACTTCTACTTACAAAATAAATGATGAAACCAAATAAAATCGTAAATGCGTAATACAACTTGCTTATAGCAAAAATAAAGTTAATACATTGAGAGATAGGGTTCGAATATGAACCTTGTGCACCGGTCCTTATCCCAATTATACATGTCTGGAGCCAACCACTTCAAAAAGGCATAACTAGTGCCATTATCAATCATTCGTCAAATAAATCATTGTCACTTCGGGTTCACATCCTTCGGTGCCAACTCTTAAGCTGTGTATAAACTTAAAACTTTAAATAGAAATGCAAATATTTTACCTATTTCCGCTGATGGTGCTCTCATGTAGTTGACGTAAAGTACGCCGCTTAAAATAGCAAGTAATGGAATTTCACACGATTTAAGCCTTGTGATAAGTTTATTTAATCTGTATTTAGAGTTTTCCTGTCTATGGTCAGGCTTCAGCAATGGCTACTTAAAACCTTGCCGCATTCAGTCATCGTTTTATACAAGCTTTTTAGAGGAGTGCGACTAAGCTTGATAATCGGTTTTCAAAATCTATCGTATTTGTCTCCGCGTTATGCTACAACATATCCCCTGATATTCATATAACAAATTCTGCTTTATCGCTGTATTATAGCAAGCCAATCAAGTGATGCCCTTCAGCGATTGCAGCAAACTGGTTTCTGGGCTTCATTTCGCGTGCTCACCGCGTGATTCAAATTAACCAATTGGAGTGCTATTAGATAGTTAATATGATGTCTCATTTCAGGCTCCAAATCGCGTTCTCTTAGATTTCCACGAGCGACATCACTAGACAACAGTGTAAGGAGTTCGAAATAGTTTGAGTGAAAACAGACAGGCTATAAATAGCGTTGAGTAACCACCCGTCAGCGCTACGGCAGAATATGATAGAAGGATATCAGGGGATTGTAGCATAACGCAGAGACATATACGCTGATGTAGCAGGATGTTACCGACGAGGGCGCTGCTCTCAAACCATGAATTCCGTCAGCGCTACGGCAGAATACGATAGAAGGATATCAGGAGATTGTAGCATAACGCAGAGACATATACGCTGATGTAGCAGGATGTTACCGACGAGGGCGCTGCTCTCAAACCATGAATTCCGTCAGCGCTACGGCAGAATACGATAGAAGGATATCAGGAGATTGTAGCATAACGCAGAGACATATACGCTGATGTAGCATGATGTTACCGACGAGGGCGCTGCTCTCAAACCATGAATTCCGTCAGACTGCAGCAAGGCTTGGATTAGTCAGTGATGAAAACAGGATCGACTTATGCCTTGCAGTGAGGATTATTTCATTTTTCAATCCAGTCTGATCAAAATCGACTGTGATTCGAGGAAAAAAGTGTAAAAATATTATCTCTAGCAGGGTTCGAACCTCACCCAGCCCGGCTTTCCTCTCATTCACAGTCTGAAGGCACCCCTATTGCCCGCATGTTCTGACACTTCTGTTCATCTAGCCAATCGAAAGGAGCGCAGTGAAAGCTTCGGTATCCCTCAGGGACAGGTAACTCCAGTGTACCATTCGTTATACATAATCGCCGCTAATCGCTATTTAAAAACGAGGATGTGATTGGATAGCTTACGACTGGGTTTGTCTGCGCTCAATCTAAATAAATTTAGATCAACAGATTTTTAGTATGACCAAATATAAAACCTGTTGATCTAAATTTATTTAGATTGGTCTGCGCTAAACTGGTTATAGCAACACGCGATAGAGGTGGGTGCATTCAGACCGAGACGGAGAGGATATCCCGAATTGTTCGAACCCCGATAGAGACAATATTTTAATCAGACTGTTTTTCAATCCAGGTTCAAGGCCCTATGGTCTCGCAATTGGGCCCATATCGAGGAAGTTATTCTTCACTGACTGGAGCAGGGATGTAATATCATCTCTGGACATGAATGGGGAAAACTTCAAGTCTATTCTCGACTCCAGTAAGGTGAAAGATCCCCATCAAGTGACGGTCCATGAACGCGAAAGGTAGCCCAATTGTAGATAGATTATTGTAAAGCAAATTTTCTTTTAGAAAGGAAAATTATGGACATTTTCTTAAATCTCGAAAACTCGTTTTTAACAATTGACCAGGGTCCTCTTTCACAAAGCCCTAAGGTGATCGTTAGTCCTTAGGGTAGCCTTAGTGCAATGTTAAAGAATGGGTTAACCTTAGTAAAGATTGCTTTGTGAAAAGGGGCCCTGTCTGATTAAAATCTGCCTAGTGCCGAAGAATAAAAGTTTTAAAATATCAACTCTATGGGAATCGAACATGTTATTTCCATATATATCCTCTCTACCGAGACCTAGTGTAGAGGATTCCATATCTCCGTGCAGTTAATATTCTGAATACCGTATTTCCTCTAATAAGCGCCCGGAAGCTTATTTTTTCACCACCCGTTTACTCCCCGGCGCTTATTAGAGGCCCGGCGCTTATTGGAGACCCGGCGCTTATTAGAGGAAATACGGTATGTTATTCCTCCGAACTATGCCGATTTTAATAAGACTGAATAATTTACAATCATTTATCTAAAAAAAGGTTCAAAGTCAAAGCATGGTGAGATTATGGAGATGCCTCTAGAAATGCAGAATATCTCTCGATTAGTCACTGTATAAGGTGGTAGTTACTGGATAGATTATATTGATTGTAATGTTTTTAAAATCTCATTAAGGTATCGCATGCAGATAAATCATGCATTTTACTCAAACTTCCCATAGTATAAGAAATTCGTAACATCTTGCAATTTAAGTGTGAACACATTTAAAGATTTCTGGTAATGAAAAAACGTGTGATCGAGCTTAAATTGGTCAATTCTAGTATTGATTTAATCAGAATTTCTTGCAACCACCACATTTAGTTAATGTTTAGCCTAGTAAACGTGCTACAGTCCTTCAAGAAATGAAATTCCTCGTTTTTCGCATCAGAATCATCAGAATCATCAGAATGCCTTTGTATTGATTTGTATTGATTTGTTGCTATAACTAATATTTGTTTCCCCCATCTTCCTACGAAATGCCTAAAACGACACTACCCGAACTGTCGGTTATGCCTTGCTGCAGACCCTTGAGTTTTCTATGCGTATTCTCTAGCTTACTATGAGAGAGAAAGAGAGCAATAGTCCAATCAGAAAGTAACTGGAGAATGCTTACAATCGCATGTAGGCGCGATGACCAACAAAGAAACTCAAGGGACGACAGCAAGGCATAAAACTGACAGTCCGGAAAGTGGCGTTTTAGGCTTTGCGCAGGAAGATGGTTTTCCCTTCGCTAGAGGTATATTTACCTACAGTGCCTTCAGAGAGTGAACACATTTTACTTTGTTTTCAGAATTATCATCTGGAGTGACAAGAAGAGTGGACATAAAATCAGCACATCAAACTACGACGGTACAGATATCAAGAGAATCGTATCAGTGAAGACGTACGCCTACGGGTTGGCACTGGATGCAGACAGTAGGTCTCCCTTCTTGAAATAGACTCATTGTCCATTCGATAACCTATCTTTATGCCCGTGTCACACATTCCCGGAGTTAACATTCCGGACATCATACGAAGATCAATAATTTCAAATTTTTTTCACTTTGGCTCTAAATCGGGATGTCCGTGTGACCTACGTGAGCCGTCGTATGATCATCTCGGTCTTTCTTGGAGTCCAGAAAATACTTCGTGTATGGGCCACACGAACTTATCCCTTCGTGTACCTTTGTGTTGACATCGTGTAGTCATCTCGTAGCGTTCGTATAATCTTCCTCTCAAACGTCACGCGACACGCCGAAGCTCACGCGAAGGCTCACGATGGTCTACCAGATGGCCACACGAGGTCGTATGACCTTCGAGTATCCCTCGTGTTGAAGCTATTTTGCCATCGTGTTCACTCATTGTCGATTCGATAACCTTTATCTTTACAGATAAATGGTAAATGAACAATACGGTATTGGTACATACATATTGAAGACCGGGGTTCGATCCTGATAGCTTTATACGATTCGATTCGTTTATTACCTTAATCTGTACAGATAATTGGTACATTAAAGGGGGGCTGCAACCTGAATTTTTAACTTCCAGAGTTTTATTGGCAGGGCCCCAAAAGAGTCGTAAATGCTCGCCAGGGACGAAATCGTTTGGTTGCGAACCGCTTACAGCTGACAGCCAGTACCAAGTTTGTGTCATGTGACCCCCCTTACCCGTCTGGACGCTCTCATTAACGATGGTCAATTAGGTTTCACAAGCTAGGTTGTTGATTCCCTTTAACAATCCGGTATTGGTTCATGTGGTACATGTATGATTGGAACAGTAGATTGAGGGTGATATAGGAGGATGTATAAATACGTTATTACGTTATTTATTAAGATACTTGTCTTCTATAAATACTTTCCTAAGTTACATAATATCTTAACATCATCAATACTAAAAAGTTGTATAAGTTTCATAACAGATGGACAGATTTGACTGATTGTTTGATATTTTACCAATTACCGTGTTATCATCATGGATGACTCAATGATCTTTTCACAATTACAACGCTATTTGATTGATTGATTGATTGATTGATTGATTGATTGATTGATTGATTGATTGATTGATTGATTGATTGATTGATTGATTGATTGATTGATTGATTTGATTGATTTGATTGATTTGATTGATTTGATTTGATTTGATTTGATTTGATTTGATTTGATTTGATTGATTTGATTTGATTTGATTTGATTTGATTTGATTTGATTTGATTGATTTGATTTGATTTGATTTGATTGATTGATTGATTGATTGATTGATTGATTGATTGATTGATTGATTGATTGATCGATTGATTGATTGATTGATTTTGCCAACACCTTCCACTATCCCCCAGATGATGTTCTCTACTGGACCGAGTCCTCATCGTCCAAGGTCAGCTCAATCTTCCTGAACGGGACCAATGTCAAGGTCATCTTTAAACTAAGCGGCAAGAACCTGTACGACATCTTCCTTCTCGGCAATACACTCTACTTCTCGGCACGGCGCGACCGGTATGACATCAAATCTCATTAAAACATGAGCAAACATTTTCTGCTTGTTCGACCCGAGCGATATTAAATCACTTCAAACCAATTTATTCATAATTGAAGAGCATATGGCCAAGAGTACAACAGATATCATATCTGTGTAGAGTATATGAAATATTAACGTAGGCTTAGCTTTAGAAATATGCATATCTTCTGAGCCATATATTATACAATTATATCGAGCCATTAAGCTTATTAACTTTTTTAATCAAAAGTTTTTCCAATATATTTCTTCCGATAGTATGCTTGAATTCCCAGCGAACCAATCACATTTACTTGAAAAGTCGGAAACACACGAGATGCATTGAGGGCAAGAAAAGTATTTGAAATTAAAACTTTATTGACGTTGCGTGTGCAAATATGACATAAAAAAATACATTCGATACATCAACGCCAAGTGTTAAAACCGCTGCAGAATTGATTGATGAATGTTTTGTTATTATGCATATCTTCATGTAAAATCAAGTATAATAACATTGTTTATTAATTAACTATCAATGATATGGCACTAATACAATCTAAACGGCCTACACTATACGATTCGACAACTGGGCCAATACAGGTAAACTGGGCCAATACGGGCCAAACTGGGCCAATACGAGCAGACTGGGTCAATACGACTCTGAGCATGCGCATGTACAAAATTGGCGCAAGTCCACCAATCTCTTTTATAATTTTGATTTCGATGAAAATGAACTCTCTAATGTTGTACAAATAAATCACAAAGAAGTTAATTAGCAGCCCCGTCTAAGGACGGGGCTGCTACCAGTTTTTGGGAAGTTTCCATCGCCGCCGCCGCCGCCGCCGCACTCGTACTACTAGCTATAACTTTTTTCCACTAAGCTTTCCAGAACTCTTATTCATACCTTATTACTCATACCTCGGGGGAACGATTTTGACACGTTCACTTTCAAGGTCAAAGGTCAAGGTCACGAGATATGTATTCACTCTAAGAATTCCTTGTAAACGCGATAACCTGAAAAGTTTTTGTGCTATGAAGCTCTAACTTGGTATATATCATCCTTGGAAAAGTAAAAAAATTTGAAAAGGTTTTGGCTACAATCCGTCAAAGGTCAAGGTCACAGCAAGGTCATGACGTAAGCATGTTTTAGCAAAAATGCTTTATTTTAACTATGAACACTTTTAATCAATACATGATTGTTATACTCAATAAAAAGTGTTCAATGATCGTGTGACCTTGAAGGTCAAAGGTCAAGGTCATGAGATATGAGTTATTGCAATACCTTGTTAACACAATAACTTGAAAAGTTATTGTGCTATGAAGTTTAGATTTTGTATATATTATCTCTTGAGAAGTACAACATTTTCAAAAAGTTTTGGGTACGAACTGTCGAAGGTCAAGGTCACAGCAAGATCAACATATATGGAGAAAATGGATTAATTTAATTTTTAACACTTTATTTCATTACAATAATGTTATACTCAATGAAATGTGTTCATTGATTGTGTGACCTTGATTGTCAAAGGTCAAGGTCACGAGAAAATTCCCAATTTGGTGAGGCCTGTAAAAGGCGGAACAGGGTAAGGTGAAACCCCAAGTTCCGGGGCTGCTCTGCTTTTGCGGTATCCCGCAAACGCTAATCTAGTTAATAAAAATGTCATTAATCATGTTTTTCCGTATTGGCCCAGTTACAGGTCCTCGGTCCGCTGTATTGGCCCTTGGCTTCGCCTCGGGCCAATGCAGCACACCTCGGACCTGTAACTGGACCAATACGGAAAAACATGATTAATAACATTATAGTAATGTCCAGCAAACCTGGAATTTGTTACAAACACAATTTCAAAAAATTTTTAATCAAAAATTTGCTTTATGGATATAATAATTTGTAAGAAGAAAAACAACGACAGCTCTGTTGATGCGTGTCGCCACTGTGCAGCGCCATGCACCTACTTCCCTATCAAAACTTACACCAATCTAAATTATCTTCACCCATTGAATACCAATTTCAAAGTTTTTCTGAAGAACGGTATTCACGGGAACACGTTTAATATCCTCTTCATATGTTGCGTTTGCAGGGTTCGCCGTATGCTGACAAATGGAAGCAACGTTGTGGAGATCCAGTCAACTTCGACGTTCAAATACGCCCATGGTTTGGTAGTCCTTGCTAATAAATCTCTCGGTAGGTAGATAAACAGTCTCAGTAAACCGAGCCTCAATATTACCCGTTTCACTCCGATATTGTGTCTATAAGGTCTAGTAGAGGGTCGCGTCAGTCGACCTTTCTGCGACATATGACTGTCCAACGTTATACGTTCGAAGGAAGACTGTTATGGCTGGGTAAGATGAGTTCTGGTTGGTCAATTCGATACATGGCCTGACACGACCCTTACTAGACCTTTCTAGACTCAATATCGGAGTGAAACGCGTAATATTGAGGCTAGGTTTACTTAGATTGGTAGATATACTCTTCATAAAAAATTAAGATACACAGAAAACACAGTTCAATTGATGTGATATTTGATATGATTTTTAGGTTATGTAAATGTAGCCTTTTAATTTATCTACCTACAAAAATAATGTTCTTGCTCCTTAATTATGTGTGAGTAGTACATGTATATATTAAAAAACCCAACATTATGAAACCAACAATTTGTGACTTGGGTCGCATCCTGTGTTGTGTCCCTGGGCAAGGCACTTCATCCACATTGAACTCAGTCCACCCAGCTGTTAAAATGGATACCTGAAAACTGGATGTACTGACCTACATGGTCATGATTAGCGCTTAGTAGCAGCTGTGAAAGTACACTCCTTCGGGGTAATAATGTAGCGCTTTGAGCATGTCTTAGGACGTGGAAAAGGCGCAATATAAGTATGCACATTTTTATTATTATGAAAAAGCTTCAAGCCATTCTTTGTGTAAAATGATATAAATGGTTAATATCTCTGATCAGAATCCAAGGGAAACATTTTTGCTGGCACTACGCGGTTAAAAAGGTTAAGTACAATGCAGAAGACACACTGAACGAATTTATTCGTTACTGTATATTCACAAGGTATCTAGGTTACACAGCCAATGCAGTGGAAACGATAGAGAAAACGTAATCAAGCTAAGTTTTACTAAGGTCGAGAGGCTCTACCTGCAACTCCATAGGAATGTACTAAAAACGGGTCAATCTACTTTTAGAACTATATCATGGCTGTGTATGAAATAGGAGCCTTTATACAGTCTAGGTCATATTTTTTCAAGTCTAGATTGACTGAAAGCCTCAAAAAATAAAATAATATGAATGAAGGTACAGTAATTATTTAAAATATTTCATAGACTAAATTTTAGTCTAAGCAATTGGTAACACTTGTTTGAATTATTTACTTTCATCAGAATACTTATTTTCCTTATAGAACATAACACGGTGGCTTTAATTAATCCACAGACAAATACTAATCAATGGCCTATCATAGTCGTAAACAAAATATCTTGTATTTTCAAAATTTATTTTTAAAATTATTTTTGTTGTTATATTGGGAAAGTAATGAACATAATGTTTATATATTATTTATATTACTCTCGAAATATCACAGAATTTAATGTTATGCTCAAATCTACCTAAATATGTACTTTTGTGATATCTGATCGGAAACGACCTTTACCTAGAAATGGGGAGAATTTAAAATTATAAAAGGTTGCACCCATCGATGAATCAACCCCCTTTCATAAATCATGTAATCTTCGATCCAAGTCAAGTGTTTTCGTCGCTCTCGCCCTTATAACAGAATTGATCCATAAACCATTAAAGGGGCAGTAGCACGTTTTTAGGGGGAATATAAGGTGATGTCAGGAAAATGAAAATTTATGGTTCTAATTGAAAGACAATGTATTTAAACTAAATGGAGTAGTAATAATTCAAATATATTACGTAACGTTTAGCCATGTGATTAATTTTTTTGACACAAAATGAATGAAAGGTGTTCACATAAAATGGCCGCCAATGGATTTTATGGGAATCTTCATACTTTGTCCTCTGACTATGGATGGTGATGCTTGTGTAATGAGATTTTTGACACTGTCAAAATAATACAATTAGCATTCACTCACAATTATAACTATAAGTGATAATTTTAAAATATAAAATTATGAAAAAACGTGCTACTGCCCCTTTAATATGAAGGAAACTCATTTTAATAGTTTTCTTATTCAGAATTAAAGCGACAGTATTAAGTAATGAAATCCAATAATAAATGTTAAAAGAAACCGACATCCTTGATATTTGTTGATTTTTCTTAATTTTTTTATGATCAGTCTAATTACATATTTTTATATGATTACAAATACAACAATATGGACGAATGATTGCGGGTTGTCAATAGATGTTTAATAACGGTATCTAAGTTAGTTAAAACACTCGAACTCGGTTATGCTTGGGTTTTCAAAACCTTCGGGAAGAAAGCTTCGCGGGAAGTAAGACCTCAAGCTCGCTTTCTGTCTTACTTTCCGCTCAGCTTTCTTTCCTCAGGTTTGGAAACCCAAGCATAACCTCGTTCCTGTGTTTTAACCCGAACTATGCCCATGGGCTTAATAACGAGTTTTGATTTTCGACTTTTAGCTCATGGGCTTAAATTTGATGTTACATTTTTCCAATCAAAATGTTCTATACAAGCGCTTTTGGTGGAATCACTCGTTCTGTATTAGGCTACGATATCGGTTTAACAGGTTTCAGACGTAGAAAATGCTTGGTCTCCAATGAAAGTTTTGATACATTTGACATACGCATTCAGGAACTGTTAATGTAAAAACGTTCTTTGTTGGTTATCATCCAGTTTAAAAAGGAAATTGAGTCTGATTTTTTGTCATTCCCTTAAGCAACGTTTCATATGTGCAATCATTAACAAATTAACACATAACTTCTAATCTGCAACACATGGATTCGTTATATTAAAAGAAAAAAAAGACCTAATATTTATGGAACTTGATCTCCTTTCAAAATTACGCCCAGGGCTTAATTTCAGAAAATATATTTCTCATATGAAATGAGTGAAATTATGCCCAGGGCTTAAATACGAGGATTCCCGGTGGTAGCGGGTCGCGTCAGTCGACCTTTCGCTCACCTTTGACCTTCGAACGTTTTCTGTGCTAATGCATACTGTTGCGGCTTGGTAAGACGAACCCTGATTGGGCAATTCGATACATCGGCTGACGCAATCAGCTACTGCTACCTGCTAGACTCAATATCGGAGTGAAGCGAGAATTATTGAGACTAAGTTTACATAGACTGCGTCTCATGCAGTCTCGAGACCATTGAGTCGGAATTTTCAACAAATTTGAAGACTATTGATGCAGTCAGTGGTTCATTGAATATAATAATAATAACACTTTATTGTCCTCAGTACATGTACATTTCGGAAATTCGATATGTGCCCATGGCACCCGGCAGCCACGGTGCAGCGCCAGTTAATGCGTTGTTCTGCCTTTACAATGCTGAGTGTCAAGCAAGACAGCAACAACTCCCACCTTTTAACTTCTTTTGATATGACGCGACCGGGAATCGAACCCCGGTCTTCCGGGCGACGAGCGGACACTCTACCACTGAGCTACGCCCCCGGTTATCAAGATAACAATTATTATTCTAAAAACTTGCCAAAGTCTGGAATTGAGGTAAGGAGGGGGGATCAATTATTTCCAGGAATCAGTTAGGTTGAGAAAATTAAACAGTTGCTGATTGTCAGAAAAAGAGAACGTATATATGTGTTACATGGAAGAATAGACGGTGGGGGTAATTATTTAAAGACATTAGACGATTTATGTATATGTTTGATCAAGTCTTCAGAACAGGAGTAGGATACATTAAATTAGCTTTTATTGTTCTTCTTAATTGTTCATATCCTTCGCCTTTGGCCGAAAACTCTAACTATAGATGATAAATTTATAAATTTATTGCGAAACGAACAAAAATACGCATGTTTTATTAATTCACTTTAACGGAAATCACTTCTTAATCTCTCTAAACCGGGTAAACCCCCAAACCAAAATATCATCTAATCGATATCAATGCTTTGTTAGAATTTTTTATCCTTATACAATAATTTCAATTACTTTTTGAAACAACGATATATGTCTACCACCAATTATTTTACATTCCTTTATATTCTTTTTTTCCCATCATCATCATCATCGTCGTCGTCGTCGTCGTTGTTATTATCATCGTCGTCGTCATTATCGTAATTATTATCATTATTATTAAGGTCCAATTAAATAGAGATTATTACCCGAAACGGGTGTGAATTTTTACACAAATTTGCACGAGTTTCGGAAAAGTCATATGACAAAAATATGTTATTCTAAATGTATCAAATTATCGAGTAGCAAGCGAAAACTGCTGGTAGCCATTTTTGTGTGAACATCTTGTTATATTTGAAGTGGAAACAAATTACTGTAGTTTATCCGAATTTTTAGAACCGATACTTTTGATGTAAAACATACTGTTTAGAACTTATATTACAGGTTTCGTGATATTCCTCTATTTCCATAACAACGTGCAACTGCCCATTTAACCAACCATCTAGCAAACATAACCTAAATAGTTTTTGAAATTTCCATTTATTAGCGTATTTAAATTTTGATTAAAGAATCAACCACCACTACTTCCTCAACGACGCCATCAACCACCACCACCACAACCATTACAACCACCACAACCACCGCCGCCACAACAACAACAACAACAACAAAACCAACAACAGTCGCTGAATCAACAACAATTGAACCGGCAAAATCCTCTAAGACAATTTATCCCCAACGAACGACTGGTGCCCACGATGATCTATCAACGCCATCATCAGCAACGACAACGACGACAGATACTGCATCACAGCGACCCCCGACAGCTACCCCGGAAGCATCTTCAGGCGAAGAATCCGATGACGTCATCATACCAGCCGTCGGTGGGGGCGTCGCTGCCTTCGTCGTCGTTGTTGTCGTTTTAGTCGTCATCGCTCTGAAAGTGGCCAAGTCATGGTCTGCTAATGTGAGCACCTATTGTGTTTATCTAATTATGTAGAAGATTGCAGGACATTTGTTTTATTACACCAGTACATAGAGAATCTCACCCAAGTGTTTTCTGATATCAAATATATCAACACAAGTTGATAAAAGTAACAAATATCCGAGGCTTGCCGAGGATCTTTTACTTTTATCAACGAGTGTCAATGACGTCATAGCATTGTGACGTCGTTGTGATTATGACGTCATAGCATTGTGACATCATTACTGATGATGTAAAACGTTTGTGATGTCATGTTTTTTCAGATTACAGGACATTGTGACAAACCCTCCTAGAAGATATCACTTGATCTTCCACAAGCGATATCTCCTGTGAAACACAGTTTTGGATGATAAATAGAGAATCTCACCCAAGTGTCTTCTGAAATCAAATATATCAACACGAGTTGATTAAAGTTTCAAATATCCGAGGCTTGCCGAGGATATTTTTACTTTAATCAACGAGTGTTGATATATTTGATATCAGAAGACACAAGGGTGAGATTTTATTTATCATCCAAATCATTTTTCAACAGTTATTAGCAAAAGAATGAACATATCTGAATACAAAACTGTCATTAGACTTCTTGAACAGTGAGGTCATTGCATTGTGACGTCATCAGCATTATGACGTCATAGCATTGTTACGCCATGAACTTTGTGACGTCATAGTATTGTCATCTGTGTTCTAAGTGATGCCAAAGCCTTGTGATGTCATTTAACTGATGATGTAATAGAATTATGACGATTTGATTGTAGCGATATCTACAAAGTAGATATCGCTTGTAGATATCGCTTGATCTCAGAAAAGCGATATCTACTGTGGTAGCCACTTTTGGATGATAAAATGAAATCTGTAAATCGTCTTCCGGTGATAAGCGGACATTCTACCACTGAGCAACGTCCCCGGTTCTATATTATTTTATCAAACCAGTAAATGATTAAATATAAAATATGCGATTGTGAATTCACAAACGCATACCTTTCCGAGGGAATTACACTTGATTGATGTTGTCAAATAATCATTTCACTACAGTGAAGAATGAGAAAAGAAATACATAAACGAGCAGTCCCCGACGACTTTTACGAAACTCAAGTGAATATGAGAATTACCAGAGCGAGGGCGAGTGTAACTTGAATTTGAAAACATGATGTGTTTGTTATACACTGATATCCCCGGATATCAGTAAATTGTCAATGTATATTTTCCCCAGGGTCAAGGTTTAAGGGCAACAATATGACCTCCTCTGAAAGGTCTTATCATGATAGATGAACATGTGAAATATCAATGGTCTACCTCCATGCAATCAATGATTATGAGCAAGGTTAACGTTTTTGTGACAAACACACTGACAGACGGACAGAATAAGCTAAATATGCTTAAAAATGGGCCTTATGAAAGACAAATAATTGGAAGTCGCACGAATTGAATACATTTTTCTATCACATAATATGGTAAGGTAAGGTTCTTTTTCGTTGCTGAACGTTGTTTGGCGATAATGGCAATTTGTATTTTAAAATTATCCATTAAGCGTCATGTAATCATCTTCAGGTAGTCGACACGAAGCAATTTAAAGGGATTTGATTCACATTGTCAAATAGGCAAACAGATTATGATTAAAGTTATGGTCAATGAATTCTGCCCAAAAAAATGCAAAATCACGTATATTTCAAAGACAGATTTTCATATTTTTTAATTAATGATGACAAAGCAAATGTTCAGATATTCAATTAAAGATAACAGTCGCTGTCATCCTATAGTCCAGCTTTTGTTAACATACATACATATAATTTTAAATGCGTTTTATGGTAAATGGTTGTTATGGAGATGTTTAAAGTTTGAATTCTTTTGTTACAGGCGGATGTCCCTGCGGATAACAGCCTCGCTTACAAATGTCTCTTAAAGGATGAAACAGTTAATCACTAGCCACAATAATCATCTTAGGAAATTACTTCCTGTCCTTTTACGAAGCGATTATTGTAATCTAGGAACCTAGTACATATAACCGACTCGTAACTGACCTTCCTTTATCCGGCAATCCCTTCAATCCAACGCTCCTTATAATCCGACACCCACATTTTTGGCTACCTACTCTATTCCGACTTCGACATTATTGAAACGCTTCCTGTAAACCGACACCCTTCTTTATCAACAGCCCTTCTTTATCCGACACCTCCCTTTATCAACCAGCTTACTTTATCCGACACAATCTTATATCCACCAACCTCCTTTATTCACCGTCATCTTTATCCAACACCCTACTTTATCCGACACCAACCTCTATCCACCACCCACCTTAATCCGACCCCACCCTTTATCCAACATCCTACTTTATCCGACACCATCTTTTATCTGCACCAACTTTATCCACCACCCTCCTTAATCCGATCCCACCCTTTATTCACCACCCTACTTAATCCGACACAATCCTGTATCCACCAACCTCCTTTATCCGTCACCCTCCTTTATCCATCACCTCCTTTATCCACCATCCTACTTTATCCGCCACCATCTCGAATCCACCAACCTCCTTTATCCGACACCACCATTTATCCATCACCCTCCTTAATCCGACCCCACCCTTTATCCAAAACTCTACTTTATCCGACACAATCCTTTATCCACCATCCTACTTTATCCGAAACCATCTTTTATCCACAAACCTCTTTAATCCGACACCAACCTCTATCCACCACCCGCCTTAATCCGACACAATCCTTTATCCACCATCCCACTTATTCCGACACCATCCTTTATCCAACACCCTACTTTATTCGACACAATCCTTTATCCAACATCCTACTTAATCCGACACCATATTTTATCCACCACCCTCTTTAATCCGACACCAACCTCTATCCACCACCCTCCTTAATCCGATCCCACCCTTTATTCACCACCCTACCTTATCTGACACAATCTTTTATCCATCACCCTCCTTTATCCATCACCCTCCTTTATCCATCACCTCCTTTATCCACCATCCTACTTTATCCGCCACCATCTCGAATCCACCAACCTCCTTTATCCGACACCACCATTTATCCACCACCCTCCTTAATCCGACTCCACCCTCTATCCACCACCCACCTTAATCCGACCCCACCCTTTATCCAACACCCTACTTTATCCGCCACAATCCTTTATCCACCATCCTACTTTATCCGACACCATCTTTTATCCACCACCCTCTTTAATCCGACACCAACCTTTATCCAGCACCCTCCTTAATCCGACCAATCCTTTGTCAAACAACCTCCTTTATCCGACAGCATCTCGTATCCACCACTCTCCTTTATCCGACCCCATCCTTAATCCACTAACATCCTTTATCCGACGCAATTCTTTATCCAACACATTCCTTATCCGACACCATCTTAAATCCACCATCCTCTTTAATCCGACACTAACCTCTATCCACTACCCTCCTTAATCCGATCCCACCCTCTATTCACCACTCTAACTTATCTGACACAATCTTTTATCCATCACCCTCCTTTATCCACCATCCTACTTTATTCGCCACCATCTCGAATCCACCAACCTCCTTTATCCGACACCACCATTTATCCACCACCCTCCTTAATCCATCACCTCTTGTATCCACCATCCTACTTAATCCGACACCATCCTTAATCCACCACCCACCTTAATCCGACACCACCCTTTATCCAACACTCTACTTTATCCGACACCATATTTTATCCATCGTCCCTCATTAATCCGACACCAACCTCTATCCACTACCCTCCTTAATCCGATCCCACCCTTTATTCACAAACCTCCTTAATCCGACTGCACCCTTTATCCACCACCCTCCTTTATCCACCACCCTCCTTTATCCGACACCAACCTCTATCCACAACCCTCCTTAATCCGATCCCACCCTTTATTCACCACCCTCCTAAATCCAACACCCTCCTTTATCCGACACCATCCTGTATCCACCACCCTCCTATATCGTGTCGACACCATTCTTTATCCGACACTCATACCTTGGTTATGCACTTAGCGATTAGCAAAGGGGGAGGGAGGTAGTGAATAATAATAATTTGTGTTAACTTCCATACAAGAATTAACGTTAACATACCATATACTAGTATGTACCTGCGGTTGTCCTGAAAATTAAATTTAACCATGGTGTAACATGCTGCTCAAACAATAAAGATTTAAATAAGTTCTGTTATGTAGTTTCCTTCCCAAGATCCACCACAAATATGGTATCAGACAATTTTACTTTAACCAACGAGTGTTGATATGACGACACGAAGGTTATATTCTCAATGCATCCGTTATACATCAAACATACATACTAATACTTCTATAGCGCGAATATCCATAGACAGCTCAAATGCGCTTTGGCTCTAAGATGGTAGGTTCAAACATAATGTTCAAATGCCTCAGAGAAAAGACAAGTCTTTAGATCTGATTTAAAGGCAGATAAGTCAGGTTGTGTTCTGGGGTGATATGGAAGATCATTCCAGAAGTGAGGGCCAGCTGTTTCAAGGCTCCTGTCACCATACGTTTTGTCCTAGTCACATGCGTTGTCAGCAGACACTGACCACTTGATCGAAGGGAACGTGCAGGGGTATAGGGCTGGAACAGATCAGTTAGGTACTGTGGAGCGAGGCCATGGATACTCTTGAAAACAAGGAGGGGAGTTTTATACTTGATACGGTACTGTACAGGAAGCCAGTGCAGAGAATAAAGCACAGGAGTGTTCAGATTTCTTTGACTGGGAGATCACTCTAGCTACAGTATTCTGCACCTTCTGTAGCCTTTGTATCAAAATATTTGGGAGACCGACAAAAAGCACATTACAATAGTCGAGACGAGATGTCACGAGGGCCTGAATAAGGGTTCTAGTTGCATCAGTATCCAGATGTCACCGAATCATAGCGATGTTGCGAATTTGAAAGTATGCCTTTCTGCAAATGTTATTGATGTGTGGCTCCATGGACAGTGAGGAATCAAAGATAACCCCCAAATTGCGAACTTCTGATCTTGGCTGAATCTGACACTGACTAATGCTGAATTGTGGAAGAGAGATACGGGTTTGGAGCCGCTGAGGATGGAATACTATAAGTTCTGTTTTATCGTCATTTAGTTTGAGGTAGTGTGATGACATCCAGTGTTTAATACAGCTTACACACTGTTCAATGGCGAGGAACGTGGATTCAGCTGAAACCAGTGGCTTAAATGACATGTAGATCTGGGTATCGTCAGCATACAAGTGCAGTCCGAGGTTGAATGATCTGACCATGTCACCAAGCGGAGATGTGTAAATGGTGAAAACTAGAGGTCCTAGAACCGATCCTTGGGGTACTCCATAAGTGGGATCCTTGGGACTTGACATATGACCATCAATAAGTACTGATTGATGCCTACCTGATATGTAGGAGTGAAACCACCGCAGAGCAGTGCCTGTGATACCCATCCTCGTCTCAAGTGTGGAGATCAGAGTAGTATGGTCAATGGTGTCGAAGGCACTACTCAGGTCCAGTAGCACCAGTACTGCAGCGCCATCCTTGTCGACTGCTCTCAGGATGTCATTCTGAACTTTAGCAAGTGCAGTTTCAGTGGAGTGGAAACTTCTATATGCTGATTGCATTTCTTCAAAACACCCATTTAAGGTCATGTGTTCTGTGAGTCGTGTTTTGACAACACGCTCTATCATCTTTGAAGTGAAAGGTAAATTGGTAATAGGCCTATAGTTTTTATGGAGTTCTTGATCTAATCCTTTCTTCTTCAAAAGTGGTGTTACAACCCCATTTTTCAGTAAATCTGGCATCATCCCCTCTTGAAGAGATTTATTGACAACACGCGTCAATATAGGTGCAAAAGTATCAAGAGCTTTCTTAATAAGTCATGTAGGTAGGGGGTCAAGAATACATGACTTTGTGGGAGACCTAGAAACCAGTTTAACGATCTCTGCTTATGTCTGTCTCTGTTATGTGACCTTGTCACAAGATATCGTAGACAACGCGTATATAATTATATATATGGAAAACGTGACAGACTTATCAACATCTGTTATACTTTTTTGTGAGATAATTATTTAAATAGTCACGATGATTATTTCTCTCTCGCTCGATCTCTCGACGGCCCATGAATGACAAGACTCAAGGTCTTAAAGTGACACGTACAGAGTATGTTGATTGGATCACGTATGTCAAATTTTGTAATCGGTGTTATTACATCGGGAACCACTAACTGTTACTGAAATTACAAGCTCACGGTCAATCGCTACAACTGAGTGAAAATACGGCCATTTAAAGTCGGAATTTTGATCGAAAACCGGACAATGTGGCTCGAGTGGCGCGCGCAAATTCGCCAAACGTAGTTCTGAAACCTTATCAAAAGTTGACAGAAAAATATATTCGTTTCGATAGTGCTTATTAGGTATTGTAACTAATAGCTAGGCTAATTGGATGCATAATTTCGACTTTTACACGTATTTTAGATGTTTATTTGATTTTTGATAAAATTAAGATTTTTAGAGATATTAACAATAAACGGATAGATTTGCAAGTCCAGTGATCAGATGTGAACTTCAATCAGCATATAAGATATTTTGTAACTTATCAAAACCAAATAAAATTTTAAGAAAGATAATTAGTGTCTTTTATAGTGCCAACTTACATTGGAATAATCCATAACGGTTGCCTTGATCTCAGTTTCAAGGTTTACGAAAATTCAAATGCTGGGATTTCCCATGAATTCGTTCACGCAAACGTTTCAAATTTGGTATGACCCTGGGGGAATAAACGCTATTAAATCCTGATGATTTTGGTGACCTTGACTTAATCTTCAAGGTCACAACATCTTTTAACAGATTCCACAAACACAAGATGATTTCGGAAGACTAATGTTATGGATAACAACTTCTATATTGATTTCTCACGACGGGTCTGGGCCAATTCTTGTCCCTTTTTCATAATTTTAAGATGTTTACGGTTAACACAGCACTTTGACTACGGTCTTTTTGCTGAATTCGAAGTCTTTGTAATTTAGAGGCAGCCAATGTTTGGGAATTGGTTCCACCGGTCAGTTTGTGTTGCCCTTCCCTTGTTTTCTAGATCAGTCTAGTTGTTTGGCCATTACGAAAACTGTTATCTCGGTTTCTTAATGTTGGTTCACTCTAAGTCTTCAAAGAACAACTCCCTGATCGTCCGGCATCAAATATCGTTGAGCTTTGAAAATAATGTTAATGCAGTAATTCATTACATGAATTTTAAAATTTTGAAAATTATTCTCCTAAAATGGCCAAAATATTATGAATACCTATTTTTTTTAAAACATTCATATGTATTCGCAAGCCGAAATCACACCTCGAAGTAATATGAATAGTAGTTAATATATATCAAAAACAATTCTCTCCCCACAGAGGCAGCGCGAGTACTCAGTGCGAGTAAGCCGCTGTTCTTATCAGCCGAGGCAGATTGCCCTAGCGGCAAAAAGTTGCAACTCTAGGTCATATTTGAAAAATCAAATATGGTTTGGGTTTGTTTTAATCAGATAGTGGTCTTTAATGATTGTGAAAATTGTTATTTGTTTTATTTTACTATTTAACCTAAGACAAATTAGGAAAATGTAAAAAACCATGTTTGTCTCCCCTGGATTGTAAATTCAATTGATAGTTCTTCTGATGCATACGGAAATGACCGAGGCTTTGCGGATGACCAATTTTGTAACGGCGTCGCTGATTGCACAACTAACTTGGATTGCCTCCAATCAGATTTATACCTTTCTACACTCCTGAGCTGCCTCTGTGGGGAGAGAATGCTATAAGCATCATCTTCTCGAACCATCATCCGAACAGAATAAGTAAAACTTCAAAAAAAAACGTTTGCCTGAAAGATGCATGTCAATGTCCGGTTTTCGATCATAATCGCGACTTTATACCTTTCTTTTGTCGCTATACAACGTTGAAAAATCATATTATTTCATTATATATAATATATATATATATTAATCATATATTTATCAGCAACAGTCGATACAACTCTATGAAATTACACAATTGACAAAGTATGGAAAACATGGCCCAAGCAACTCACGAAGTGACTCTTTAAAACTTTGTGACTGCACACTTTGGGATATTCTGCAGACACAGATATCTCTTTTGAAACATTTTTCTGCACATCATAGGAACTTTCCCTTGTTAATCTGAGCGTCAGCAGTTTTTTTATGATCTACATGAACCTATTAACTTATTATTTATGTTACAAGCGCCTGCTGCCTACACAATTGCCGTGGACTCAGTTGTAGCAATTCAGCTGTTGTCTCCGTGTGGCGATTTGGATGATGACTTGCAATAGAGATCCAAGGTACTATTTGCACTCAATTGTGACTACAGATTTGGATTATACTGAAAGATTTGCATTTGTGAAGTGAAACGTAAGAACCTTGTAAAAATCATAAAACACCACTCAGTATGATAAGTGAAACGAGAAGCAAATCTGAATCTTATAAAATATCATGTTAATATAGATTTCTGAGATTGAGATTATAATTAATCTATCTCCTCCTGTCTTTTTTAAAAGTATTTTTTGCAATATGAAAATCTTGTTTCATGAAGTAATATTACCCTAGTGTAGATATAGGGTTTTCTACTTGACATTTAGTCGTGGCGTTGCGTAACTTTCGGCCATCAGTATATTCATAAAATTATTATAACAGAAAAGGGCCGATACATTTATATCACTGTATAAATATTTATTTGATATAATTAGACTTCGCATGCAATATCAACTTTGAAACTATCCGACGTTTGTAATAGACTAGGGTAAAGAAACTGCGGTCAAAATGGGTTAAATAAGAATACATTTTTCAACATGTTCCACCTTCTAGACTTTTTTCGTGTAAGGCACCATTGGCACTCAGTGCAAATACTCCAGTCCAAGTAAACGTAGCCTCAATATTACCCGATATTGAGTCTAGAAAGGTCTAGTAGAGGGTCGCGTCAGCCCACGTATCGAATTGACAAACCGGAACTCATCTTACCAAGCCACAATAGTCTGCCTTCAAACGTATACGTTGGAGGGTCATAGGTTGCAGAAAGGTCGGCTGACGCGGTGGCGTTCACTAATGCCTACATGGAAGAATGCCTACAGTCTTATCAAAACATCTTCATGCACCAGTGGCTTTAAGTTAAGCAACCTTCACCCTATTAGCAAAGTGGAATGTTCAAACGGTGGTACACTAATGCCTACAGTTACATGTGATGGTTAGCAAAGTGGAATGTTCCAAGGCTAAAATGATAACAAAACATAATCGTTATTTTCACCGATATTTAATTTAACATGTTTTTTTCAACATATACATGATATATACATTCAGGCCAATTTAACATGATCATATGTTGTTTTTCACAATATTTCTACAACATATACATACAACGTTTGTACCTATTGTACCTATGCAAAGTGCAGAAGCTGGTCATTCCATACACCTATACTATCTGCTTGTTTATTCTCTATTGTAGGCATTACTCCAAACTAATTGGAATAGTTCACTTATGTGCAGGTAGGCGTGTCGCTGTCACAACATTCAGTGTAGGCATTGTTCCCTGTAGGCGTTCTTCCTTGTAGGCATTATTAACCCTAACCGCTGACGCGACCCTCTACTAGACCTTTCTAGACTCAATGACGAAGTGAAACGGCTAATATTGAGGCAAGGTTTACTGAGACTGCAATTGCCCATTCTTGGTTGACTCAACTTCCATTAGCAAGCAATCTTATCGAGAAAAAACCCCAGAAGATTTACATATATATATAACATTTCTCATTTTGTCTTTTTTATGTAAATAAAATGTACCCACCCAGGGTAAATGTGATAGAAAAAAACATTCATGTAAACAACTCCCACTATCGAAGAGAAAACGCTGACTCTTATCATTTCAATGGACATAACCTTTATGCTCTCAGTAAATTCTCGTTTAAATATGAAAGTTTCTTATACAGAAGTATTTATCAAACTCGTAATGAATATTTTGCCTGGAAAGAGAAGTGCGTTTCCTAATAAATGACATTTTATGAAATTTGAAAACAGAAATGACATTAACAGTGCTTATGATCACCGACAAAACGAATCGCCCACAATCCTATATGTTTTCTGGGCAAAAAATAAACAAAGGAAACACTCTTTGCCTTGGGCGACCTCATTTTGCTAGAATACTCGTTAAAAACACAAAGGCTCCGATGTACTATACTTTTATAAAATATAAATTAAAAACAATTCGAACAATCATCTTTCATTAACTCAAATAAGAATTCTATCCATTAAAATACATTGAATAGGACCTTAATTATTCATTAAAAACAAATTCCAGTGAAAATTTAACCCGAAATATTTACAATGGAACGACTTATCGCCCACTGTAAGGATGGAAATCTAGCAGTCTGATTAAAATCTGCCTAGTTCCGAGGAATACAATTTTGAAAGAATTAACTCTGGGAATCGAACATGTTATTTCGATAGGTATCCTCCCCACTGAGTCAGACGGCAGCCCAGTAAGTCGCATGTTCTAACGTTTACTCAGCCAACCAATCATAAGCCGCCGGCAAAAGCCTTCGGTATCGAAGCCAGGGGCAAATAACTCCTGTTAACCATGCTTTGAACATGATTACTGCCAGCGGTGTTTTAAGCGAGATGATGTGAATGGTCTGCTAAAGACTAGGTTTCGGCTGCGCTTTACTGCTATTTAACACACGAGGTACAAGGGTGCGGTCAGACCTAGTGTAGAGAATTCAATATCTCCGTGCAGTTAATATTTTGAATATTTCATTCCTCGGAACTAGGCCGATTTTAATCAGACTGGAAAATCTAGAAACTTGAAAAGTTTCCACACCACGCTTTAAAAATATGAAAGAAGTAGTTGTAGCAAAGCATGAATATGTTAATATAACAGTAAACTATTTCAAATTGTACTTTTAGCTTGATGAAACCAGAGTTACATTTGTCATTAGCAACCCCAACTATAAAACACAACGTGTCCCTTAAAGGGGCAGTAGCACGTTTCAGGGGGAGTATAAGGTGATGTCATAAAAATGAAAATTAATGGCTTCATTTGAAAGTCAATGTATTTAAAACTAAATGAAGCAGTAACAAATCAAATATAAAATGTACAGTTTAGCCATGCCGTTCCCTTTTCTAATACAAACTGAATTAAAGATCTTCACACAAAAATTGACTTTATGTGAATCTTTATGATTTGTCCTCTGACTATGGATGATTGCTTTGAATACTTGGAGTTTTCACACTATACAAAATCAATTTTGTATTAACTTTTAATTATCAGTGAAAAATTAAAAATATAAAATTGTCAAAACACGTGTTACTGCTCCTTTAATTTACCGATCGCGCAGCTGTTGCTTCCCTTCATGACCTTTCACCATGATTTATCAGATTTTGAGAGTTTGCAGTTATCTGTCAGGTAATATGGTCAGTGCCTAAAATTGTCATTTTTTAGCAACACCAGCTAGGCTTCATTGACTTCCCGTTAATGCTTTGTCAAAATGTCTTATCCTACCTCATGTAAGAATCTCGATCTCTGATTGGTCCACGTGACCCTGACTAAATACTGATATCACCCTATTGAGCGGGGACAAACTATTGTAAAATGACTTACAAAGTTCTTACTCTTTATCTTCATATTATATGCGTTTTGTTTAAACATTCGGTAAGATAAATTCGTTATACCATTCAGAGGCGGGGTACACCAAGCTAGAGGCGGATATCTCCCCGTGTACCCCGCCTCTGAATGGTATAACTTATAATATCTAATCAATTTTCCCAAAACCCCAAATAACATGAATTAGATTGTTAAATAATCATGTATGTATCATACTCATTCTCTCCCCACAGAGGCAGCTCAGTGCGAGCAAGCCTCTGTTCTATTACGCCAAGATCATGGGGTTCCGGCAGCCTGCCCTAGCGGTAAAAGGTTGTAACTTAAGATATCTGCCTTATTTGCAGCCAATGAAAACACCTTTTGGATATCCATGACTCGGGGAGGTCTTAACGGTCGTTTAGTGACATGGAACATATCATGCCTTTATGGTTATGTTTCATTAGCAGTGTGAGAGGGAAAATATTTGATATCAGATATGGATAGGGAGAAGGAGATCTAAAGAGAAGGTAAAAAGCGATGTGTTGTAAACGGAAGAGTTATCTCCTTTGGATGTTAAATTTCAATTGCCCAACCACACGGAAATGGTCGAGGTTTTACGAATGACCACTTTGAAACGGCTGATTGCACAACTAACTTCGATTGCCTCCAATCAGATTTCTACCTTTCTACCCCATGTATTAGCCGTAAGAGAACAGAGGCTTCCTCGGGTATGACTGAGCTGCCTCTGTGGGGAGAGAATGAGCATAACCTAGCGATTATTTAAAGCAGGCGATTACTGTTTTCGTACTTTTGTACAAAAAAAGGAACAAAAACCATCAGTATCCGGAATGTGTTATTGTGATTATCGTGATAATGACTTTAACCAACATTTAAGTCTGAAGTCTTTAAGACTACTACTACTTCTACTACTACTAAACATTTGTTTAGCGTCAATATCCAGCTCAGAGAGCGTTGCTCAAAGGCGCTTTGGCATTCCCTCGATCATTGGATGTCTTTACGAAACTTATTTTACCATCTCGACTCCAGGGGGAGCATACAACACGTGCAGTCATGTGACGCACAGCGTTAATGTCACTCTCAATCCTTACGAGGTACCCATTTACAGTTGGGTGGACAGGCGATAATTCAAGGATTTACGAAATTTGAACAGCAATGTTCCCTAAAATTTTGTACCCATAATTTTGTACTCCAAAACCGGATTTCAAAGTAGTTAACTTGGGATTGATGAATAAAGTATACGAAGTATGTCTTTGCTAAATCTATTATAAATGGTCTATTTAATCAAGCGAAAGTGGGCGGATTGGTTTCAATTGACATGAATTGACTTTTAATTGAATAAATGAATGAGCATGAATTGCAATTTAACTGTTTATTGGCAAGTCACGATCGACGTTTGTCGAAGAAAAAACATTCACAGAGAATCCATTAAATTGTAAGCATAGGATAGGCCCGACTTAACTTGACCCCTGCTGTGAGCGGAGATGAGCTGAATGATAGGTAAGCAGTTATCATTCGTCTGTCTGACTGATAATTGTTTGGAATCTCATTGACACCCACATAAATTTCGGTTTGAAATATAAAGGGCAGATAAATGGTGAAGGGAACAGTTCTAGACTTGTTCTTCACCGGAGAGGGAGCTGTTCCTGGCAATTCTTGGAACTGTTTAGTTCAGAGGTATTGTCAAGGAGGATAGAAGGAGCTGTTCTTGAATTCTTTGACTCTCGAGAGTCTTAGACGCTTGGCACCTTGAAATCTTTAACCTTTGGACTTTTGGACTTTTGGACTTTTGGACCCTTGAACCCTTGGATCCTTGGACCCTTGAATCTGGAACCTTTGGACTCTTGGATCCTTGTTCTCTTGTTATCTGGAATCGTTGATTCTTTGATTTCTTAAAGTTGACGTAAGAAGACGAAAGGTCGATCCAAAGACAAGGGTGCATGATTTGACTTTGGTTCCTTGGCTTCGTTGTTCACAAGAATCATACAACAAACCTTCGTAGTTGAGGAAAATTACGAAAGTGCGTCGTAAAGGAAGAATTCTCGACTAAAAGGTAAGTTTTGTTCTGTTTAAAATCACTTAAAGTTAAGAGGGTTTTACCCTCCCTGTTATAGTGAATATTGCTAAATTCCTTTTGCAGGCTCGTAAAATTAGAAATATGTAAACTTTCATTCAATAGCCTATATAGTTATAAATTCAGAAACTTGACTGTATAGAGTAGAATTCATGCAAATTGTTGAAACCTTCCTGATGTTTTACGGATGTTTCGTCCAATTTTTGGATTTTGTATTTTGTAACAAGACTACCAGCAGCACATGAAATTGTAATATTTTTGGAATATGGACCATGGCCTTGAATACTGAATAAATACTGTCTGTCGGTCTGTCTACCCTCCCAGGAGATTCAACAATTGGTATATGTAAAGTGTAGCAGTTTACATTAACCGATAAAAGTTTGAAATTTACTTTCTCAATCTTGTAATTTATCTTATTTTCATGTTGATACACATTATTTGATCCAAAGGAGAACAATTTCATATATTATTTGTACTGATGACAACCAGACTCCTTTTCAATCGTGTCATTTAGTTTATTTTCATGTTGATACACATTATTTGATCAAAAGGAGATCAATTTCATACGATACTTGTACTGATGACCATCAAACTCCTTCAATACTAATGTCCTATATCTGCCACTGAGGTATGTCATTAAAATCTCGATGTGGCTCTTTAATACTAAATCTATAAAGGGAAGGAGCATTATTAATGAACTAACGATCTTGCTAATTAGATTGTATCTCTATTCGCATTAACGATGACCGATTCAAAGGGTGTAGGGGATACCTCCACAGGCCCTCGGATCATTCAAAAGATTTTAAGAAAAAAAAAATTAAAATAAAAAACACCCCCTGAACAAATTGTACCTCTGTTAATATTGATAATAATATATGGGTCCATATATTATTAAAAAAGGTACCATTCGATTCAGCGGGTGAACATCAAAATAATTTATTTTAATTTTTGTTTTAATGATCCGAGGGCTTGTGCTCCAACTCTCCATTTTATTCAATGGATATTTTATTCAATGGATCAATGGATCCCGCTCCACATTTTTTAAAGAATTGAATGACCCATTGACAGGTTGATAGGTTGTCTAGAATTTGTCTAATTTGTAAGGAAGGAATAGAAGACGAATTTCACTTCATTTCTGTTGGTCCATATTATAATGATTTAAGAAAAATATATCTGTCAAATATTAGAAATGGAAACATGTATACATTTAAACAAATTCTTACAACCAACGATAATTACATGTTGAAAAATTAAGCCACTATGTTTATTATGCCTATGAAAAAAGGACGTAAAAGGTTTAATGAAATTTCTTGTGATTAATTATCATTTTCATGTTATCTACTTCTCGTAAGTTCTGCGTATTATTATATGTTTGTTGTATATGAAATATGTGTTTCCATGTACCTGTATTTTGACCCAGGGGCCTATATACTTGAATACAGTTGATGATGAGTGTGTTTTCTGTTTTTCAGGCTCAAACTCAAGACTCACAGTTCGCCGCCAGAATGTCTATTGTCTTTCCACGTGGGGCCCTGTCCACTTCAAGGGGTTTTGAGGAAACTGAAGAACACTGTGTTTGTAGAACAGAGGGATACTCCGTAACAAGAACTTTCATTAATTTTCCAGAGATGAAAAAGACTTTTACCATCGGGGAAGAACATGCTAATCACCTTCGCTTGATGAGTATTTAGTTTGGAGAGAAAACATTCAGTCATGTTTATGTTCCCATTTTGGAGAAAAACTTACGATACAGGCTATTCGTATAAATCAGTGGCTTGCTGACTAATTTGCTTGCTTTCTGTGTTACCCATTTATCAGTCATTGAAAGCTCATCTTTGTGCTGTGATATTGTTAAGAATGTCATTGCTCGGCTACTCCTCGGAGAAAAGTGTACTGATATCCGTTGATGAGATATTAATTGTTAAACAGGAGGTGTAGTTCGAAAAAATGTACTGATACAAGCTTGTAAGTAATTATCATAATTCTAGCCATAAACACGTCTTGTGTACTGATATCCGTTGATGAAATATTAATCGTTGTTAAACAGGTGGTGTAGTTCGAAAAAACTGTATTTTGATCATGTATGTGAGTATAACTATAATGATTTTAGTCATAAACACGTCTTGTGAAGATATCGTTAAGGTCGATATAACATGTTATCGTTACGCTTTTCGGTGTATTTCAAGCCTCCAATGTATTGTTCCATGATTGCTTATATATGTTCTGACTATATGTATTGTTATATTTTTGTTTATATGTATTGTTATATTATTGTTTACATGTATTGTTATATAATTGTTTATATGTATTGTTACAACATTGTTCATGAATGGATGTATATTTGTTTAGGTTTTTACTTCTATGACGTGCTTCATCGATGTGTAGATATAACGTTTTATAATTTTACACTTTTCACATCGTCACGAGTGTTTCGTGAATTAACATTTAGGAAGGAATGGGGCTAGTTTTTTCAACATTTTACTCATAATCATGTCAGGAAATTATTTGTATAAATTGTTAAATACACTGTTGCAATAATGCAGAGAAATATATGGATGACAACTTCTTTGTTCATTGTATGAATCGTTTCAATATAAGTTCTGCTTGATACAAGAATCTGTGTCGAAACGTCGCATACAATGAACAAAGAAGTTGTCATCCATATATTCCTCTGCATTATTGTGTTTCCAACGTCTAACCTGCTCTCAAAGAAGATACTGCAGCAGGTTTCTGGCAATTTTATTTCATCAAATTTGACTCTTTTAATATCAGTTATATAAAAACGAAAAATATCATATCTTTCTTTTTTCTTTTGTCACTCCTAAAGCGACGCTGCATGCGACAAATAACGTAAAGCACATTGGTGAAGTGGTTAGCGTTCTTGCCTCTCACTCCAGAGACCTGGGTTCGAATCCCGATGTAGACCCCAAAAGGGCCAAGTTTGTGTCATGTGACCCCCCTTACCCGTCTGGACGTTCTCATTAACGATGGTCAATTAGGTTTCACGAGCTAGGTTGTTGATTCCCTGTGATGTTTTTATCGAGAGGTATTGACTTGCTGAAAGGTATCATTCTAATGCTAATCAGCTAATGAGATGTTTTGAATGACTATTATTATGTTTGGGGTTTAGGCACGTATGAAAGCTATTGGTAACATTAATATAATTTTTTGTGCAGGCATTTTGTGAAGAATATATAAGATGTTTTGAATGAATATTAATATGGTTCGATTTAGGCACGTATGAAAGCTAAGGGCATCATTAATAGAAGTGTCTCTTTAAGCATACGTAGAGACCTGCAATAACCAATGTCTTAAACCCTTTCACAACAATTTTAGAGTTGAGATGAAAGGCTGATCTTAAAGATCGAATAAAGTTTTACTTCATAAATGAATTGAGTTGAATACATGCAAATTGTGGATTATATATTTGATGAAGTAAAATAAAGGTCGTCATTGTAATCCGGTATACAAATTTGTCGGGTTTTTATTCCACAAGAACAACATATGTCTCATGATCCTTAGTGAGTCTTGCATTCTGATTAAAAACAAAGTAAAAATAGGCCTATATATCAGGGCTTTCCTTTCCACAACGATCTGAAATCACCCAAGCTATGCGCTTGTTCAACACCAGTTTAGCGCAAATAATACATGTAGGCATAAGGCATGTACGAGTGATGGTTCGACCTCATTTTAATGAGATTGCGGTTATTCAAACATTTACACGACTAATTCTAAGATGTTCACATAAACATGAACGTATATGTGTGATTACAAAACAGAAAATTATTTTTACCAGAATTTTTTTTAGTTGTTCGCTAAAGATATATTACTTCAAAATGGAACGAACTGTGTTCTAAGTTATATCAATCTAACGGACTAACTTATCAAAGGTTAATAACTGATTATGATATGCCTGCCTGAAATATTTTTTTAATTGATTTAAACAGTATTTTATTTCCACAAAACACTATACAACATACACAACATTCAGAATATATATATACAATAAGAAAACAGGATAAGCAAACAGGCAGCAAATGCCTATATGAATTCCTCTCCTTTTTTTTAATTACGATAAACTTCATCAAAAGTTCACATCACAAAATGTGTGTCACGATTCTCATAAAGGCAACCTACCTACCTAGTTTATACAATACATACAATACAGCCTCGTAGGTTTTCAGGTATCGATTTTACAGTGATAGGTATACGAAACATTGATGGAACAAAGACAAAATCCAATTTCAAATAACAATCGTCGGCTCTTTTCTATTTTCAGAGAGATGAATTAAACATTTTAAAGGTTATATTCAATCACGCTTTTTATTATGCTGCGAAAGTAGTTCAAACGTGAGTTCCTAGAATATACTACCAAAGTCCACCAAATCTAAAATTAATATGAATTAATTGTTCAATATTGAAAGCTTCTTTCAGAAAAGACATAAAGTTTGAAATTTTTAAATAGAGATTAATTATATGCTTATACAAATTCACTGATGTAGCACACTGATCCAGATAAAGACAGGAACGATAGATTGTCGTAATTAAACAAACAATAAATTAGTCTGGCATCTCCCGGAGAGTCATTAAAACGACGAATATAGAATCATCCATTTCCTTGAATTAAACACACACGGATTAATCAAATGTCAAAATTATTGGGAAAGAGATTGAGCAAAGATACATTTTTAACAAAGTTTGTTTCATTGTGCATAATTTCCAATGTAAAATCGCAAAGGAAGCGACCCGTTTCTTGGATATTTCTAAGATATGAAAATGGAATAGAATCGGTAATAGAGAAATTATTACTTTAGGAAGTGTGTCATATGACTTTTACGAAACTCGTACAAATTTGTGTATAACCCTCTCTCTCGCTCGGGTAATACAAAAATTCACATTCGTTCCGTTGAATTAAGTGTTATTAATTTCCAATGTAAAATCGTCAGTGAGTAGTGAAGTAAAGAACAATTCGTATCCAGATATGAGTAATTTCATCGTTCATTCATCAAGAAGGTAGCAATGTAATTACACAGGAACCCGATATTGTAAATAAAATGTAGGTAAAACGTGTGTAAGAAAGACCCGTCCCCTCTAACTCTATTACTTAGAGCAGTGTATAAAATAGATTTGAAACCTAGCCTGTCCTGAAAAGTAATTGGTCATATCCTAAGAGAAAAATAAAGAAAAACTTTGAAAAGTTACCAGTCCTGGTGTAAGAAAGACCCGTCCCCTCTAACTTAGTTACACACGTTTTACCTATATTTTATTTACAATATCGGGTTCCTGTGTGTAATTACTAAGGGTCAAAGTCATTTTTATTCTCCTCTTCAAAATTATACTCGAGTCGTTTTCTCCATCCTTCTGAATATCTTTATAAACCCTGTCTCTGTTATTTCATAATGTGTCATTACCAGTCCCCTGTACTCTCTTTTAACCATACCCTCTTTCCTGAAATGAACCCGGAACAAAGGATTGTTCCTTTGAAGGACCTGAATTGATCGTAAGTAACCTGAGTGCAATGTTGAAGCATGGTTTACTCAGCTAACTTAGTAAATTTTATATTGCTTTGTAAAAGGCGAGTTTATAATTGATTAATAATTTATTCTTTTTTGGACTGTAGACATTTTACAATAAAGCTTTTCTCCTAATCCATTTACGTATGTGTTTATTACTGTAATATTTTAGAAATACACCTATTAAAACAACAGTTGTTAGCGACATGAAAAGTCTGAACTATATACATTCAAGCGGCAATAAAATCTAAGGAAGTCAGGGGCAGAGAACCCGTGGAGTACTCTTCTGTTTCTGAGGCGTGTTTAGTAGTACTTCCGGTGACGTGCAATCATTTGTTTTGATGCCGTGTACCACCGAAATAACACGAAATTTTATTTAAGAAGTTAATATTTGAGACAAGATGGGGGATGCGGGCGAGGCGGAGAGTAACACCCACCCAGAAGTGTTGAGTAACGATTACCCTTCAGCCGTTGTCAGCTTGGTGTCTTCTGGTAAGTCGCTGTTTAGGTTCGGATGAAAATTATTTTCTTGAAATTATTGATTTTTAATCATGTTTTTGATCATTTAATTAATTTATTCAGCTGATTGAAGGGAAACAGCAGCAACTATAGAATTGGTTCGCCACCCAAATATTTACCCTAAAACTAACCCTAACCCTTACCCTAACACTAACCTTAAGTAAGTCCCTTACCAAAACACGTACCCTAACAATAAACCAAAAACAAAACAAAACCCTAACCTAAAGAACAGTTTAGTAAAAGAATATAATATGAAAAAGTGTGGCGAACAAGTTCTATAGTTATACCGGGAAACATTTAATTTTTAACTCATTTTCATTAAAGATTAACGTCCCTAACGAATTGATTTATACAAAACATTACGCTGTTACAATTGTTAAGTTATTAGAGAATAAAATAATGTAATGATTGTTTTTTGAGAGTAAAGGTTGGTTAACCAGTGCGGTTGATTATAATGTCCAGGCACAGTGCACAGAGCTAGAGATTCAATACTATTTATTTCAACCTTTGCCATGGTTTCATGTCAGACTATCTTTTTTAACCCTTGAATCTCTGTCACCGATCTTTATGGGTTAGTTTGTCTAGCGTAAGGGTTGAACTTACGTATTATAGTCAAAATCACTAGCACACGGTAAAGTGCAGTACATTGTCCTCATAGATTGGTTTGAAATTTTTCAAATCAGCAGCGCAGCTGATATCGGTATACTTTTACTTTTTTTCAGTTTTATTACACAGAAGTTCCCATGATTGTACATTAACTATGATCCTCAGTGATAGTGAATCAAATTAAATATTTTGACAAAAAGTGACGATACTTCAACAAGCCTAAGCTGTGTAACAACAATAAACATAATTGAAAATTAATCAAAAAAAGGAGGACAAAAGGGTTTGTTTAATTATTTATTTCTTTGATCATACACTTTCTTACACTTAAATGTAGTATAAACATTGTTTTATCATTTTCCAGGTTTCGGTTTTGTCCAGAGCTACGGCTGGTTTATACTTGCTGCTGTTCTTGTCTTGCTGTATTTCCGGAAGAAGTTCGAGTCACGATGGAATCAGTGGCAGCAATCACGGGAAGACCAGAACTACAAAAAATGGTGAGGATTCAGTCTGATTAAAATAGGCCTAGTTCCGAGGAATAAAATATTCAAAATCTTAATCGTACAGAGATATTGAATCCTCTACAGTAGGTCTGACTGCTCCCCTGTACCTTGCGTGTTTAATACCAGTACAGCGCAGCCGAAACCCAGTTGTTAGTAGGCCAATCACATCTCGCTTATAACACCTTTGAACTACAAAAAATATGGTGAGGATTCGAATATATAGGAGAGACAGACATCTCTCATTTAGATATTTTTAACAACGACTTATGTAAAGCAAGCTAAAGAGAGTTTGATACTTAATCAAGCACAAGTTTGATAACAGTAGTATTAATTGGAAGGAAGTGTAGTTTTTCTGTTATTTCTTGCCAGCCTTAATCAACCATAACTGCCCTTTGTAACTTGCTTGTAAGGTTAAAGAGCCAATCCGTGTGTTGTCGGGGGTCAAATATGCCAAACTTTACCAATAGCGTCATCTGTTTGAGACGTATCCATTGTTGCAGGAAAGTATCATTTTGAAGCTTATCAAAGTTGTACAGTCGCGAATCTGATTGAAAACCGGACAATGATGCACGTCATTCAGTCAAACGAAATTTTGAAACTTATATGAAGCAGACAGAATGAGAGTTGATGATATTTGATAGGTTATGAAAGAAATATTCATGTAAGTTGGACATATGAATTTGGCTTTTGCGAATATTTATGACTTTTGTGTTCATTCATTAAATACAAATTTTGACCAAATGATTGGCATTTGGGAATGAATATGTGAGATATTTTGAATAAATATCATGAATTATGTCATTTACGTTCGTATCTAAACAAAACAGTAAGGAGTTGCTCTTTAAAACCTTCCTATTCAATCACTGACTGCCAATAACTCTCATATTTTACCTCATCTGTCACTGATTTCTTCTCTCAGCGCCGTTGAGCAGGCCTCGCCTGGAAATTAGCCGCTTTATAAATTAATTATTATTATTAATTATTATTAAGGATTGTATTCAACATGGTCTGGAAATGTCACAATTATCTACTTTATCTAACAGATGCTGGAACAGCTCAGAGCCGACTGGAGGCCATGGAGAGGTCGAGACAGCGTATGCAGGAACAACTCGATGGCCAGGCGGCCGCACATCTTGAAAAAATGAAGAAGGTAAACTCATCATATCAACCAATAAAGAAACATTGTTTAATTTTTTTCAAATCAGAAAACCCACATGAAGCAAACTCTCTCACACATCTCATTTCAATTATTGGCAGTGTTTTCTGACTCTGAGGTTGTGAGTTTGAATCATGCAAGTATGGTCTATAGCATTCCTACTGGCGTCGGCTGGAGGGATATCTCTTTGAGTGGGCTCCTTTCAATTTTATTAGTAGAAAGCTGCATTTAACATGTATTTTCATTTCAAAGACTGAAATTTAGTCTACCGTATATGACCGGGTATAAGCCGATTGCGACCCCCTTTCTCAACCCCCCAAATTCCAGTCAAAACCTAGTATCTCATGTATAGGCCGACCCCCCTTCTCGCAGCTCTATATTGCTGACTGTAAGTCGATATGATGCCAGTTGCATTGAAACTAAAAGCTCATGAATCATCAAATGACACGTTAATTTTAAGACCGGGTATAAGCCGACCCCGCATATAAACCGACCCCCTTTCTCAACCCCCCAAATTCCAGTCAAAACCTAGTATCTCATGTATAGGCCGACCCCCCTTCTCGCAGCTCTATATTGCTGACTGTAAGTCGATTTGATGCCAGTTGCATTGAAACTAAAAGCTCATGAATCATCAAATGACACGTTAATTCTAAGACGTATATTATTTTAAAAAACTATAAAAGAAATTATAAGTGTTCATTTACGGTGTTTGTTGTTTGTTTTAATCATATTACATATTATTCTCGAAAAATGTGTTAACGAATGACAGTCAACAACCTTTGGTGCATGAAGTGTTTACTGGAAATGAGATATTTGTTACAAGTCTTTTCATTGGCTAAATCATGTAGGTCAACCAATCAGCAAGTCGGTTTAAAAAAGATCTATGAAACATAAAACATGGTCGTAATAATTTCATGACAACATTTTGTCGATACAATATTAAATGTGTAAATATACCAGATTTTCTTACACGTTTTCTATATTTTATTTTTTCAAAATTAACATGCAGTTAATTGAAATATTTGTGTATATAAAAGTCAAAGAATAATGATCAGAAATATAACCATGAGCACAAAATTATATCAGGAATGTTATTTGTCGTCACGAAATTCTGATTGAAATTCAAAGTAATGTAAAACATCGTGCTTTCACGAGTGTATCTTTGACAAAGATTTGATTGAATTTCGATAAGATATGATTAATAAGTTTGGAAATATGTCTTATTAATACTTTAAAATGGACAACAATCCTTTTACTCTTGGTAATATTTGAAAAAAACGGGTTTCAATTGCCGATCGTGGATGCGAGTGAAGCCACATCGATCTGCCGAAATCTAACAGTATGTGAAGGTTACTTGAATATATTTCATATTAATATATCTTTATATATTTTTCAACTTCTCTTTGTATATTTTCATTAAGTTCAATACCGTATCCTCGCGGGTATAAGATCAGGGGGCCCGGCAAACAAATATCTTGAAAATAGGGGGGTGGGCTTTAAACCGCGAGTGATCCCAACCAAGAAAATCCTTCATGCGAGTTGCATTGAAAACTGACATCGATACTTTTGACTGTTGTTCAGGTCTTCTTAAATATCAAATGACACTTTTTCCAGACGTATATTATTAAAAAGAATGATAAAAGAAATTGCAAATGCTAACTTACATTGTTTGTTGTTTGTTTTAATCAAACTCATGAAAAACGAACGTGAATAATCAGTCGAAAGCTACATGTGTTTACTGGTAGAGAGATATTTGTTACAAGCCTTTTCATTGGCCCAGAAATGTAGGTCAACCAATCAGCAAGTCGATTTGAAAACGATGTATGAAACTGAAACGTGGTTGTAATAAATTCATGACAACATATTGTCGACACAATATTAAATGTCTAAATATTCAAATATTTGTTTAACATTTTCGATATATTACATTTTCCAAAACAATATGCAGTTAATTAAAATATTTACGTATATAAAATTTGAAGAAAACCTTGCAAATATTATGATAATGAGCACGAAAGAATATTAATAATGTTATTTGTCGTCAAGAAATTACGATTGAGATTCCAAGTGCAGTAAAACAATGTGCTTTCGCGAAAGTATATTTGACAAAGATATCTTTGAACTTTGATTAAATATGATAAATAAGTTTGGAAATATGCCATATTAAACATTTAGAATGGATAACAAGCCTTACAAAGCGATAGTTCTTGATTATATTTTGGAAATCAAATATTTTAATTCCCGATCGCTGATGCAAGTGAAGCCACATACAATCGTGATTTCTGCTGAAATTTAACAGTACGTTAATGATGCATGAATATTCAAAAACAATATGTTGTTTTATTTTTATTAATTGACAATGTATATAGTCATTAAAAACAACAACAGGACAATGTATTTTTATTTTTCAAGAAATGACATCGATGTAAACTTGTGCATTTTGCTTCCGGTGTAAACATCGCTATTGCGAGGCTAACTCGATCGTCTGACATCGATTGTGATTTGTGTCACACTTCCGAGAATTGGGGGGTGGGCTATAAACCGAGAATGACCCCAACCTGCTCAACCCTGAAAAATGGGGGGTGGGCTTTAGTTCGAGGGTGGTCATATACCCGCGAGGATACGGTATAGAAATTACCTCGATGATTGTGCATGTTGCTTCCTGTGTAAACATCGACTCGCTATCTGGATGGGCTGACCGATACTCGTGCTTGGTCTCTTGAATTTTTCATCTGCATCATATAACTCAGGTATAGGTCGACCCCCCTCTCTGACCCCCTAATTTCTGGTCTCGAATTCTCGGCTTATACCCAGTTATATACAGTAGTTCACTATCTAAATGGCTTTTTTGATAACAAACAGGTTAAATAAAACTATATCACTCGCTTGAAACCAGTCCTAAATACATTTAGAAGCCTAATTTCAGGGCTGTAGGGGTGAACCGTAGGAGAGATTGTAAGATAACATCACAGCTAGTTTTAACTAGATTGCAATAAAGATTACACAACCCTTGTCACAGCATTGTATTTTCTTGGTTCCAAAATTGGTTTTAGCAGTTGATTTGTCATGTTTTAGATTGTTCCCCAAGCTTGAGTGGGGAAAACATGTGCTTTGAATCAATATTGGAAATGTAAATCTGTTGTGATTTTTCCTCAACAGTATATCTCACACATGGATATCTTGAGTAGAAGAAGCACTCATATAATCTATTTATTTCTCCTTCTTGAGCAGCTTTATGATAGTTTTTCTTGATCATAATCATTAAGGATGGGTATCGTTCCTCATTTCTGTTTTGCAATATATTACAATACAGAAAAGTGTATTGCGATACATATTGTAATATTTTGATACTTTTAAAAATAATGATGTTGCTTACTATATTGTTTAAATAAGAGCGTAAAGCATGATCGTCATTGCTCAGTTATCAGCCGTTATGTAAAGGGAATGATTTCAATCATTATTCATGACCTGTATGCAGGGATCGACACTCATGCTAGTCCGCTAGCCCGAGGCTAGTGTAAAATTGTAAGGGCTAGTAAAATTATTTAAAATTAGCAAGGAACTTGTCGAAAGGGCTAGTGATTTTCAGCTCAGGGCTAGTGAACATTTCCAGTGAGCGTCTATCCCTGCTGTATGTATACATATTTGATCTATTTCCAACTTTATCACCACTCGATTGACGTCAAGTTCAAGAGTTTGATGTCATGTAACAGTGGTTTGACGTCATGAATTCTCATATGACGTCACACTGTTACTGTGTTGACGGGCTCTTCCACGCAGCCTCTCAACGTGAAATTGGTCTTTTTTGACGTAATTAGAAGGATTTCATCATAAAATAAATAGAATATCTGTCAATTCTTGACAAATACCATGTTTATCTCATCTCTCATGCTTGACTATCAGTTCTGACTTTGTTCAGTCTTCTCAAGGAGTTTGATTTTATTTGTTTACATGTCAAAGTTTAGCACATGAACTGCATATTGTTCAAAAATAAACTTTTAATGTAAGTAGAAAAGCTAATCTCCTAAAATTGACTATCTATATTTTATGCTATCCAAACCATAAATATAGATTAAAGGGACTCTGCGTCCAGCATATAAATGATTCTCATTGTTATTATATACTAAGGGCCAGGAAAGTTAGTTGCTGGTAAAGCAAGCTCCTGACAGTGCTTTTTCAACATCACAATGAGGAGCTTTCTATTCCGTATTCGTGTAAATATTACTAAGTAATAAAAGGGTAAACAGATATATAGATCAATAATAATAATAATAATAATGTTATTCATTTATATAGCGCTCTTTCCAATGTCCCACTGCTCAAAAGCGCTGTGGTCCATGAGTCTGCACGTTATGTTCTGTTGTAGTGATTACAGAACAGGTGAGTCTTAACTTTTGACTTGAAGACATCGAGTGTTTGACTGGCTCTGATGTCTTCTGGCAAATTGTTCCACAGCAATGGTCCTGCTATATATATAGCAAATAGGTCAATTAATGTTATTTATCTTCAGGAAAGTGGGAACAAGTTTATCGTTGATTTGGCATAACGACAGCTTTAGTACAATAGTGATCTTTAATTATTGTAATTAATTCATCTAGATTATTAAAACAACTAAATCTTTATCTTTGATTGGCAGGAATATTGTAGAAGCATTATTTCAGCAAAATCGTCTATTTGGTAAATTTGGTTTTGAATACACAAATGTTTTGACTTTAAACATCTTGTAAGTTTGAGGAAATTCTCAATTCGTACATTTATTGGCAGGCTGCCTGGGTCATGAACAGTGTAGACTAGAAATGGTATTTTTTACTTCTTCTCCAGAAGAATAAGACCTGGAAAGCTGAAAGTTTGTGTAATTGACTAATGAAGATTAAAATTACCGGTAGTATTTTAGCCTCGCTCGTATTACTGGCTATAACTTTTTTCCACTAAGCTTTCCAAAACTCTTTTTCATAACTTACTGTTTATACCTTGAGGGTGGGAACTATTTTGACATGTTCACATTTTTGACGGTCAAAGGTCAAGGCCAGTTATAAAATCACTAAAAAATTCCTTTTAAACATGATAACTTCAAAAGTTTTTTGTGCTGTGAAGCTCTAATTTCATATATATATTGACTCTTGAAGAGTAGAATATTTTTTAAAGGTTTTGGGTACGAACTGTCAAAGGTCAAGGTCACAGCAAGGACATTGAGATTGTCATTATCATTGTATTGAGAAAATGGATTATTCTAACTGTAACACTGTAATTCATTACATTATTGTTATACACAATGAAATGTGTTCATTAATTGTGTTACCTTGAAGGTCAAAGGTCAAGGTCACAAGATATGAGTTATTGCAATGTAACTTTATCCCATCAAGCTTTTCAGAACTCATGTACATGTGTTACCTTTTGACACCTCTGGGGACTTATTTTGCACATTCAAGCTCAAAGGTCAAGGTCACATGTTTAAAATCAATACACAATTCCTAGTAATCACTTTAATTTCAAAACATTTTGTGCTATGAAGCTCTAACTTGGTATATATCACCTTTAGAAAAGTACAACATTTTGAAAAGGTTTCGGTTACAATTTATCAAAGTCAAGGTCACAGGAAGATCACGACTTAAAGGGGCAGTAGCACGTTTTTAGGGGGGATCTAAGGTGATGTTAGGAAAATGAAAATAAATGGTTCCAATTGAAAGACAATGTATTAAAACTAAATGAAGCAGTAATAAATCAAATATGTATTGTAAAGTTAACACATGCGATCTGTTTTCTTACAAAAAATGAATTAAAGGTGTTCACACATATTTGGCTGCCAATGGATTTTATGTGAATCTTTATAATTTGTTCTCTGATTATGGATGATTGGTTTGTGTAATGAGATTTTTGACACTATCAATGTATTACATTTAGCATTAACTCACAATGATCAGTGAAAAATTTAAAATATAAATTTGTCAAAAAAACGTGCTACCTTTAAGCATGGTATGACAATAATGCTTTATTTTAACTTTTAACACTTTTAATCTTTACATGATTGATATATTCAATGACTTATGGTTATTGATTATGTGATCTTGAATGTCAAAGGTCAATTTGCTAAGGACTGTGGAAGGCGGAACAAGGGAAGGGGAAACCCCTAGTTTAGGAGCTATTCGGCTTTTGCAGTGTCCCGCAAACGTTAATCAAGTTTATGATTTTAGTGTCCCTGTTGCCCCTAATAAGGGCAAAATGAAACCATGCCCGTAAAACCTTTTTCTACTTCTTCTCTAGAAGCGTAAGGCCAAGAAAGCTGACTCTTTGTAAACAGACTCCTAAGTTAGATAATGAGGATACTAATTTGTATATTTGGACCATGTGGGACCCTACTATCAAAGAAGGGAAACAACAATTGCCACACCCTAAAGCAAAATTGATTTGAAGCCTGATGAGCTACAGAGCAAATTGCTCTATTTGTTTCCAACACCTTTAGAGATGATGATAAGATCTATATATACCATATTTCCTTAATTACACGCCTGCCTTGAATATACGCCTGCCTCGAATTGACGCCCTTGCATAAGACTTTCTGAAAATAATAAACGCCTGCCTTAATTAAACGCCGCGTAGACCAAGTTTAATATATCAAAACCGTTCTTTTTTGTTAAATTATCTCAATCTGATTTTTTTACAAAACAGTCTAAACGGTTTCGCTTTTTACGAAATAGACGCCTGCCTTGAATAGAAGCCTGCCTCAAATAGACGCCTACGATGTAGACCTTTTGAAAATAATAGATGCCCGACGTGTAATTAAGGAAATACGGTATATATATATGTATCTATGATGATAACTCAGATCTATGTGTATCTATAATTGTTTATTCAATCTCATTAACTGAATTCATTGATGTTGATCGTGATTACAGTTAGACCAGACTTGTAGATTCTGTGCAGCATCCCTTGAGGTGTAATAAGCCCTGTATATTTTTATGTTATGAAAGATCATTTTTTTGTCTGAGGACATCTGTGCTGTATTGTTATGTGACAGGCTGATTTAATTAATTACATTGATTAATTACATTGTTGATTATAATTTATAACCACTGATGTATTCATGCATCAAATTTCAAATTAATTTGGAGATGGAAGATTGAAAGAATTTTTGCCTGAAAGATGATATAAATTATCATTTATTGGTGATTATCAAACTTAATACAATTATATTGTTTAGTGTTTATATTTAAGTAAAAACATTTTTTATGGATTAGTACTTAATTGAATTTTATATGTTTTACTATAACATGTGATTGGATAGAGATAGACCTTTGATATTTCACATGTCTTGATATGTCTTAAATTTTGACCTTGTGACCTTGGCCAATTTTTTTTACGCTGCAAGCATTTCTTGAAAACTTTAATCTTGGCAATAACTTGTGATTGTATAGAGAAAGACTTTTGATATTATATGTGCATCTATCATGATAAAACCTTTCAGATGAGGTCATAACCTTTGACCTTGTGACCTTGTCCTTGGGGCTGCAAGCATTTTTAATAAACTTTAACCGTGGCCATAATTTGTGATTGGATAGAGATAAACTTTTGTTTTTTCCGAAATATCTCAGGTACATATTGACACAAAAATATACATCTACAATTTTCGGATATCCGTGGATATCAGTGTTTAACAAACACATCTTTGTTGTTTTTCTGGTTTTTTTTGGGCCTTTTACCTTTAGACATTTTGCCCAAAAAGTAATTAACTTTGTTTGAGCTAATCAATATTCACTTTATTAACAGAAAGAAGAGGAAAAAAGACAACAGAAGATTGAAGACTGGGACCGGCATTTAGAAGGGAAGGGCTACAGATCTAAATACAGACCGGTAAGTGAGGAAACTTCTAACAAAATCTGTTCAATTCCTTTTGCAATGGTTTCAAAAACCGGGTAATGGATACAATGCAGTTTATCGTATGAAATAATAAGGGGGTAACCATCCAACTGATGACACAACTCTGGTGGCACATTAGGCAATTTATTTTGTGACGTTTCCCCACCCAAAATAAATTGCCTAATAAATATTACGTAACAATAAACATTTGGTTGTTATTCACTTTATCAAGATACAACAATGCAATAATCTAATAACATGATAAATATATATATTATAAGTTACCATGTGTTCGCGAGTTTGATATGGAGATTTATCATGTGTCCGAGTTAAATATCAAACGAGAACGAAGTTCGAGTTTGATATTTAACTCGGACACATGATAAATCTCCATATCAAACTCGCGGACACATGGTAACAAATTTATCTCGACGAGCACCTTCTCTAAATGCTTTAAATCTGGCTTGAAAGATGGGATTGGCCAAAATGGCGTCTGATCAGATAGGTGTTACTCTTTTATTTAGGTATTTACAAATATAATTTTTAAACCATCGTGTTAATGACCAAAAGTATGGTCTAGTACCGGAGCGAAGCGCACGGTACTAGACGGAAATTTAGGATTAACGAAAAAAAATCAAAATACCGAGCAATGCGGGCATTCCTAAATTTTGATTGTTTGGTCACGTGACCTCGTGCACTCGCACCACATTCGATTTGAAGCGGCCGTAGAAGCCCCGTTGATGTCATGGCGGACTGTCGAGTGGGGGCGAGCGAGTTTGATAGTGTCGGAGTTATAGATACGACAGGCATCATAGCAGAATGTACAGGTTGGTTTGAGAGTTCAATAAACAAATAGCGGTGACTTTTAACTTAAATGAAGTTCATAGATCGGCTCTCTGTTTGCATAATTTGAATCTTGAGCTCGCTGATAGACAACTTTGCTGCTAGTGAGCGGGTCAACATGCCGTTGAGATGCCGTATGACTTTCTAATGTATTTTAGCGGTACCAATCTTTTATTCGAAGAACATTTTACTTATACCAGTAAAGTTATAACATAAAGCTGACTTTAGCATGTACAGGGCAATTCATCAAGCATACATGACGTTACAGCAATCAAGCGTAGCGTAGCCGCTTGTTTACCGAACAAAGGGCAAGGGAGATAACTCTTGACTCCATTGTTGCTTGTTACTAGGGGAGCGCGTGGCCCAGTTTAACATAGCTAAATATACCTACGGCACGTGACCGGTTTTGACCAATGGTAAGCCGACATTGCTGTGCAAGTCGAGATAAATATAAATATTCTTTTTGGGCCAAATTTAGATTTGATTAGATCTAATAAAATTTTCTTTACATACATACATTTATACACGACACATTTCAAATTATTGATATTGATATTAATAATAGTCTTACTGTAAAAATATTTTGTTTCTCTAGATATCTTTTACTCTTAGTTGGGTTCAAAAACATGTTTCATGTTTTACACAAAGGCTAATTTTCACACAGTAAATCAGATGTCACAACAAAGTTTGGAAGGGGGGGGGGGGGACGATTGAGCTATAAAAGGGGCACATGAGGGGCTGTTTGAGCTATAAAAGGGCACATAAGGGAATGTTTTAGCTCTGAAAGGGCACATGAGGGGGATGTTTCAACTCTGAAAGGGCACATGAGGGGGTGTTTGAGCTCTGAAAGGACACATGAGGGGGTGTTTGATCTCTGAAAGGGCACATGAGGGGGTGTTTGATCTCTGAAAGGGCACATGAGGGGGATGTTTGAACTCTGAAAGGGCACATGAGGGGGCTGTTTGAGCTCTGAAAGGGCAAATGAGGGGGTGTTTGAGCTCTGAAAGGGCACATGAGGGGACGATTGATCTCTGAAAGGGCACATGATGGGGCTGTTTGATCTCTGAAAGGGGCACATGAGGGGGCTGTTTGATCTCTTAAAGGGCACATGAGGAGGCTGTTTGATCTCTGAAATGGCACATGAAGGGGCTGTTTGAGCTCTGAAAGGGGCACATGAGGGGGCTATTTGATCTCTGAAAGTGGCACATGAGGGGGATGTTAGAGCTCTGAAGGGGCACATGAGGGGGCTTTTTGATCTCTGAAGGGGCACATGAGGGGGCTTTTTTAGCTCTGAAAGGGGCACATAAGAGGACTGTTTGAGCTCTGAAAGGGCACATGAGGCGGCTGTTTGAGCTCTGAAAGGACACATGAGGGGGTGTTTGAGCTCTGAAAGGGGCACATAAGGAAGCTGTTTGAGCTCGGAAAGGGCACACAAGGAAGTTATTTGAGCCCTGAAAGGGCACATGAGGGAGATGTTTGAGCTCTGAAAGGGCACATGAGGGGGTGTTTGAGCTCTGAAGGGGCACATGAGGAGACGATTGATCTCTGAAAGGGCACATGAGGGGACTGTTTGAGCTCTGTAAGGGCACATGAGGGGGTAGATGTGGAGCTTGTAAAGGGCACTTGGCAGGAGGGGAGGGGGAGGGGGAGAATGGAGCTTGTAAAGGGCACCTGGCAGGAGGGGAGGGGAGGGGGAGGGGGAGAATGGAGCTTGTAAAGGGCACCTGGCAGGGAATGCAGTATTCTCAGCTCACTATTGTTATTGAAGGCATTGGCAGGACCCTCTATTGGTCTCTGATTGAAGTCATGTCGGCCATTAGCTTAAATCTCATTGTTGCTCTCCAGTTAGTAAGGTCAGAATCTAGATAGCTTAGTGGCTGTCCCCTTTGATATACGAGGCTTTAATTAAAGTCCAATCGGATCATTGATGGGCTGGCTTGATCTGGTGAGTGACATTCTGTTTGCGGACGGTTAGTGGATGGATCTGCGTTACTCAATACCGTGCCTGCCGGTCACTGTTGGATCTAATAATTGAAGCTAGGGATGAAAGATGTTTGCAGTTGTTATACATATCTAGCTATCAGGAAACTCCGGCCTGTAGGAGTAGATGTCAATTGAATACATTCTTTATGAGTGAAAGTCATTCTTTTCAGGTCTTTCTCTTTTTGCTTGTCTATTTGTGATCCACATTGAACTGGATTTGTTCACACTATCATATTCCTCAAATAGTTCTCTATTAAGATGTTGAGTCAGATTTTTGTGTGTTATAATGACAGGAACCATTGATGACTTTAGTTTAAACCTATTTTATTCACAAGAAAAGGATTGGGGACAAGTTATCCAACCTAAAATGTCCTCTCCTAGTACATGTATGTACAAAATTGATATTACTTTTACATATAGTTATCCTTATTACCTATTATTTTTATCATGTACAGAAAAGTAATTGAAATTTTATATATAGCACTTTTTGGAATATGGGTTCTTGTAAAATGATTCAATAAAAAGAAACATCAAATAAGAATAATGATGATGATGATTAGAATCCTGTAGGACCTTTAATTTAATCCTAGTATATCTTAATTCTCACTGACTTGAAATGGTAAAAATAATTTTTTAGTCGTACATTGAGAAAGGCATTATCAACTGGTCAGGAAACTGGGTACCTGGTATGATAAGAATCCTGTAAGATTTTTAATTTAGGAAATAATTCCTTCTAGTATATTGTAACTCTCACCAATTAGAAATGGAAAATAAAATGTTCATGCCCTATATTGAGAATTGCATTAGCAAGTGGTCAGGAAACTGGGTACCCGGTATGATTAGAATCCTGGTTAGGGTCCTCTTTCATAAAGCCCTTAGGATCGTAAGTCCTTAAGGTAGCCTTAGTGCAATGTTAAGGAATGTGAGTTAAGGTCAACCTTAGTAAAGGTTGCTTTGTGAAAGGAGGCCCTGAAACTGGGTACCCGGTATGATTAGAATCCTGTAGGATGACCGCCCTTGTTAGGCCTTTATTTTGCAGGTGAAAGAAACTATCATTCAATTTAAGAGCTGAGTTGTTTATGAAAATTTCTTTATGTTAACACCGACTAAATTCTGTTGAAAAATATTATAATTCTCACAATTAATTCGCCTTTAAGTAACATTTCCAATCTTTCGTTTATTATATGGGCATGCAGATGAATAAACATGCATATTACATGTTTACATCTTCCTAATATCAAGATTTCCGTATTGATAATATCATCAACAATTAATCACACTCACGTGTAGAGTGTTTACTTACGATTTGTCTGCTGTTCCAGCTGTAGATACAAACAAACCTTTCTGCCTTATCGACGCTTCCTCTCTCTATCAAGAATACCATGTTTTAATCGAAGGCAATGAAGCTTTAGTCAACAGTGGGTGGTTTTATCAAACCCTTCTCGTCCGTTTATCTTGTCCTGCTTTGAGGAATGTTTGCTTTCAGCTAATTATTGGACTGTGCTTCTTCATCAGAGAATTCCTAAATGTCAGATTCCGGCGTTGTTTGATGAGTCAAATCTTTTTATCAAATCTTGTACCATCTTGTTGCTAAACTTTTACCGGTAATATGTTTTGGAGACTAGGAAAATTTGCACCTGTGCACTTATTAACCATAAGACACTAGATAAGGTTTTTTATCATACAGTAAAACTCGGATATAACTGGTGGACTCTGAATGCAATGTGGATAAAGTGCCTTGTTGATGTTGATAACATGGTATAGTAGAACAAGGATATTATAACGAACTCCAAGGGACCAACAAATTTAGTTTGCTATATCCGGTGTTCGCTACTCGCGTTTAGCTATCATACATAGGGCTTTTGAAGGGACTTAAAAAAATTTTCACTATATCCGATTGTTCACTATATCTGAGTTCGCTATATCCGTGTTCTACTGTATTTTATGGACACACAGATAAATATCATTGATATGTAATAATTGAATATTTAAAAAAAAACATACTTCTGAATAAGCAAGTTTGAACTCATATGAAACAGATTATAAATCAATTTATTACCTACGAGGGCAGTCATGTCGAGGTTCATATTTTTCATATGTTGCCCTAGGGCAAAATATCACTTTTTCATTGTGACATCACATTAAAAACAGTGCTTTGACGTTTTGCTTTTCACGTTTCACCTATGTCGTCACACTATATACGGGTCGGCGGCGGCCAGTCCGCCTACTCTGAGAATTAGGTTTTGTGTATTTTCTTTAATTTTGGGACTACGGTAATAAGCAGAATATCATATTCGTGCCCATGACATACTATGTTTACGACACTCTCGCTCGGCAAATACTAATATTTAGGCACTCGTGTCGTAAACATAGTATGTAATGGACACTCATATAATATCCTCTATATAACATTAGGGCTGACTGTTGCTGGTACTTGGGTATTATAAACAATAGTCCTCTTCCCTTGCATTAGTGATAGACCATCGTCACCAACTACTGCAATTAATAGCTACAGAAATGATTCTTGGTTCTTGAAACAGTGCACCCACAGTGATTCTCAATGATTTTATTAGTAAAGACTACAAAAGGTCACACAGGGTTTTGAATCAATGAAACAGCTTTGAGTTCAGGAACACGAAATTTCCCAGGATGGTCGCGAGCGTTAAATGAGGATACACGCCGCGAACAACACTTCACTGAACGAATGCTGAGTTTGCCCTTGTGCACTGTAGCAGACAGTATAAACAACTCTAAATAACATTATAAGTTATTTGAGAATAGAGTGAATACAAAAATACCTGCATAAAGTATACAGTCATTCTACATCGATATTTATCTGGGGCAAACTATGCTGTCAAAATCCAGAAATAAATATACCATAATTTCTCTATTAATTTGGCCGCAAAATTTTCAAAGGATTTTCAGAAAAAGGTCTATGGTTGAACTATTTATCACTTGTTGTGGATCATGTGGCGTTATGGTCTAAATATAGGATAAATATCAAGTATCAAAGAAGACCACGTGATAATGGCAATGTTATCATAATCGAGATATTTTGAATAGATTACTGCAGTGGAGAAAATTGTGCTTTGCAATCATTATTTGTTCTTTTTTTGGAAATTAAACAATTATTTCAAGCAATGAATGATTCACAAGGGCAGTGTATGAAATAAGACCCGTCCGACAGCCCGAAACGGGTAACTTCTGGTCTGGGCTGGTAACTTTTTAATGTTTTTGTTGAATTTGACCAAGAAATTAAGTAAAATCATTCTTTCGGGCTGGTAACTTCTCAGGCTTATTTCATACACTGCATAAGAGCATCAACCTTCGGCACTTGGTTGAATTTTAGATTTGAAACCTCAGAAAAATCTTATGTGGTCGAATTATTGGAGATGTCGAATTATTAGAGAAATTACTGTAATTATTTTCCAGCAAAGTTCGATTGTAATCAACTCTTAATCACAACACTCATTTCTAGTCTTTCAATAATCATATTCAAATATTATTGAGTTAGATCGTGCATCAGCTGGTTAGCTCTGGCACGTATCCTCTTTTCCCTCTCTCGGAATCATATTTAAATAGACTTGCATAGAGTTAAAGTTAAAGTCATTCTACATTTATATTATCCAAGACACTCCGAAAAAAAAAATCACAAAATAAGATTTGCCAGCAAGATCAGGAACATTTTCAAAAGGCATTACGATGAATTTGTTGACAGTGATCATGTTTGACCAAACAGCGTGGCTGTCATTTAACACTCAACTAAAGTATATGTCCATGACACTCCACAAAAAAAATCACAAAATAAGATTTCAGCATCGGAACATTTCAAAAGGGCATCACGATTGATAGTTGACATTGATCGTGTTTGACCAAACAGCGTGGCTGTCATTAAACACTCAACTAAAGTTTATGTCCATGACACTCCACAAAAAAAATCACAAAATAAGATTTCAACATCGGAACATTTCAAAAGGGCATCACGATTGATAGTTGACAGTGATCGTGTTTGACCAAACAGCGGAGCTGTCATTAAACACTCAACACCAGTTCATTAACTCCCTTGATAAGCTCAGCCCTCGACTTTGTCTGACGAGTCTAATTGGAGTTTTATTAATGTTCCCAGGATTAAGTCGCTTTCCATTGACCAGTTTGGTTAGCATGTCTGTCCTGTGATGAGTAGAGATAGCAGGCTAACCTTTAAAGGCACGTTTTTTGAAAACCTAAAATCTTCATTTTTTCACTGTCAAACCTTTAAAGGGGCAGTAGCATTTAGATACGGTACGTTTCACCATACTAGAGAATGATACTTTACATGTTTCGAAAACACTATTTTTAGGGAATTTGATAGAAAAAGACACAATGATTTGATAAATATCTCTGTCCTGTGATTAGTAGAGATAGCAGGCAAACCTTTAAAGGGGCGGTAGCATTTAGATACGGTACGTAACACCATACTAGAGAATGATACTTTACATGTTTCGAAAACACTATTTTTAGGGAATTTAATAGAAAAAGACCCAATGATTTGATAAATATCTCTGTCCTGTGATTAGTAGAGATGGCAGTCAAACCTTTAAAGGGGCGGTAGCATTTAGATACTGTACGTAACACCATACTAGAGAATGATACTTTACATGTTTTGAAAACACTATTTTTAGGGAATTTAATAGAAAAAGACCCAATGATTTGATAAACATCTCTGTCCTGTGATTAGTAGAGATAGCAGGCAAACCTTTAAAGGGGCGGTAGCATTTAGATACGGTACGTTTCACCATACTAGAGAATGATACTTTACATGTTTCGAAAACACTATTTTTAGGGAATTTAATAGAAAAAGACCCAATGATTTAATAAACATTTCTGTCCTGTGATTAGTAGAGATAGCAGGCAAACCTTTAAAGGGGCGGTAGCATTTAGATACGGTACGTTTCACCATACTAGAGAATGATACTTTACATGTTTCGAAAACACTATTTTTAGGGAATTTAATAGAAAAAGACCCAATGATTTAATAAACATTTCTGTCCTGTGATTAGTAGAGATAGCAGGCAAACCTTTAAAGGGGCGGGAGCATTTAGATACGGTACGTTTCACCATACTAGAGAATGATACTTTACATGTTTTGAAAACACTATTTTTAGGGAATTTAATAGAAAAAGACCCAATGATTTGATAAACATCTCTGTCCTGTGATTAGTAGAGATAGCAGGCAAACCTTTAAAGGGGCGGTAGCATTTAGATACGGTACATTTCGCCATACTAGAGAATGATACTTTACATGTTTCGAAAACACTATTTTTAGGGAATTTAATAGAAAAAGACCCAATGATTTAATAAACATTTCTGTCCTGTGATTAGTAGAGATAGCAGGCAAACCTTTAAAGGGGCGGGAGCATTTAGATACGGTACGTTTCACCATACTAGAGAATGATACTTTACATGTTTTGAAAACACTATTTTTAGGGAATTTAATAGAAAAAGACCCAATGATTTGATAAACATCTCTGTCCTGTGATTAGTAGAGATAGCAGGCAAACCTTTAAAGGGGCGGTAGCATTTAGATACGTTACGTTTCACCATACTAGAGAATGATACTTTACATGTTTCGAAAACAGTATTTTTAGGGAATTTAATAGAAAAAGACCCAATGATTTGATAAACATCTCTGTCCTGTGATTAGAAGAGATAGCAGTCAAACCTTTAAAGGGGCGGTAGCATTTAGATACGGTACGTTTCACCATACAAGAGAATGATACTTTACATGTTTCGAAAACACTATTTTTAGGGAATTTAATAGAAAAAGACCCAATGATTTGATAAACATCTCTGTCCTGTGATAAGAAGAGATAGCAGGCAAACCTTTAAAGGGGCGGCAGCATTTAGATACGGTACGTATCACCATATAAGAGAACGATACGATTTGATATTTACATGTTTCGACTAACATTTTTAGGGAATTTATTAGAAAAAGGCCCAATGATTTGATAAACATCTCTGTCCTGTGATGAGTAAAGATAGCAGTCAAACCTTTAAAGGGGCGGTAGCATTTAGATACGGTATACGTTTCACCATACTAGAGAATGATACTTTACATGTTTCGAAAACACTATTTTTAGGGAATTTGATAGAAAAAGACCCAATGATTTGATAAATATCTCTGTCCTGTGATGAGAAGATATAGCAGTCAAACTTTAAAGGGGCGGTAGCATTTAGATACGGTATGTTTCACCATACTAGAGAATGATACTTTACATGTTTCGAAAACACTATTTTCATGGAATTTAATAGAAAAAGACCCAATGATTTGATAAACATCTCTGTCCTGTGATAAGAAGAGATAGCAGGCAAACCTTTAAAGGGGCGGCAGCATTTAGATACGGTACGTATCACCATATAAGAGAACGATACGATTTGATATTTACATGTTTCGACTAACATTTTTAGGGAATTTATTAGAAAAAGACCCAATGATTTGATAAACATCTCTGTCCTGTGATGAGTAAAGATAGCAGTCAAACCTTTAAAGGGGCGGTAGCATTTAGATACGGTATACGTTTCACCATACTAGAGAATGATACTTTACATGTTTCGAAAACACTATTTTTAGGGAATTTTATAGAAAAAGACCCAATGATTTGATAAACATCTCTGTCCTGTGATTAGTAGAGATAGCAGGCAAACCTTTAAAGGGGCGGTAGCATTTAGATACGGTACGTTTCACCATACTAGAGAATGATACTTTACATGTTTCGAAAACACTATTTTTAGGGAATTTTATAGAAAAAGACCCAATGATTTGATAAACATCTGTCCTGTGATTAGTAGAGAGAGCAGTCAAACCTTTAAAGGGGCGGGAGCATTTAGATACGGTATACGTTTCACCATATAAGAGAATGATACTTTACATGTTTCGATACATTTTTTTTAAGGTAATTTAATGGTACCTATCACCATATTAGAGATGGAAATCCGGAAATATATATACTGTAAGTTATGTCCTGTGATGAGTAGAGATATCAGTAGAACCTTTAAAGGGCAATTAAACCTTATATCTTCAATTTTTCACTGACAATTTAGTGTACGTTAATGCTAAATGTATAACTTGGATAGTGTCAACAATCTCATTACACAAAACAATCATCCGTAGTCACAAGACAAACTATAGAGATTCACAGTAAGTCCATTGGGAGTCATTTTTGTGTGAACACCTTACATTCATTTTGTTTAAGAAAAAGGAATTGCATGGCTAAACTTTAGCAGGTTTTTTAATTTTATTTGTTACTTCTTCATTTAGATTGAATATTTTGTCTTTCAATTGGAATAATATATTTTCATTTTCCTGACATCACCTTATATTTCCCCTAAAACATACTACTGTCCCTTTAAAGATACGGTACGTACCACCATATTAGAGAATGATAAGATTTGACACTCTACATGTTTCGATCACTTTTTTTCTCAGGGAATTTAATAGAAAATAACCCAATGATTTGAAAAACATCTTGGTATTTAAGTTAGATAAGAAAACGTATCCATTTATCGTCACAAATCTAGTAGTTTTTTTTAGAAAAGGTAAAATTCCTTGTCTTACATCGCCTGTCTGGCCGTCCATCCTTTTGTCCATTTATGTATGAATAATTCCCCATCATCATGTTCAGTATCATTTGCTTGATAATAAAGAAGTTGAAAAATCCATAGAATTCTTCCTCATTCATATAACTCATAATTGAAAACAAATTTTCACCTCAAACAAATAACTTATTTTTTGTCCTTAAAAGTACATAAGACCACTGATTGGTTTCAGTGGGTGTATCTTTGATCTTGTTTCTACACAATGCGCTCTTATTTTGATTGGAATAAGAGAAAGTGTGAATGCAATCTTAAAAAATATTTTATGAAGATGAGAAACTATAAAACAAATTGAAAATGGTGAACTCATCTTTAGAAAGGGATGAATTAAATACAGCTCATGTCAACACCACAATACCCTCCAAAGATTTAACTTTTCAACTGATTTTTGCTTGTTAAGGAAGATATTCTTAGTGTAAGGAAGACAATTGCATGTTTCTCAACCACTGAAGTCATAGATCTGCATGATGTGGTGACACTAGAGAAAATCATATTCCAATATCAATATAACATCCTGACAACCTTCCTTCTTCGAAATATGCTGGAATTAAATACCATATTCGACCTAATAAGCGCCCAGTGTGCTTAAAATTCACATAACCACAAACATATTTCACTATTTTCTTTGGAATATAGAAAGTCTGATTACAATATTGTATAGTGCGTTAAAGGTCGCTACTCAAATATGTTTAGTTTGGTAATGAAAACCGATTTTTGAAAGCAACTTTTGATGGGCCGCTTAGACCTATCTCACAACAAACATGTGAATGCATGACTGGTCACACCTCCATTTTGTGACGTCATATACAGAATCAGCCTCATTATTTAAACATCTATCGTAACAATACCACAGGAAAAAAACCCTAGAAATTACTGATTTTCAGAAAATGTTTTCCACTCAGTTAGATAAATCAATTGACGACGTAATACTACTAAGCATTTAGTGTAAAAAAGATATCCACATCAATGGTAATTAAACAATTATTTAGGCGGTATTTCAGTTGAAATAATGATTCATTACTCTGTATAGTCTGTTTATTACGTCACATCCGCGCAAGTTTGGCCCCTAACCCAGGTGGGTTTTTCAAAGCCGATAATTACGCTGTCTAAATGAAAGGCTAATTAAAGGTGTTTCTTGGACAAATTACCAAAAATTAAGCCCAGCTCTTATTTTTATGCCCCCGAATCGGAGATTCCGGGGGCATATTGTTTTTCACCTGTCCGTCTGTCCGTCCGTCTGTCTGTTTGTCCACAAAAATTTTAACCTTGGTCATAACTTTTGATTGGTCAGAGCTAGGTCTTTGATACTTGACATATGGATCCCTTGTGATGAGACCTTTCAGATGACACCATGACATTTGACCTTGTGACCTTGACCTTGACACAGCGAGCAGGATGCATCCGGGGGCATTCATGTTTCACAAACACATCTTGTTTTTAACAATCTTTGAACGAAAATCGAGAAGTGGTACGGTCGAGGTTAGTTGATGTATAAAACATTGACTTGGGCGGACGCTTATTAAAGTGGTATGAATGACGATCGAAAAATAAAGACTACTGAAGTGGAACTGTGTTAAAGGAATATTCCAGTACGATTTCAACTTAATTCTAGCAAAAGTTTGAGTTATAAAAAGACATTCTCACAAATTATTAAATTTTTCTGTCAACGAGATAAGTATTTACAGAATTTTAAACCTTCGTCTTTGAGCGATGACGGAGGTCGCCATTTTATTTAAAAATGTGACGTCATCGACACACCACAAGAAATCGATGCAAGGAGCTTACATTATAAACTCTGTACATCTTTGTGCAGTGGAGTTTCCATGATTTGACTAGAACTGCTGACTGTGTGCGCTGCGCACTTTGTTAACGTAAAACATCGTTGTGCCTACAGAACAACCCAGTCGTCGGATAGATCATTCAACAAGCAACTACGACTAATATGCGGTTTTGTCTAGTATTATTAACGATATGAATTATATAAAAAAAAACACAGAAAATAAATAAATAAATAAATGTTTTTAAAAACGATCAAGAGAATTATATTTTGTCGTGTTCTTTGTATTTTTTTCTGATTAAAACATGGTATGTTTACCTGAAAGATGTTGACGTACTCTTTAACTACTCCTTTTTTATATAAAATTTACACTTTCAAAGTAGAAAACGTTTCCTTGAATTTTGATACATCAAACGTGCATATCAATGATTTATCTGTTATATACATAGGCCTATTATCCATCACTAACACCTTTGCATATCCTTTTTTTTATATCTTTCCAAAAATAAGAAATTATATTTTTTTATATTTTATTTTCACAGAGTTACTACGATAGGTTTTCTTTAAAAATTTGGCACTCTTTCACATTCAATCTGTGGATTTTCAAAAACCCTCTAGTCAGTTTGAAAAGGGAAAAACATTTTTTGTTATGAACGTGTTAGAATCATTGTATTATTTAAAAATAAATATAAAAGGGAATATTCAATGTAAAACATGCATAAATAACGTAAATCTAGTATTTTGTAAAATAATTTGAAGGTTTAATTAAGAGACATACGTTGTGATAATTTGTGCATTGTTATCATTAAAATCATATCCTTCTGTGAATATAAAAAATCATAGTTGTAAGTTAAATAATTTTATTTACTAAAAGATATAATAATGAGAAAACTGTTACTCCAAACAAATATGGATTATTCAGCTACATCATAGCAACTTAGATAAAAAAAATACTCGATGATATAAAGAAACTTTGTGAGTATATTTTGTATTACTTGCTGATGAGTTGATAGATCTTTAATATTATTCAAAACACCATTCCTTCCTGATTGTTTTAGTATACTAATGATATCTTATAATTCCATTTTAATTTCGTTACGTATTGTTTAGCAGAAATACCTTTGGAAAATAATCAACATGGTTTGATATCTGAACATAATAAGGAATCATAATCATTAACAATCATTCCGATAATATTTCATTCAGCATGTGCGCCTCAGTGATTCGTAATCAAAATTGGTTTCGTTTCGGCGACAACTAAATAAATAGAAAAATATTTTCATCCTCAAACAAGCCAAGATTTATGTATTAAAAACGAGAAGTCAATGCCAACATAGAAAATGCCATCTTTCAAATTTATCAAACGTGTTTTGATTGATATAAACAATTTCATTTTGATTACGAACCATACCACCATCATCGCGGATTCGCTTTTTAGGATTCGCTTCGACAAGATCATGTCAATAAGGTCTTTTTTTCGAGTGATATAATCAATAAATAATTATTCTATGTTACGTTTAGTTTTTTTTAGCTCACCTTTACAAAGTAAATGTGAGCTTATGTCATGGCGCTTCGTCCGTCGTCCGTCTGTCCGTCCGTCTGTCCGTCTGTCCGTCCGTCCGTCTGTCCGTCCGTAAACTTTCACGAAAAAGACTACTCCTCCCAAACGAATTCAGATATCATTCTGAAATTGTAGTATGTTATACCCATGGTGATTCCCCACAGAAAGGTAGACGTTTCAGTTTTGAGAATCCAAGATGGCCGCCATGACAGCCATATTGAATTTTCAATTAGATTTCATGAAAAAGACTACTCCTTCTAAACGAATACAGATATCATTCTGAAATTGTAATATGTTATACCCATGGTGATTCCTCACAGAAAGGTAGACGTTTCAGTTTTGAGAATCCAAGATGGCCGCCATGACAGCCATATTGAATTTTCAATTAGATTTCATGAAAAAGACTACTCCTTCTAAACGAATACAGATATCATTCTGAAATTGTATTATGTTATTATCATGGTGATTCCTCACAGAAAGGTAGACGTTTCAGTTTTGAGAATCCAAGATGGCCGCCATGACAGCCATATTGAATTTTCAATTAGATTTCATGAAAAAGACTACTCCTTCTAAACGAATACAGATATCATTCTGAAATTGTAGTATGTTATACCTATGGTGATTCCGCACAGAAAGGTAGACGTTTCAGTTTTGAGAATCCAATATGGCCGCCATGGCAGCCATATTGAATTTTCAATTAGATTTCATGACAAAGACTATTTCTCCTAAACCAATCTAGATATCATTTTTATATTGTAGTATGTTATACCTATAGTGATTCCGCACAGAGAGGTAGACGTTTCAGTTTTGAGAATCCAAGATGGCCGCAATAGCAGCCATATTGACTTTTCAGCTGCAGATGACACATCATTATTATTAAATTTTAAGCTTTCATCAAGTGATCACTGGCACCATATAAATTCTCTAATTTGAACTTACTAATCATAATATTATCTTAAAATATGGAATATTTAAGATTGTCGTGCAAGTTGTTCTATATTTTTAAGTGTTTCTTAAAAAAAATTAAGATGAAAGACAAACATAATTGATTAATTTGTTTAAAATCTTTATGGCAACTAGCTGCAAAAACCAAATCACATTAAACATGTTAAATTTTAAACAATGGTATTTCCCTTTTATTCCTTTAAATACCACACATAAGGGGTCAACCAGAGTTCAGATATTCCACTATGTTGTCCAATACACATCCCAAGGCAGGCTGCTAGCATCACAGTGTCAGCTGCTAGTCTGTTGCATAATCAACCTGACCCAATTGATATGGTAGAGCATTATGCTATATGGCCATGGCCCATGTGTATGCAATAAAAGTTATGGACTTGTATTCTCATGACAGTGATATGTTCTTTCTAAGAATAACAACTTACACAAAACTTGTCTACAATAAGCTTTGTGTTTAGCAATCTACATGATAAGTTGATGTGGAATAAATATGCAGATGAAAATCGAAAAGGGTTTAGTAAGAAAAATAAGGAAATTTGATTTGTCATATCTCTCTGTTGATTTGACAATGCAAAAATGTTTACCATTATAGTACTGTATGAGTGTTAAATAAATTGATACTTTAATGAAAGACATCTCATGGTCACTTGACATGTAAATATTATGTGAACAAAATAAACGTGTCTTATGCATTGCTGTGTTTATGACTTTCCTCTCAATCAGTCATTCATTTTCCTTGAAAAATCTGTACTTTTGGGATTCTCAATATCCCATGCAGCATAACCATCAGTGAAATAATCTTGAAATCATATTAATGATTCACTACAAAACAAATGTAAGTGCCCACCATCCTGTAAGTAATGAATGACATTTAAATGGATACACCTAAACCAATCAAGATATCATAATGAAATTAATATGGATGCCCACATAAAAGTAGCATTTTGAAGATTAAAAAGTACAAGATGGTCACCAATTCAGCCATAGATATACAAAAAAGTTATACAAAAACCTACTGCTTGTTAACTTATCATGATTATATCATTCGTGTATTAATGTTTGTTCAAGCTCTAGTCGTTTCCAAAAGAAGACTAGTATTTTAAAAGATAAAAAAATCATGATGGCAGCCATAATCAATTATATAAAAGATGGTTACATGTATAATTAAACCAATACCACATCATTCATTTTAAGGTGAGCTTCTGTACCCTCGGTACTTTTATTTTAAATGCACTTAGTTAAGCAAAGTCATTTAACACTTTATTTCAACCTTATGTATGGTGTCTATAGCTTATAAAAATTCTAAAAAAATGACAGTGGTCAGTGTTCAAACCTTGTGACGTCCGCACATGGGAAATCTTTTCCAAACTGTACTGAAGTTTTGCAGCAGTCTGCTGGTCAGAAATATTTATTTATTGCTTTGGGCATCATAGAAGTAGAATATTCTGGACCCGGCATGTCTTTACTGAAGTCGTGACGGTTGTTACAGTCTCATATTTGACGGGCCGTCACCGCCCACCATTGAATCTAACGGCGTCTCCTAATTTCGTGGTGTGTCTTGACGTCATATTCCCGTTGTTTCTCGCTCTCGTTTACCCTTCGAGATAGCAATATGGCGTCCCCCATCAATGCCGGTAAACTTGATTTTTCCCAACTTTGAATTTTTATTGCAGATTTGGTGATTTAGCTAAAAATTATTAGCCAAAGTTGAAGGATTTATCCATAAACATTGTTTTAAAAGGCTCTTTTTCATTTTTCATTTGAATATTCCTTTAAGGTTGTCTTTGATAACTGATACAGGCATTCAAAACATACTTACACATAATAGAGTAGAAAATAATATATATTGCTGCTAATGTGAATAAAGTGAATAAATGGAATTTATTATGTTAGTACCGCTGATACATGGGTGCTTATTAGACCTATAATTACAAAACCCATTTGGGGCGCTTAAATTGGAGCAGAACGTTTATTAGGTTGACTACGGTAATAATTAGAATTCTTTATCATTATGGTCCGAATCATGTTTTTTTACAATCAGTGAAGTTCAGCAAGTTTAACCACGTCTCACTAGATGGATTGATAAAGTGAGAGTTTGAAGTGTGATGTACATGACCTTCACTGAGACAGAGTTTAATACCTTTGTACAAACTTCATTAAAGAGACACAGAGTATGTTGATAGGATCACATATGTCAAATTTTGAAATCAATGTTATTACATTGGGAACCACTAACTGTTACTGAAAATAACAAGTTAAAGGTCAATCAGTACATTAGAGAGAAAATACGGCCATTCAAAGTCATGATTTTGATCGAAAACCGGACAATGTGGCTCGAGTGGGGCGCGCAAATTCGCCAAACATGATTTTGAAACCTTCTTGTCATAAGCTGACAGGAAGATATATTCGATTCGATAGTGTTTATTAGGTATTGTAACTAATAGGTAGATTAATTGGATGCATAATTTCGCATATATAACATATTTGAGATGTTTTCTTGATTTTTCCATAAAATCAAGCATTTAGAGATATTATGCATAAATGGATAGATTTGCAAGTCCAGTGATGAGATATGAACTTCAATCAGCATATTAGATATTTTGTAGCTTATGAAAACCAAATAAAATCTTAAGAAAGATACTCTGTGTCAATTTAATACCTTTAGGCATGAGACATTATTCAAAATTCTCCTCTGTTCGGTCAGACATTAATAAGACATAAATAAGACATTTGACTTACAGCTATGTTGCATACTCGAACAATGCTTATCCAAATACCAGCACCTAGATTTTCAAAGCTAAGATAGTCGCAAGTACCATACATTAACATTGACTTACGACTATCTTAACACTAAGAGTGCTTCGAAAATCTAGGCCCAGAGTAATAGTTTGTGGCTGTTGCCCTTCTTGTTGTAGATTGTTGTAAATCTCCTCATTTTAACCTCATTATCCTTGATTGACCAAAATTTGAAATTTTACGAGAAACATCTTGGTTCGGCGTTGAACCCCCGTTTCCCCCCACCCACTTTCAACCATTGTTACAGGGTACCCAATCTCAAATTAATTTTCATCCAATCTCTAGAAACTGTTAATATATTGAAGAATTTTGTTTGTATGGTGAAGACTGAAATATCCTACCGCCAAATAAGACAACATTACAAAGGTTGAATTTTAGGTTGCTGTTCAAAGACCAACCCTAGTTAGTGTAAGAAGCGAAAGGTTCAACATATTACTTAAGTTATTGGGAGACCTTGTTGAATTGGTCTTTATGCCCTTAAAAAACGGACAAGACAGGATGATTTGACCCTCAAATCCTCTTTGGCCCAGAAACTTTTATTCCAGGAATCTCAATTCTGAAAATATCATCTTTTTTGGATGGAGACTTAGATTCAAAAAGGTGATCGTAAGTCCTTTCGGTTACCTCTTATGCAATGTTTATGTTACCCGAAGCTCCTGAAGCAGTGATGTCATGACATTGTGATGTCATGTTTATGTAACCTGAAGCTCCTGAAGCAGTGATGTCATGACATTGTGACGTCATGTTTATGTAACCTGAAGCTCCTGAAGCAGTGATGTCATGACATTGTGATGTCATGTTTATGTAACCTGAAGCTCCTGAAGCAGTGATGTCATGACATTGTGATGTCATGTTTATGTAACCTGAAGCTCCTGAAGCAGTGATGTCATGACATTGTGATGTCATGTTTATGTAACCTGAAGCTCCTGAAGCAGTGATGTCATAACATTGTGATGTCATGTTTATGTAACCTGAAGCTCCTGAAGCAGTGATGTCATAACATTGTGACGTCATGTTTATGTAACCTGAAGCTCCTGAAGCAGTGATGTCATGACATTGTGATGTCATGTTTATGTAACCTGAAGCTCCTGAAGCAGTGATGTCATAACATTGTGATGTCATGTTTATGTAACCTGAAGCTCCTGAAGCAGTGATGTCATAACATTGTGACGTCATGTTTATGTAACCTGAAGCTCCTGAAGCAGTGATGTCATGACATTGTGATGTCATGTTTATGTAACCTGAAGCTCCTGAAGCAGTGATGTCATAACATTGTGATGTCATGTTTATGTAACCTGAAGCTCCTGAAGCAGTGATGTCATGACATTGTGACATCATGTTTATGTAACCTGAAGCTCCTGAAGCAGTGATGTCATAACATTGTGACATCATGTTTATGTAACCTGAAGCTCCTGAAGCAGTGATGTCATAACATTGTGATGTCATGTTTATGTAACCTGAAGCAGTGATGTCATAACATTGTGACGTCATGTTTATGTAACCTGAAGCTCCTGAAGCAGTGATGTAATAACATTGTGATGTCATGTTTATGTCATCATTGCATTGTGACGACATCATGTTTTGGATTTCATTATTTAAAGATGTAAAATGTTTGTGATATCATGTTCTGGGAGATAGCAGGGCATTGTTCAAAATCTACTGTCAAGATGATATCTACAAGAGCTATTGCTTCATATTCAATAAGCGATATCTCCTATTATATGAGACATGTTCACTTTTTTATTGTTGGTCAGTAAGCCTTTGGGGGCAGGATAGCGCAGTGGTTAGTGTGTTCAGCTTCAGATCAAGTGATTCTTGGTTCGACTCCCGCCAGGGGCTCAATAACTTTGTCTACAGTAGAGAACTGTTCTACATGCAGTCAGGTTTGAGTGCAAAGCTACACTGAATTTCAGCGCAGTACCACCAATGGTTTGCTAGTTCCAGCTGGTGCTCGCAGCTTTCACCGCAATGCATAGTGAATGTTTCGGGCTTTCTCCCTGCAATAAAACTAAGCAGCCGCGATAAAAGCTAAAATATTCTTGCAAGCGGCGTCTCACCTCACCTCACCTCAACTCACCTCGGGTGAAGGCTGTAATAATTAAGATAAACATTGCAGTAACAGTGACATGAGGATAGTTTCTGTTGGTGCGTTTTGTCTTCAAGAAATTACCCCGGACAAACTGACATTAGATTGTAGTGTTGTACATTTGCCATGTTAATGTGTACATGTCAGACTATTGTTAAATCACTTGTTTGAATAACTCAAACCCTCTGAATTGCTTTTTATGCCCCCGAATCTGTCTGTCTGTCACAAAAACTTTAACCTTGCTCATTACTTTTGATTGCTTTGAGGTAGACCTTTATTTCATATGTGCATCTATCATGATAAGACCTTTCAGATGATGTCATGATTTTTTACCTCGTGAATTTGACCATGGCGTGGCAAGTATTTTTCGAAAACTTTAACCTATAACTTGTGATTGGATAGAGATAGACCTTTGATTTTTCAAAATGTCTCAGGTACACAAAAAATATTAATTTACAATTTACTCATATCTGGGGGCATCAGTGTTTAACAAACACATCTTGTGAATATTGCCTGAGCAGCACTTGCAAGCCTCACTTACCATATTTCCTCTAATTACTCCCCACCGCTTATAAGAGGCCCGGCGCTTATTGGAGGCCAGACAATTATTTCTTACATAGAAAATTGAATATGTTTTAAGCCGTCTCTTACAATGAAGATCTGTAAAATGGTTTCTTAAGGGCTTTACTAAATGGTTAGGACCCGGCGCTTATTAGAGGCACGCAGCTTATGTTCTCAACTGCCAATGACCCTTCCGGCACTTATTAGAGGTCACCGCTTATTGGAGATCAGCGCATATTAGAGGAAACACGTTACTGTAAAACTAAAGAACAACTCTGAACCCAGAAACTAAATACTTGTGTTTATTGCACCAAGTGTACCAGCCTCCGTCCGTCCGTCCCGCCAGATCTGCCCGTCTCGTCTTGTTGATGTAACCTAATGTTGATGTTCGGTTGTTGTAGGACAATAGTTTTTGGACCCCTGCTGCCGCTACTACTAACATCACAACTTATTGATGGATCTTTACAGTTGAAATTGATGATTGATTTTTGCACTTAAGGAAAATAAATTTTGTAACCCAGAATTTGTACAGAGTCATTTTTCAGTCAATTTCGGTCAAAACTTGTTAGCCGTAACGGAGAAGGTTGTTGACGCCATCTTTACTTTCCGCACCGCCTGAAACTTCGTCCTGTGAAACTGTGATGTAGCCATGTGCCGGCATCCATACCCAGTACCCGTTGTCGCGCTTGGCCGAGAGTGGTTTCAGGTACGGGGAGTATCTACTCGGAGGTGCAAGGAGGGAGAGGCCGCCGGAACGTTTTGAGAGGAGATATGACAGTGGTCCGCCCATCCGGCTGTCCTGTCCGACACCCGTTTCCATGGTCTCCTTCCCCGGAACAACAACAGCGAACAAGCATATCGTTGCCACGGTAACGAAGAGAAGATGGTATATGGACTGCATTATTCCTGAAATGTAATAATCAAAATTAAGATTTTGAATTTTAAAATTTGAATTCTATATAATTGTACAAAAAAAATTATCAAATATTTTGTTTTTCTTCACTAGCTAAGATATTCAAAAGCATATAGTTGCCACGGTAACGAAGAGAAGATGGTATATGGACTGCATTATCCCGGAAATGTAATAATTAAAATAAAGATTTTGAATTTTTAGAATTTGAATTCTATATAACTGTACAAAAAAATTATCATTATTGCATTATCCCTGAAACGTATTAATTAAAATTAAGATTTTGAATTTTTAAAATTTGAATTCTATATAATTGTACAAAAAAATTATTAAATCTTTAGTTTATCTTCACTAGCTAAGATATTCGAGAGTCTGGCAAAGACTGAATCATAAACATAACCGAATATATATTTCTGGGAAAATGGGAAAAAGTTCCTGAAAAATATAGCTTTGTGATGAATGGATCACGTAATTATTGTTTATGAAACTGGGATATAGAATATGTCGATGTATGAAAATTACATTCGGCATTAGAATAGTTATCATCCAAGACATTAAGATGTCTTTGTTCCCGGATTTTCAAATATTCAAGTTAAATGCAATGATTTGAATAGAATTCAGTAGTTGGCATGTACCAAAGCTAATTGATATTTTATAAAAAATACTATTTGCCACTGTAGGAAGATATTTTGTGAAGTTGAATATTGTCCGTGTAACAGAATGAGTATAAAGATATAGTGATATGTTTGTTTTAATCTTACAGCATTCAGACCAAACCCCAGAGAGAGTGTTACAAAATTGTTTATTCAACAAATTTGACCAAAAAAAAATCACTTTTCATGAAGACAATTTTTCATTATAAGACAAACTCTATTTATAATCCAAATACACATTTATTTTACATTATCCTGTAATAAGAAAAACAGTTGGAAATTCTTTTCAGAAATTGTAATGCTTTGCACTTCATGAAAAAAAATTTGAATCAAATTGTTGGAAAATACGATGTGGGGTATTTTCATCCTTGAACCATCTTAATGTCGAAACTCTTGTCAATTTGTCATTTGAGAATTTATGGATGAAAATATTTGTTGATGAAACAACTGTCATTCCATCTTGAAGACTGCTTTAACCGTCATGTAGTGTCAGTTGGTGAAAAAACAAAAGCAATGAAAATTTTGATAGTAATAATGTATTTTCAGAACTCTATTAAAGTGAAAACTTTCCTTCAAATCAATAAAATTACATCAGTGATGTCTTAAAACGAGCAATCTGACAGAGAGCCGATATTATTAAATTTATTCTTTTTAAAAAAGGGGTTTGTTCGAAAAATAAATAAATGTTTTAATTAATAAAGAAACAATATATTTTGGTTAAATGTAAAAGAAGCACCAAAATAAATTTGAAATGTTTCCATTAAAACACTAGCTTTAAGCTTTTATGAGTATTTTATTTGACTTTTCTTCTGTCTGTCATACTGGTCTGATGTGAAATATGAAAAAGAGTTTTTTTTAGCAAAAGAATAGAACTTTCATGAACTTTTTTATTGAATACTGTTTGTCATACTGATCTGATATACATTATGAAAAAAAGATTATTTTTTCAATTTTGGCAACAGAATAACACTTTCATGAACTTTTTTATATGAAATACTGTTTCTCATACTGGTCTGATGTACATTATGTAAAAAGATTATTTTCTAAACATCTGGCAGCGGAATTAAACTTCCATGTCTCATAAGTCGAGCCAGCACAGCTATAAAAATCGGAATCAGAATCCAGTAGAACTTGGATATAACGAACTCCAAGGGACCAAAGAATTTAGTTCGCCATATCCGGTGTTCGCTATGAGCATATAATTTAAATGATATTATATAGGGACGGGACTTGAAACTTTGTTCGCTATATCCGATTGTTCGCTATATTTGAGTTCGCTATATCCGTGTTCTACTGTATCTCCATTGTGATTTTGATGCAATTGTCAAACATCAGGGGATATTTATCTAATTCTCCAGTTGACAAAAACTTCAGCAGTTATTTCAAGATAAAGATAATCAACTTTAAGGAATCCCTCTGCTCGGAGTAATTTAGAAATTGGATGTCACTTCACAATGTTGCTTCTCTCAGCAGTGTTTTTCCTCATAGACTTGTCCCTAGACTAACATTTATTTTTTTTTATTTTTAAACAAATCATGCATTATAACAAAATGGAGCCCAGAAGATGCTTTAACATTTAGTCTCAGAAGTATTTTTTCAATATTGACAATATTTTTAAACAAATCATGCATTATAACCAAATGGAGCCCTGAAGATGCTTTAACTTAACTGAGCAATCTAGACTTGCTATACTTTTCTAGACTTGGTTGGTCATCAATTAAATATTAATATTTTTGCTTTAGGGTCTGGATAACAGACTAACTCGCCCCAAATGACACGTGTTGGCAATCTTCATACTCATCTACTTTCCTGTTTACAGAGAGGGTTATGCCAAGATATTTGTTTACAGAATATTTTCCTAATTCACCTCTTTTTTTTTGCACATTCGAGTGATTTCATTAAAAGTCTATTTTCCTGTTTACAGATAGTGGTATGCCAAAATAATTTATTTACAGAATATTTTCCTAATTTACCTCTTGTTTATTGCACATTCAAATGATTTTTTTCAAATCTATGTAATTAACACTAGAGTTTATAAGTAGTATAAAGTAATAGAGGTACATGCCATTTGAATAGTTAACAAATGTAACATTGTTATCAGTGTTTAAAATATAGCCTGTCCGCCAGTCCTTGACTGGCTACTTTTTGCCAGGACTGGTTCCTTTTTGGTCAGGACTGGTAACTTTTCAATGTTTTTCTTTATTTTTCCCTAACGAATTGACCAATTAATTGTCAGAACAGACTAGGTTTCCAATCTATTTTATACACTGTTGTTATATTTTGGATTAAACTATCTGCAATAGTACAATTAAAAGTATAAGAATTACCACTTGTTTATTCCACATTAAAATGACACTCATTCAAGTCTATGTTCCTGTTAGTATAAAGTAATAGAGGTACATGCCATTTGAATAGTTAACAAAAGTAACATTGTTATATTTTGTATCACACTATCTGATATAGTACAAATAAAAGTACAAGAATTTGTACTATTGCAAATAATTTGATCTCAAACATAAAGATATTAGCAAGGAGTAGTTAAATAAAATCTTCTCGCGCTATTTACATCTATCGTAATTTCTCTAATAATTCGATCATCAAATCTTTAAAAAGATTTTCAGAAAAGGTCTTAAAGGTTTTAAACATTTAAAGGGACAGTCCTATGGGATTATTTCTTGTGGAAATGAAATTCAAGAGGACGCAGTGATTCTTTCTATTCTTTGTCAAATTGTTAACTATAGAACAACTAAAATATTACCCTCACTAACATATATGAAAATAAGTGTGAAGTAATCATGTTATAATCATATATAAGTATATATATATATATATGAGTATATATATATATGGCAAGGACCACATTAGATGTCAGAAGCCTGTCTCAACACAAGTAACAAGTAACAAGTATATAAGTATAAACAGGGAAGTACTCTTGAATTTTGTTTCCACAGATAAATGTGACAATTGGATAAAGAAGAGCACACAAGCAAAAAGTACCCAGACAGGACTGTTCCTTTAAACCAATTACAAAATTGTTCTCTTTGAATTTCTCCTTACAAACTCTTCTCTAAGAGCGAAATGAGAAATCTTTGTCCAGCTCAGACATTTTTACCCAACACAAAATGTAAAAGCTGAACTTTGAAACCAAAAGCCTTTCATATGACGTGACGTTTGTTGTGCAATACATCATCTTGGTATTTCACAGATTTTTTATCTCGGGGAAGAAACATTAAGTATTGAAATGATTGATCACTAGGTAAACCTGTTCAAATATTATTTTCACTAACGAAGTTACTAACGAAGAAAGACTTTGATCCGAGAAATTTGATATTGAGGTGGTTTTAGCAAAGACCAGAACACTGTCCTGGGATTATTCGTCATTCGTCATTGTCCGCTTAGTTTTTCATTAACTTGGAAGTTTTCTTTGAGATGAAATTTTTGAAACATTTGATCTAATCTATAATTAGGTACCTTTTGATTATTTTTGATGTTTGTTTATCACAATTATTGATTGAGGGTATTTAATAATTTCTGTTTAATCTATGAATCATTTATTGATTAATATTTGATAATTTGTTGTTAGGGTTGTAGTATTTAGGTTTTAAATTTTCTTTTTGTCAGTTGGGAATCGATAATTCAGTTATTAAATTTTAATGATCAAGATATTCTCTCTCAAATTCATTTAAGGTTTTTTAGTAGAACTTGTAAAAAAAGAAAGAATTTATTCTATCTGTTTGCAGTTTCAAAAAGCCAATTAATTAAGCCTACAATAATACATTTGTGGATCAACCACAAATTAATATATTTTCAGTTATCAAACATTATAACTCATACAACTATTCTTTTTTTTTAGCCGTCTTTTGCTTATTCAATACATCAACCATTTTAATGGCTTCATGAAGTTCATCAATTTTGAAAATATATTCATTGATTATCATATCGATTTCTTATAAAATAGATTGATTAAATGAGAACACTTTGCTGGTTTTTTTACATCCTATAACCTAAATTATCAATTAAATATTTGAGTGATTACCATTTCTGTATTGATAACCGATATTTGAAATCACATCGCCTATATAGTTAATTATAGTTAACATAGTAAATCAGGATTCGTGACCCTGTGGCCCCTACAAAGGAACCACGTTTGTAACACTCTAATTAATATGAAGCCTGATGAGCTTCAGAGCCAATGGCTCTATTTATCATTGTTATGTTATTTCCAATATCCTACCATCAAGTACATTTTGTTCCATCAATCTCGTCAACTCTCCCAAAGGTACTCTTTGAAAAATTACCTACTGCATCACCGTATACCTATATCACGTATTTTACCTTTATAGAACTCGTTGCACTGGCTTATAGACAGGGACCAAATGCATTGCATCATGGGAGTTCCGAAAATATCTTTCATGGTCATTAGACAATACAAAATATATCCATTTTGGTCATTAACAGTATGCATATAGCCACTGCCATACTTATTAAATATAACTTTCAAAAACTAAGTTTACACGTTTCTTATCAAACGTTGGATTTCTTGGACTTATTATTGAGATGTTTACAGAATTTTGAACCGAAACCTCATGGCTCACCTAACCTTACCAAACCAATCCAATCCGAACCTCACCCTACCTCATTTCACCTCACTTCTCCTCCCCTCACGTCACCTAACTAAACCTCACCCGGCCTCCCCTCACCTCACCTAACCTTACCTAACCAATCCTAACCGAACCTCACCCTAGCTCCCCTCCCCTCACCCTAGCTCACCTAACTTCACCTAACCAATCCTAACAGAACCTCACCTAACCTCACCCTACCTCATCTCACCTCACCTAACTTCACCTAACCAATCCTAACCGAACCTCACCCTAGCTCACCTGACAATAAGATCCAGACCTTTGTACAGACAATGCCGAGCCACTCTTCAATACAAATCTCATATTTCCGACAAGCCTAATAGTGAAATGATTGAGATTTTCTGATCACAAGGGGCACGTTATCTCGTTAAGAACAAACAATGATTAATTAATAAATGTCCTGACACTCTCAGGACGGAAATGAAATGTTTTCAGAGATCCATAATTAACCAGGTAATTAATGGCCCTGACAGGCTGGAGTGATGAAACATTTTGTTGATATCGGTTCTACAGCTAGACACAGTTCAGTCCCATAGTTTAACAAACCTACGTTACTAAGCATGACAGTACTAGAAACAGTGAGAACATGTTCTTTATTACAATATAATGCCATACATCTATTATACCTCGTTGACAGACCGGTCTTCATCATACATGGTAGAATATAGTATAAACTGATACACATTGACATGATGATACACATGATGTTATTTTAATATAGATTATGGAGGTAAAGCTAGAGTGAATGTCTAGTTTCGTATCAATCAAGATACGAAACACGAACATTAGTTTCGTACTTATGCTAGTAACTTCTGTTCATTCCTGTACGTACAATATATAGAGGATATTCCTGTTTTCATGATAGATACCATGCTTACCCAATTGAGTGAGGAATAAAGTTTATATTTTCACGAGTGGTGCACAAGATGAGATACACTTGGTATTTGTCAAGAAAACACAAATTTTCTATTTATTTTATGATTCAATTGTATTTCTAACAAAATTGAAGTGCATTTACGTTGAGTAGGCTCCAAAGAGAGCCCGTCGCCAAAGCAACAACATGACATCATGAGCGTGTCATTGCGTCAGAGCATTGTTCGATGACGTCAGGCCATTATGTTGTTATCGGTCACTAGTGATTGATAACATGTTCCATTGTTATTGTCACTAGTGACTGATAACACGATTTATTTTCATTGATAGATCTCGGTATTTCACCACCAGATCTCGGTATTTCACCGCCAGATCTCGGTATTTCACCGCCTATCATATTATGAAGTTCAGCTTCACCTGGGATTATAAACTCTGTCATGTAAAAGATTATGCATTCCTAGAAAAAAACATTTCAAAATAATAGTAAGTTCTAGACAAGAGTGATTTTAATGTTATTTCTTTATAGAAAAACTCAAAATGGGGAGGCGCTTGTCCACGGTTGGCTTGAGGAGGTAACGAGCTGGTTACTACTCCCGAATTTTTATTTCTTTATACGGTAGTTCAGCAAGAATGGGAGTAATGAATTATATTAACCTGCTTCATGTAAAAGCTTCCTCCTCTCTAAAAAAGCCATTTTGAAAATAATAGATTGTTCCAGATATTTTTATTTCAGGACGTTTCTATATAATTTCCTTTAAAGGGGCAGTAGCACGTTTTTTGATAATTTTATATTTTAAAATTTTCTCTGATTATTGTATGTTAATGCTAAATGTATTATGTTGATAGTGTCATAAATCTCATTACTCAAGCCAATCAGCCATAGTCAGAGGACAAAGAATGAAGATTCCCATAAAATCCATTGGCGGCCATTTTTGTGTGTACACATTTAATTCATTTTGTGTAAGAAAAAGGAATCGCATGGCTAAAGTTTACATTATATATTTGCATTATTACTGCTCCATTTAGTTTAAATACCTTGTCTTTCAATTAGAACCATTTATTTTCATTTTCCTGACATCACCATTTATTCCCATAAAAAACGTGCTACTGCCCCTTTAAGGATGAGTTGTATTCCTGCAAATTGGCAACCTGACAGAGCTGCAGTTCTCTGTGATGAGGATAGAAAAAGCTTATAAGTTGACATCCTTTTAAAGTTATCTTACCAGCAGTTTGTGAAGGGTTAGCTGACGCTTTTAATGTGTCTTTTTCCTGTAATTTGAATATCCATCACAACTTGTCCTCAACTCACAGCCAATTAACAGCTACAGTGCTTAATGGCAAATTTAAGAAGAATCTTGACAAATACTTTACTTGTAGTCTGAAAGAACTCTATTTAACGCTTTGTAAAAGGGACTGACATCATTTTGTCAAAGCCTTTTCTGTACTTTTTACCATTAATTGAAGTTCAACATCAGTGACAGTGATTTATAACTGAATGGTGACCTGTTTTGTGTAATACAATTTATATGTAATTACTGGGGCAGATACAGAATTTCGATTAAGTTTGATTTACCGTATGGATGTCACAATTACAACTACAGAATTTATTTCTTTGAATCAAAAAATTATGTCTGTTAACAGGTAGGGACCATCGGCCATTTTGCACATAAGATGAAGATAAGGGCCATTAATATTTTGACTTTAATAATAATAATGACAATTTTCAAGCCTAATATCCAGTGCAAACACTGCTCATTGGCTTTACATCATTACCTTGAAGGAATTGTACTTTCAAAGCTGCTACAAAGCGCTCCGCGCGACCACATAGGTCTGTACTTCCCGTATTCAGGTACCCAATTGTACAGCTGGGTAGACTGAGTGCAATGTGGATAAAGTGCCTTGCCCAAGGACACAACATAGTGTAAAGCCCAGGTCACAAATCTTTGGTGTCTCCACCTGGATTCGAACCCGGGTCTTTGGCGTGACAGGTCGGCACGCTAACCACTACACCACCGCGCTCTCAGGGCCCATTCAAAATTCAGATAACTGCTGAAAAGCCTGAAATGGCCCCTTGTCAGAGATGTTTTTCTCTGTCTCTGCCCCCAAACCCTCCACCATGTTGAAATATTGTACCTGAGAATATCCTATGCTCAGAGATTTTGAAAATCTAGGCCCGGATTATTTGCCACTTTCAAGGGATGCAGCCATACAGTGGAGTTATTAGTTAATTTTTGCCATGATAGGTTACATATTTGGATATTTGAAAACTACGACATTAAAATAGTCATAAGAAATCTGGCATTCATAAAAAAAAGAACATCTGATACAATGAATGATTCAATTGATTAATGTGAATTGATTCTAATCGATATATCGTGAAATATATATTGCATATACCAAGATGCATAACTACATTGGTGAATTATTACACCATTATTACTTGATTAAATTAATCAAAAAATAAATGTTACTTCATTTTCCTTTTCTTTTAAAAAAAATAAATATGTGTTTTTATTTGTCACAGATATTAAGAAATCAAATTCACTCTTTTGTCATATTCGTTAAATTTGTTTGTTTGTTTTTTGTTTTTTTTGTTAAAATAATTAATGGCTTGTCACTATGGGCTCAACTACTGCCTGACCAGTGGTAAAGTCCAAAATACTCAAATAAATTGTGAAAAAAATCATGTTTTAGGATAAAAATGTAAAAGGGAACGTACCCTCATATCGGTACAGACTTTGGCTCCCTGACTATCAGTATCTTTTCTCAACAAAACATCAAAATAACAAAGAGACTCTCTTTCCATTATATGGAACTCATGAAATTCAATAAAGCTGTTTGTCTGTCAAATCAAATAGATTTTGTATCAGAGTGATTAAGAGATGTCTGTTTAAGACTAAATCCTGATTAAAGCTTCATGTATCTTTTACCTACAATATATCACAATCAAGATAAGCTTCAAAAAGCTCTTAGTTTCTCATGGCGCAGTCGAGATTTTGACTTATCACCAATTATTGCCAGTTATCATTGTCTGTTACTATTTGTGGCGCTATCAATGTATTTTAGCCGACCATATATTTTTGTTTCTCATTCTCGCGGACCCTGATATACCCTCCCGACGTATAATTAAAAAGTGTTTTTATTTGTCATATTTCCGCCTCCATATTAGTTTAAACTATTTTTTTCATCAGAAAAGGATTTGGTACAAGTTATACAACTTAGAAAACCCTCTCCCTCCATATTCAAATTCACCTGCTCTAGTAACAAAATCTGTTTTATGAAATATCCATAAAAAATCTCGACATTATGTCAACCAGAAACTAAGTGCATATGTAGTGGTAGGGTCATTTTCGGAACAAATATGTTGGCGGGGGACATCACAGTGCATCACATGCACATATTTCTAGTTTTTATTCTATTTTCTTTCGCCAACTCACTTGCAGAAGGATTAAGGAGATGAAAAACACAAAAATAATACCGATAGCCTTAAAGTTATTAGATGTAGGACACTTTTACCATTGCAAAGGGGCCTATCTGCCTACAATTTGCCAAAATGACCCCCTCAGCTGATCACAACACTGCATTGGTCTTAAGTAGCTTTCATTTGGGAACATTTGAAGAAATAATACAGTAGAACAGGGATATGGCGAACAATCGGATATAGTGAAACAAATTTCAAGTCCCGTCTCCTTATAATATCATTAAAATTATATAGCGAACACCCGATATAGAGAACTAAATTCTTTGGTCCCTTGGAGTCAATTATATCCGTGTTCTACTGTATTTTAAAAAGAAAATGCTACTTCCCCTTTAAGGAAAAATCTCTTCATATCTGTGAGTTATTTATTGTGTGGGACACATCAAGGCAATCTATTAAGCCCCCTGAGTATCTCATATTAAGTACAAGAAGTGATTAACGTGACTTACAAGTAGTGATGGTAGCTCAAACATAGGTCTTGTGTCTTCGACAACCTTGGGTTTGGTTTGGGAGCAAATTTGTTTTCACTTTGTTATGTCAAATAGATAAAGAAATACATGTTTCAAACACTCCAGACTTGAATTTGGAGAAAATATAATATATACTCCTCACAAAAAATTAAGCAACATTTCTTATTTGAAACAATTTTGCTTTTGTCTATTTTGCATGTTTATTGGAAGGTGATACAAGAAATCATAACGGGGATGGACATGATAGAAGAATTGAATAATAAAATTAACTTTTTAAAAAAAAAAGGGGAAAACACGTTATTGAGATGAGATGAGATGATGTGGGGTTTAACAACGCTTTCAAGGGTATGTCACATATATCGCTGCTGCTAGTATTATTGCAAGGAGAAAGCTCGCAACACAATTATGCATTGTGGTGAAACCTGCCAGCATCGGCTTGAAAGTGAACCAATGGTGTTACTACACTGAAATTCAGTGTAGCATTGCAACCCAACCTTACTGCATGTAGAACAGTTCTCAACTGCAGACGAAGTTGCCAAGCCCCTGGCGGGATTCGAACCACGAACCTCCTGATCCGAAGCCGAACGCGCTAACCACTGCGCTATCCTGCTCCCTCTCGTTATTGAATGAATATGACATTTTTTATATTTTCAAAGAAAACTATATTCCATACTGTCATTCAAAAGATAAGGTTAATAGAAGAAATAATAACGAAAATATATATTTTGATTTGAAATTCCAAATCCCTTGCAATACACGCTAGCACCGACCATACCAACTGCCTATCCACTAGAACACCAAGACCTCAACAAAACCATATTCCTTTAGGAGTAATACAATTTCCAATTCAGCACCTCTCTTATTAAAGGCACCACTTGAGCGGCTTTCATCCGCCATTTTGAATGGTTAGCATTGCGAGAAAACAAATGCGCTGCAATATGCTTATTCATTAGCAAAAATATGTAATAACTACTTGATTGATACAAGAGGAGCATATTTACAAATAATTCATAATAAAAGTTATCAGTTACGACAGCATTTTGTCGTAGTAATGCATTCCATGATCGTAGCTTCGATGATTGGCTTCATTTCACGATGATTTTATTTTTGAGCGATACACTCTATGTTTGTCAAATCTTGAACAACTTAAATGCTAATCTTACAAGCATATTTGAAATGAAATGTGAAATTATCATGTAAAAATCATAATTAATTGTAAACAGGAAAGTCCTCCTGAATTTCGTTTCCACAAAAAATACCCTGCACGAATGGTCCCTTTAAAGGGCAAAGAATAAGCAATGATGCTGAAATTGTGAACTTTCATCATAACTTCATAGTATAAATTCCCAGTAAAAATCATAATTTTTTATATAACATTTTTATCTTTTTATTATTATTATTATATGGATATTTATATAGCGCACATATCCAACCACTCTTGGTTGTTGCTCAAGGCGCTTACAATTTTCCCCTGGTCAATGGCATTCTTTCACTGTCCGATCATTTTTCCAATTCAACTCCCTGGGGAGTATTTTGTTGTATGCTCAAACGATAAGGGAAAAGGTCAAAGGAAAGAACAAAAGACAAAACTGGTGAATTACCTGCTCAGAAAGCCATGTTAGGAGCTGAAGGATGGGAATAATATTTCAAACACTTGTACCATAACATGTTTAAATACACCAAACCTTAGAATGAAGACTGAGATAAAAATTAAATTTATGAATATTTTTTAAACCATCATGTAAAGTTTTATTTCTCTTAAACTCAGACAATCTTGAGAAGGATGAAAATTATTAATAATTTTGTGCTAATTATTATTTTATTTTTGGGTTGTAACAAACTTTTATATATTGAAGTTACGGTGAAATCATTATCTGATGCAATTAGTTTCATGATCTTTAGGGAATAGGTATTGATTTTAAAATATATTTGAATTTATTAATATTCATTTATCAAAATTAAGATGCTACTTGTAAAAGTTCGAGCTAAAACAAAGGCTCATTAATGCATAGATTGGGAAATTCTTGTTTTAATTAACAATGTGACTTTTGATCAGAACTCTCTGAGAATAGAAATTGTATTTAAAGAGCTTGTTATGTTTGTATAATCTTAGTACTTTCCCATTGACATTTACGGAACGTGACACAGTCCAGTGTTTTATTGAAATGAATATTAATATAGATATATCAATTGATATTACTTTTGATTTGCACCAAGATGATCTTCAGGAAGTGATTAGGAAAATATCAACACTACATTCAATCTGCATCATCAAGGATAACTGCAATAAACAGCCATTAGGCCTCAAATTCAACCATAAGACCTCAAATTCAACCTTAAGACCTCAAATTCAACAATAAGACCTGAAATTCAACCATAAGACCCCAAATGCTGACTAAAGACCTCAAATTCAACCAACAGATTGACTTGAATATCAAATAGGTTGATAATAGTACGTTAATGCTAAATGTATTACTTTGATAGCGTCAAAAATCTCATTACACAAGTCAATCTTCCATAGTCAGAGAACAAAGTATGAAGATTCACCTAAAATCCATTGGCTGCCATTTTTTTTTAACACCTTTAATTCATTTTGTTTAAGAAAAAGGAATCTCATTGCTAAACTTTACGTTATACATTTGAATTATTACTGCTCCGTTTAGTTAAAAAACATTGTCTTTCAATTGGAACCATTGATTTGCATTTACCTGACATCACCTTATATTCTCCCTAAAAACCTGCTACTGCCCCTTTAAGAGGTGTTTTAAAAAAGGAAGCCTTTTAAATTTCACTGTCAAAATTTTGTGCATGAATGTTAATTTAAAAGAAGTTAAAATGGTTTTCAAATACATTTTGCCTCAAGATAATAGATTTTTGTTAATCAAAGAATGAGGTATAAAATTAAATAATACAAAAAGTGATTTGATCAAATCTCTATCTTTATATCAAGAATGTTTATACAATTATTGCTTTAAATCTAATTATTTTTTTGTTTGTTTTTAAGATTATTTGAAAACATTTTCTTGATAGCTTACGAAGAACACAATCATTTTCAAATTGCATTCCGTGATCTTTACCACAACTGATTATATAATATTCATTGGTAATTTTGTCTTTTTACTTTAAAAATAATTACAAAATTGTATCAGAAATATTAAATTGGAACAGAAATACATGATTACTTTACAGCTATTTAGATGAAATTTGATAATTTTCAAAAGTCATAAATATTTTGTCGATTCATTTTATAAAACTTATATTTTATACGAACCCTCAAGTGATTTAAACACTTCTTCACTAATGTTTCATTTTCTAAAAAAAGTAACTTTATTACTTCCTTGATTTCTTCAAATTTATCAGCTTCTTAACTCAACAGTTTACATGGTCCGTTTAAATATGTCAGATATTACTAATGATTGCAATGTCAAGTAAAAGCATGTAGTAAGCAAATTATCGACATTTCAACAAAATGATTTCTTGCTTAAACATGAGACACCTAGGCAACTAAATAAGATTTTCTATAGTAGTTATGCAATGTGACAATTTAGGAATTATAACCAAAGATTCCCCAACCTTTTAACTGTTACTAGAATAGGTTTTTGTAAAATGCATGGTAAATTTCTTGAACTTTGAAATAAAGAAATTCCCTTTCTTATCAATCAAACCAATGCCTGAATCTTTTTTATCAATAATAAGTTTTGGGGTTCAGTTCATATGAAGTAAGGTTGTTCACTTGTGTATAAAGCAATTTATATAAAGCTATATAAAGCCAAATTTAAGAAAATACCTTGAAAGTTAAGACAAATTTCTACAACCTTTTCAAGTTTTTAAGTGGTAAAACATGTGCCGATAAGTTAAGAAAGATTTCTACAACCTTTAGAGTAAAATAATAGGTTAGATATTTAAATTAAGAAAATTTCTACAACCTTTTCAAGTTTTTAAGTGGTAAAACATGTGCCGATAAGTTAAGAAAGATTTCTACAACCTTTAGAGTAAAATAATAGGTTAGATATTTAAATTAAGAAAATTTCTACAACCTTTTTAATGATATACAGGTAAGATATGTGAGTTAAGAAACATATTTGCAAATCAAGAAACATTTTGCAACCTATATGTAATGTAAGCGATAACTTATTTAAGTTCAGAACACTTATATGGAAAAGAAAGAGAGACAACATTAGAAGTTAGAAAATTTTCTACAATCTACAGAGTTTAGATATACTCTTTATGATAGATAAGAAATTTTTAAATAATTAAATGTGGCTTTTCCGTCCCTTTGCAAAAAAGCCAAATTGAAGCAAAAGCTTTTATAAAAATTCTACGAACTACAGTAGTAAGAGTTTTGAAGTTAAATATTTATACAAGTAACAGATTTTACCCCCCCCCCCCCTCCCCCCCCCCCAAAAAAACCCCCACCAAATTTCAGAAATTGCCTTGTAAGTGAAAAACTTCTACAAACTATAAAAGTAAGAGAACAAGAGTTTCATGAATTTTCTTCATAGATGGTTAAATTCTGGGCAATTGATAATATATCTACAAACTGTATCCTTTAAGAAATAAGTATCAAGCTTAATATCTATATGATGTAGGACTCTTTGCTTTGCCAAATTATGATGCCAAAATTGAAAGACTGTTGACGTTAAATGTTCATTTGAAATTAAGATCTAGTTTCCCTTTGCAAAGAAATGATAGCAAATATAGGTTCAGAAACAATCTACAACCTATTGAGTTTATGGCAGAGGGAAGACGTTTTTTAGTTCAATGTTAATATGACATCAGGTTCTGTGCTTACCTTTACAAAGTGAGATGCCAAATTTAGAATTTAAGAGACCTATCTTATGAATAAATATTCTACACAAATGTCAATGAAAAAGTAAAGACTCAGAAAATTTATATAAACTATAGAGGTTATGTTACAGTTTTTAAAGATTAATTGTTAAATTTCACATGAGGCTTTTGTTCCCTTTGCAAATTGTGATTTCAAATTTTAGATAGATGAAATTTTCTACTTTAATAAGAATACATAAACATGTTTTTAATATTTGTTAAAGTAAAACATAAAAATGTCTTCAACCTGTGCCTTAGTTAAAAAGAAGGGAAATAAGTAAAATGTTCAATTGAGATAAAGTTCTTCTCTTTGCAGAGTAAAATACCAAATTCCAAATCTAAGATTTAAGAAACATTCAACTCAACAAAGAATCTACACAAATCTCAGAAAATTAAGACAAAGGGACATTACCTGCCTATTATGCTGTTCTATATTAGAGATAGCTATTATGTTCTCTTAAGTTAAATTTTCATTTAACATAAAGATCTTCAAAGTAACATACCAAATTTGCAAAGTAAAATACCAAATTTAAGATTTAAGAAACATTCAACTCAACAAAGAATCTCCACAAATCTCAGAAAATTCAGATAAGGTGACATTACCTGTGCTGTTCTATTTTGAAGGTAGCTATTCCGCTCTCTTAAGTAAACTTTTCATTTAAGATAAAGATCTTCTAAGTAACATACCAAATTTGCAAAGTAAAATACAAAATTTCATAAGATTCAACTCGACAAAGAATCTCCACAAACCTTGAAAATTCAGATAAAGTATCATTACCTGCCTAGTGTGCTATTCTGTTTCGGAGGTAGCTATTCTGCTCTCTTAAGGTAAATTTTCATTTAACATAAAGATCTTCAAAGTAACATACCAAATTTGCAAAGTAAAATACCAAATTTGCAAAGTGAAATACCAAATTTAAGATTTAAGAAACATTCAACTCAACAAAGAATCTACACAAATCTTAAAAACTTAAGATAAGGTGACATTACCTGCCTATTGTGCTGTTCTGTATTGGAGATAGCTATTCTGCTCTCCTAAGTTAAATTTTAATTTAAGATAAAGATCTTCAAAGTAACACACCAAATTTGCAACGTAAAATACCAAATTTAAGATTTAAGAAACATTCAACTCCACAAAGAATCTACACAAATCTCAGAAAATTCAGATAAGGTGACATTGCCTGCCTAGTGTTCTTCTGTTTTGAAGGTAGCTATTCTGCTCTCTTAAGTTAAACTTTCATTTAAGATAAAGATCTTCAAAGCAACATACCAAATTTGCAAAGTAAACTACCAATTCCATAAGATTCAACTGCACAAATCTATAAAAAATTAAGACAAAGGGACATTACCTGCCTATTGTGTTATTCTGTTTCGGAGGTAAATTTTCATTTAACATAAAGATCTTCAAAGTAACATACCAAATTTGCAAAATAAAATACCATATTTGCAAAGTAAAATACCAAATTTAAGATTTAAGAAACATTCAACTCAACAAAGAATCTACACAAATCTCAGAAAGGACATTACCTGCCTAGTGTTCTTCTGTTTTGGAGGTAGCTATTCCGCCCTCTTATCGTCACGACAACCTGGCTGGCCGGTAGTGGAGGCCGAGGTAAGGCAGTCTCTGCTTTTATACACTCCGTCGTGCAGCAAATCAGCAGCTTCTCTCTCGTCGTCGTAGCGATACTCGTGACGTTACGAGGTCCTGGGGGTGGGATATCTAACTAGGAGGAAATAACGCTGCTATATTTAGTAACATATTGCTTGAAATCATCAGAGACATAATTGAGCACTTTTTTAAATGTGTCCATAGTTAATTTGAAATTTGTTTGTTAAAAAAATAGATTTTTTTTTACTATTATGTAAGCAATTATATTATTTGAATATATTTTAAAATTATGTTTATGAGAATATTTGTTAAATTGAGTTTAGTTGATGTTATGTTTAATAGATTGAAAAGAATATTTTAATTTTGTTTAAACTTTTTTAAGGTTTTTATTTAATTAAGATTTACTTTTTCAAGAATCTGTAGAAAGCATTAACCATCTGTGTATTCTTTTATCACATTTTTTAAGGATAATTTAGATCTTATTTCAGTATAACTAAAAAGAATATTTACCTTTTTGATAAACAATTAAAGAAAAAAGCATAAAACAAAACTAGCTAAGAAATAAATATATTTAAACCAAACTAGCTAAGATGTTTCTTAAACTTCATCATCAAAAATCATACACTTAATGAAAAGTTCAACAGGAAATTGAACAGTGACATTTTTTTTTTACTGAATCATTGTTTTATATTTTTAAACAGACCAATTAATGTCAAAAAGACATTACTATTGCTTATTTCTAAATGGGACATTACTTATTGCTTTACTAAATCCTTCATTTAGTGTTTGACACAAAGGTACATAATTCTGGATGAAAGATTTTACAAATATTAACAGTTTTGTTGTCATGATGTTTCTTCATAATTATTTGGAAATTAAGATGCTATGTGATCCATTCTATAATGATATGCACTGTGGCACATGATTCAAATCAAATTAAATTCTTTTTAACTTCACTCAAAGCGGTCTTTTTATGCAGAATATAATTTATTCATTTGGTAAAACATCTAATTTAATCAACCCAATTATCAAGTGAAGATTGCATGTGGCCATTTCAGTGGAAATGCCTTGTAATCATTGGAGTAAGAGAAAAGGAATCGTGTCGCCTAAGTGAGCAAGGTATATTCATTTAAAGGGGAAGTAGCAGGAAAATGAAAATCAATGGTTCCAATTGAAAGACAATGCATTTACACTAAATGGAGCAGTAATAATTCAAATATATAATGTAAAGTTTAGCCATGCGATTCCTTTTCCTTACATAAAATGAATTAAAGGAGTTCACACAAAATGGCCGCCAATGGATTTTAGGCGAATCTCCATACTTTGTCCTCTGATTATGGATAATTGGTTCGTGTTATGAGATTTTTGACACTATCAAAATAATACATTTAGCATTAACGTTCAATTATCAGTAAAACATTTAAAATATAAGATTATAAAAAAATGAGCTACTGCCCCTTTAAGAATTCCTTGTCTTACTTGTTAACTTTTTAATTGTTTTAGCCATCATATGTTCTTCTTTGATTTTTATTATTTCTAAAAAAAATCATGCTACCTTGCCTTAACTAGGAGAGTAATTCAAATTTATTCTTTGGGGAAAACCTAATAGGAAGGGATATTCCTGGCGAACAGTTGCTGCTTGTTGTGTTTTCAGTATTATATAGCAATGCCTGGTACCGTTATTTCTTTATTACTTCTACCCTCAAATTTTAAAAGATTTGTCTATGGTTTAACTATTTTTAAAATTGATTTTCCTTTAGCACTATGGTTGAAATGTTTGATAAATATCAAGTACATGTAATTTTAATGATTAAATCTTATAGATGACCAAAAAATAATGGCAATGTAGCAACAACAAAAATGTCATTATGATATAGAGTGAATACTACAGTTAAGAAAGTTATTCTTTTAATTTGTATTATTTGACAAAATAAAGATTTCAATTAATTGTTGAATTTGATTTGAATTTGTGACCCCTGAAGAATGGTATGTGGTCGAATTATTGGAGATGTTGAATAAATGGAGAAATTAGGGTCAATGCTACCAAGTCCAGATAAGTTCCTGCTTATAAAACTTAATCCTGCAGTTAATGCTAAACTATAACTTCAGCAGGGCATCAAGTTTGATAGCAGTTTATGGAGAGAATTTGTTCTTGAAGTTAACAGGACAATGGTGCCGCTTACAAGGAACCGACTTTATGGAAGGTTATTCCCTGATTTATTATGAGTCTCTTACGATCATTTTGCCCCATAACGTAGCCTTAGTCTCACATGAAAATATTGTCCAAAAAGAACAGGATAGACTTTAGTGTGATTCGCGACGATATTAAAGAACTATGTTAGTATTTTGTCGCAGTGAAGACGTGATTTTGTGGCCGATGAAATTAGAATTAGATTGTTGCTCCCTTTAAGCATGTGATACAGACGCTTATCACCCAGTTATGAAACCCTGGTAATTGCTGCTCGGATTTTATGGAGCTGGGAAAAATGGTGATCGTTAACGAGAAGCGAACAAAGGGTCGTAATTGGAAGTGTTATCTGATAGGCTAAGCTGTTAGTATGAAAAGATGATGGTCTGTTCGGTGTCGGGAGATTATCTTCTTGGATGCAGTGGTATTGTAGTTCCTTTATACACTCTCCGGCCTTTATACTTCCTGTGTCTGTGTGCTTACTTGATGGGAAGACCTTTTGAAGGCTGCTTCGTCTTTTGGAACTCTTGTGGGGGGATGGGGGATGAGGGAAATGGGGGGATGAGGGGGAAATGGGGGATGAGGGGGAATGGGGGATGGGGATGGGGGGATGAGGGAGGAGGGGGAATGGGGGGATGAGGGAAATGGGGGGATGAGGGAAATGGGGGGATGAGGGGGATGTGAAGACCTTTTGAAGGGGGATGGGGGAATGAGGGGGATGGGGGTGAATGAGGGGGATGAGGGGGATAGTGGGGATGGAATGAGGGAAATGGGGGGATGAGGGGGATGTGAAGACCTTTTGAAGGCTTCTTGGTCTTTTGGAACTCTTGTGGAGGGATAAGGTGGAATGGGGGGATGAGGTGGATTATAAGTGGGGATGGGGAATGGGGGATGAGGGAAATGGGGGGATGAGGGAAATTGGGGAATGGGGGGATGAGGGAAATGGGGGGATGGGGGAATGGGGGGATGAGGGGAAGAGGGGTTTGTGAAGACCTTTTGAAGGCTGCTTGGTCTTTTGATAAAGGGATATGGTATTTGGTTTAGTGCATAGAAGAAACTAATTTTTTTAGTCACAACAATTTAAATGCTTATATACAATGAAAAAATTGTTGAAATAAGGTATGATTTTTCACTCAATCATTTCACTTTTTACAAAATGGGGTTAAACCAGGGATGTAGATATTTTGCAAATCGGATAGTTCACTCTTAACCCATAACCTGAAAGTATTGTTAAATCATGGATGAAATGATAAAGAAGTGTTTGTTGTCCCATTATTTAAACAGTGAATAAAGAAATGCAAGAAATTAAAAACATCATCATATCAGGGTAATAGACAATGATGGTAATAAAAAAATTTTATGATCATGTACAATCCACGAAACTGTGTTGATTTCTTTTGAACATGTCACATTAAACATCAAAATTTTCTTTGAATCTTTAAGCAATTGCCATTTCTGAATTGATTACTGGTATCTGAAATTAAACTGCCTAATTTCAGAATTTGTGATCCCCTCTGAGGACCACAAGGGCCATGGCCTAAAACCTTTTTTCACCTTCTTCTCAAGAAGCACAAAGACTAGAAAGCTGAAATGTTTTGAAGAGACTCCTTAGATATAATGCCTATAGTAGCTGCTATTAAGGGGGACAACCATATTTCACACACACACAACATTGAATATAAGGCCTGATGAGCTACAGAGCTAAAGGCTCTACCTTATTTCCTAAAATAGACGCCGGGTCTCGAATAGAGGCCGGGGGCATGGCTGTTTGAAGTAAATACACGCCGGGTCTCGAATAGACGCCGGGTCTCGAATACACGCCGGTGATAAGTTATTAATTTAAAATGCTCACGTAGTTAAATGCAAATAAAGTAGTATCCCTCTACATGTAACGTGGACAAAATTTCCTACTAAAAATAAATAGACGCCTGGTCTTGAATACACGCCAGGGGTAAAGGGGGTCTGAAAAAATAGGCGCCGGGGGGCGTCTATTCGAGGAAATACAGTATTTTTTAATTGTAATCTGTTGTCTTCAACACCACGACACTGTGTCCCTGGAGCTAGTCACTGCTATACGTTATCAGTCCCTCGTCATCTTTCCAAATTAAGTTCAAAGATATTTGGTTTATTGAGGGGTCAATGGGATTAATCTGAAGGATACTTGCCGTATCAAAGACCTGCTTGATGGATAGTGTTTACATTGCGATATTAAGAAAATTAAAAAAATATTTGCAGTTTGCAGATCCTCTGTATAAACTTTTTCTAGAGAAATTGCAGGGCAAACACATAATCTCGGCTGTAATGTTTTAAGTGATTCTACACATTTTTAGCTTATTTATGTGTTCAAATTTACCGTTAAAGGGGCAGTAACACGTTTTTTGATAATTTTATATTTCAAATTTTTCACTGATAATTGTACTCTAATGCTAAATGTATTATTTTGATATTGTCAAAAAACTCATAACACAAACCAATTATCCATAGAGAACAAAGTATGCAAATTCCTCTAAAATCCATGGGCAGCCATTTTGTGTGAACACCTGTTCTTTCACCTAAACTTTACATTATATATTTGAATTATTACTGCTCTATTTAGTGTAAATGCATCGCTTTCAATTGGAACCATTGATTTTCCTTTTCCTGACATTACCTTATAGTCCCACTAAGAACGTGCTACTGCCCCTTTAAAAACTCAAATTTGTCGTGTATTATATGAATTTTTTTTGTCTCATTTCAGAAATATAACCCTTGAGTGTTTATTAGAAACTTTTCTTAATTGATTTGATTTAATTTATGTGATAAAATTAATTGATTATTTATGTGCAATGCTAGGTATCCAAAGACTTTTAAAAACTCATTTCATGACAGCCATCATATTATATCTGCCTACTGTTAATAGTTTGCTAGGGGCAGGTAACTCTAGATTGATTCCTACGAGCCTCCACTACGCAGAGCACCAGATATCGAGATAAATTCTGCGTATAATCTTGTGTAATCTGCACCTTCAGTACTAATTCATATTTACTAAATGACCATTGGCGGCCATTACATATTACAACTGGCCGTCGGTCAAAGCTGATCGATTTTCCCCACTGCAGGATTTGATATCAGTCATATCACACATCACTTAACCAACGGCTATTCATTGGTTGTTGAACCTTAGTAAATGACAAAACCTTGACGACGAATTTTATAATTTGAATTTCTCACTGATAATTGTAAGTTAATGCTAAATGTATTATTGTGACAGTTTCAAAAATCTCATTGCACAAGCCAATCATCCATAGTCAGGGGACAAAGTATGACGATTCGCATAGAATCCATTGGCGGCCATTTTGTGTGAACACCTTTAATTCATTTTGTGTAAGAAAAGGGAATTGCATGGCTAAACTTTACGTTATATATTTGAATTTGTACTGCTCCATTTAGTTGAAATACATTGTCTTTCAATTGAAACCATTTATTTTCATTTTCCTGACCTCACCTTATTTTCCCCCTAAAAACGTGCTACTGCCCCTTTAAAATGTGATTTTGAAATAAAAAACGCCTTCCGAAACAACATCCTTTCTCACAATTTTCTGGCATACTTCATATTAAACTTCTTGACCCTAGATCTTCTTTTCACTTCAGATAATAGTTTGTTTTTATAGTGCTATTTCATGTTAGGCATGTTTTATAAATCCTTTATCCTGGGATAGATAATACATTCAATGCCTGCAAACTTTCCAGTATTCAGGTACCCATTTGAATATTTAGAAATTGAGTGCAATGTGGATGAAGTGCCTTGACAGCCATGCGGCCGATCGAGGATTTTCATTTAGGGGCATGCATGGTGCTTTCAAGCAAATTTTGAAATTACTGTTTTATCTATGTTTGGAACTCTTATGGGGGGATGAGGGGGAATGGGGGGAGTTACCAGGGCACCGCTGGATTAACCAATGAGGCCCAGGTCACAAATGTACGAAGGTTACATCCTAGACCTTCGGACATGCTAACCACCATGCAGACAGACAGATTGTTTATTAACGTCTCACCTCAAAATGTTACATAAAAATATATACAACATTAAAAGAGCCACTCCTATTGGAGTTACGAGAGACAAACAATATTAAAATGTACAGTAAATATTACTAATATATATACGTAACAGTACAGTAAATATTAGAAATATGTATTAAAAAGTACAGTAACAAAAAATAATTGAAAAATGTATTATAAAGGGTACAATAAATATTACAAATATATATTAAAAAGTACACCCAGCATTACAAATATATGATTAAAAGTACGCTGGTAAAAAAAAACAAGAGTCTAATACAACTACAGTTCCCTCATCAGATTCATCAAAGTAACATGTAGGGATGATTAGGATTAGGAATAACTAATATGCAGGCTCTTCTTTCATTGTTCCCACAGCATTCTGACCTTCTCCCAGGTCTTGTTCACTCGGCCGTGTTAAGCTTATTAAAGCTCTTAACGAGATTGTACCTGGACCATCAAACAATTTTATGGGCATATTGTGATGGGGTTTTTGTTTTAAACATTGCTCACTATTCAAGCTTATAAAATTTGCCAGTGCAAATCATTCCTCAAGAGCCAATTTGTAGGAATTTCAAATTGTTGAAAAGGGACTTCTTAAACTTCTTGTATTTGTACAAAGTTAAACTTCTTGTATTTGTAAAAAATTGTGTAATGAGATTTTTGACACTGTCAAAATAATACATTTAATATTTACTTTCAAGTATCTGTGAAAAAAAAGTGCTACTTCCCCTTTAAAATCAAATAATAAGAGTCATTAGAAATCTAAACTATTTAGAACTTGAGTCAATCATTGCATTTCACAGTGTCATAAAAATTTAAGTAAAACCTCTCGTAATACCTCGTTCAATAAATTTTCCAATTCGAATAAAGTCCCAAACTAATAAGCCTTCATGTCCGGCCTGAAACCAAACAAATTACAGAATTAACTCCCCATAATCAAATCGGAAACTAACGTGAAACTGATACGCTAATAACATACATCATGCAGTGGTAAGGCCCTGAGCAATTGAAATGAACACGAAATGAGCGAGTGATGAACAAACCTCGCTTTCACGGCAAGAATACCACTCAGTCTATTAGCTGTTGGCGGAGAGGAGAGCCTCATTTTCATGTTATGTCTGGCCTAACGGTCGGACCGTGTGATATTAACGAGTGTGAAACAAGCCTTGCTGTAAAGAAAGGGTTTAACAATATTCATTGTTATGTAACGTTAAATTTGAAGGGGACATTCCTGTTTCCTTTCAAGGAAAGTTGATTAAGGCCTAGAAAAAAAGTAATTTGTTTCTGGTATCAGTCTGCGTCATTTTCAAAGCCCCGCATCAAGCCTTTTTTCCAGATGTTGACAAGGGAAAAAGGGAAATTTAGTCCCGTGGCCTGATAATACATTGAAACGCTTGCTCATAAATGTTACTTATTTCTGTCCGTGAGTGCCTTCAAAGAGGCAACAAAAAAGTTATAAAGGTTATATTTACTTCTCTTTTCTTCATTGGAGAATAATTTTTTTAAATCTGCATCATTGCATGATTTTTGCCTGAATGAAAAGACCCGAATTTTTTTTACATTTTTTTTTGGCCTAACAGATTTTTGGTGGCAAAATATTTACTTATAGGCAGAAGGCAAGAAAAAATGAAAAACATTATAGAGCAAAATATTTACTTATAGGCAGAGGGCAAGAAAAAATTAAGAACAATATAGAACAAGATTAAAATTATTCTGAAACACTTCTGTATGCAACATTTGTTATTTAGGGCCTTTAAATAAAAAATAGAGCAGATGTTTTTCATGCTCAAAAGACCAAGTACAATGCTAATGGAACTCTCTCAGACCCGACAGTTTATGAAGGTGATATTGACAAGATTGTTGATAGTGACAACCTCTCGATATAAAGATATATATCACCCACGATATAATTGTGACTCCCTTCCTTTCCAGATCAGGTCATAATTTTTTACCTTTGACCTTGACCTTTGAAAAGCAAGCATTTTTCAAAAACCTTTTACCCTGGCCTAAATTTTTTATTGGATAGAGATAGACCGTTGATATTTCAGAAATTTCTCAGGTACATATTGACACAAAAAATATACATTTACAATTTACTTATATCTGGGGGCATCAGTGTTTAACAAACACATCTTGTTCTAATGAATTATTTTAGCCAAATATTAAACTCAATAATGCATATCTATTTTTATCTAAACACTTTCAAAAATTAAAAAAACAGTGCGTTATAGTGGTTTAATCACCGCCCAATGCTACAAGATAGTTTTTATGTTCACATGACCTTTGTTCATCCAATTTTTATCTAAACACTTTCAAAATTAAAAAAACAGTGTGTTATAGTTGTTTAATCACTGCCCAATGCTACAAGATAATTCTTATGTTCACATGACCTTGGTTCATCCAATCAGCAGACAGAATTTGTATAACCTTCATGATGTCACAGTTATTTTGTATTACCTCCACTATCATCCTGCTACATCAGCGTATATGTCTCCGCTAATGCTACAACCTATCCCCTGATATCCTCCTATAGTCTTCTGTCGTATCGTTATATAGCAGCCCAATAAAATGATGCCCTTTCAGCGATAGCGGCAAACTAGTTTCTTGGCTTTGTTCCATGTGCTCACCTCGTGATTCAAATTAACCAATAGGAGTGCTATTAGATAATAAATCTGATTCTCATTGCAGTCTCCCGCTAAGTCTCCAAATCGCGCCCTTAGATTTCCACGTGCGACATCAACAGACAACAGTGTATGGAGTTCGAAATAGTTTGACTGAAAACAGACAGGCTATAAATAGCGCTGAGCAACCACCCGTCAGCGATACGACAGAAGACTATAGGAGGATATCAGGGGATAGGTTATATACTCTGATGTAGCAGGATGCTCCACTTATAGGGTTCATCAAAATGAATAACGGTGACATGACATTGTTAGTTCCAATCAGAAGGGAGCATATTGCTTGAATTTCATAGTCTGAATTTATTCCAGGATGAAGGAGGCAATGCCAGCTCAACGGAGCCCAAGCCCAAGCCCAAACCTAAGAAACCACTCAGGGATCCAGGTGAGTGCATTTGATTATTTATAATTTGTACATCAATTCATGGAGGAAATCTAATACCGTATTCGACGTACTAAACGTCCTCTCCCTAGAAGCACCCCCTAATGGTGATTATGACTAAAAAAAACATAAAGCGCCCGCTCTCCAGGCATACCTTACATGACAAACCTATGAAATTTTACATAAAACATGCTTTGAATACTTGATTTCAGTCCTCCTATTTAATTATGGTATTTGGATTTGTAACTTATGCTAAAAGACTATATGCAAATCATGAATATACAAACATTTTTATCATTCGGCTGAATATTTAAGACACTTTAATAAGCACCCCCTCTTTTCAATTTTTTAACCGCCCAGGGCGCTTAATAGGTTGAATACAGTAAGAAATGGTTAAAATTGATTTCATAAGGTACCCAGATAATTAATTAAAAAACTCAGACAAAAACTTAAAGCAAAATCAAAGAACTTTTGTTAGGTATTCTGAGAACCATTACAATGGTCAGGACCTCCCATTGAACACGTCTAGGACATATTTGGATAAAAGGGCCATCGTCTATAATGATCACCTCAGGCAAAACATTTAAAGTTCACATAACCACAAACATATTTCACTATTTTCTTTGAAATAATATATGAAAGTCTGATTACAATATTGTATTGTGCCTCAAAGATCGCTATTCAAATATATTCAGTTTGGTAATGAAAGTTTTTGAAAGCCACTTTTCATAAGCTGCTTAGACCTATCTGGCTACAAACCAGTGAATGCATGACTGGTCAAGCCCCCTTTTTGTGACGTCATAAACAGAATTAGCTTTGTTATCTATACATCTATCGTAACAATACCACAGAAAAATAAACAATAATTAACGATTTTCAGAAAATGTTTTCTACTCAGTTTGATAAATCATTTGACAATATAACACTACTAAGCATTTGGTGTAAAAAAGATATCCACATCAATGGTAATTAAACAATTATTTAGGCGGTATTTCAGTTGAAATAATGATGTGCTACTCTGTATAGTCTGTTTATTACGTCACACCCGCACAAGTTTTATGGCCCCTGACCCAGGTGGGTTTTTCACAGCCGATAATTACGCTGTCTAAACAAAAGGCTAATTAAAGGTGTTTATTGGAAAAATTAACAAAAATTAAGTCCAGCTTTTATTTTTTTGAAAAATCTTTGAAAGAAAATCGAGAAGTGGTAAGGTCGAGGTTAGTTGATGTTTAAAGGTGTTTATTGGACAAATTAACAAAAATCAAGTCCAGTTTTTATTTTGTAGAAAAATCTTTGAACGAAAATCAAGAAGTGGTAAAGTCGAGGTTAGTGGATGTTTAACAAGGAAAAATGGATTCAGGATACTACTACAAGCATGACATTAGAAGATATCTTTCCTCAGTCTTTAGCTGGGAATATTCTTATTAATTATAAATTATACTCTCATGTCTATAACATTTATACCCTTGATGTTGGTAATTAACTCTTGATGTTTATCATCTTTTAATTAACATCAAGGTTCATGACCGCATGTTATCTTAAACTTGGTCGAGAATAAATGTCAGATTCTAATGCAGTCAAACTATCACAAACATTGTTTGCAATTAGGCGTTTTAAATTTATTGGTTAATTATCATTGTTAATTCAAATGCTAAAAAAAACATGTGTACTGTTCTGACGATGATGATGATGATGATGATGACACTGATGATTATAATGATGATGATGTTGACGATTACAGTGATTTTGATGATGATTTTGATGCTGATGATGATGATCACGATTGACGAAGATGATGGTGATGATGAGGAGGATGAGCACATTGTAACAGAGGTCGACTTAGAAGAAATTGCATTTCTAAAGCCTCTGTAGGGAGAGAATGGTGTTAGAGATACAAGAATACAAAGTCTGGGTTAGCCATGATCTTTCTGAGAACATGTTCCTTGGTTCTGGTTGATTGTTGTCTGTCAGAGATACTGGTTATAAATAACTGCATGAGATCTTCCACCAATAGCATGAATTCATACCTTGCTGTATTTCTGGTATGAGTAGTGCTCTATGTGGTTCGTGTCAGGGAAACTTTACATTCTGAGCTAGAAAGGCTTTAGTGCCATTCGGTATATACCTGGGTTCAGAATGTTTTAACTATTGATGTTGAAAGTTCACTGACAAGGCCCCCATACATAGTTTCTTGGACTGTTACTCAGTTCAGAAACACAACAAGGTATATGTGAAAGGTTCGGTCAGATTTTAATGAGATTGATCATAGCATCAGCTATCATTATAACGGTGTCATATCTTGTAATCACTGTTAAACATATTAGCTCTTCTTTATGTGATGTGTTTGTCTTTAACCATTCAAAAACTCATATTAAATCACTGCGGAAGTTTGTAATCAACCGGTTTATTAATAGTGAAAACATCATGGCGGGATTGTAATGACTTAAACCAATCAGTGACCATCGTGTTAACTATTAACGAGTTCTGATAGGTGTTTATCACCTGCTCTCGTCTAATTAAGAATTCACGAGACATACCTCATTAAGTGGTGGACAGTGTGGGCAGTTTACCAGGCAAGAGCCCATTAACCTGCTATTGACAAAGTATCGAGATCACAATGTTTTTAAGGTATGTTTTGCATAGACTTTAATGGGAAAATTTGGAGAAAATATGATGTAAAAAAAATATTTTTCTCACATATCTTTTGAAATTGCTCTTTAAATGATGAAGTCGCAGGCGTGGAAATTGTATAGACTTTAATGGGAAAATTTGGAGAAAATATGATTTAAAACATTTTTTTTTTAAATTGCTCTTTAAATTAAGAAGTCGCAGGCATGAAAATTTGTTGTAGTATCTGAAAATGTAATTATTACTTTAATTCCACTTCTATTCCATTCTTATCGTATGAAAATATCCAGAAAATGCCCTACTTCATTTGCAATACCCCTGCTACATTGACATCATAAAAATTGATTATGACATCATAGACAACATAATACGGAACTCACACTGAAATAATCCTTGCTACCTGATATATCACTGGTAAATATATTAATATATCACTGGTAAATATATAAATATAACACTGGTAAATATATAAATATAACACTGGTAAATATATCAATATATCACTGGTAAATATATAAATATATCACTGGTAAATATATAAATATATCACTGGTAAATATATAAATATATCACTGGTAAATATATATATAAATATATCACTGGTTATGACTCACCATATTGGTAATAAAACCAATAATGTTTTAAATTATCAATCAAATTTCTTGAGATTTCCACGCCTTTAAAGATAACTTAATAGAGTTGAGTTCCGATATCTTCTTACCATTTCCTCAACCTGTATCAAAGACCTGAGGTCTAATCTAAGGACAAAAAAGGCAGTCCAAGCAAGCTTCCCTGTAGGACCCTATCATACGTAGAATTTCTCCCTTCGTTAATATCCTCCACAACCATCCCTCCTCGCTGTAATTGGACGATATAGTGTTGCTAATGGTTTCCTCGTCCATTTTCTTATTTTGTCCGAGCGGCTTATGTTTCAATTCCAATCATCGGAACAATGAAGACTACTTAATTAAACACTGTTATTGTGTTGGGATGTGTTTCATGTCATCGCAGGAATAAGTCAAGTTTGAACGGAGAATGTTGAAGTCCCAATTATCTTGTAATCAAACCTATATATCTCTCTGATCTCCGACTTTGTTGGTAGACCTTATTATTGTGCACATTAATTGGAAATAATGATTGAGTCTTTGTTTATGTCTCTTCCGATTCTTTATGTAATAAGCTTAGACAAGAGTTTCATAAGATGGTAAGTTTCAAGCTGTCTATCTACTTTTTTCTTTACATTTACACATTCTCTCCAATCAGAGTATTAAATGCTTATCATGGAAATATTTTCAATTGTAAAACATAGACAAATATACAAATTTTAGGATCAGGCAACAAAAGCTTTTTCATTACTATTATTTAATGAAATATTTTCATACCCCCAGACCAATGGTCGGGTCGAGCGTATATTGTAATAAAACAATTCTATTTTCTATTTTTCTATTTTCCATGTTTTCATGTATCTCACTATATATCTATCATTTTGTAAATACTTGGTTACCTAAGTTGGATAACTTGTTCCTTATCCCTTTCTTTATTGAATAAAATATGTTTAAATCAAAAACGATTCCGTCCGTCCGAGGAAATTTTTTGTCCGACGTATGACGGAAAAACTATTCATCTGATTGTTTTCAAATTTTGCACATGTCTTCTACTCTTCTTGGAGGGGTGCAGTGTCAAATTACAACCAATTTTGTTAAGTTTTGAATTTTTAACAAAACATCCATGTCTTGTACTTAGTCGCCTTCAAGTATCAGAATTTCTCTGACCAATTGCAGTAAAACTTCTCATCTGACGCACTTCAAATGTTGCACATGTCTTCTACCCTAATAAGAGGGGTGCAGTGCCAAATAAGTACGATAATTGTTTAAAAAATTGTTTTCAAATTTTCATATTTGTGTATGGATGTTTTCTAATATCACAATATGACTGACAGATTGCAGAATTAATCCCATTCTTTTCATTTCTTTTTGAATGGGTGTCAAATTCTGTGTACCTTCATTTTATGATCATCTTTGGCCCAGAAAAAATTTTTGGTTTAAAGTTATTATCATCATTGAACACTTGACAAATGTCATGGAATACCAGAGGACTAAGGATAAAGCAATCATGTTTATCCTCACATTAACAGGTTAATCAAATTGTACTTATAAGCTGCTGGACAATTGAGAGCACAATTGTCCAGCAGTTTATAAGTAACATATTTCCTCTAATAAACGACGGGGGGTCATAGGTAGTTGAGATAATAAGCGCCGGGCCTCTTATAAGAGCCCGGCCTCTAATAAGCGCCGGGGGTCATTAGTAGTTGAGAAAATAAGCGCCGGGCCTCTTATAAGCGCCAGGTCTCTAATAACTGCCGGGTCCTAATCATTAGATAAATGCTCCCTCAGTAAACATTTTACAGGTATTCATGGTAAAAGACGACTTAAAACAAAGTTCAATTCTCTTTGAAAGAAATAAGCGCCGGGTCTCAAATAAGAGCCTGGCCTCTAATAAGCGCAGGTGGTTAAAGAGGTGCTGAAAAAATAAGCGCCCGGGCGCTTATTAGAGGAAATATGGTATCCTCATTATACGGTTTGTCCACATCTGTATTAACTGACCACCGAGCTGTTCAATAGTAAAGTGGTCTTGACCTTTTCCTGTGCATTAAGCACAGCTGTTTTGCCTCAAGTCACTCATATGTATATTGACCTGAAAATTTGTTTTCACTAGAAACATGCAACAAGACGGTCCCTTTAAATGAACTTGCGCCTGGCTGGACTAGCTGTCACAGCTGTTGAATAAGTGTTAATAATGATGTTTAATGGGTTACGGACATTTTCTGGAAATTCACATGAAATGGAACCGTCCCTTTAAATGAACTGATTCTAAGATTGATTCAAACAGCTGATAGATGAAGACTGAATATGTATTAAATGTAAAAGAAATATGATTTTATTCTCGGTATGAAAAAAAATCCCTTTAAAAACAAATTGCTCCTTAAATTGTAAATACAGCTGATGAATAAAAATTAAATAATAAGGTATATAATATGAAATAAATTTTTGGGTAACTTTTTCAATAAAATGACTTCCTATTGCTCCTGAATGGGTTAAAATTAAATAATACCAGATGTAAAAGAAAATTGATTTGTTGGGAATTTATTTTCACTCGAAAGACCCCTCCTGCCACCTGCACCGGTTGACACAACTGTTTGATGGAGTAGGATTCTTGACCTGACCGTTTACCGTATTTCCTCGAATAGACGCCGGGCCTCGAATAAACGCCGGGTCTCGAATAGACGCCGGGGGTATGGCTGTTTGAAGTAAATACACGCCGGGTCTCAAAATAGCCGCCGGGGGTATGGCTGTTTGACGTAAGTACACGCCGGGTCTAGAATAGACACTGTGTCTCGAATAGACGCCGGGTGATTAGTTTATTAATCATTGCTCCCGTAGGTGAATGCAAATAATGAAATCCCCCTTTACATCATCTATATAATATTCATCTATTTCCTACTAAAAAACAAATAGACGCCGGCCTCGAATATACGCTGGGGGTATGGCTGTTTGAAGTAAATAGACGCCGGGTCTCGAATAGACGCCGGGTGATTAGTTAATTAAACAATGCTCCCATGGGTGAATGCAAATAATGAAATCCCCCTTTACATCATCTATATACATCTATTTCCTACTAAAAAACAAATAGACGCCGGGTCTCGAATAGACGCCGGGTGATTAATTAATTAATCAATGCTCCCGTAGGTGAATGATAATAATGAAATCCCCCTTTACATCATCTATATACATCTATTTCCTACTAAAAAACAAATAGACGGCTGTCTCGAATACACGCCAGGGGTAAAGGGGGTGTGAAAAAATATACGCCTGGTGTTTCTCTTCGAGGAAATACGGTAATTGAAACCTCGAACTTGATGAACATGTTAACAGTAAAATGTCTTCCTTTAGTGTCTCATAGGCCATTTGTGGCTCGACCCATTGTTTTATAATTTTACCATGTCTTGTATATAAAATGTTATGATGCGTGTGACACTTTAATAAAAAAAAAATACTACTACTACGACTTATAACTTTTGCAACATGTCTTGTATATAAAATGTAATGATGCGTGTGACACTTCAATAAAAAAAATATACTACTACTACGACTTTTAACTTTTGCAACCAAGGGCTTGAGACAGGAAAGCTTTTAGTCCATTTTTTTATACAAATAGTCATTATGTGTAATCTATTATCTAATTTTTTTTTAAATATTTAAAACTTTAGTTTGATATGGCTGATTTTTTTTTCTTATATATCATTTACTTATATATCATGCTGTGGTTGCTATATATCTTGTAAAAAATCTATGAGAATGATTAATATAACCAACATTTTGAATGAAGTCAACTTAGGTGTGAATGGTTTTCGGAATATTATTGCGTAAATAGAAAAGCCATTTTGTCAATTCAATAAGAACACTTTAGAAATTTTGGTTGAGACAGAAAACTAAATCAGTTTGACAGTACGATAAACCATCATAAACAATTGTAAGCCATCATTTAAATATAAGATATATTTGAAATTGTCATTTAAGAAGGAAATGAAATTTTGTAATTAATCGGATTTTATTCTTTTATGATACAGTTGTATAGTTAATATCTGGTTTTGTATCATTAAGAGATAATTTTGCTGCAAAAAAAGAATAAGTTCTTACATCTTATTATCATGTAAGAGAAAAAAGTTTGATATACATGTACCTACTTACAAAAGAAACAATGATGTAACCTTGTTTCTGAGAACTTAAAGGGACAGTAGCTCGTTTTTTGATAATTTTATATTTTTTAATTTTTACTGATAATAGTAAGTTTATGATAAATGTATTATTTTGATAGTGTCAAAAATTTCATAACACAAACCAATCATCCATAGTCATAGGACAAATTAAGTATGAAGAAATCACCTAAAATCCATTGGCGGCCATTTTGTGTGAACACCTTTAATTCATTTTGTGTAAGAAAAGGGAATCACATGGCTAAACTTTACATTATATATTTGAACTATTACTGCTCCATTTAGTTTAAGTGCATTGTCTTTCAATTGGAACCATTAATTTTCATTTTCCTGACATCACTTTATATTCATCCTAAAAACGTGCTACTGCCCCTTTAAAAACTAGAGAACTCTTTGATGTTGACATGTACTCTGTGCTTATTATCTAGATGATGTTTTTGAAGATCTACAATATTTTTCCAATTTATCAACCAGAAAATCGTCTTTGTTAGTTACATTTCCATTTTCTCTCAACATCTAAGAAGTTTGGACCAGAAATCATAATACGTAAAATTGTTATAAGGAGATATATCTTATCTTTAGGATTTACCATCTTCATCTCTGAACATTTGCTTTATCACGTTAACGTAGGAAAAGAAACAAGGAGATGATTATCGGAGGAAAGACTTTCCTTAACAGATGTTTCTGGTTTGCCTTTGGCGCCCTTTTTAATGACAGGATCATTTCTTTGGAATTTGGATTTGGAATCAAGCTTGGTTGGACGAGATTTTTCAGGAGGGCAGGTGATTGTTAAATATACTTCTTTCTCTTTGATATTGGTTCCTTAATTGTCTAGTTGGTAAAAACCAGGAATAGAAAATCTTTTGGTTGACCTATGCTGTATATGTTTAAGGTAAGGTTCGGGGGATAGGAGTCCATTATAATTGCTTTGTAGTTATCAGCTGAAAATCTTTGTTTTTGTGATCTGTAAGGTACTCTAAGTGTAATCCTAACATTGGCACTAATGTTAGAGACCAATTGTCATACATGCATGCGCTTCGGGATGAAATGAACCCTTACGATGCGGGTCCGTGATATTTACGGGCCAAATATGAAATGGCACGTAAGCTCTCTTGGCGAAATCCGTAACTTTCAGGATAAGGCTATAATTGACTGCAAGCAGTCTTGGCTGCTCCCGGATATAAAATATCAAACCTTTTCTCAAAAATGATTGAGGGTACCCACCTTGCGGCATTCATATCTCACGAACCATTAGAGATAATTCTATAAGTTTTACATCATCGTGTAGAAGAAAGAATTGTCTTTATTTCCATGTATCATATGTCTATGCGCGGACAGGAATAAAGAAGCGGCAAGCGAAATATAAGTGATCGTTTACACGCGCTAGTTGCGCTCCGGCTATCGCTAATATAACTTGCATTTACCTCGCGCACCTTGCGGCATTCATATCTCACGAACCATTAGAGATAATTTTATAATTTGTATATCAACTTGTAGAGAAAAGAATTGTCTTTATTTCCATGTATCATATGTCTATGCCCGCACAGAAATGAAGAAGCGGTGCGCGCTCTACTTGCGCTCCGGCGTTCGCAAATTGAACTTGTATTTAACTTGCGCACCTTGCGGCATTCATATCTCACGAACCATTAGAGATAATTTTATAATTTTTATATCACCTTGTAGAGTAAAGAATTGTCTTTATTTCCATGTATCATTTGTCTATGCGCGCAATGAAGAAGCGGTGCGCGCTCTACTTGCGCTTCGGTGTTCGCCAATTGAACTTGTCTTTAACTCGCGCATCTTGCGGCACTCATATCTCACGAACCATAAGAGATAATTTTATAATTTTTATATCAACTTGTAGAGAAAACAATTGTCTTTATTTCCATGTATAATATGTCTATGCGCGGACAGGAATAAAGAAGCGGCAAGCGAACTATAAGTGATCGTTCACACGCGCTAGTTGCGCTCCGGCTATCGCTCATATAACTTGCATTTACCTCGCGCACCTTGCGGCATTCATATCTCACGAACCATTAGAGATAATTCTATTAATTTTACATCATTGTGTAGAGAAAAGAATTGTCTTTTTTTCCATGTATCATATGTCTATGCGCGCACAAAAATAAAGAAGCGGCAAGCGGAAATAAAGACTTTCTTTTGATGACTGTGGGAAAAAAAATATGAGGCGCATCGTAATGTTTTTTTATATATTTATAAAGAGGCACAGTGTATCTAGAAGTCCATGTAAAAAGAATTATTGTGTGTGCATAAATAAACATTTTACAAGGCTCTAAATAAAAATCCTGGATCCGCGAAATAGATACACCAATTGTTGTAAAAGACACGGGACTCGCTACATAAAAATATTCAGTGAGCGGTGCAATCAGGATATAACGGTGGCTGGCACCGGACAAAACAATGTCGCCACGGGGGCTAGTTGAGCCAAAATATATAGCCGCATCGTAAGGGTTAACTATGCCATTATGTCGGCCGCTGTTTCGTTCATTTTGGTGAATTATCTAATATATATATATAATATTGTTTCTAAAGCAAGCTATAGTCTGTAAATGACCTGTAATCTCAGTACCATCTGTTGAAAACATTGTTTAATGTACAATAATTTTATATCTATAAGTCCTCTACTATTCCTAACTTATATGATTTAATAATTCATAAAATAATTGAAAAAGAACTTGGTTTCATTTAAGTTTACCGACATAAATGTGTGTTACAAACTACCATTCTTACGAGTTCATTCATAACTTCTTTTGTCAATTTCAGAGTTGTTAAGTCAAGTGAAAAGAGCTTTGCAGGTTCATTGTCACACGCATTACTGAGAGGGATCTAAGCTATAGTAGGCTTCGAAATGTATTGGAAATATGCAAATTGTGGGCAGTTTTACCTGAACAAAGGCAATTTAAAGTATATTTTTGGCCTAGCTGGGAAAAATTGAGTTATTTGAACATCATGATCTGTAGGAATAACTTGCATTAGTCGAGTAATATAAAAATAAAAGCCAAAAACCTTTTTATTCTATTTCCAAGACAGTACTTTAGTTGCAGTCGAAGTTGATACCCATCCAACGCAATTGCAGTAGAGACACGTAAAACCTACACATAAAATAATGATGTCACTGAAAGAGGGTTTGTTAAAAGGTGTAACACTATTGCAGAGGGTATTGTACTTTTGATGTTAAATTAAGTATTATTATCCCCCGGCAATTAGTGCGGTTTATGCTCCATCCGTGCATTCGTCCGGCAGAGGGGACAGCTTTTCTCAGAAACTATTTAAGATACGCTAACCAAACTTGCTGTGAGTCTTCATTGTATCAATACCTTGATAGAGTTCGAAAATCAGAACCGCAAAATTATTTTTGACGGAGTTATTGCCCTTGTTATTATTATTCTACGCAGTTTCTCAAAGTTCTACATATCTTTGTGACCTCATTATATCTTGTTCAATCACTTTTAGCTCATTTCTTTTTTGTGACGAAGGACATGCCAAGATTTGTGACATTAAGTTTTTTTTAGATGGAGAAGAGGTCAGCAAGCCCGTTTAATTTAAGATATACTTAGAAGCTAAATGGATGTATTATTTGTTAATGTGAATGAAAAAGTAATGAAACGATGAGCGATGCGACATCTGTCGCAAATATAATTTTTTTCCCACCAAATTTGCCGATGGCCTCACAATGTTATCGCCGTCCCGGAATATTCCGTCCTTAGCATCGTAAGGGTTAATTTAAGATATACTAAGAAGCTAAAACGTGCAATGCTTGCAAATCCAAAACTTTCATCAAGCTAAACCTGATGAACTACAGAATGCATTTTAAATTCTTTTCAGGTTTCATATCTCAATCATGTTCACTGTCCTTTTGAGTGTTTATTAAAGAGCTAATTTCCATCTCGTATGACAACCAATTTTTATTAATCTTGATGTGTAATCAACACACAGAGCCCTTTCTTATCTCATAAAAATACAGAAAGAAGAAAATTATTTCATTTGAATGTCACAATGTTCCTTACTTCATTTGCTCACATGGCTTTATCAAGTAAAAAAGAAAATATCCAGCCATTTAGCTCTATGAGACCCAAGTGTACAGACATACAATATCTCAACCATTTAAAACCACTCTGAGAATGTTTTTTCTTATTGCAGATTACAACCCGTTGATGGGGTCCGGGGGCGGGGCAAGCTACCGACCGGCAAGACGGGGAGGTGCTGGGGGCGGATGAGGTTAATCTGGGGGTCTGTCACATGATCAGTCACATGATCTGTCACATGACTCGACCCTCTCTTTCTCAATGAGGCCTTTTGAAATTTTGATGATATTGAGTATTCAGCTCCGGCAGGGAATATTTATCTCATAGATTTCACTTTTGATAATTATCTTCCCTGCATTTTCTAATATTTTCTTAAGATCCTTTGTTTCCCGAAAAATAAATTCATTGGTGTGAAAATGTGACAATTTAAGTCCTTATGGCCTGAAGAGAAGCAATCACTTCCTTGAAAGAAGATTGGACAAGTTTGATTAATTCGGAAGAAAGTTTCAGGAAGCGATGTGTTGTTATTACCGGTATATCGCGTTCCCTCTTCATCAGACCCTTTGGAGACAGATCGAGCTTTATAAGTACATCTTTTTTAGATTAAACCGCTTGTCATCAGAAATGTTCTGCTTGTAATCATTTCAAAGTAACTCTCTACTGTGAAGCCCTTAAATGTTAATTGATTCAGCTTTTGTAGGTTTATTCAGTTATTGTAAAATCGGTTGAAACTTCTTTTAAAGTTTATAATAAAAGATAATATAAAAGACAATTTTATCTAAGAATTTTCATTTTGTTTGTATGGAATTTTGAAATAAGAAGATTGTGTCAGGCCAAGAAATAAATTTGTTTCTGGTTTCCGCCCGCGTCAGTTTCAACTAACTATACATTGGTAAAACTAGACAACTTTTGATGGTTTTTCTGTTAATTTATTTGAAAATATAAACTGCTAATGTAACAATTATCCTTAAACACTTTATAAAATTTTTGACTTTCATAGAACAAATATTTTGTTTTAGCAATCTTACGTACTTTGATATTACAATTATGTAATATTTCATTAAGTTTCACAGAATTGATTCATATGTGATTACCCTTCAAATCTCTAAAAGAAAAAATTTGAATATTTGATGACTTTTATAAACTGATGGAGGATGTTTGTCAAGTGAATATAATCTTTTAAAGTAAATTAATCATGTTGACAATTATGAAAAGTTAAGATTAATTTGTTTGATGAATTTATTTCAATGCAATGTTCTTTCTTGTTTATTATACTACTTTGAAAAATTATATTTTCGTAATCAAATCCTTGTTTAATTAGCATTGAAAACTCGTTAGATTCCAAGATGATATAATGTCAGTGTTTGTTTGTGTTTCTCAATTAAAATTGTTATCTTTACATTGAGAAATATTAAAATCCTAATAATCATCTTCCTGGTAATAGTTTGTCTCTCATTGATGCTTTCCTTAAGTATGAGTGTTTAGAATTAAACATTAGATTTTGGAAATTAAATTTTCAAAGGCCTCATTGTTAAAAATGTTCATGCAACATGATTCTCTCTTGGAAGATTATTACAGAACCAAATGTGGAGTATTTGCTCGATAAGTTTTCACACAAGATGTATCTTCAGCTTAATTAAATCTGTATTTGAGTTTTTTTACACGTTTGAACGTTTTATTCACCAGTCAGGACATATTCTATACACCGATGCTAGATCTTTCCAGTTAATTTATTTGACCCTTCTGATGACCCCAACATTTGGTTCTGTAATACTATGGAAGAGTCCTCTTGTCCTTGAGTGTTTCGTATGACGTCCTCCCTGTAAAGACCTGGTCTCGGTGAGGACTGATGATAACGTTGCATCTTGCTATAACTTGTCTACGTACATTGATGTCCATGGTCATTCTCTCCCCACTGAGGTAGATCATCGTAAAATGTTGATCCAGCCTCTGTTTAAATAAGTGAGTTTGCAGTCTAGAGAAGAGGAAGCCTGATTGGATGGAATTGAAGTTGTTCAACCAATGATGCTGTTCATTGGTCATCGTTTTGGCAACTGAACACTGGCAAAGGCCTTCATTGGCTGAACTTTCCAAATGGTTTATGGTACAAATTTATGCCTGGGAGAACATGAAACTCCTCTTATTCAAACAAAGGTTAGATCAACATGTATCAACTTGACCTACCTCTGCAGGGAGGGATACTTTATGATGTAAATATTTGGATCTCAATAAAAACAATATATATGAATGATGTGTTTTTAATGCTTGTGAGTAATGTTGTCATAGCATTGTGAGATCTTAACAGTATAAATCTACTTATATTTCAACATAACCAAATCTGTGAATCATAATACTGATTTGCCACAGAGTCTGTTCACAAGATTTCAGCTCTCTAGGAAATTAGGTTCTGAGGAAGATTGAGAAAGTAGATTTCAGGGTACATGGTGGCTAACGTCAGCTATGACATCATCTACAGAAAATGTTATATCTAGAAGCATAACAAATTTGGTTGTATTATCTGTAAGCGTTTTGTAGACGTAGAGTAAGTCTATAATGTAAAAATGTATATAACTGCAACATCCTTATTCACAGAGCCAACAAATATATAGTAAGACATTGTAAGTATCACAAACATGACAAATGTGAAATTTATTAAAACAAACCAATTTGAATCTTACACGCAATGTGGGGCAGACAAGAAGTGTAGTTAACTGGCTTACTTCTTTAAAGAAGTTCTCTCACATCTGCATAAGGCTTTATAACGAACTGTTATCCTGTCACTAGCATGCCAGTAGCAGAAAGACAGTGCCCGAGTATTGAAGACTATGTTTGCAAAATTGTGGTGAAATAGAAAGCAAGTTTCAATGAAGATGTTTCACACAAGGTTGATATTTATCACTTTGAAAGAGGGCAAAATATAAGTGAGCGTAGCATGGACGTCATGCTGTCGAGTGAAGTGGGATGTCTTCGTGACGACTGGTTGTGATTTGGGAATAATGCGTATTGAGGATGTGGGCAGATTGGAAAAGAAGGGGGATATGATTTGAAGGCGAGAAAGAGGTTTGAGTGGAGCTAGTTGTAGGTTTATGTAGCGGGTATGAAGGGCGACGGGGGTGAAGGAGGATGGCGATGGGTATGTGTGAGAAGTTTTCTGGAAAGCGTGACATGTTTAAAAAGCGTATGGTAGGCTGAGCCAAGGACTGAAGGGGTTACTGAGCAGCGATTGGCATATATAAGGGACACCATATATGGAATTTCTAGTAAGAAGCGTAGTAAAACTGTTCTCCATGAAGCTTTCTTACTATAAAAGCTATGAACGCGTTGACAGGCTCATTGGAAAGAGAATTTTAAGGCAAAGGCAATGGATTTTGCAATTTAACCTCAGTTCTAAAATATTAATTGCTGAATGCACACTTCTTTTTATCATTAAAATGGATCAAATCTGTCAGTGCAAATTGAACTATTTTTTCACTCAAATTGACTGAACTCACTGTGCGGCATTCATAGCTCCCGAACCATAAGTGGTAATTGTTTTCACCATCGTTTAGAGGAGAGAATTGTCTTTATTTAAATGTATCATTTGTATATGCGCGCACAAAAATAAAGAAGCGGCAAGCCTTGTGACAAGGTCCTAATCATTAGATAAATGCTCCCTCAGTAAACATTTTACAGGTATTCATGGTAAAAGACGACTTAAAACAAAGTTCAATTCTCTTTGAAAGAAATAAGCGCCGGGTCTCCAATAAGCCCTGGGCCTCTATTAAGCGTCGGGGGGTAAAGAGGTGCTGAAAAATAAGCGCCCAGGCGCTAATTTTAGAGGAAATACGGTATCCTCTATTAATTCCACTTCTATTCCATTCTTATCTTATGAAAATATCCAGAAAATACCCTACTCCCTTTGCAATAGCCCACTACAGTGACATCATAAACAATTGATTATGACATCATAGACATAATATGGAACTCACACTGAAATAATCCTTGCTACCTTATTTGTAATGAATGAAATATATCCCTGCTTATGACTCACCCTATTGGTAATAAAACCAGTAATGTTTTAAATTCTCAATCAAATTTTTTAATATTTCCGTGACTTTAGAGGGGCAGTAGCACGTTTTTCGGTGGAATAGGTGATGTCAGGAAAATTAAAATTTGCGGTTCCATTTGAAAGAAAATGTATTTAAACTAAATGAAGCAGTAATAATTCAAATATATAATGTAAACTTTAGCCATGCGATTCCCTTTTCTTACACAAGATGAATTAAAGGTGTTCACAAAAAAAGGCCGCCAATGTATTTTATAATGAATCCTCATACTTTGTTCTCTGACTATGAATGATTGGCCTGAGTAATGAGATTTTTGACACTGTCAAAATAATACATTTAGCATTAACTTACAACTATCAGTGAAAATTCTAAAATATAAAATTATCAAAAAACGTGCTACTGCCCCTTTAAAGATAACTGAGTACCAATATCTTCTTACAATTTCCTCAACCTGTATCAAAGACCTTAGGTCTAATCTAAGGACAAAAAAGACAGTCCAAGCAAGACTCCCTGTAGGACCCTATCATACGTAGAATTTCTCCCTTCATTAATATCCTCCACAACCATCCCTCCTCGCTGTAATTGGACGATATAGTGTTGCTAATGGTTTCCTCGTCCATTTTCTTATTTTGTCCGAGCGGCTTATGTTTCAATTCCAATCATCGGAACAATGAAGACTACTTAATTAAACACTGTTATTGTGTTGGGATGTGTTTCATGTCATCGCAGGAATAAGTCAAGTTTGAACGGAGAATGTTGAAGTCCCAATTATCTTGTAATCAAACCTATATATCTCTCTGATCTCCGACTTTGTTGGTAGACCTTATTATTGTGTACATTAATTGGAAATAATGATTAAGTCTTTGTTTATGTCTCTTCCGATTCTTTATGTAATAAGCTTAGACAAGAGTTTCATAAGATGGTAAGTTTCAAGCTGTCTATCTACTTTTTTCTTTACATTTACACATTCTCTCAAATCATGTATTAAATGCTTATCATAGAAATAGTTTCAATTGTAAAACAATACAAATTTTAGGATCAGGCAACAAAAGCTTTTTCAATACTATTATTTAATGAAATATTTTCATACCCCCAGACCAATGGTCGGGTCGAGCGTTATAATATATGGTAATAAAACGATTCCGTCCGTCCGAGGAAATTTTTTGTCCGACGTATGACGGAAAAACTATTCATCCGATTGTTTTCAAATTTTACACATGTCTTCTACTCTTCTTGGAGGGGTGCAGTGTCAAATAACAACCAATTTTGTTAAGTTTTGAATTTTTAACAAAATATCCATGTCTTGTACTTAGCCGCTTTCCATTATCAGAATTTATCTGACCAATTGCAGTAAAACTTCTCATCTGACACACTTCAAATGTTGCACATGTCTTCTACCCTAATAAGAGGGGTGCAGTGCCAAATTAGTACAATCATTGTTTAAAAAATTGTTTTCAAATTTTCATATTTTGTACATGGAGTTTTTTGATATCACAATTTGACTGACAGATTTCAGAATTCATCTAATTCTTTTCATTTCTTTTTGAATGGGTGTCAAATTCTGTATACCTTCATTTTATGATCAACTTTGGCCCAGAAAAAATGTTGGGTTTAAAGTTATTATCATCATTGAACACTTGACAAATGTCATCGAATACCAGAGGAATAAGGATAAAGCAATGATGTTGGTTCTCACAACAGGTTTTTCAAATGGTCGCACTTCGAGAGCACAATTGTCCAGCAGTTTATAAGTACCGTATTTCCTCTAATAAGCGCCGGGTCTCCAATAAGCTTTATTTATTTACATGTATCATTTGTATATGCGCGCACAAACATAAAGAAGCGGCAAGCGTTGTGACAAGTGTCGAAAATTTTATTTTTTACCACAAAATGAGTGACGGTACCCACCTAGCGGCATCCATATCTCACGAACCATGAGAGATAATTTCATAATGTTTTCACCATCGTTTAGAGGAGAGAATTGTCTTTATTTACATGTATCATTTGTATATGCGCGCACAAACATAAAGAAGCGGCAAGCGTTGTGACAAGTGTCGAAAATTTTATTTTTTACCACAAAATGAGTGACGGTACCCACCTAGCGGCATCCATATCTCACGAACCATGAGAGATAATTTCATAATGTTTTCACCATCGTTTAGAGGAGAGAATTGTCTTTATTTACATGTATCATTTGTATATGCGCGCACAAACATAAAGAAGCGGCAAGCGTTGTGACAAGTGTCGAAAATTTTATTTTTTACCACAAAATGAGTGACGGTACCCACCTAGCGGCATCCATATCTCACGAACCATGAGAGATAATTTCATAATGTTTTCACCATCGTTTAGAGGAGAGAATTGTCTTTATTTACATGTATCATTTGTTTATGCGCGCACAATGATAAAGAAGCGGCAGCGATGCGCGGAATAAATGACATCGTCCATCCGCGCTACTTGCGCGCCGGCGTTCGCTAATTGAACTTGTATTTAACTCGCGCACCTTGCGGCACTCATATCTCACGAACCATTAGAGATATTTTTATAATTTTTATATCAACTTGTAGAGAAAAGAATTGTCTTTATTTCCATGTATCATATGTCTAAGCGCGGACACGAATAAAGAAGCGGTGCGCGCTCTACTTGCGCTCCGGCGTTCGCTAATTGAACTTGTATTTAACTCGCGCACCTTGCGGCACTCATATCTCACGAACCATTAGAGATATTTTTATAATTTTTATATCAACTTGTAGAGAAAAGAATTGTCTTTATTTCCATGTATCATATGTCTATGCGCGGACAGGAATCAAGAAGCGGCTAGCGAAATATAAGCGATCGTTCACACGCGCTACTTGCGCTCCGGCTATCGCTATTATAACTTGCGCACCTTGCGGCATTCATATCTCACGAACCATTAGAGATAATTTTATAATTTTTATATCAACTTGTAGAGAAAAGAATTGTCTTTATTTCCATGTATCATTTGTCTATGCGCGCACAGAAATGAAGAAGCGGTGCGCGCTCTACTTGCGCACAAAAATAAAGAAGCGGTAAGCGGAAATAAAGACTTTTTTTTTATGACTGTGGGAAAAAAAATATGAGGCGCATCGTAATGTTTTTTTTATATATTTAAAGAGGCACAGTGTATCTAGAATTCCATGTAAAAAGAATTATTGTGTGTGCATAAATAAACATTTTACAAGGCTCTAAATAAAAATCCGGGATCCGCGAAATAGATACACCAATTGTTGTAAAAGACACGGGACTCGCTACATAAAAATATTCAGTGAGCGGTGCAATCAGGATATAACGGTGGCTGGCACCGGACAAAACAATGTCGCCACGGGGGCTAGTTGAGCAAAAATATATAGCCGCATCGTAAGGGTTAACTATGCCATTATGTCGCCCGCTGTTTCGTTCATTTTGGTGAATTATCTAATATATATATATATAATATTGTTTCTAAAGCAAGCTATAGTCTGTAAATGACCTGTAATCTCAGTACCATCTGTTGAAAACATTGTTTAATGTACAATAATTTTATATCTATAAGTCCTCTACTATTCCTAACTTATATGATTTAATAATTCATAAAATAATTGAAAAAGAACTTGGTTTCCTTTAAGTTTACCGACATAAATGTGTGTTACAAACTACCATTCTTACGAGTTCATTCATAACTTCTTTTGTCAATTTCAGAGTTGTTAAGTCAAGTGAAAAGAGCTTTGCAGGTTCATTGTCACACGCATTACTGAGAGGGATCTAAGCTATAGTAGGCTTCGAAATGTATTGGAAATATGCAAATTGTGGGCAGTTTTACCTGAACAAAGGCAATTTAAAGTATATTTTTGGCCTAGCTGGGAAAAATTGAGTTATTTGAACATCATGATCTGTAGGAATAACTTGCATTAGTCGAGTAATATAAAAATAAAAGCCAAAAACCTTTTTATTCTATTTCCAAGACAGTACTTTAGTTGCTGTCGAAGTTGATACCCATCCGACGCAATTGCAGTAGAGACACGTAAAACCTACACATAAAATAATGATGTCACTGAAAGAGGGTTTGTTAAAAGGTGTAACACTATTGCAGAGGGTATTGTACTTTTGATGTTAAATTAAGTATTATTATCCCCCGGCAATTAGTGCGGTTTATGCTCCATCCGTGCATTCGTCCGGCAGAGGGGACAGCTTTTCTCAGAAACTATTTAAGATACGCTAACCAAACTTGCTGTGTGTCTTCATTGTATCAATACCTTGATAGAGTTCGAAAATCAGAACCGCAAAATTATTTTTGGCGGAGTTATTGCCCTTGTTATTATTATTCTACGCAGTTTCTCAAAGTTCTACATATCTTTGTGACCTCATTATATCTTGTTCAATCACTTTTAGCTCATTTCTTTTTTGTGACGAAGGACATGCCAAGATTTGTGACATTAGGTTTTTTTTTAGATGGAGAAGAGGTCAGCAAGCCCGTTTAATTTAAGATATACTTAGAAGCTAAATGGATGTATTATTTGTTAATGTGAATGAAAAAGTAAAGAAACGGTGAGCGATGCGACATCTGTCGCAAATATCATTTTTTTCCCACCAAATTTGCCGATGGCCTCACAATGTTATCGCCGTCCCGGAATATTCCGTCCTTAGCATTGTAAGGGTTAATTTATGATATACTAAGAAGCTAAAACGTGCAATGCTTGCAAATCCAAAACTTTCATCAAGCTAAACCTGATGAACTACAGAATGCATTTTAAATTCTTTTCAGGTTTCATATCTCAATCATGTTCACTGTCCTTTTTGAGTGTTTATCAAAGAGCTAATTTCCATCTCGTATGACAACCAATTTTTATTAATCTTGATGTGTAATCAACACATAGAGCCCTTTCTTATCTCATAAAAATACAGAAAGAAGAAAATTATTTCATTTGAATGTCACAATGTTCCTTACTTCATTTGCTCACATGGCTTTATCAAGTAAAAAAGAAAATATCCAGCCATTTAGCTCTATGAGACCCAAGTGTACAGACATACAATATCTCAACCATTTAAAACCACTCTGAGAATGTTTTTTCTTATTGCAGATTACAACCCGTTGATGGGGTCCGGGGGCGGGGCAAGCTACCGACCGGCAAGACGGGGAGGTGCTGGGGGCGGATGAGGTTAATCTGGGGGTCTGTCACATGATCAGTCACATGATCTGTCACATGACTCGACCCTCTCTTTCTCAATGAGGCCTTTTGAAATTTTGATGATATTGAGTATTCAGCTCCGGCAGAGAATATTTATCTCATAGATTTCACTTTTGATAATTATCTTCCCTGCATTTTCTAATAATTTCTTAAGATACTTTGTTTCCCGAAAAATAAATTCATTGGTGTGATAATGTGACAATTTAAGTCCTTATGGCCTGAAGAGAAGCAATCACTTCCTTGAAAGAAGATCGGACAAGTTTGATTAATTCGGAAGAAAGTTTCAGGAAGCGATGTGTTGTTATTACCGGTATATCGCATTCCCTCTTCATCAGACCCTTTGGAGACAGATCGAGTTTTATAAGTACATCTTTTTTAGATTAAACCGCTTGTCATCAGAAATGTTCTGCTTGTAATCATTTCAAAGTAACTCTCTACTGTGAAGCCCTTAAATGTTAATTGATTCAGCTTTTGTAGGTTTATTCAGTTATTGTAAAATCGGTTGAAACTTCTTTTAAAGTTTATAATAAAAGATAATATAAAAGACAATTTTCTCTAAGAATTGGCATTTTGTTTGTATGGAATTTTGAAATAAGAAGATTGTGTAAGGCCAAGAAAAAGTTTGTTTCTGGTTTACAATTATGTAATATTTCATTAAGTTTCACAGAATTGATTCATTTGTGATTACCTTTCAAATCTCTAAAAGAAAAAAATGGAATATTTGATGACTTTTATAAACTGATGGAGGATGTTTGTCAAGTGAATATAATCTTTTAAAGTAAATTAATCATGTTGACAATTATGAAAAGTTAAGATTAATTTGTTTGATGAATTTATTTCAATGCAATGTTCTTTCCTGTTTATTATACTACTTTGAAAAATTATATTTTCGTAATCAAATCCTTGTTTAATTAGCATTGAAAACTCGTTAGATTCCAAGATGATATAATGTCAGTGTTTGTTTGTGTTTCTCAATTAAAATTGTTATCTTTACATTGAGAAATATTAAAATCCTAATAATCATCTTCCTGGTAATAGTTTGTCTCTCATTGATGCTTTCCTTAAGTATGAGTGTTTAGAATTAAACATTAGATTTTGGAAATTAAATTTTCAAAGGCCTCATTGTTAAAAATGTTCATGCAACATGATTCTCTCTTGGAAGATTATTACAGAACCAAATGTGGAGTATTTGCTCGATAAGTTTTCTCACAAGATGTATCTTCAGCTTAATTAAATCTGTATTTGAGTTTTTTTACACGTTTGAACGTTTTATTCACCAGTCAGGACATATTCTATACACCGATGCTAGATCTTTCCAGTTAATTTATTTGACCCTTCTGATGACCCCAACATTTGGTTCTGTAATACTATGGAAGAGTCCTCTTGTCCTTGAGTGTTTCGTATGACGTCCTCCCTGTAAAGACCTGGTCTCGGTGAGGACTGATGATAACGTTGCATCTTGCTATAACTTGTCTACGTACATTGATGTCCATGGTCATTCTCTCCCCACTGAGGTAGATCATCGTAAAATGTTGATCCAGCCTCTGTTTAAATAAGTGAGTTTGCAGTCTAGAGAAGAGGAAGCCTGATTGGATGGAATTGAAGTTGTTCAACCAATGATGCTGTTCATTGGTCATCGTTTTGGCAACTGAACACTGGCAAAGGCCTTCATTGGCTGAACTTTCCAAATGGTTTATGGTACAAATTTATGCCTGGGAGAACATGAAACTCCTCTTATTCAAACAGAGGTTAGATCAACATGTATCAACTTGACCTACCTCTGCAGGGAGGGATACTTTATGATGTAAATATTTGGATCTCAATAAAAACAATATATATGAATGATGTGTTTTTAATGCTTGTGAGTAATGTTGTCATAGCATTGTGAGATCTTAACAGTATAAATCTACTTATATTTCAACATAACCAAATCTGTGAATCATAATACTGATTTGCCACAGAGTCTGTTCACAAGATTTCAGCTCTCTAGGAAATTAGGTTCTGAGGAAGATTGAGAAAGTAGATTTCAGGGTACATGGTGGCTAACGTCAGCTATGACATCATCTACAGAAAATGTTATATCTAGAAGCATAACAAATTTGGTTGTATTATCTGTAAGCGTTTTGTAGACGTAGAGTAAGTCTATAATGTAAAAATGTATATAACTGCAACATCCTTATTCACAGAGCCAACAAATATATAGTAAGACATTGTAAGTATCACAAACATGACAAATGTGAAATTTATTAAAACAAACCAATTTGAATCTTACACGCAATGTGGGGCAGACAAGAAGTGTAGTTAACTGGCTTACTTCTTTAAAGAAGTTCTCTCACATCTGCATAAGGCTTTATAACGAACTGTTATCCTGTCACTAGCATGCCAGTAGCAGAAAGACAGTGCCCGAGTATTGAAGACTATGTTTGCAAAATTGTGGTGAAATAGAAAGCAAGTTTCAATGAAGATGTTTCACACAAGGTTGATATTTAGCACTTTGAAAGAGGGCAAAATATAAGTGAGCGTAGCATGGACGTCATGCTGTCGAGTGAAGTGGGATGTCTTCGTGACGACTGGTTGTGATTTGGGAATAATGCGTATTGAGGATGTGGGCAGATTGGAAAAGAAGGGGGATATGATTTGAAGGCGAGAAAGAGGTTTGAGTGGAGCTAGTTGTAGGTTTATGTAGCGGGTATGAAGGGCGACGGGGGTGAAGGAGGATGGCGATGGGTATGTGTGAGAAGTTTTCTGGAAAGCGTGACATGTTTAAAAAGCGTATGGTAGGCTGAGCCAAGGACTGAAGGGGTTACTGAGCAGCGATTGGCATATATAAGGGACACCATATATGGAATTTCTAGTAAGAAGCGTAGTAAAACTGTTCTCCATGAAGCTTTCTTACTATAAAAGCTATGAACGCGTTGACAGGCTCATTGGAAAGAGAATTTTAAGGCAAAGGCAATGGATTTTGCAATTTAACCTCAGTTCTAAAATATTAATTGCTGAATGCACACTTCTTTTTATCATTAAAATGGATCAAATCTGTCAGTGCAAATTGAACTATTTTTTCACTCAAATTGACTGAACTCACTGTGCGGCATTCATAGCTCCCGAACCATAAGTGGTAATTGTTTTCACCATCGTTTAGAGGAGAGAATTGTCTTTATTTAAATGTATCATTTGTATATGCGCGCACAAAAATAAAGAAGCGGCAAGCCTTGTGACAAGGTCCTAATCATTAGATAAATGCTCCCTCAGTAAACATTTTACAGGTATTCATGGTAAAAGACGACTTAAAACAAAGTTCAATTCTCTTTGAAAGAAATAAGCGCCGGGTCTCCAATAAGCCCTGGGCCTCTATTAAGCGTCGGGGGGTAAAGAGGTGCTGAAAAATAAGCGCCCAGGCGCTAATTTTAGAGGAAATACGGTATCCTCTATTAATTCCACTTCTATTCCATTCTTATCTTATGAAAATATCCAGAAAATACCCTACTCCCTTTGCAATAGCCCACTACAGTGACATCATAAACAATTGATTATGACATCATAGACATAATATGGAACTCACACTGAAATAATCCTTGCTACCTTATTTGTAATGAATGAAATATATCCCTGCTTATGACTCACCCTATTGGTAATAAAACCAGTAATGTTTTAAATTCTCAATCAAATTTTTTAATATTTCCGTGACTTTAGAGGGGCAGTAGCACGTTTTTCGGTGGAATAGGTGATGTCAGGAAAATTAAAATTTGCGGTTCCATTTGAAAGAAAATGTATTTAAACTAAATGAAGCAGTAATAATTCAAATATATAATGTAAACTTTAGCCATGCGATTCCCTTTTCTTACACAAGATGAATTAAAGGTGTTCACAAAAAAAGGCCGCCAATGTATTTTATAATGAATCCTCATACTTTGTTCTCTGACTATGAATGATTGGCCTGAGTAATGAGATTTTTGACACTGTCAAAATAATACATTTAGCATTAACTTACAACTATCAGTGAAAATTCTAAAATATAAAATTATCAAAAAACGTGCTACTGCCCCTTTAAAGATAACTGAGTACCAATATCTTCTTACAATTTCCTCAACCTGTATCAAAGACCTTAGGTCTAATCTAAGGACAAAAAAGACAGTCCAAGCAAGACTCCCTGTAGGACCCTATCATACGTAGAATTTCTCCCTTCATTAATATCCTCCACAACCATCCCTCCTCGCTGTAATTGGACGATATAGTGTTGCTAATGGTTTCCTCGTCCATTTTCTTATTTTGTCCGAGCGGCTTATGTTTCAATTCCAATCATCGGAACAATGAAGACTACTTAATTAAACACTGTTATTGTGTTGGGATGTGTTTCATGTCATCGCAGGAATAAGTCAAGTTTGAACGGAGAATGTTGAAGTCCCAATTATCTTGTAATCAAACCTATATATCTCTCTGATCTCCGACTTTGTTGGTAGACCTTATTATTGTGTACATTAATTGGAAATAATGATTAAGTCTTTGTTTATGTCTCTTCCGATTCTTTATGTAATAAGCTTAGACAAGAGTTTCATAAGATGGTAAGTTTCAAGCTGTCTATCTACTTTTTTCTTTACATTTACACATTCTCTCAAATCATGTATTAAATGCTTATCATAGAAATAGTTTCAATTGTAAAACAATACAAATTTTAGGATCAGGCAACAAAAGCTTTTTCAATACTATTATTTAATGAAATATTTTCATACCCCCAGACCAATGGTCGGGTCGAGCGTTATAATATATGGTAATAAAACGATTCCGTCCGTCCGAGGAAATTTTTTGTCCGACGTATGACGGAAAAACTATTCATCCGATTGTTTTCAAATTTTACACATGTCTTCTACTCTTCTTGGAGGGGTGCAGTGTCAAATAACAACCAATTTTGTTAAGTTTTGAATTTTTAACAAAATATCCATGTCTTGTACTTAGCCGCTTTCCATTATCAGAATTTATCTGACCAATTGCAGTAAAACTTCTCATCTGACACACTTCAAATGTTGCACATGTCTTCTACCCTAATAAGAGGGGTGCAGTGCCAAATTAGTACAATCATTGTTTAAAAAATTGTTTTCAAATTTTCATATTTTGTACATGGAGTTTTTTGATATCACAATTTGACTGACAGATTTCAGAATTCATCTAATTCTTTTCATTTCTTTTTGAATGGGTGTCAAATTCTGTATACCTTCATTTTATGATCAACTTTGGCCCAGAAAAAATGTTGGGTTTAAAGTTATTATCATCATTGAACACTTGACAAATGTCATCGAATACCAGAGGAATAAGGATAAAGCAATGATGTTGGTTCTCACAACAGGTTTTTCAAATGGTCGCACTTCGAGAGCACAATTGTCCAGCAGTTTATAAGTACCGTATTTCCTCTAATAAGCGCCGGGTCTCCAATAAGCTTTATTTATTTACATGTATCATTTGTATATGCGCGCACAAACATACAGAAGCGGCAAGCGTTGTGACAAGTGTCGAAAATTTTATTTTTTACCACAAAATGAGTGACGGTACCCACCTAGCGGCATCCATATCTCACGAACCATGAGAGATAATTTCATAATGTTTTCACCATCGTTTAGAGGAGAGAATTGTCTTTATTTACATGTATCATTTGTATATGCGCGCACAAACATAAAGAAGCGGCAAGCGTTGTGACAAGTGTCGAAAATTTTATTTTTTACCACAAAATGAGTGACGGTACCCACCTAGCGGCATCCATATCTCACGAACCATGAGAGATAATTTCATAATGTTTTCACCATCGTTTAGAGGAGAGAATTGTCTTTATTTACATGTATCATTTGTATATGCGCGCACAAACATAAAGAAGCGGCAAGCGTTGTGACAAGTGTCGAAAATTTTATTTTTTACCACAAAATGAGTGACGGTACCCACCTAGCGGCATCCATATCTCACGAACCATGAGAGATAATTTCATAATGTTTTCACCATCGTTTAGAGGAGAGAATTGTCTTTATTTACATGTATCATTTGTTTATGCGCGCACAATGATAAAGAAGCGGCAGCGATGCGCGGAATAAATGACATCGTCCATCCGCGCTACTTGCGCGCCGGCGTTCGCTAATTGAACTTGTATTTAACTCGCGCACCTTGCGGCACTCATATCTCACGAACCATTAGAGATATTTTTATAATTTTTATATCAACTTGTAGAGAAAAGAATTGTCTTTATTTCCATGTATCATATGTCTAAGCGCGGACACGAATAAAGAAGCGGTGCGCGCTCTACTTGCGCTCCGGCGTTCGCTAATTGAACTTGTATTTAACTCGCGCACCTTGCGGCACTCATATCTCACGAACCATTAGAGATATTTTTATAATTTTTATATCAACTTGTAGAGAAAAGAATTGTCTTTATTTCCATGTATCATATGTCTATGCGCGGACAGGAATCAAGAAGCGGCTAGCGAAATATAAGCGATCGTTCACACGCGCTACTTGCGCTCCGGCTATCGCTATTATAACTTGCGCACCTTGCGGCATTCATATCTCACGAACCATTAGAGATAATTTTATAATTTTTATATCAACTTGTAGAGAAAAGAATTGTCTTTATTTCCATGTATCATTTGTCTATGCGCGCACAGAAATGAAGAAGCGGTGCGCGCTCTACTTGCGCACAAAAATAAAGAAGCGGTAAGCGGAAATAAAGACTTTTTTTTTATGACTGTGGGAAAAAAAATATGAGGCGCATCGTAATGTTTTTTTTATATATTTAAAGAGGCACAGTGTATCTAGAATTCCATGTAAAAAGAATTATTGTGTGTGCATAAATAAACATTTTACAAGGCTCTAAATAAAAATCCGGGATCCGCGAAATAGATACACCAATTGTTGTAAAAGACACGGGACTCGCTACATAAAAATATTCAGTGAGCGGTGCAATCAGGATATAACGGTGGCTGGCACCGGACAAAACAATGTCGCCACGGGGGCTAGTTGAGCAAAAATATATAGCCGCATCGTAAGGGTTAACTATGCCATTATGTCGCCCGCTGTTTCGTTCATTTTGGTGAATTATCTAATATATATATATATAATATTGTTTCTAAAGCAAGCTATAGTCTGTAAATGACCTGTAATCTCAGTACCATCTGTTGAAAACATTGTTTAATGTACAATAATTTTATATCTATAAGTCCTCTACTATTCCTAACTTATATGATTTAATAATTCATAAAATAATTGAAAAAGAACTTGGTTTCCTTTAAGTTTACCGACATAAATGTGTGTTACAAACTACCATTCTTACGAGTTCATTCATAACTTCTTTTGTCAATTTCAGAGTTGTTAAGTCAAGTGAAAAGAGCTTTGCAGGTTCATTGTCACACGCATTACTGAGAGGGATCTAAGCTATAGTAGGCTTCGAAATGTATTGGAAATATGCAAATTGTGGGCAGTTTTACCTGAACAAAGGCAATTTAAAGTATATTTTTGGCCTAGCTGGGAAAAATTGAGTTATTTGAACATCATGATCTGTAGGAATAACTTGCATTAGTCGAGTAATATAAAAATAAAAGCCAAAAACCTTTTTATTCTATTTCCAAGACAGTACTTTAGTTGCTGTCGAAGTTGATACCCATCCGACGCAATTGCAGTAGAGACACGTAAAACCTACACATAAAATAATGATGTCACTGAAAGAGGGTTTGTTAAAAGGTGTAACACTATTGCAGAGGGTATTGTACTTTTGATGTTAAATTAAGTATTATTATCCCCCGGCAATTAGTGCGGTTTATGCTCCATCCGTGCATTCGTCCGGCAGAGGGGACAGCTTTTCTCAGAAACTATTTAAGATACGCTAACCAAACTTGCTGTGTGTCTTCATTGTATCAATACCTTGATAGAGTTCGAAAATCAGAACCGCAAAATTATTTTTGGCGGAGTTATTGCCCTTGTTATTATTATTCTACGCAGTTTCTCAAAGTTCTACATATCTTTGTGACCTCATTATATCTTGTTCAATCACTTTTAGCTCATTTCTTTTTTGTGACGAAGGACATGCCAAGATTTGTGACATTAGGTTTTTTTTTAGATGGAGAAGAGGTCAGCAAGCCCGTTTAATTTAAGATATACTTAGAAGCTAAATGGATGTATTATTTGTTAATGTGAATGAAAAAGTAAAGAAACGGTGAGCGATGCGACATCTGTCGCAAATATCATTTTTTTCCCACCAAATTTGCCGATGGCCTCACAATGTTATCGCCGTCCCGGAATATTCCGTCCTTAGCATTGTAAGGGTTAATTTATGATATACTAAGAAGCTAAAACGTGCAATGCTTGCAAATCCAAAACTTTCATCAAGCTAAACCTGATGAACTACAGAATGCATTTTAAATTCTTTTCAGGTTTCATATCTCAATCATGTTCACTGTCCTTTTTGAGTGTTTATCAAAGAGCTAATTTCCATCTCGTATGACAACCAATTTTTATTAATCTTGATGTGTAATCAACACATAGAGCCCTTTCTTATCTCATAAAAATACAGAAAGAAGAAAATTATTTCATTTGAATGTCACAATGTTCCTTACTTCATTTGCTCACATGGCTTTATCAAGTAAAAAAGAAAATATCCAGCCATTTAGCTCTATGAGACCCAAGTGTACAGACATACAATATCTCAACCATTTAAAACCACTCTGAGAATGTTTTTTCTTATTGCAGATTACAACCCGTTGATGGGGTCCGGGGGCGGGGCAAGCTACCGACCGGCAAGACGGGGAGGTGCTGGGGGCGGATGAGGTTAATCTGGGGGTCTGTCACATGATCAGTCACATGATCTGTCACATGACTCGACCCTCTCTTTCTCAATGAGGCCTTTTGAAATTTTGATGATATTGAGTATTCAGCTCCGGCAGAGAATATTTATCTCATAGATTTCACTTTTGATAATTATCTTCCCTGCATTTTCTAATAATTTCTTAAGATACTTTGTTTCCCGAAAAATAAATTCATTGGTGTGATAATGTGACAATTTAAGTCCTTATGGCCTGAAGAGAAGCAATCACTTCCTTGAAAGAAGATCGGACAAGTTTGATTAATTCGGAAGAAAGTTTCAGGAAGCGATGTGTTGTTATTACCGGTATATCGCATTCCCTCTTCATCAGACCCTTTGGAGACAGATCGAGTTTTATAAGTACATCTTTTTTAGATTAAACCGCTTGTCATCAGAAATGTTCTGCTTGTAATCATTTCAAAGTAACTCTCTACTGTGAAGCCCTTAAATGTTAATTGATTCAGCTTTTGTAGGTTTATTCAGTTATTGTAAAATCGGTTGAAACTTCTTTTAAAGTTTATAATAAAAGATAATATAAAAGACAATTTTCTCTAAGAATTGGCATTTTGTTTGTATGGAATTTTGAAATAAGAAGATTGTGTAAGGCCAAGAAAAAGTTTGTTTCTGGTTTACAATTATGTAATATTTCATTAAGTTTCACAGAATTGATTCATTTGTGATTACCTTTCAAATCTCTAAAAGAAAAAAATGGAATATTTGATGACTTTTATAAACTGATGGAGGATGTTTGTCAAGTGAATATAATCTTTTAAAGTAAATTAATCATGTTGACAATTATGAAAAGTTAAGATTAATTTGTTTGATGAATTTATTTCAATGCAATGTTCTTTCCTGTTTATTATACTACTTTGAAAAATTATATTTTCGTAATCAAATCCTTGTTTAATTAGCATTGAAAACTCGTTAGATTCCAAGATGATATAATGTCAGTGTTTGTTTGTGTTTCTCAATTAAAATTGTTATCTTTACATTGAGAAATATTAAAATCCTAATAATCATCTTCCTGGTAATAGTTTGTCTCTCATTGATGCTTTCCTTAAGTATGAGTGTTTAGAATTAAACATTAGATTTTGGAAATTAAATTTTCAAAGGCCTCATTGTTAAAAATGTTCATGCAACATGATTCTCTCTTGGAAGATTATTACAGAACCAAATGTGGAGTATTTGCTCGATAAGTTTTCTCACAAGATGTATCTTCAGCTTAATTAAATCTGTATTTGAGTTTTTTTACACGTTTGAACGTTTTATTCACCAGTCAGGACATATTCTATACACCGATGCTAGATCTTTCCAGTTAATTTATTTGACCCTTCTGATGACCCCAACATTTGGTTCTGTAATACTATGGAAGAGTCCTCTTGTCCTTGAGTGTTTCGTATGACGTCCTCCCTGTAAAGACCTGGTCTCGGTGAGGACTGATGATAACGTTGCATCTTGCTATAACTTGTCTACGTACATTGATGTCCATGGTCATTCTCTCCCCACTGAGGTAGATCATCGTAAAATGTTGATCCAGCCTCTGTTTAAATAAGTGAGTTTGCAGTCTAGAGAAGAGGAAGCCTGATTGGATGGAATTGAAGTTGTTCAACCAATGATGCTGTTCATTGGTCATCGTTTTGGCAACTGAACACTGGCAAAGGCCTTCATTGGCTGAACTTTCCAAATGGTTTATGGTACAAATTTATGCCTGGGAGAACATGAAACTCCTCTTATTCAAACAGAGGTTAGATCAACATGTATCAACTTGACCTACCTCTGCAGGGAGGGATACTTTATGATGTAAATATTTGGATCTCAATAAAAACAATATATATGAATGATGTGTTTTTAATGCTTGTGAGTAATGTTGTCATAGCATTGTGAGATCTTAACAGTATAAATCTACTTATATTTCAACATAACCAAATCTGTGAATCATAATACTGATTTGCCACAGAGTCTGTTCACAAGATTTCAGCTCTCTAGGAAATTAGGTTCTGAGGAAGATTGAGAAAGTAGATTTCAGGGTACATGGTGGCTAACGTCAGCTATGACATCATCTACAGAAAATGTTATATCTAGAAGCATAACAAATTTGGTTGTATTATCTGTAAGCGTTTTGTAGACGTAGAGTAAGTCTATAATGTAAAAATGTATATAACTGCAACATCCTTATTCACAGAGCCAACAAATATATAGTAAGACATTGTAAGTATCACAAACATGACAAATGTGAAATTTATTAAAACAAACCAATTTGAATCTTACACGCAATGTGGGGCAGACAAGAAGTGTAGTTAACTGGCTTACTTCTTTAAAGAAGTTCTCTCACATCTGCATAAGGCTTTATAACGAACTGTTATCCTGTCACTAGCATGCCAGTAGCAGAAAGACAGTGCCCGAGTATTGAAGACTATGTTTGCAAAATTGTGGTGAAATAGAAAGCAAGTTTCAATGAAGATGTTTCACACAAGGTTGATATTTAGCACTTTGAAAGAGGGCAAAATATAAGTGAGCGTAGCATGGACGTCATGCTGTCGAGTGAAGTGGGATGTCTTCGTGACGACTGGTTGTGATTTGGGAATAATGCGTATTGAGGATGTGGGCAGATTGGAAAAGAAGGGGGATATGATTTGAAGGCGAGAAAGAGGTTTGAGTGGAGCTAGTTGTAGGTTTATGTAGCGGGTATGAAGGGCGACGGGGGTGAAGGAGGATGGCGATGGGTATGTGTGAGAAGTTTTCTGGAAAGCGTGACATGTTTAAAAAGCGTATGGTAGGCTGAGCCAAGGACTGAAGGGGTTACTGAGCAGCGATTGGCATATATAAGGGACACCATATATGGAATTTCTAGTAAGAAGCGTAGTAAAACTGTTCTCCATGAAGCTTTCTTACTATAAAAGCTATGAACGCGTTGACAGGCTCATTGGAAAGAGAATTTTAAGGCAAAGGCAATGGATTTTGCAATTTAACCTCAGTTCTAAAATATTAATTGCTGAATGCACACTTCTTTTTATCATTAAAATGGATCAAATCTGTCAGTGCAAATTGAACTATTTTTTCACTCAAATTGACTGAACTCACTGTGCGGCATTCATAGCTCCCGAACCATAAGTGGTAATTGTTTTCACCATCGTTTAGAGGAGAGAATTGTCTTTATTTAAATGTATCATTTGTATATGCGCGCACAAAAATAAAGAAGCGGCAAGCCTTGTGACAAGGTCCTAATCATTAGATAAATGCTCCCTCAGTAAACATTTTACAGGTATTCATGGTAAAAGACGACTTAAAACAAAGTTCAATTCTCTTTGAAAGAAATAAGCGCCGGGTCTCCAATAAGCCCTGGGCCTCTATTAAGCGTCGGGGGGTAAAGAGGTGCTGAAAAATAAGCGCCCAGGCGCTAATTTTAGAGGAAATACGGTATCCTCTATTAATTCCACTTCTATTCCATTCTTATCTTATGAAAATATCCAGAAAATACCCTACTCCCTTTGCAATAGCCCACTACAGTGACATCATAAACAATTGATTATGACATCATAGACATAATATGGAACTCACACTGAAATAATCCTTGCTACCTTATTTGTAATGAATGAAATATATCCCTGCTTATGACTCACCCTATTGGTAATAAAACCAGTAATGTTTTAAATTCTCAATCAAATTTTTTAATATTTCCGTGACTTTAGAGGGGCAGTAGCACGTTTTTCGGTGGAATAGGTGATGTCAGGAAAATTAAAATTTGCGGTTCCATTTGAAAGAAAATGTATTTAAACTAAATGAAGCAGTAATAATTCAAATATATAATGTAAACTTTAGCCATGCGATTCCCTTTTCTTACACAAGATGAATTAAAGGTGTTCACAAAAAAAGGCCGCCAATGTATTTTATAATGAATCCTCATACTTTGTTCTCTGACTATGAATGATTGGCCTGAGTAATGAGATTTTTGACACTGTCAAAATAATACATTTAGCATTAACTTACAACTATCAGTGAAAATTCTAAAATATAAAATTATCAAAAAACGTGCTACTGCCCCTTTAAAGATAACTGAGTACCAATATCTTCTTACAATTTCCTCAACCTGTATCAAAGACCTTAGGTCTAATCTAAGGACAAAAAAGACAGTCCAAGCAAGACTCCCTGTAGGACCCTATCATACGTAGAATTTCTCCCTTCATTAATATCCTCCACAACCATCCCTCCTCGCTGTAATTGGACGATATAGTGTTGCTAATGGTTTCCTCGTCCATTTTCTTATTTTGTCCGAGCGGCTTATGTTTCAATTCCAATCATCGGAACAATGAAGACTACTTAATTAAACACTGTTATTGTGTTGGGATGTGTTTCATGTCATCGCAGGAATAAGTCAAGTTTGAACGGAGAATGTTGAAGTCCCAATTATCTTGTAATCAAACCTATATATCTCTCTGATCTCCGACTTTGTTGGTAGACCTTATTATTGTGTACATTAATTGGAAATAATGATTAAGTCTTTGTTTATGTCTCTTCCGATTCTTTATGTAATAAGCTTAGACAAGAGTTTCATAAGATGGTAAGTTTCAAGCTGTCTATCTACTTTTTTCTTTACATTTACACATTCTCTCAAATCATGTATTAAATGCTTATCATAGAAATAGTTTCAATTGTAAAACAATACAAATTTTAGGATCAGGCAACAAAAGCTTTTTCAATACTATTATTTAATGAAATATTTTCATACCCCCAGACCAATGGTCGGGTCGAGCGTTATAATATATGGTAATAAAACGATTCCGTCCGTCCGAGGAAATTTTTTGTCCGACGTATGACGGAAAAACTATTCATCCGATTGTTTTCAAATTTTACACATGTCTTCTACTCTTCTTGGAGGGGTGCAGTGTCAAATAACAACCAATTTTGTTAAGTTTTGAATTTTTAACAAAATATCCATGTCTTGTACTTAGCCGCTTTCCATTATCAGAATTTATCTGACCAATTGCAGTAAAACTTCTCATCTGACACACTTCAAATGTTGCACATGTCTTCTACCCTAATAAGAGGGGTGCAGTGCCAAATTAGTACAATCATTGTTTAAAAAATTGTTTTCAAATTTTCATATTTTGTACATGGAGTTTTTTGATATCACAATTTGACTGACAGATTTCAGAATTCATCTAATTCTTTTCATTTCTTTTTGAATGGGTGTCAAATTCTGTATACCTTCATTTTATGATCAACTTTGGCCCAGAAAAAATGTTGGGTTTAAAGTTATTATCATCATTGAACACTTGACAAATGTCATCGAATACCAGAGGAATAAGGATAAAGCAATGATGTTGGTTCTCACAACAGGTTTTTCAAATGGTCGCACTTCGAGAGCACAATTGTCCAGCAGTTTATAAGTACCGTATTTCCTCTAATAAGCGCCGGGTCTCCAATAAGCTTTATTTATTTACATGTATCATTTGTATATGCGCGCACAAACATAAAGAAGCGGCAAGCGTTGTGACAAGTGTCGAAAATTTTATTTTTTACCACAAAATGAGTGACGGTACCCACCTAGCGGCATCCATATCTCACGAACCATGAGAGATAATTTCATAATGTTTTCACCATCGTTTAGAGGAGAGAATTGTCTTTATTTACATGTATCATTTGTATATGCGCGCACAAACATAAAGAAGCGGCAAGCGTTGTGACAAGTGTCGAAAATTTTATTTTTTACCACAAAATGAGTGACGGTACCCACCTAGCGGCATCCATATCTCACGAACCATGAGAGATAATTTCATAATGTTTTCACCATCGTTTAGAGGAGAGAATTGTCTTTATTTACATGTATCATTTGTATATGCGCGCACAAACATAAAGAAGCGGCAAGCGTTGTGACAAGTGTCGAAAATTTTATTTTTTACCACAAAATGAGTGACGGTACCCACCTAGCGGCATCCATATCTCACGAACCATGAGAGATAATTTCATAATGTTTTCACCATCGTTTAGAGGAGAGAATTGTCTTTATTTACATGTATCATTTGTTTATGCGCGCACAATGATAAAGAAGCGGCAGCGATGCGCGGAATAAATGACATCGTCCATCCGCGCTACTTGCGCGCCGGCGTTCGCTAATTGAACTTGTATTTAACTCGCGCACCTTGCGGCACTCATATCTCACGAACCATTAGAGATATTTTTATAATTTTTATATCAACTTGTAGAGAAAAGAATTGTCTTTATTTCCATGTATCATATGTCTAAGCGCGGACACGAATAAAGAAGCGGTGCGCGCTCTACTTGCGCTCCGGCGTTCGCTAATTGAACTTGTATTTAACTCGCGCACCTTGCGGCACTCATATCTCACGAACCATTAGAGATATTTTTATAATTTTTATATCAACTTGTAGAGAAAAGAATTGTCTTTATTTCCATGTATCATATGTCTATGCGCGGACAGGAATCAAGAAGCGGCTAGCGAAATATAAGCGATCGTTCACACGCGCTACTTGCGCTCCGGCTATCGCTATTATAACTTGCGCACCTTGCGGCATTCATATCTCACGAACCATTAGAGATAATTTTATAATTTTTATATCAACTTGTAGAGAAAAGAATTGTCTTTATTTCCATGTATCATTTGTCTATGCGCGCACAGAAATGAAGAAGCGGTGCGCGCTCTACTTGCGCACAAAAATAAAGAAGCGGTAAGCGGAAATAAAGACTTTTTTTTTATGACTGTGGGAAAAAAAATATGAGGCGCATCGTAATGTTTTTTTTATATATTTAAAGAGGCACAGTGTATCTAGAATTCCATGTAAAAAGAATTATTGTGTGTGCATAAATAAACATTTTACAAGGCTCTAAATAAAAATCCGGGATCCGCGAAATAGATACACCAATTGTTGTAAAAGACACGGGACTCGCTACATAAAAATATTCAGTGAGCGGTGCAATCAGGATATAACGGTGGCTGGCACCGGACAAAACAATGTCGCCACGGGGGCTAGTTGAGCAAAAATATATAGCCGCATCGTAAGGGTTAACTATGCCATTATGTCGCCCGCTGTTTCGTTCATTTTGGTGAATTATCTAATATATATATATATAATATTGTTTCTAAAGCAAGCTATAGTCTGTAAATGACCTGTAATCTCAGTACCATCTGTTGAAAACATTGTTTAATGTACAATAATTTTATATCTATAAGTCCTCTACTATTCCTAACTTATATGATTTAATAATTCATAAAATAATTGAAAAAGAACTTGGTTTCCTTTAAGTTTACCGACATAAATGTGTGTTACAAACTACCATTCTTACGAGTTCATTCATAACTTCTTTTGTCAATTTCAGAGTTGTTAAGTCAAGTGAAAAGAGCTTTGCAGGTTCATTGTCACACGCATTACTGAGAGGGATCTAAGCTATAGTAGGCTTCGAAATGTATTGGAAATATGCAAATTGTGGGCAGTTTTACCTGAACAAAGGCAATTTAAAGTATATTTTTGGCCTAGCTGGGAAAAATTGAGTTATTTGAACATCATGATCTGTAGGAATAACTTGCATTAGTCGAGTAATATAAAAATAAAAGCCAAAAACCTTTTTATTCTATTTCCAAGACAGTACTTTAGTTGCTGTCGAAGTTGATACCCATCCGACGCAATTGCAGTAGAGACACGTAAAACCTACACATAAAATAATGATGTCACTGAAAGAGGGTTTGTTAAAAGGTGTAACACTATTGCAGAGGGTATTGTACTTTTGATGTTAAATTAAGTATTATTATCCCCCGGCAATTAGTGCGGTTTATGCTCCATCCGTGCATTCGTCCGGCAGAGGGGACAGCTTTTCTCAGAAACTATTTAAGATACGCTAACCAAACTTGCTGTGTGTCTTCATTGTATCAATACCTTGATAGAGTTCGAAAATCAGAACCGCAAAATTATTTTTGGCGGAGTTATTGCCCTTGTTATTATTATTCTACGCAGTTTCTCAAAGTTCTACATATCTTTGTGACCTCATTATATCTTGTTCAATCACTTTTAGCTCATTTCTTTTTTGTGACGAAGGACATGCCAAGATTTGTGACATTAGGTTTTTTTTTAGATGGAGAAGAGGTCAGCAAGCCCGTTTAATTTAAGATATACTTAGAAGCTAAATGGATGTATTATTTGTTAATGTGAATGAAAAAGTAAAGAAACGGTGAGCGATGCGACATCTGTCGCAAATATCATTTTTTTCCCACCAAATTTGCCGATGGCCTCACAATGTTATCGCCGTCCCGGAATATTCCGTCCTTAGCATTGTAAGGGTTAATTTATGATATACTAAGAAGCTAAAACGTGCAATGCTTGCAAATCCAAAACTTTCATCAAGCTAAACCTGATGAACTACAGAATGCATTTTAAATTCTTTTCAGGTTTCATATCTCAATCATGTTCACTGTCCTTTTTGAGTGTTTATCAAAGAGCTAATTTCCATCTCGTATGACAACCAATTTTTATTAATCTTGATGTGTAATCAACACATAGAGCCCTTTCTTATCTCATAAAAATACAGAAAGAAGAAAATTATTTCATTTGAATGTCACAATGTTCCTTACTTCATTTGCTCACATGGCTTTATCAAGTAAAAAAGAAAATATCCAGCCATTTAGCTCTATGAGACCCAAGTGTACAGACATACAATATCTCAACCATTTAAAACCACTCTGAGAATGTTTTTTCTTATTGCAGATTACAACCCGTTGATGGGGTCCGGGGGCGGGGCAAGCTACCGACCGGCAAGACGGGGAGGTGCTGGGGGCGGATGAGGTTAATCTGGGGGTCTGTCACATGATCAGTCACATGATCTGTCACATGACTCGACCCTCTCTTTCTCAATGAGGCCTTTTGAAATTTTGATGATATTGAGTATTCAGCTCCGGCAGAGAATATTTATCTCATAGATTTCACTTTTGATAATTATCTTCCCTGCATTTTCTAATAATTTCTTAAGATACTTTGTTTCCCGAAAAATAAATTCATTGGTGTGATAATGTGACAATTTAAGTCCTTATGGCCTGAAGAGAAGCAATCACTTCCTTGAAAGAAGATCGGACAAGTTTGATTAATTCGGAAGAAAGTTTCAGGAAGCGATGTGTTGTTATTACCGGTATATCGCATTCCCTCTTCATCAGACCCTTTGGAGACAGATCGAGTTTTATAAGTACATCTTTTTTAGATTAAACCGCTTGTCATCAGAAATGTTCTGCTTGTAATCATTTCAAAGTAACTCTCTACTGTGAAGCCCTTAAATGTTAATTGATTCAGCTTTTGTAGGTTTATTCAGTTATTGTAAAATCGGTTGAAACTTCTTTTAAAGTTTATAATAAAAGATAATATAAAAGACAATTTTCTCTAAGAATTGGCATTTTGTTTGTATGGAATTTTGAAATAAGAAGATTGTGTAAGGCCAAGAAAAAGTTTGTTTCTGGTTTACAATTATGTAATATTTCATTAAGTTTCACAGAATTGATTCATTTGTGATTACCTTTCAAATCTCTAAAAGAAAAAAATGGAATATTTGATGACTTTTATAAACTGATGGAGGATGTTTGTCAAGTGAATATAATCTTTTAAAGTAAATTAATCATGTTGACAATTATGAAAAGTTAAGATTAATTTGTTTGATGAATTTATTTCAATGCAATGTTCTTTCCTGTTTATTATACTACTTTGAAAAATTATATTTTCGTAATCAAATCCTTGTTTAATTAGCATTGAAAACTCGTTAGATTCCAAGATGATATAATGTCAGTGTTTGTTTGTGTTTCTCAATTAAAATTGTTATCTTTACATTGAGAAATATTAAAATCCTAATAATCATCTTCCTGGTAATAGTTTGTCTCTCATTGATGCTTTCCTTAAGTATGAGTGTTTAGAATTAAACATTAGATTTTGGAAATTAAATTTTCAAAGGCCTCATTGTTAAAAATGTTCATGCAACATGATTCTCTCTTGGAAGATTATTACAGAACCAAATGTGGAGTATTTGCTCGATAAGTTTTCTCACAAGATGTATCTTCAGCTTAATTAAATCTGTATTTGAGTTTTTTTACACGTTTGAACGTTTTATTCACCAGTCAGGACATATTCTATACACCGATGCTAGATCTTTCCAGTTAATTTATTTGACCCTTCTGATGACCCCAACATTTGGTTCTGTAATACTATGGAAGAGTCCTCTTGTCCTTGAGTGTTTCGTATGACGTCCTCCCTGTAAAGACCTGGTCTCGGTGAGGACTGATGATAACGTTGCATCTTGCTATAACTTGTCTACGTACATTGATGTCCATGGTCATTCTCTCCCCACTGAGGTAGATCATCGTAAAATGTTGATCCAGCCTCTGTTTAAATAAGTGAGTTTGCAGTCTAGAGAAGAGGAAGCCTGATTGGATGGAATTGAAGTTGTTCAACCAATGATGCTGTTCATTGGTCATCGTTTTGGCAACTGAACACTGGCAAAGGCCTTCATTGGCTGAACTTTCCAAATGGTTTATGGTACAAATTTATGCCTGGGAGAACATGAAACTCCTCTTATTCAAACAGAGGTTAGATCAACATGTATCAACTTGACCTACCTCTGCAGGGAGGGATACTTTATGATGTAAATATTTGGATCTCAATAAAAACAATATATATGAATGATGTGTTTTTAATGCTTGTGAGTAATGTTGTCATAGCATTGTGAGATCTTAACAGTATAAATCTACTTATATTTCAACATAACCAAATCTGTGAATCATAATACTGATTTGCCACAGAGTCTGTTCACAAGATTTCAGCTCTCTAGGAAATTAGGTTCTGAGGAAGATTGAGAAAGTAGATTTCAGGGTACATGGTGGCTAACGTCAGCTATGACATCATCTACAGAAAATGTTATATCTAGAAGCATAACAAATTTGGTTGTATTATCTGTAAGCGTTTTGTAGACGTAGAGTAAGTCTATAATGTAAAAATGTATATAACTGCAACATCCTTATTCACAGAGCCAACAAATATATAGTAAGACATTGTAAGTATCACAAACATGACAAATGTGAAATTTATTAAAACAAACCAATTTGAATCTTACACGCAATGTGGGGCAGACAAGAAGTGTAGTTAACTGGCTTACTTCTTTAAAGAAGTTCTCTCACATCTGCATAAGGCTTTATAACGAACTGTTATCCTGTCACTAGCATGCCAGTAGCAGAAAGACAGTGCCCGAGTATTGAAGACTATGTTTGCAAAATTGTGGTGAAATAGAAAGCAAGTTTCAATGAAGATGTTTCACACAAGGTTGATATTTAGCACTTTGAAAGAGGGCAAAATATAAGTGAGCGTAGCATGGACGTCATGCTGTCGAGTGAAGTGGGATGTCTTCGTGACGACTGGTTGTGATTTGGGAATAATGCGTATTGAGGATGTGGGCAGATTGGAAAAGAAGGGGGATATGATTTGAAGGCGAGAAAGAGGTTTGAGTGGAGCTAGTTGTAGGTTTATGTAGCGGGTATGAAGGGCGACGGGGGTGAAGGAGGATGGCGATGGGTATGTGTGAGAAGTTTTCTGGAAAGCGTGACATGTTTAAAAAGCGTATGGTAGGCTGAGCCAAGGACTGAAGGGGTTACTGAGCAGCGATTGGCATATATAAGGGACACCATATATGGAATTTCTAGTAAGAAGCGTAGTAAAACTGTTCTCCATGAAGCTTTCTTACTATAAAAGCTATGAACGCGTTGACAGGCTCATTGGAAAGAGAATTTTAAGGCAAAGGCAATGGATTTTGCAATTTAACCTCAGTTCTAAAATATTAATTGCTGAATGCACACTTCTTTTTATCATTAAAATGGATCAAATCTGTCAGTGCAAATTGAACTATTTTTTCACTCAAATTGACTGAACTCACTGTGCGGCATTCATAGCTCCCGAACCATAAGTGTTAATTGTTTTCACCATCGTTTAGAGGAGAGAATTGTCTTTATTTAAATGTATCATTTGTATATGCGCGCACAAAAATAAAGAAGCGGCAAGCCTTGTGACAAGGTCCTAATCATTAGATAAATGCTCCCTCAGTAAACATTTTACAGGTATTCATGGTAAAAGACGACTTAAAACAAAGTTCAATTCTCTTTGAAAGAAATAAGCGCCGGGTCTCCAATAAGCCCTGGGCCTCTAATAAGCGTCGGGGGGTAAAGAGGTGCTGAAAAATAAGCGCCCAGGCGCTAATTTTAGAGGAAATACGGTATCCTCTATTAATTCCACTTCTATTCCATTCTTATCTTATGAAAATATCCAGAAAATACCCTACTCCCTTTGCAATAGCCCACTACAGTGACATCATAAACAATTGATTATGACATCATAGACATAATATGGAACTCACACTGAAATAATCCTTGCTACCTTATTTGTAATGAATGAAATATATCCCTGCTTATGACTCACCCTATTGGTAATAAAACCAGTAATGTTTTAAATTCTCAATCAAATTTTTTAATATTTCCGTGACTTTAGAGGGGCAGTAGCACGTTTTTCGGTGGAATAGGTGATGTCAGGAAAATTAAAATTTGCGGTTCCATTTGAAAGAAAATGTATTTAAACTAAATGAAGCAGTAATAATTCAAATATATAATGTAAACTTTAGCCATGCGATTCCCTTTTCTTACACAAGATGAATTAAAGGTGTTCACAAAAAATGGCCGCCAATGTATTTTATAATGAATCCTCATACTTTGTTCTCTGACTATGAATGATTGGCCTGTGTAATGAGATTTCTGACACTGTCAAAATAATACATTAGGCATTAACTTACAACTATCAGTGAAAATTCTAAAATATAAAATTATCAAAAAACGTGCTACTGCCCCTTTAAAGATAACTGAGTACCAATATCTTCTTACAATTTCCTCAACCTGTATCAAAGACCTGAGGTCTAATCTAAGGACAAAAAAGACAGTCCAAGCAAGACTCCCTGTAGGACCCTATCATACGTAGAATTTCTCCCTTCATTAATATCCTCCACAACCATCCCTCCTCGCTGTAATTGGACGATATAGTGTTGCTAATGGTTTCCTCGTCCATTTTCTTATTTTGTCCGAGCGGCTTATGTTTCAATTCCAATCATCGGAACAATGAAGACTACTTAATTAAACACTGTTATTGTGTTGGGATGTGTTTCATGTCATCGCAGGAATAAGTCAAGTTTGAACGGAGAATGTTGAAGTCCCAATTATCTTGTAATCAAACCTATATATCTCTCTGATCTCCGACTTTGTTGGTAGACCTTATTATTGTGTACATTAATTGGAAATAATGATTAAGTCTTTGTTTATGTCTCTTCCGATTCTTTATGTAATAAGCTTAGACAAGAGTTTCATAAGATGGTAAGTTTCAAGCTGTCTATCTACTTTTTTCTTTACATTTACACATTCTCTCAAATCAGAGTATTAAATGCTTATCATAGAAATAGTTTCAATTGTAAAACAATACAAATTTTAGGATCAGGCAACAAAAGCTTTTTCAATACTATTATTTAATGAAATATTTTCATACCCCCAGACCAATGGTCGGGTCGAGCGTTATAATATATGGTAATAAAACGATTCCGTCCGTCCGAGGAAATTTTTTGTCCGACGTATGACGGAAAAACTATTCATCCGATTGTTTTCAAATTTTACACATGTCTTCTACTCTTCTTGGAGGGGTGCAGTGTCAAATTACAACCAATTTTGTTAAGTTTTGAATTTTTAACAAAATATCCATGTCTTGTACTTAGCCGCTTTCCATTATCAGAATTTATCTGACCAATTGCAGTAAAACTTCTCATCTGACACACTTCAAATGTTGCACATGTCTTCTACCCTAATAAGAGGGGTGCAGTGCCAAATTAGTACAATCATTGTTTAAAAAATTGTTTTCAAATTTTCATATTTTGTACATGGAGTTTTTTGATATCACAATTTGACTGACAGATTTCAGAATTCATCTAATTCTTTTCATTTCTTTTTGAATGGGTGTCAAATTCTGTATACCTTCATTTTATGATCAACTTTGGCCCAGAAAAAATGTTGGGTTTAAAGTTATTATCATCATTGAACACTTGACAAATGTCATCGAATACCAGAGGAATAAGGATAAAGCAATGATGTTGGTTCTCACAACAGGTTTATCAAATGGTCGCACTTCGAGAGCACAATTGTCCAGCAGTTTATAAGTACCGTATTTCCTCTAATAAGCGCCGGGTCTCCAATAAGCTTTATTTATTTACATGTATCATTTGTATATGCGCGCACAAACATAAAGAAGCGGCAAGCGTTGTGACAAGTGTCGAAAATTTTATTTTTTACCACAAAATGAGTGACGGTACCCACCTAGCGGCATCCATATCTCACGAACCATGAGAGATAATTTCATAATGTTTTCACCATCGTTTAGAGGAGGGAATTGTCTTTATTTACATGTATCATTTGTATATGCGCGCACAAACATAAAGAAGCGGCAAGCGTTGTGACAAGTGTCGAAAATTTTATTTTTTACCACAAAATGAGTGACGGTACCCACCTAGCGGCATCCATATCTCACGAACCATGAGAGATAATTTCATAATGTTTTCACCATCGTTTAGAGGAGAGAATTGTCTTTATTTACATGTATCATTTGTATATGCGCGCACAAACATAAAGAAGCGGCAAGCGTTGTGACAAGTGTCGAAAATTTTATTTTTTACCACAAAATGAGTGACGGTACCCACCTAGCGGCATCCATATCTCACGAACCATGAGAGATAATTTCATAATGTTTTCACCATCGTTTAGAGGAGAGAATTGTCTTTATTTACATGTATCATTTGTTTATGCGCGCACAATGATAAAGAAGCGGCAGCGATGCGCGGAATAAATGACATCGTCCATCCGCGCTACTTGCGCGCCGGCATTCGCTAATTGAACTTTTATTTAACTCGCGCAACTTGCGGCACTCATATCTCACGAACCATTAGAGATATTTTTATAATTTTTATATCAACTTGTAGAGAAAAGAATTGTCTTTATTTCCATGTATCATATGTCTAAGCGCGGACACGAATAAAGAAGCGGTGCGCGCTCTACTTGCGCTCCGGCGTTCGCTAATTGAACTTGTATTTAACTCGCGCACCTTGCGGCACTCATATCTCACGAACCATTAGAGATATTTTTATAATTTTTACATCAACTTGTAGAGAAAAGAATTGTCTTTATTTCCATGTATCATTTGTCTATGCGCGCACAGAAATGAAGAAGCGGTGCGCGCTCTACTTGCGCACAAAAATAAAGAAGCGGTAAGCGGAAATAAAGACTTTTTTTTGATGACTGTGGGAAAAAAAATATGAGGCGCATCGTAATGTTTTTTTTATATATTTAAAGAGGCACAGTGTATCTAGAATTCCATGTAAAAAGAATTATTGTGTGTGCATAAATAAACATTTTACAAGGCTCTAAATAAAAATCCGGGATCCGCGAAATAGATACAACAATTGTTGTAAAAGACACGGGACTCGCTACATAAAAATATTCAGTGAGCGGTGCAATCAGGATATAACGGTGGCTGGCACCGGACAAAACAATGTCGCCACGGGGGCTAGTTGAGCAAAAATATATAGCCGCATCGTAAGGGTTAACTATGCCATTATGTCGCCCGCTGTTTCGTCCATTATGGGGAAGTATCTAATATATATATATAATATTGTTTCTAAAGCAAGCTATAGTCTGTAAATGACCTGTAATCTCAGTACCATCTGTTGAAAACATTGTTTAATGTACAATAATTTTATATCTATAAGTCCTCTACTATTCCTAACTTATATGATTTAATAATTCATAAAATAATTGAAAAAGAACTTGGTTTCCTTTAAGTTTACCGACATAAATGTGTGTTACAAACTACCATTCTTACGAGTTCATTCATAACTTCTTTTGTCAATTTCAGAGTTGTTAAGTCAAGTGAAAAGAGCTTTGCAGGTTCATTGTCACACGCATTACTGAGAGGGATCTAAGCTATAGAAGGCTTCGAAATGTATTGGAAATATGCAAATTGTGGGCAGTTTTACCTGAACAAAGGCAATTTAAAGTATATTTTTGGCCTAGCTGGGAAAAATTGAGTTATTTGAACATCATGATCTGTAGGAATAACTTGCATTAGTCGAGTAATATAAAAATAAAAGCCAAAAACCTTTTTATTCTATTTCCAAGACAGTACTTTAGTTGCTGTCGAAGTTGATACCCATCCGACGCAATTGCAGTAGAGACACGTAAAACCTACACATAAAATAATGATGTCACTGAAAGAGGGTTTGTTAAAAGGTGTAACACTATTGCAGAGGGTATTGTACTTTTGTTAAATTAAGTATTATTATCCCCCGGCAATTAGTGCGGTTTATGCTCCATCCGTGCATTCGTCCGGCAGAGGGGACAGCTTTTCTCAGAAACTATTTAAGATACGCTAACCAAACTTGCTGTGTGTCTTCATTGTATCAATACCTTGATAGAGTTCGAAACTCATATCCGCAACATTATTTTTGGCGGAGTTATTGCCCTTGTTATTATTATTCTACGCAGTTTCTCAAAGTTCTACATATCTTTGTGACCTCATTATATCTTGTTCAATCACTTTTAGCTCATTTCTTTTTTGTGACGAAGGACATGCCAAGATTTGTGACATTAGGTTTTTTTTTAGATGGAGAAGAGGTCAGCAAGCCCGTTTAATTTAAGATATACTTAGAAGCTAAATGGATGTATTATTTGTTAATGTGAATGAAAAAGTAAAGAAACGGTGAGCGATGCGACATCTGTCGCAAATATCATTTTTTTCCCACCAAATTTGCCAATGGCCTCACAATGTTATCGCCGTCCCGGAATATTCCGTCCTTAGCATTGTAAGGGTTAATTTAAGATATACTAAGAAGCTAAAACGTGCAATGCTTGCAAATCCAAAACTTTCATCAAGCTAAACCTGATGAACTACAGAATGCATTTTAAATTCTTTTCAGGTTTCATATCTCAATCATGTTCACTGTCCTTTTTGAGTGTTTATCAAAGAGCTAATTTCCATCTCGTATGACAACCAATTTTTATTAATCTTGATGTGTAATCAACACATAGAGCCCTTTCTTATCTCATAAAAATACAGAAAGAAGAAAATTATTTCATTTGAATGTCACAATGTTCCTTACTTCATTTGCTCACATGGCTTTATCAAGTAAAAAAGAAAATATCCAGCCATTTAGCTCTATGAGACCCAAGTGTACAGACATACAATATCTCAACCATTTAAAACCACTCTGAGAATGTTTTTTCTTATTGCAGATTACAACCCGTTGATGGGGTCCGGGGGCGGGGCAAGCTACCGACCGGCAAGACGGGGAGGTGCTGGGGGCGGATGAGGTTAATCTGGGGGTCTGTCACATGATCAGTCACATGATCTGTCACATGACTCGACCCTCTCTTTCTCAATGAGGCCTTTTGAAATTTTGATGATATTGAGTATTCAGCTCCGGCAGAGAATATTTATCTCATAGATTTCACTTTTGATAATTATCTTCCCTGCATTTTCTAATAATTTCTTAAGATACTTTGTTTCCCGAAAAATAAATTCATTGGTGTGATAATGTGACAATTTAAGTCCTTATGGCCTGAAGAGAAGCAATCACTTCCTTGAAAGAAGATCGGACAAGTTTGATTAATTCGGAAGAAAGTTTCAGGAAGCGATGTGTTGTTATTACCGGTATATCGCATTCCCTCTTCATCAGACCCTTTGGAGACAGATCGAGTTTTATAAGTACATCTTTTTTAGATTAAACCGCTTGTCATCAGAAATGTTCTGCTTGTAATCATTTCAAAGTAACTCTCTACTGTGAAGCCCTTAAATGTTAATTGATTCAGCTTTTGTAGGTTTATTCAGTTATTGTAAAATCGGTTGAAACTTCTTTTAAAGTTTATAATAAAAGATAATATAAAAGACAATTTTCTCTAAGAATTTGCATTTTGTTTGTATGGAATTTTGAAATAAGAAGATTGTGTAAGGCCAAGAAAAAGTTTGTTTCTGGTTTACAATTATGTAATATTTCATTAAGTTTCACAGAATTGATTCATTTGTGATTACCTTTCAAATCTCTAAAAGAAAAAAATGGAATATTTGATGACTTTTATAAACTGATGGAGGATGTTTGTCAAGTGAATATAATCTATTAAAGTAAATTAATCATGTTGACAATTATGAAAAGTTAAGATTAATTTGTTTGATGAATTTATTTCAATGCAATGTTCTTTCCTGTTTATTATACTACTTTGAAAAATTATATTTTCGTAATCAAATCCTTGTTTAATTAGCATTGAAAACTCGTTAGATTCCAAGATGATATAATGTCAGTGTTTGTTTGTGTTTCTCAATTAAAATTGTTATCTTTACATTGAGAAATATTAAAATCCTAATAATCATCTTCCTGGTAATAGTTTGTCTCTCATTGATGCTTTCCTTAAGTATGAGTGTTTAGAATTAAACATTAGATTTTGGAAATTAAATTTTCAAAGGCCTCATTGTTAAAAATGTTCATGCAACATGATTCTCTCTTGGAAGATTATTACAGAACCAAATGTGGAGTATTTGCTCGATAAGTTTTCTCACAAGATGTATCTTCAGCTTAATTAAATCTGTATTTGAGTTTTTTTACACGTTTGAACGTTTTATTCACCAGTCAGGACATATTCTATACACCGATGCTAGATCTTTCCAGTTAATTTATTTGACCCTTCTGATGACCCCAACATTTGGTTCTGTAATACTATGGAAGAGTCCTCTTGTCCTTGAGTGTTTCGTATGACGTCCTCCCTGTAAAGACCTGGTCTCAGTGAGGACTGATGATAACGTTGCATCTTGCTATAACTTGTCTACGTACATTGATGTCCATGGTCATTCTCTCCCCACTGAGGTAGATCATCGTAAAATGTTGATCCAGCCTCTGTTTAAATAAGTGAGTTTGCAGTCTAGAGAAGAGGAAGCCTGATTGGATGGAATTGAAGTTGTTCAACCAATGATGCTGTTCATTGGTCATCGTTTTGGCAACTGAACACTGGCAAAGGCCTTCATTGGCTGAACTTTCCAAATGGTTTATGGTACAAATTTATGCCTGGGAGAACATGAAACTCCTCTTATTCAAACAGAGGTTAGATCAACATGTATCAACTTGACCTACCTCTGCAGGGAGGGATACTTTATGATGTAAATATTTGGATCTCAATAAAAACAATATATATGAATGATGTGTTTTTAATGCTTGTGAGTAATGTTGTCATAGCATTGTGAGATCTTAACAGTATAAATCTACTTATATTTCAACATAACCAAATCTGTGAATCATAATACTGATTTGCCACAGAGTCTGTTCACAAGATTTCAGCTCTCTAGGAAATTAGGTTCTGAGGAAGATTGAGAAAGTAGATTTCAGGGTACATGGTGGCTAACGTCAGCTATGACATCATCTACAGAAAATGTTATATCTAGAAGCATAACAAATTTGGTTGTATTATCTGTAAGCGTTTTGTAGACGTAGAGTAAGTCTATAATGTAAAAATGTATATAACTGCAACATCCTTATTCACAGAGCCAACAAATATATAGTAAGACATTGTAAGTATCACAAACATGACAAATGTGAAATTTATTAAAACAAACCAATTTGAATCTTACACGCAATGTGGGGCAGACAAGAAGTGTAGTTAACTGGCTTACTTCTTTAAAGAAGTTCTCTCACATCTGCATAAGGCTTTATAACGAACTGTTATCCTGTCACTAGCATGCCAGTAGCAGAAAGACAGTGCCCGAGTATTGAAGACTATGTTTGCAAAATTGTGGTGAAATAGAAAGCAAGTTTCAATGAAGATGTTTCACACAAGGTTGATATTTAGCACTTTGAAAGAGGGCAAAATATAAGTGAGCGTAGCATGGACGTCATGCTGTCGAGTGAAGTTGGATGTCTTCGTGACGACTGGTTGTGATTTGGGAATAATGCGTATTGAGGATGTGGGCAGATTGGAAAAGAAGGGGGATATGATTTGAAGGCGAGAAAGAGGTTTGAGTGGAGCTAGTTGTAGGTTTATGTAGCGGGTATGAAGGGCGACGGGGGTGAAGGAGGATGGCGATGGGTATGTGTGAGAAGTTTTCTGGAAAGCGTGACATGTTTAAAAAGCGTATGGTAGGCTGAGCCAAGGACTGAAGGGGTTACTGAGCAGCGATTGGCATATATAAGGGACACCATATATGGAATTTCTAGTAAGAAGCGTAGTAAAACTGTTCTCCATGAAGCTTTCTTACTATAAAAGCTATGAACGCGTTGACAGGCTCATTGGAAAGAGAATTTTAAGGCAAAGGCAATGGATTTTGCAATTTAACCTCAGTTCTAAAATATTAATTGCTGAATGCACACTTCTTTTTATCATTAAAATGGATCAAATCTGTCAGTGCAAATTGAACTATTTTTTCACTCAAATTGACTGAACTCACTGTGCGGCATTCATAGCTCCCGAACCATAAGTGGTAATTGTTTTCACCATCGTTTAGAGGAGAGAATTGTCTTTATTTAAATGTATCATTTGTATATGCGCGCACAAAAATAAAGAAGCGGCAAGCCTTGTGACAAGGTCCTAATCATTAGATAAATGCTCCCTCAGTAAACATTTTACAGGTATTCATGGTAAAAGACGACTTAAAACAAAGTTCAATTCTCTTTGAAAGAAATAAGCGCCGGGTCTCCAATAAGCCCTGGGCCTCTATTAAGCGTCGGGGGGTAAAGAGGTGCTGAAAAATAAGCGCCCAGGCGCTAATTTTAGAGGAAATACGGTATCCTCTATTAATTCCACTTCTATTCCATTCTTATCTTATGAAAATATCCAGAAAATACCCTACTCCCTTTGCAATAGCCCACTACAGTGACATCATAAACAATTGATTATGACATCATAGACATAATATGGAACTCACACTGAAATAATCCTTGCTACCTTATTTGTAATGAATGAAATATATCCCTGCTTATGACTCACCCTATTGGTAATAAAACCAGTAATGTTTTAAATTCTCAATCAAATTTTTTAATATTTCCGTGACTTTAGAGGGGCAGTAGCACGTTTTTCGGTGGAATAGGTGATGTCAGGAAAATTAAAATTTGCGGTTCCATTTGAAAGAAAATGTATTTAAACTAAATGAAGCAGTAATAATTCAAATATATAATGTAAACTTTAGCCATGCGATTCCCTTTTCTTACACAAGATGAATTAAAGGTGTTCACAAAAAAAGGCCGCCAATGTATTTTATAATGAATCCTCATACTTTGTTCTCTGACTATGAATGATTGGCCTGAGTAATGAGATTTTTGACACTGTCAAAATAATACATTTAGCATTAACTTACAACTATCAGTGAAAATTCTAAAATATAAAATTATCAAAAAACGTGCTACTGCCCCTTTAAAGATAACTGAGTACCAATATCTTCTTACAATTTCCTCAACCTGTATCAAAGACCTTAGGTCTAATCTAAGGACAAAAAAGACAGTCCAAGCAAGACTCCCTGTAGGACCCTATCATACGTAGAATTTCTCCCTTCATTAATATCCTCCACAACCATCCCTCCTCGCTGTAATTGGACGATATAGTGTTGCTAATGGTTTCCTCGTCCATTTTCTTATTTTGTCCGAGCGGCTTATGTTTCAATTCCAATCATCGGAACAATGAAGACTACTTAATTAAACACTGTTATTGTGTTGGGATGTGTTTCATGTCATCGCAGGAATAAGTCAAGTTTGAACGGAGAATGTTGAAGTCCCAATTATCTTGTAATCAAACCTATATATCTCTCTGATCTCCGACTTTGTTGGTAGACCTTATTATTGTGTACATTAATTGGAAATAATGATTAAGTCTTTGTTTATGTCTCTTCCGATTCTTTATGTAATAAGCTTAGACAAGAGTTTCATAAGATGGTAAGTTTCAAGCTGTCTATCTACTTTTTTCTTTACATTTACACATTCTCTCAAATCATGTATTAAATGCTTATCATAGAAATAGTTTCAATTGTAAAACAATACAAATTTTAGGATCAGGCAACAAAAGCTTTTTCAATACTATTATTTAATGAAATATTTTCATACCCCCAGACCAATGGTCGGGTCGAGCGTTATAATATATGGTAATAAAACGATTCCGTCCGTCCGAGGAAATTTTTTGTCCGACGTATGACGGAAAAACTATTCATCCGATTGTTTTCAAATTTTACACATGTCTTCTACTCTTCTTGGAGGGGTGCAGTGTCAAATAACAACCAATTTTGTTAAGTTTTGAATTTTTAACAAAATATCCATGTCTTGTACTTAGCCGCTTTCCATTATCAGAATTTATCTGACCAATTGCAGTAAAACTTCTCATCTGACACACTTCAAATGTTGCACATGTCTTCTACCCTAATAAGAGGGGTGCAGTGCCAAATTAGTACAATCATTGTTTAAAAAATTGTTTTCAAATTTTCATATTTTGTACATGGAGTTTTTTGATATCACAATTTGACTGACAGATTTCAGAATTCATCTAATTCTTTTCATTTCTTTTTGAATGGGTGTCAAATTCTGTATACCTTCATTTTATGATCAACTTTGGCCCAGAAAAAATGTTGGGTTTAAAGTTATTATCATCATTGAACACTTGACAAATGTCATCGAATACCAGAGGAATAAGGATAAAGCAATGATGTTGGTTCTCACAACAGGTTTTTCAAATGGTCGCACTTCGAGAGCACAATTGTCCAGCAGTTTATAAGTACCGTATTTCCTCTAATAAGCGCCGGGTCTCCAATAAGCTTTATTTATTTACATGTATCATTTGTATATGCGCGCACAAACATAAAGAAGCGGCAAGCGTTGTGACAAGTGTCGAAAATTTTATTTTTTACCACAAAATGAGTGACGGTACCCACCTAGCGGCATCCATATCTCACGAACCATGAGAGATAATTTCATAATGTTTTCACCATCGTTTAGAGGAGAGAATTGTCTTTATTTACATGTATCATTTGTATATGCGCGCACAAACATAAAGAAGCGGCAAGCGTTGTGACAAGTGTCGAAAATTTTATTTTTTACCACAAAATGAGTGACGGTACCCACCTAGCGGCATCCATATCTCACGAACCATGAGAGATAATTTCATAATGTTTTCACCATCGTTTAGAGGAGAGAATTGTCTTTATTTACATGTATCATTTGTATATGCGCGCACAAACATAAAGAAGCGGCAAGCGTTGTGACAAGTGTCGAAAATTTTATTTTTTACCACAAAATGAGTGACGGTACCCACCTAGCGGCATCCATATCTCACGAACCATGAGAGATAATTTCATAATGTTTTCACCATCGTTTAGAGGAGAGAATTGTCTTTATTTACATGTATCATTTGTTTATGCGCGCACAATGATAAAGAAGCGGCAGCGATGCGCGGAATAAATGACATCGTCCATCCGCGCTACTTGCGCGCCGGCGTTCGCTAATTGAACTTGTATTTAACTCGCGCACCTTGCGGCACTCATATCTCACGAACCATTAGAGATATTTTTATAATTTTTATATCAACTTGTAGAGAAAAGAATTGTCTTTATTTCCATGTATCATATGTCTAAGCGCGGACACGAATAAAGAAGCGGTGCGCGCTCTACTTGCGCTCCGGCGTTCGCTAATTGAACTTGTATTTAACTCGCGCACCTTGCGGCACTCATATCTCACGAACCATTAGAGATATTTTTATAATTTTTATATCAACTTGTAGAGAAAAGAATTGTCTTTATTTCCATGTATCATATGTCTATGCGCGGACAGGAATCAAGAAGCGGCTAGCGAAATATAAGCGATCGTTCACACGCGCTACTTGCGCTCCGGCTATCGCTATTATAACTTGCGCACCTTGCGGCATTCATATCTCACGAACCATTAGAGATAATTTTATAATTTTTATATCAACTTGTAGAGAAAAGAATTGTCTTTATTTCCATGTATCATTTGTCTATGCGCGCACAGAAATGAAGAAGCGGTGCGCGCTCTACTTGCGCACAAAAATAAAGAAGCGGTAAGCGGAAATAAAGACTTTTTTTTTATGACTGTGGGAAAAAAAATATGAGGCGCATCGTAATGTTTTTTTTATATATTTAAAGAGGCACAGTGTATCTAGAATTCCATGTAAAAAGAATTATTGTGTGTGCATAAATAAACATTTTACAAGGCTCTAAATAAAAATCCGGGATCCGCGAAATAGATACACCAATTGTTGTAAAAGACACGGGACTCGCTACATAAAAATATTCAGTGAGCGGTGCAATCAGGATATAACGGTGGCTGGCACCGGACAAAACAATGTCGCCACGGGGGCTAGTTGAGCAAAAATATATAGCCGCATCGTAAGGGTTAACTATGCCATTATGTCGCCCGCTGTTTCGTTCATTTTGGTGAATTATCTAATATATATATATATAATATTGTTTCTAAAGCAAGCTATAGTCTGTAAATGACCTGTAATCTCAGTACCATCTGTTGAAAACATTGTTTAATGTACAATAATTTTATATCTATAAGTCCTCTACTATTCCTAACTTATATGATTTAATAATTCATAAAATAATTGAAAAAGAACTTGGTTTCCTTTAAGTTTACCGACATAAATGTGTGTTACAAACTACCATTCTTACGAGTTCATTCATAACTTCTTTTGTCAATTTCAGAGTTGTTAAGTCAAGTGAAAAGAGCTTTGCAGGTTCATTGTCACACGCATTACTGAGAGGGATCTAAGCTATAGTAGGCTTCGAAATGTATTGGAAATATGCAAATTGTGGGCAGTTTTACCTGAACAAAGGCAATTTAAAGTATATTTTTGGCCTAGCTGGGAAAAATTGAGTTATTTGAACATCATGATCTGTAGGAATAACTTGCATTAGTCGAGTAATATAAAAATAAAAGCCAAAAACCTTTTTATTCTATTTCCAAGACAGTACTTTAGTTGCTGTCGAAGTTGATACCCATCCGACGCAATTGCAGTAGAGACACGTAAAACCTACACATAAAATAATGATGTCACTGAAAGAGGGTTTGTTAAAAGGTGTAACACTATTGCAGAGGGTATTGTACTTTTGATGTTAAATTAAGTATTATTATCCCCCGGCAATTAGTGCGGTTTATGCTCCATCCGTGCATTCGTCCGGCAGAGGGGACAGCTTTTCTCAGAAACTATTTAAGATACGCTAACCAAACTTGCTGTGTGTCTTCATTGTATCAATACCTTGATAGAGTTCGAAAATCAGAACCGCAAAATTATTTTTGGCGGAGTTATTGCCCTTGTTATTATTATTCTACGCAGTTTCTCAAAGTTCTACATATCTTTGTGACCTCATTATATCTTGTTCAATCACTTTTAGCTCATTTCTTTTTTGTGACGAAGGACATGCCAAGATTTGTGACATTAGGTTTTTTTTTAGATGGAGAAGAGGTCAGCAAGCCCGTTTAATTTAAGATATACTTAGAAGCTAAATGGATGTATTATTTGTTAATGTGAATGAAAAAGTAAAGAAACGGTGAGCGATGCGACATCTGTCGCAAATATCATTTTTTTCCCACCAAATTTGCCGATGGCCTCACAATGTTATCGCCGTCCCGGAATATTCCGTCCTTAGCATTGTAAGGGTTAATTTATGATATACTAAGAAGCTAAAACGTGCAATGCTTGCAAATCCAAAACTTTCATCAAGCTAAACCTGATGAACTACAGAATGCATTTTAAATTCTTTTCAGGTTTCATATCTCAATCATGTTCACTGTCCTTTTTGAGTGTTTATCAAAGAGCTAATTTCCATCTCGTATGACAACCAATTTTTATTAATCTTGATGTGTAATCAACACATAGAGCCCTTTCTTATCTCATAAAAATACAGAAAGAAGAAAATTATTTCATTTGAATGTCACAATGTTCCTTACTTCATTTGCTCACATGGCTTTATCAAGTAAAAAAGAAAATATCCAGCCATTTAGCTCTATGAGACCCAAGTGTACAGACATACAATATCTCAACCATTTAAAACCACTCTGAGAATGTTTTTTCTTATTGCAGATTACAACCCGTTGATGGGGTCCGGGGGCGGGGCAAGCTACCGACCGGCAAGACGGGGAGGTGCTGGGGGCGGATGAGGTTAATCTGGGGGTCTGTCACATGATCAGTCACATGATCTGTCACATGACTCGACCCTCTCTTTCTCAATGAGGCCTTTTGAAATTTTGATGATATTGAGTATTCAGCTCCGGCAGAGAATATTTATCTCATAGATTTCACTTTTGATAATTATCTTCCCTGCATTTTCTAATAATTTCTTAAGATACTTTGTTTCCCGAAAAATAAATTCATTGGTGTGATAATGTGACAATTTAAGTCCTTATGGCCTGAAGAGAAGCAATCACTTCCTTGAAAGAAGATCGGACAAGTTTGATTAATTCGGAAGAAAGTTTCAGGAAGCGATGTGTTGTTATTACCGGTATATCGCATTCCCTCTTCATCAGACCCTTTGGAGACAGATCGAGTTTTATAAGTACATCTTTTTTAGATTAAACCGCTTGTCATCAGAAATGTTCTGCTTGTAATCATTTCAAAGTAACTCTCTACTGTGAAGCCCTTAAATGTTAATTGATTCAGCTTTTGTAGGTTTATTCAGTTATTGTAAAATCGGTTGAAACTTCTTTTAAAGTTTATAATAAAAGATAATATAAAAGACAATTTTCTCTAAGAATTGGCATTTTGTTTGTATGGAATTTTGAAATAAGAAGATTGTGTAAGGCCAAGAAAAAGTTTGTTTCTGGTTTACAATTATGTAATATTTCATTAAGTTTCACAGAATTGATTCATTTGTGATTACCTTTCAAATCTCTAAAAGAAAAAAATGGAATATTTGATGACTTTTATAAACTGATGGAGGATGTTTGTCAAGTGAATATAATCTTTTAAAGTAAATTAATCATGTTGACAATTATGAAAAGTTAAGATTAATTTGTTTGATGAATTTATTTCAATGCAATGTTCTTTCCTGTTTATTATACTACTTTGAAAAATTATATTTTCGTAATCAAATCCTTGTTTAATTAGCATTGAAAACTCGTTAGATTCCAAGATGATATAATGTCAGTGTTTGTTTGTGTTTCTCAATTAAAATTGTTATCTTTACATTGAGAAATATTAAAATCCTAATAATCATCTTCCTGGTAATAGTTTGTCTCTCATTGATGCTTTCCTTAAGTATGAGTGTTTAGAATTAAACATTAGATTTTGGAAATTAAATTTTCAAAGGCCTCATTGTTAAAAATGTTCATGCAACATGATTCTCTCTTGGAAGATTATTACAGAACCAAATGTGGAGTATTTGCTCGATAAGTTTTCTCACAAGATGTATCTTCAGCTTAATTAAATCTGTATTTGAGTTTTTTTACACGTTTGAACGTTTTATTCACCAGTCAGGACATATTCTATACACCGATGCTAGATCTTTCCAGTTAATTTATTTGACCCTTCTGATGACCCCAACATTTGGTTCTGTAATACTATGGAAGAGTCCTCTTGTCCTTGAGTGTTTCGTATGACGTCCTCCCTGTAAAGACCTGGTCTCGGTGAGGACTGATGATAACGTTGCATCTTGCTATAACTTGTCTACGTACATTGATGTCCATGGTCATTCTCTCCCCACTGAGGTAGATCATCGTAAAATGTTGATCCAGCCTCTGTTTAAATAAGTGAGTTTGCAGTCTAGAGAAGAGGAAGCCTGATTGGATGGAATTGAAGTTGTTCAACCAATGATGCTGTTCATTGGTCATCGTTTTGGCAACTGAACACTGGCAAAGGCCTTCATTGGCTGAACTTTCCAAATGGTTTATGGTACAAATTTATGCCTGGGAGAACATGAAACTCCTCTTATTCAAACAGAGGTTAGATCAACATGTATCAACTTGACCTACCTCTGCAGGGAGGGATACTTTATGATGTAAATATTTGGATCTCAATAAAAACAATATATATGAATGATGTGTTTTTAATGCTTGTGAGTAATGTTGTCATAGCATTGTGAGATCTTAACAGTATAAATCTACTTATATTTCAACATAACCAAATCTGTGAATCATAATACTGATTTGCCACAGAGTCTGTTCACAAGATTTCAGCTCTCTAGGAAATTAGGTTCTGAGGAAGATTGAGAAAGTAGATTTCAGGGTACATGGTGGCTAACGTCAGCTATGACATCATCTACAGAAAATGTTATATCTAGAAGCATAACAAATTTGGTTGTATTATCTGTAAGCGTTTTGTAGACGTAGAGTAAGTCTATAATGTAAAAATGTATATAACTGCAACATCCTTATTCACAGAGCCAACAAATATATAGTAAGACATTGTAAGTATCACAAACATGACAAATGTGAAATTTATTAAAACAAACCAATTTGAATCTTACACGCAATGTGGGGCAGACAAGAAGTGTAGTTAACTGGCTTACTTCTTTAAAGAAGTTCTCTCACATCTGCATAAGGCTTTATAACGAACTGTTATCCTGTCACTAGCATGCCAGTAGCAGAAAGACAGTGCCCGAGTATTGAAGACTATGTTTGCAAAATTGTGGTGAAATAGAAAGCAAGTTTCAATGAAGATGTTTCACACAAGGTTGATATTTAGCACTTTGAAAGAGGGCAAAATATAAGTGAGCGTAGCATGGACGTCATGCTGTCGAGTGAAGTGGGATGTCTTCGTGACGACTGGTTGTGATTTGGGAATAATGCGTATTGAGGATGTGGGCAGATTGGAAAAGAAGGGGGATATGATTTGAAGGCGAGAAAGAGGTTTGAGTGGAGCTAGTTGTAGGTTTATGTAGCGGGTATGAAGGGCGACGGGGGTGAAGGAGGATGGCGATGGGTATGTGTGAGAAGTTTTCTGGAAAGCGTGACATGTTTAAAAAGCGTATGGTAGGCTGAGCCAAGGACTGAAGGGGTTACTGAGCAGCGATTGGCATATATAAGGGACACCATATATGGAATTTCTAGTAAGAAGCGTAGTAAAACTGTTCTCCATGAAGCTTTCTTACTATAAAAGCTATGAACGCGTTGACAGGCTCATTGGAAAGAGAATTTTAAGGCAAAGGCAATGGATTTTGCAATTTAACCTCAGTTCTAAAATATTAATTGCTGAATGCACACTTCTTTTTATCATTAAAATGGATCAAATCTGTCAGTGCAAATTGAACTATTTTTTCACTCAAATTGACTGAACTCACTGTGCGGCATTCATAGCTCCCGAACCATAAGTGTTAATTGTTTTCACCATCGTTTAGAGGAGAGAATTGTCTTTATTTAAATGTATCATTTGTATATGCGCGCACAAAAATAAAGAAGCGGCAAGCCTTGTGACAAGGTCCTAATCATTAGATAAATGCTCCCTCAGTAAACATTTTACAGGTATTCATGGTAAAAGACGACTTAAAACAAAGTTCAATTCTCTTTGAAAGAAATAAGCGCCGGGTCTCCAATAAGCCCTGGGCCTCTAATAAGCGTCGGGGGGTAAAGAGGTGCTGAAAAATAAGCGCCCAGGCGCTAATTTTAGAGGAAATACGGTATCCTCTATTAATTCCACTTCTATTCCATTCTTATCTTATGAAAATATCCAGAAAATACCCTACTCCCTTTGCAATAGCCCACTACAGTGACATCATAAACAATTGATTATGACATCATAGACATAATATGGAACTCACACTGAAATAATCCTTGCTACCTTATTTGTAATGAATGAAATATATCCCTGCTTATGACTCACCCTATTGGTAATAAAACCAGTAATGTTTTAAATTCTCAATCAAATTTTTTAATATTTCCGTGACTTTAGAGGGGCAGTAGCACGTTTTTCGGTGGAATAGGTGATGTCAGGAAAATTAAAATTTGCGGTTCCATTTGAAAGAAAATGTATTTAAACTAAATGAAGCAGTAATAATTCAAATATATAATGTAAACTTTAGCCATGCGATTCCCTTTTCTTACACAAGATGAATTAAAGGTGTTCACAAAAAATGGCCGCCAATGTATTTTATAATGAATCCTCATACTTTGTTCTCTGACTATGAATGATTGGCCTGTGTAATGAGATTTCTGACACTGTCAAAATAATACATTAGGCATTAACTTACAACTATCAGTGAAAATTCTAAAATATAAAATTATCAAAAAACGTGCTACTGCCCCTTTAAAGATAACTGAGTACCAATATCTTCTTACAATTTCCTCAACCTGTATCAAAGACCTGAGGTCTAATCTAAGGACAAAAAAGACAGTCCAAGCAAGACTCCCTGTAGGACCCTATCATACGTAGAATTTCTCCCTTCATTAATATCCTCCACAACCATCCCTCCTCGCTGTAATTGGACGATATAGTGTTGCTAATGGTTTCCTCGTCCATTTTCTTATTTTGTCCGAGCGGCTTATGTTTCAATTCCAATCATCGGAACAATGAAGACTACTTAATTAAACACTGTTATTGTGTTGGGATGTGTTTCATGTCATCGCAGGAATAAGTCAAGTTTGAACGGAGAATGTTGAAGTCCCAATTATCTTGTAATCAAACCTATATATCTCTCTGATCTCCGACTTTGTTGGTAGACCTTATTATTGTGTACATTAATTGGAAATAATGATTAAGTCTTTGTTTATGTCTCTTCCGATTCTTTATGTAATAAGCTTAGACAAGAGTTTCATAAGATGGTAAGTTTCAAGCTGTCTATCTACTTTTTTCTTTACATTTACACATTCTCTCAAATCAGAGTATTAAATGCTTATCATAGAAATAGTTTCAATTGTAAAACAATACAAATTTTAGGATCAGGCAACAAAAGCTTTTTCAATACTATTATTTAATGAAATATTTTCATACCCCCAGACCAATGGTCGGGTCGAGCGTTATAATATATGGTAATAAAACGATTCCGTCCGTCCGAGGAAATTTTTTGTCCGACGTATGACGGAAAAACTATTCATCCGATTGTTTTCAAATTTTACACATGTCTTCTACTCTTCTTGGAGGGGTGCAGTGTCAAATTACAACCAATTTTGTTAAGTTTTGAATTTTTAACAAAATATCCATGTCTTGTACTTAGCCGCTTTCCATTATCAGAATTTATCTGACCAATTGCAGTAAAACTTCTCATCTGACACACTTCAAATGTTGCACATGTCTTCTACCCTAATAAGAGGGGTGCAGTGCCAAATTAGTACAATCATTGTTTAAAAAATTGTTTTCAAATTTTCATATTTTGTACATGGAGTTTTTTGATATCACAATTTGACTGACAGATTTCAGAATTCATCTAATTCTTTTCATTTCTTTTTGAATGGGTGTCAAATTCTGTATACCTTCATTTTATGATCAACTTTGGCCCAGAAAAAATGTTGGGTTTAAAGTTATTATCATCATTGAACACTTGACAAATGTCATCGAATACCAGAGGAATAAGGATAAAGCAATGATGTTGGTTCTCACAACAGGTTTATCAAATGGTCGCACTTCGAGAGCACAATTGTCCAGCAGTTTATAAGTACCGTATTTCCTCTAATAAGCGCCGGGTCTCCAATAAGCTTTATTTATTTACATGTATCATTTGTATATGCGCGCACAAACATAAAGAAGCGGCAAGCGTTGTGACAAGTGTCGAAAATTTTATTTTTTACCACAAAATGAGTGACGGTACCCACCTAGCGGCATCCATATCTCACGAACCATGAGAGATAATTTCATAATGTTTTCACCATCGTTTAGAGGAGGGAATTGTCTTTATTTACATGTATCATTTGTATATGCGCGCACAAACATAAAGAAGCGGCAAGCGTTGTGACAAGTGTCGAAAATTTTATTTTTTACCACAAAATGAGTGACGGTACCCACCTAGCGGCATCCATATCTCACGAACCATGAGAGATAATTTCATAATGTTTTCACCATCGTTTAGAGGAGAGAATTGTCTTTATTTACATGTATCATTTGTATATGCGCGCACAAACATAAAGAAGCGGCAAGCGTTGTGACAAGTGTCGAAAATTTTATTTTTTACCACAAAATGAGTGACGGTACCCACCTAGCGGCATCCATATCTCACGAACCATGAGAGATAATTTCATAATGTTTTCACCATCGTTTAGAGGAGAGAATTGTCTTTATTTACATGTATCATTTGTTTATGCGCGCACAATGATAAAGAAGCGGCAGCGATGCGCGGAATAAATGACATCGTCCATCCGCGCTACTTGCGCGCCGGCATTCGCTAATTGAACTTTTATTTAACTCGCGCAACTTGCGGCACTCATATCTCACGAACCATTAGAGATATTTTTATAATTTTTATATCAACTTGTAGAGAAAAGAATTGTCTTTATTTCCATGTATCATATGTCTAAGCGCGGACACGAATAAAGAAGCGGTGCGCGCTCTACTTGCGCTCCGGCGTTCGCTAATTGAACTTGTATTTAACTCGCGCACCTTGCGGCACTCATATCTCACGAACCATTAGAGATATTTTTATAATTTTTACATCAACTTGTAGAGAAAAGAATTGTCTTTATTTCCATGTATCATTTGTCTATGCGCGCACAGAAATGAAGAAGCGGTGCGCGCTCTACTTGCGCACAAAAATAAAGAAGCGGTAAGCGGAAATAAAGACTTTTTTTTGATGACTGTGGGAAAAAAAATATGAGGCGCATCGTAATGTTTTTTTTATATATTTAAAGAGGCACAGTGTATCTAGAATTCCATGTAAAAAGAATTATTGTGTGTGCATAAATAAACATTTTACAAGGCTCTAAATAAAAATCCGGGATCCGCGAAATAGATACAACAATTGTTGTAAAAGACACGGGACTCGCTACATAAAAATATTCAGTGAGCGGTGCAATCAGGATATAACGGTGGCTGGCACCGGACAAAACAATGTCGCCACGGGGGCTAGTTGAGCAAAAATATATAGCCGCATCGTAAGGGTTAACTATGCCATTATGTCGCCCGCTGTTTCGTCCATTATGGGGAAGTATCTAATATATATATATAATATTGTTTCTAAAGCAAGCTATAGTCTGTAAATGACCTGTAATCTCAGTACCATCTGTTGAAAACATTGTTTAATGTACAATAATTTTATATCTATAAGTCCTCTACTATTCCTAACTTATATGATTTAATAATTCATAAAATAATTGAAAAAGAACTTGGTTTCCTTTAAGTTTACCGACATAAATGTGTGTTACAAACTACCATTCTTACGAGTTCATTCATAACTTCTTTTGTCAATTTCAGAGTTGTTAAGTCAAGTGAAAAGAGCTTTGCAGGTTCATTGTCACACGCATTACTGAGAGGGATCTAAGCTATAGAAGGCTTCGAAATGTATTGGAAATATGCAAATTGTGGGCAGTTTTACCTGAACAAAGGCAATTTAAAGTATATTTTTGGCCTAGCTGGGAAAAATTGAGTTATTTGAACATCATGATCTGTAGGAATAACTTGCATTAGTCGAGTAATATAAAAATAAAAGCCAAAAACCTTTTTATTCTATTTCCAAGACAGTACTTTAGTTGCTGTCGAAGTTGATACCCATCCGACGCAATTGCAGTAGAGACACGTAAAACCTACACATAAAATAATGATGTCACTGAAAGAGGGTTTGTTAAAAGGTGTAACACTATTGCAGAGGGTATTGTACTTTTGTTAAATTAAGTATTATTATCCCCCGGCAATTAGTGCGGTTTATGCTCCATCCGTGCATTCGTCCGGCAGAGGGGACAGCTTTTCTCAGAAACTATTTAAGATACGCTAACCAAACTTGCTGTGTGTCTTCATTGTATCAATACCTTGATAGAGTTCGAAACTCATATCCGCAACATTATTTTTGGCGGAGTTATTGCCCTTGTTATTATTATTCTACGCAGTTTCTCAAAGTTCTACATATCTTTGTGACCTCATTATATCTTGTTCAATCACTTTTAGCTCATTTCTTTTTTGTGACGAAGGACATGCCAAGATTTGTGACATTAGGTTTTTTTTTAGATGGAGAAGAGGTCAGCAAGCCCGTTTAATTTAAGATATACTTAGAAGCTAAATGGATGTATTATTTGTTAATGTGAATGAAAAAGTAAAGAAACGGTGAGCGATGCGACATCTGTCGCAAATATCATTTTTTTCCCACCAAATTTGCCAATGGCCTCACAATGTTATCGCCGTCCCGGAATATTCCGTCCTTAGCATTGTAAGGGTTAATTTAAGATATACTAAGAAGCTAAAACGTGCAATGCTTGCAAATCCAAAACTTTCATCAAGCTAAACCTGATGAACTACAGAATGCATTTTAAATTCTTTTCAGGTTTCATATCTCAATCATGTTCACTGTCCTTTTTGAGTGTTTATCAAAGAGCTAATTTCCATCTCGTATGACAACCAATTTTTATTAATCTTGATGTGTAATCAACACATAGAGCCCTTTCTTATCTCATAAAAATACAGAAAGAAGAAAATTATTTCATTTGAATGTCACAATGTTCCTTACTTCATTTGCTCACATGGCTTTATCAAGTAAAAAAGAAAATATCCAGCCATTTAGCTCTATGAGACCCAAGTGTACAGACATACAATATCTCAACCATTTAAAACCACTCTGAGAATGTTTTTTCTTATTGCAGATTACAACCCGTTGATGGGGTCCGGGGGCGGGGCAAGCTACCGACCGGCAAGACGGGGAGGTGCTGGGGGCGGATGAGGTTAATCTGGGGGTCTGTCACATGATCAGTCACATGATCTGTCACATGACTCGACCCTCTCTTTCTCAATGAGGCCTTTTGAAATTTTGATGATATTGAGTATTCAGCTCCGGCAGAGAATATTTATCTCATAGATTTCACTTTTGATAATTATCTTCCCTGCATTTTCTAATAATTTCTTAAGATACTTTGTTTCCCGAAAAATAAATTCATTGGTGTGATAATGTGACAATTTAAGTCCTTATGGCCTGAAGAGAAGCAATCACTTCCTTGAAAGAAGATCGGACAAGTTTGATTAATTCGGAAGAAAGTTTCAGGAAGCGATGTGTTGTTATTACCGGTATATCGCATTCCCTCTTCATCAGACCCTTTGGAGACAGATCGAGTTTTATAAGTACATCTTTTTTAGATTAAACCGCTTGTCATCAGAAATGTTCTGCTTGTAATCATTTCAAAGTAACTCTCTACTGTGAAGCCCTTAAATGTTAATTGATTCAGCTTTTGTAGGTTTATTCAGTTATTGTAAAATCGGTTGAAACTTCTTTTAAAGTTTATAATAAAAGATAATATAAAAGACAATTTTCTCTAAGAATTTGCATTTTGTTTGTATGGAATTTTGAAATAAGAAGATTGTGTAAGGCCAAGAAAAAGTTTGTTTCTGGTTTACAATTATGTAATATTTCATTAAGTTTCACAGAATTGATTCATTTGTGATTACCTTTCAAATCTCTAAAAGAAAAAAATGGAATATTTGATGACTTTTATAAACTGATGGAGGATGTTTGTCAAGTGAATATAATCTATTAAAGTAAATTAATCATGTTGACAATTATGAAAAGTTAAGATTAATTTGTTTGATGAATTTATTTCAATGCAATGTTCTTTCCTGTTTATTATACTACTTTGAAAAATTATATTTTCGTAATCAAATCCTTGTTTAATTAGCATTGAAAACTCGTTAGATTCCAAGATGATATAATGTCAGTGTTTGTTTGTGTTTCTCAATTAAAATTGTTATCTTTACATTGAGAAATATTAAAATCCTAATAATCATCTTCCTGGTAATAGTTTGTCTCTCATTGATGCTTTCCTTAAGTATGAGTGTTTAGAATTAAACATTAGATTTTGGAAATTAAATTTTCAAAGGCCTCATTGTTAAAAATGTTCATGCAACATGATTCTCTCTTGGAAGATTATTACAGAACCAAATGTGGAGTATTTGCTCGATAAGTTTTCTCACAAGATGTATCTTCAGCTTAATTAAATCTGTATTTGAGTTTTTTTACACGTTTGAACGTTTTATTCACCAGTCAGGACATATTCTATACACCGATGCTAGATCTTTCCAGTTAATTTATTTGACCCTTCTGATGACCCCAACATTTGGTTCTGTAATACTATGGAAGAGTCCTCTTGTCCTTGAGTGTTTCGTATGACGTCCTCCCTGTAAAGACCTGGTCTCAGTGAGGACTGATGATAACGTTGCATCTTGCTATAACTTGTCTACGTACATTGATGTCCATGGTCATTCTCTCCCCACTGAGGTAGATCATCGTAAAATGTTGATCCAGCCTCTGTTTAAATAAGTGAGTTTGCAGTCTAGAGAAGAGGAAGCCTGATTGGATGGAATTGAAGTTGTTCAACCAATGATGCTGTTCATTGGTCATCGTTTTGGCAACTGAACACTGGCAAAGGCCTTCATTGGCTGAACTTTCCAAATGGTTTATGGTACAAATTTATGCCTGGGAGAACATGAAACTCCTCTTATTCAAACAGAGGTTAGATCAACATGTATCAACTTGACCTACCTCTGCAGGGAGGGATACTTTATGATGTAAATATTTGGATCTCAATAAAAACAATATATATGAATGATGTGTTTTTAATGCTTGTGAGTAATGTTGTCATAGCATTGTGAGATCTTAACAGTATAAATCTACTTATATTTCAACATAACCAAATCTGTGAATCATAATACTGATTTGCCACAGAGTCTGTTCACAAGATTTCAGCTCTCTAGGAAATTAGGTTCTGAGGAAGATTGAGAAAGTAGATTTCAGGGTACATGGTGGCTAACGTCAGCTATGACATCATCTACAGAAAATGTTATATCTAGAAGCATAACAAATTTGGTTGTATTATCTGTAAGCGTTTTGTAGACGTAGAGTAAGTCTATAATGTAAAAATGTATATAACTGCAACATCCTTATTCACAGAGCCAACAAATATATAGTAAGACATTGTAAGTATCACAAACATGACAAATGTGAAATTTATTAAAACAAACCAATTTGAATCTTACACGCAATGTGGGGCAGACAAGAAGTGTAGTTAACTGGCTTACTTCTTTAAAGAAGTTCTCTCACATCTGCATAAGGCTTTATAACGAACTGTTATCCTGTCACTAGCATGCCAGTAGCAGAAAGACAGTGCCCGAGTATTGAAGACTATGTTTGCAAAATTGTGGTGAAATAGAAAGCAAGTTTCAATGAAGATGTTTCACACAAGGTTGATATTTAGCACTTTGAAAGAGGGCAAAATATAAGTGAGCGTAGCATGGACGTCATGCTGTCGAGTGAAGTTGGATGTCTTCGTGACGACTGGTTGTGATTTGGGAATAATGCGTATTGAGGATGTGGGCAGATTGGAAAAGAAGGGGGATATGATTTGAAGGCGAGAAAGAGGTTTGAGTGGAGCTAGTTGTAGGTTTATGTAGCGGGTATGAAGGGCGACGGGGGTGAAGGAGGATGGCGATGGGTATGTGTGAGAAGTTTTCTGGAAAGCGTGACATGTTTAAAAAGCGTATGGTAGGCTGAGCCAAGGACTGAAGGGGTTACTGAGCAGCGATTGGCATATATAAGGGACACCATATATGGAATTTCTAGTAAGAAGCGTAGTAAAACTGTTCTCCATGAAGCTTTCTTACTATAAAAGCTATGAACGCGTTGACAGGCTCATTGGAAAGAGAATTTTAAGGCAAAGGCAATGGATTTTGCAATTTAACCTCAGTTCTAAAATATTAATTGCTGAATGCACACTTCTTTTTATCATTAAAATGGATCAAATCTGTCAGTGCAAATTGAACTATTTTTTCACTCAAATTGACTGAACTCACTGTGCGGCATTCATAGCTCCCGAACCATAAGTGGTAATTGTTTTCACCATCGTTTAGAGGAGAGAATTGTCTTTATTTAAATGTATCATTTGTATATGCGCGCACAAAAATAAAGAAGCGGCAAGCCTTGTGACAAGGTCCTAATCATTAGATAAATGCTCCCTCAGTAAACATTTTACAGGTATTCATGGTAAAAGACGACTTAAAACAAAGTTCAATTCTCTTTGAAAGAAATAAGCGCCGGGTCTCCAATAAGCCCTGGGCCTCTATTAAGCGTCGGGGGGTAAAGAGGTGCTGAAAAATAAGCGCCCAGGCGCTAATTTTAGAGGAAATACGGTATCCTCTATTAATTCCACTTCTATTCCATTCTTATCTTATGAAAATATCCAGAAAATACCCTACTCCCTTTGCAATAGCCCACTACAGTGACATCATAAACAATTGATTATGACATCATAGACATAATATGGAACTCACACTGAAATAATCCTTGCTACCTTATTTGTAATGAATGAAATATATCCCTGCTTATGACTCACCCTATTGGTAATAAAACCAGTAATGTTTTAAATTCTCAATCAAATTTTTTAATATTTCCGTGACTTTAGAGGGGCAGTAGCACGTTTTTCGGTGGAATAGGTGATGTCAGGAAAATTAAAATTTGCGGTTCCATTTGAAAGAAAATGTATTTAAACTAAATGAAGCAGTAATAATTCAAATATATAATGTAAACTTTAGCCATGCGATTCCCTTTTCTTACACAAGATGAATTAAAGGTGTTCACAAAAAAAGGCCGCCAATGTATTTTATAATGAATCCTCATACTTTGTTCTCTGACTATGAATGATTGGCCTGAGTAATGAGATTTTTGACACTGTCAAAATAATACATTTAGCATTAACTTACAACTATCAGTGAAAATTCTAAAATATAAAATTATCAAAAAACGTGCTACTGCCCCTTTAAAGATAACTGAGTACCAATATCTTCTTACAATTTCCTCAACCTGTATCAAAGACCTTAGGTCTAATCTAAGGACAAAAAAGACAGTCCAAGCAAGACTCCCTGTAGGACCCTATCATACGTAGAATTTCTCCCTTCATTAATATCCTCCACAACCATCCCTCCTCGCTGTAATTGGACGATATAGTGTTGCTAATGGTTTCCTCGTCCATTTTCTTATTTTGTCCGAGCGGCTTATGTTTCAATTCCAATCATCGGAACAATGAAGACTACTTAATTAAACACTGTTATTGTGTTGGGATGTGTTTCATGTCATCGCAGGAATAAGTCAAGTTTGAACGGAGAATGTTGAAGTCCCAATTATCTTGTAATCAAACCTATATATCTCTCTGATCTCCGACTTTGTTGGTAGACCTTATTATTGTGTACATTAATTGGAAATAATGATTAAGTCTTTGTTTATGTCTCTTCCGATTCTTTATGTAATAAGCTTAGACAAGAGTTTCATAAGATGGTAAGTTTCAAGCTGTCTATCTACTTTTTTCTTTACATTTACACATTCTCTCAAATCATGTATTAAATGCTTATCATAGAAATAGTTTCAATTGTAAAACAATACAAATTTTAGGATCAGGCAACAAAAGCTTTTTCAATACTATTATTTAATGAAATATTTTCATACCCCCAGACCAATGGTCGGGTCGAGCGTTATAATATATGGTAATAAAACGATTCCGTCCGTCCGAGGAAATTTTTTGTCCGACGTATGACGGAAAAACTATTCATCCGATTGTTTTCAAATTTTACACATGTCTTCTACTCTTCTTGGAGGGGTGCAGTGTCAAATAACAACCAATTTTGTTAAGTTTTGAATTTTTAACAAAATATCCATGTCTTGTACTTAGCCGCTTTCCATTATCAGAATTTATCTGACCAATTGCAGTAAAACTTCTCATCTGACACACTTCAAATGTTGCACATGTCTTCTACCCTAATAAGAGGGGTGCAGTGCCAAATTAGTACAATCATTGTTTAAAAAATTGTTTTCAAATTTTCATATTTTGTACATGGAGTTTTTTGATATCACAATTTGACTGACAGATTTCAGAATTCATCTAATTCTTTTCATTTCTTTTTGAATGGGTGTCAAATTCTGTATACCTTCATTTTATGATCAACTTTGGCCCAGAAAAAATGTTGGGTTTAAAGTTATTATCATCATTGAACACTTGACAAATGTCATCGAATACCAGAGGAATAAGGATAAAGCAATGATGTTGGTTCTCACAACAGGTTTTTCAAATGGTCGCACTTCGAGAGCACAATTGTCCAGCAGTTTATAAGTACCGTATTTCCTCTAATAAGCGCCGGGTCTCCAATAAGCTTTATTTATTTACATGTATCATTTGTATATGCGCGCACAAACATAAAGAAGCGGCAAGCGTTGTGACAAGTGTCGAAAATTTTATTTTTTACCACAAAATGAGTGACGGTACCCACCTAGCGGCATCCATATCTCACGAACCATGAGAGATAATTTCATAATGTTTTCACCATCGTTTAGAGGAGAGAATTGTCTTTATTTACATGTATCATTTGTATATGCGCGCACAAACATAAAGAAGCGGCAAGCGTTGTGACAAGTGTCGAAAATTTTATTTTTTACCACAAAATGAGTGACGGTACCCACCTAGCGGCATCCATATCTCACGAACCATGAGAGATAATTTCATAATGTTTTCACCATCGTTTAGAGGAGAGAATTGTCTTTATTTACATGTATCATTTGTATATGCGCGCACAAACATAAAGAAGCGGCAAGCGTTGTGACAAGTGTCGAAAATTTTATTTTTTACCACAAAATGAGTGACGGTACCCACCTAGCGGCATCCATATCTCACGAACCATGAGAGATAATTTCATAATGTTTTCACCATCGTTTAGAGGAGAGAATTGTCTTTATTTACATGTATCATTTGTTTATGCGCGCACAATGATAAAGAAGCGGCAGCGATGCGCGGAATAAATGACATCGTCCATCCGCGCTACTTGCGCGCCGGCGTTCGCTAATTGAACTTGTATTTAACTCGCGCACCTTGCGGCACTCATATCTCACGAACCATTAGAGATATTTTTATAATTTTTATATCAACTTGTAGAGAAAAGAATTGTCTTTATTTCCATGTATCATATGTCTAAGCGCGGACACGAATAAAGAAGCGGTGCGCGCTCTACTTGCGCTCCGGCGTTCGCTAATTGAACTTGTATTTAACTCGCGCACCTTGCGGCACTCATATCTCACGAACCATTAGAGATATTTTTATAATTTTTATATCAACTTGTAGAGAAAAGAATTGTCTTTATTTCCATGTATCATATGTCTATGCGCGGACAGGAATCAAGAAGCGGCTAGCGAAATATAAGCGATCGTTCACACGCGCTACTTGCGCTCCGGCTATCGCTATTATAACTTGCGCACCTTGCGGCATTCATATCTCACGAACCATTAGAGATAATTTTATAATTTTTATATCAACTTGTAGAGAAAAGAATTGTCTTTATTTCCATGTATCATTTGTCTATGCGCGCACAGAAATGAAGAAGCGGTGCGCGCTCTACTTGCGCACAAAAATAAAGAAGCGGTAAGCGGAAATAAAGACTTTTTTTTTATGACTGTGGGAAAAAAAATATGAGGCGCATCGTAATGTTTTTTTTATATATTTAAAGAGGCACAGTGTATCTAGAATTCCATGTAAAAAGAATTATTGTGTGTGCATAAATAAACATTTTACAAGGCTCTAAATAAAAATCCGGGATCCGCGAAATAGATACACCAATTGTTGTAAAAGACACGGGACTCGCTACATAAAAATATTCAGTGAGCGGTGCAATCAGGATATAACGGTGGCTGGCACCGGACAAAACAATGTCGCCACGGGGGCTAGTTGAGCAAAAATATATAGCCGCATCGTAAGGGTTAACTATGCCATTATGTCGCCCGCTGTTTCGTTCATTTTGGTGAATTATCTAATATATATATATATAATATTGTTTCTAAAGCAAGCTATAGTCTGTAAATGACCTGTAATCTCAGTACCATCTGTTGAAAACATTGTTTAATGTACAATAATTTTATATCTATAAGTCCTCTACTATTCCTAACTTATATGATTTAATAATTCATAAAATAATTGAAAAAGAACTTGGTTTCCTTTAAGTTTACCGACATAAATGTGTGTTACAAACTACCATTCTTACGAGTTCATTCATAACTTCTTTTGTCAATTTCAGAGTTGTTAAGTCAAGTGAAAAGAGCTTTGCAGGTTCATTGTCACACGCATTACTGAGAGGGATCTAAGCTATAGTAGGCTTCGAAATGTATTGGAAATATGCAAATTGTGGGCAGTTTTACCTGAACAAAGGCAATTTAAAGTATATTTTTGGCCTAGCTGGGAAAAATTGAGTTATTTGAACATCATGATCTGTAGGAATAACTTGCATTAGTCGAGTAATATAAAAATAAAAGCCAAAAACCTTTTTATTCTATTTCCAAGACAGTACTTTAGTTGCTGTCGAAGTTGATACCCATCCGACGCAATTGCAGTAGAGACACGTAAAACCTACACATAAAATAATGATGTCACTGAAAGAGGGTTTGTTAAAAGGTGTAACACTATTGCAGAGGGTATTGTACTTTTGATGTTAAATTAAGTATTATTATCCCCCGGCAATTAGTGCGGTTTATGCTCCATCCGTGCATTCGTCCGGCAGAGGGGACAGCTTTTCTCAGAAACTATTTAAGATACGCTAACCAAACTTGCTGTGTGTCTTCATTGTATCAATACCTTGATAGAGTTCGAAAATCAGAACCGCAAAATTATTTTTGGCGGAGTTATTGCCCTTGTTATTATTATTCTACGCAGTTTCTCAAAGTTCTACATATCTTTGTGACCTCATTATATCTTGTTCAATCACTTTTAGCTCATTTCTTTTTTGTGACGAAGGACATGCCAAGATTTGTGACATTAGGTTTTTTTTTAGATGGAGAAGAGGTCAGCAAGCCCGTTTAATTTAAGATATACTTAGAAGCTAAATGGATGTATTATTTGTTAATGTGAATGAAAAAGTAAAGAAACGGTGAGCGATGCGACATCTGTCGCAAATATCATTTTTTTCCCACCAAATTTGCCGATGGCCTCACAATGTTATCGCCGTCCCGGAATATTCCGTCCTTAGCATTGTAAGGGTTAATTTATGATATACTAAGAAGCTAAAACGTGCAATGCTTGCAAATCCAAAACTTTCATCAAGCTAAACCTGATGAACTACAGAATGCATTTTAAATTCTTTTCAGGTTTCATATCTCAATCATGTTCACTGTCCTTTTTGAGTGTTTATCAAAGAGCTAATTTCCATCTCGTATGACAACCAATTTTTATTAATCTTGATGTGTAATCAACACATAGAGCCCTTTCTTATCTCATAAAAATACAGAAAGAAGAAAATTATTTCATTTGAATGTCACAATGTTCCTTACTTCATTTGCTCACATGGCTTTATCAAGTAAAAAAGAAAATATCCAGCCATTTAGCTCTATGAGACCCAAGTGTACAGACATACAATATCTCAACCATTTAAAACCACTCTGAGAATGTTTTTTCTTATTGCAGATTACAACCCGTTGATGGGGTCCGGGGGCGGGGCAAGCTACCGACCGGCAAGACGGGGAGGTGCTGGGGGCGGATGAGGTTAATCTGGGGGTCTGTCACATGATCAGTCACATGATCTGTCACATGACTCGACCCTCTCTTTCTCAATGAGGCCTTTTGAAATTTTGATGATATTGAGTATTCAGCTCCGGCAGAGAATATTTATCTCATAGATTTCACTTTTGATAATTATCTTCCCTGCATTTTCTAATAATTTCTTAAGATACTTTGTTTCCCGAAAAATAAATTCATTGGTGTGATAATGTGACAATTTAAGTCCTTATGGCCTGAAGAGAAGCAATCACTTCCTTGAAAGAAGATCGGACAAGTTTGATTAATTCGGAAGAAAGTTTCAGGAAGCGATGTGTTGTTATTACCGGTATATCGCATTCCCTCTTCATCAGACCCTTTGGAGACAGATCGAGTTTTATAAGTACATCTTTTTTAGATTAAACCGCTTGTCATCAGAAATGTTCTGCTTGTAATCATTTCAAAGTAACTCTCTACTGTGAAGCCCTTAAATGTTAATTGATTCAGCTTTTGTAGGTTTATTCAGTTATTGTAAAATCGGTTGAAACTTCTTTTAAAGTTTATAATAAAAGATAATATAAAAGACAATTTTCTCTAAGAATTGGCATTTTGTTTGTATGGAATTTTGAAATAAGAAGATTGTGTAAGGCCAAGAAAAAGTTTGTTTCTGGTTTACAATTATGTAATATTTCATTAAGTTTCACAGAATTGATTCATTTGTGATTACCTTTCAAATCTCTAAAAGAAAAAAATGGAATATTTGATGACTTTTATAAACTGATGGAGGATGTTTGTCAAGTGAATATAATCTTTTAAAGTAAATTAATCATGTTGACAATTATGAAAAGTTAAGATTAATTTGTTTGATGAATTTATTTCAATGCAATGTTCTTTCCTGTTTATTATACTACTTTGAAAAATTATATTTTCGTAATCAAATCCTTGTTTAATTAGCATTGAAAACTCGTTAGATTCCAAGATGATATAATGTCAGTGTTTGTTTGTGTTTCTCAATTAAAATTGTTATCTTTACATTGAGAAATATTAAAATCCTAATAATCATCTTCCTGGTAATAGTTTGTCTCTCATTGATGCTTTCCTTAAGTATGAGTGTTTAGAATTAAACATTAGATTTTGGAAATTAAATTTTCAAAGGCCTCATTGTTAAAAATGTTCATGCAACATGATTCTCTCTTGGAAGATTATTACAGAACCAAATGTGGAGTATTTGCTCGATAAGTTTTCTCACAAGATGTATCTTCAGCTTAATTAAATCTGTATTTGAGTTTTTTTACACGTTTGAACGTTTTATTCACCAGTCAGGACATATTCTATACACCGATGCTAGATCTTTCCAGTTAATTTATTTGACCCTTCTGATGACCCCAACATTTGGTTCTGTAATACTATGGAAGAGTCCTCTTGTCCTTGAGTGTTTCGTATGACGTCCTCCCTGTAAAGACCTGGTCTCGGTGAGGACTGATGATAACGTTGCATCTTGCTATAACTTGTCTACGTACATTGATGTCCATGGTCATTCTCTCCCCACTGAGGTAGATCATCGTAAAATGTTGATCCAGCCTCTGTTTAAATAAGTGAGTTTGCAGTCTAGAGAAGAGGAAGCCTGATTGGATGGAATTGAAGTTGTTCAACCAATGATGCTGTTCATTGGTCATCGTTTTGGCAACTGAACACTGGCAAAGGCCTTCATTGGCTGAACTTTCCAAATGGTTTATGGTACAAATTTATGCCTGGGAGAACATGAAACTCCTCTTATTCAAACAGAGGTTAGATCAACATGTATCAACTTGACCTACCTCTGCAGGGAGGGATACTTTATGATGTAAATATTTGGATCTCAATAAAAACAATATATATGAATGATGTGTTTTTAATGCTTGTGAGTAATGTTGTCATAGCATTGTGAGATCTTAACAGTATAAATCTACTTATATTTCAACATAACCAAATCTGTGAATCATAATACTGATTTGCCACAGAGTCTGTTCACAAGATTTCAGCTCTCTAGGAAATTAGGTTCTGAGGAAGATTGAGAAAGTAGATTTCAGGGTACATGGTGGCTAACGTCAGCTATGACATCATCTACAGAAAATGTTATATCTAGAAGCATAACAAATTTGGTTGTATTATCTGTAAGCGTTTTGTAGACGTAGAGTAAGTCTATAATGTAAAAATGTATATAACTGCAACATCCTTATTCACAGAGCCAACAAATATATAGTAAGACATTGTAAGTATCACAAACATGACAAATGTGAAATTTATTAAAACAAACCAATTTGAATCTTACACGCAATGTGGGGCAGACAAGAAGTGTAGTTAACTGGCTTACTTCTTTAAAGAAGTTCTCTCACATCTGCATAAGGCTTTATAACGAACTGTTATCCTGTCACTAGCATGCCAGTAGCAGAAAGACAGTGCCCGAGTATTGAAGACTATGTTTGCAAAATTGTGGTGAAATAGAAAGCAAGTTTCAATGAAGATGTTTCACACAAGGTTGATATTTAGCACTTTGAAAGAGGGCAAAATATAAGTGAGCGTAGCATGGACGTCATGCTGTCGAGTGAAGTGGGATGTCTTCGTGACGACTGGTTGTGATTTGGGAATAATGCGTATTGAGGATGTGGGCAGATTGGAAAAGAAGGGGGATATGATTTGAAGGCGAGAAAGAGGTTTGAGTGGAGCTAGTTGTAGGTTTATGTAGCGGGTATGAAGGGCGACGGGGGTGAAGGAGGATGGCGATGGGTATGTGTGAGAAGTTTTCTGGAAAGCGTGACATGTTTAAAAAGCGTATGGTAGGCTGAGCCAAGGACTGAAGGGGTTACTGAGCAGCGATTGGCATATATAAGGGACACCATATATGGAATTTCTAGTAAGAAGCGTAGTAAAACTGTTCTCCATGAAGCTTTCTTACTATAAAAGCTATGAACGCGTTGACAGGCTCATTGGAAAGAGAATTTTAAGGCAAAGGCAATGGATTTTGCAATTTAACCTCAGTTCTAAAATATTAATTGCTGAATGCACACTTCTTTTTATCATTAAAATGGATCAAATCTGTCAGTGCAAATTGAACTATTTTTTCACTCAAATTGACTGAACTCACTGTGCGGCATTCATAGCTCCCGAACCATAAGTGTTAATTGTTTTCACCATCGTTTAGAGGAGAGAATTGTCTTTATTTAAATGTATCATTTGTATATGCGCGCACAAAAATAAAGAAGCGGCAAGCCTTGTGACAAGGTCCTAATCATTAGATAAATGCTCCCTCAGTAAACATTTTACAGGTATTCATGGTAAAAGACGACTTAAAACAAAGTTCAATTCTCTTTGAAAGAAATAAGTGCCGGGTCTCCAATAAGCCCTGGGCCTCTAATAAGCGTCGGGGGGTAAAGAGGTGCTGAAAAATAAGCGCCCAGGCGCTAATTTTAGAGGAAATACGGTATCCTCTATTAATTCCACTTCTATTCCATTCTTATCTTATGAAAATATCCAGAAAATACCCTACTCCCTTTGCAATAGCCCACTACAGTGACATCATAAACAATTGATTATGACATCATAGACATAATATGGAACTCACACTGAAATAATCCTTGCTACCTTATTTGTAATGAATGAAATATATCCCTGCTTATGACTCACCCTATTGGTAATAAAACCAGTAATGTTTTAAATTCTCAATCAAATTTTTTAATATTTCCGTGACTTTAGAGGGGCAGTAGCACGTTTTTCGGTGGAATAGGTGATGTCAGGAAAATTAAAATTTGCGGTTCCATTTGAAAGAAAATGTATTTAAACTAAATGAAGCAGTAATAATTCAAATATATAATGTAAACTTTAGCCATGCGATTCCCTTTTCTTACACAAGATGAATTAAAGGTGTTCACAAAAAATGGCCGCCAATGTATTTTATAATGAATCCTCATACTTTGTTCTCTGACTATGAATGATTGGCCTGTGTAATGAGATTTCTGACACTGTCAAAATAATACATTAGGCATTAACTTACAACTATCAGTGAAAATTCTAAAATATAAAATTATCAAAAAACGTGCTACTGCCCCTTTAAAGATAACTGAGTACCAATATCTTCTTACAATTTCCTCAACCTGTATCAAAGACCTGAGGTCTAATCTAAGGACAAAAAAGACAGTCCAAGCAAGACTCCCTGTAGGACCCTATCATACGTAGAATTTCTCCCTTCATTAATATCCTCCACAACCATCCCTCCTCGCTGTAATTGGACGATATAGTGTTGCTAATGGTTTCCTCGTCCATTTTCTTATTTTGTCCGAGCGGCTTATGTTTCAATTCCAATCATCGGAACAATGAAGACTACTTAATTAAACACTGTTATTGTGTTGGGATGTGTTTCATGTCATCGCAGGAATAAGTCAAGTTTGAACGGAGAATGTTGAAGTCCCAATTATCTTGTAATCAAACCTATATATCTCTCTGATCTCCGACTTTGTTGGTAGACCTTATTATTGTGTACATTAATTGGAAATAATGATTAAGTCTTTGTTTATGTCTCTTCCGATTCTTTATGTAATAAGCTTAGACAAGAGTTTCATAAGATGGTAAGTTTCAAGCTGTCTATCTACTTTTTTCTTTACATTTACACATTCTCTCAAATCAGAGTATTAAATGCTTATCATAGAAATAGTTTCAATTGTAAAACAATACAAATTTTAGGATCAGGCAACAAAAGCTTTTTCAATACTATTATTTAATGAAATATTTTCATACCCCCAGACCAATGGTCGGGTCGAGCGTTATAATATATGGTAATAAAACGATTCCGTCCGTCCGAGGAAATTTTTTGTCCGACGTATGACGGAAAAACTATTCATCCGATTGTTTTCAAATTTTACACATGTCTTCTACTCTTCTTGGAGGGGTGCAGTGTCAAATTACAACCAATTTTGTTAAGTTTTGAATTTTTAACAAAATATCCATGTCTTGTACTTAGCCGCTTTCCATTATCAGAATTTATCTGACCAATTGCAGTAAAACTTCTCATCTGACACACTTCAAATGTTGCACATGTCTTCTACCCTAATAAGAGGGGTGCAGTGCCAAATTAGTACAATCATTGTTTAAAAAATTGTTTTCAAATTTTCATATTTTGTACATGGAGTTTTTTGATATCACAATTTGACTGACAGATTTCAGAATTCATCTAATTCTTTTCATTTCTTTTTGAATGGGTGTCAAATTCTGTATACCTTCATTTTATGATCAACTTTGGCCCAGAAAAAATGTTGGGTTTAAAGTTATTATCATCATTGAACACTTGACAAATGTCATCGAATACCAGAGGAATAAGGATAAAGCAATGATGTTGGTTCTCACAACAGGTTTATCAAATGGTCGCACTTCGAGAGCACAATTGTCCAGCAGTTTATAAGTACCGTATTTCCTCTAATAAGCGCCGGGTCTCCAATAAGCTTTATTTATTTACATGTATCATTTGTATATGCGCGCACAAACATAAAGAAGCGGCAAGCGTTGTGACAAGTGTCGAAAATTTTATTTTTTACCACAAAATGAGTGACGGTACCCACCTAGCGGCATCCATATCTCACGAACCATGAGAGATAATTTCATAATGTTTTCACCATCGTTTAGAGGAGGGAATTGTCTTTATTTACATGTATCATTTGTATATGCGCGCACAAACATAAAGAAGCGGCAAGCGTTGTGACAAGTGTCGAAAATTTTATTTTTTACCACAAAATGAGTGACGGTACCCACCTAGCGGCATCCATATCTCACGAACCATGAGAGATAATTTCATAATGTTTTCACCATCGTTTAGAGGAGAGAATTGTCTTTATTTACATGTATCATTTGTATATGCGCGCACAAACATAAAGAAGCGGCAAGCGTTGTGACAAGTGTCGAAAATTTTATTTTTTACCACAAAATGAGTGACGGTACCCACCTAGCGGCATCCATATCTCACGAACCATGAGAGATAATTTCATAATGTTTTCACCATCGTTTAGAGGAGAGAATTGTCTTTATTTACATGTATCATTTGTTTATGCGCGCACAATGATAAAGAAGCGGCAGCGATGCGCGGAATAAATGACATCGTCCATCCGCGCTACTTGCGCGCCGGCATTCGCTAATTGAACTTTTATTTAACTCGCGCAACTTGCGGCACTCATATCTCACGAACCATTAGAGATATTTTTATAATTTTTATATCAACTTGTAGAGAAAAGAATTGTCTTTATTTCCATGTATCATATGTCTAAGCGCGGACACGAATAAAGAAGCGGTGCGCGCTCTACTTGCGCTCCGGCGTTCGCTAATTGAACTTGTATTTAACTCGCGCACCTTGCGGCACTCATATCTCACGAACCATTAGAGATATTTTTATAATTTTTACATCAACTTGTAGAGAAAAGAATTGTCTTTATTTCCATGTATCATTTGTCTATGCGCGCACAGAAATGAAGAAGCGGTGCGCGCTCTACTTGCGCACAAAAATAAAGAAGCGGTAAGCGGAAATAAAGACTTTTTTTTGATGACTGTGGGAAAAAAAATATGAGGCGCATCGTAATGTTTTTTTTATATATTTAAAGAGGCACAGTGTATCTAGAATTCCATGTAAAAAGAATTATTGTGTGTGCATAAATAAACATTTTACAAGGCTCTAAATAAAAATCCGGGATCCGCGAAATAGATACAACAATTGTTGTAAAAGACACGGGACTCGCTACATAAAAATATTCAGTGAGCGGTGCAATCAGGATATAACGGTGGCTGGCACCGGACAAAACAATGTCGCCACGGGGGCTAGTTGAGCAAAAATATATAGCCGCATCGTAAGGGTTAACTATGCCATTATGTCGCCCGCTGTTTCGTCCATTATGGGGAAGTATCTAATATATATATATAATATTGTTTCTAAAGCAAGCTATAGTCTGTAAATGACCTGTAATCTCAGTACCATCTGTTGAAAACATTGTTTAATGTACAATAATTTTATATCTATAAGTCCTCTACTATTCCTAACTTATATGATTTAATAATTCATAAAATAATTGAAAAAGAACTTGGTTTCCTTTAAGTTTACCGACATAAATGTGTGTTACAAACTACCATTCTTACGAGTTCATTCATAACTTCTTTTGTCAATTTCAGAGTTGTTAAGTCAAGTGAAAAGAGCTTTGCAGGTTCATTGTCACACGCATTACTGAGAGGGATCTAAGCTATAGAAGGCTTCGAAATGTATTGGAAATATGCAAATTGTGGGCAGTTTTACCTGAACAAAGGCAATTTAAAGTATATTTTTGGCCTAGCTGGGAAAAATTGAGTTATTTGAACATCATGATCTGTAGGAATAACTTGCATTAGTCGAGTAATATAAAAATAAAAGCCAAAAACCTTTTTATTCTATTTCCAAGACAGTACTTTAGTTGCTGTCGAAGTTGATACCCATCCGACGCAATTGCAGTAGAGACACGTAAAACCTACACATAAAATAATGATGTCACTGAAAGAGGGTTTGTTAAAAGGTGTAACACTATTGCAGAGGGTATTGTACTTTTGTTAAATTAAGTATTATTATCCCCCGGCAATTAGTGCGGTTTATGCTCCATCCGTGCATTCGTCCGGCAGAGGGGACAGCTTTTCTCAGAAACTATTTAAGATACGCTAACCAAACTTGCTGTGTGTCTTCATTGTATCAATACCTTGATAGAGTTCGAAACTCATATCCGCAACATTATTTTTGGCGGAGTTATTGCCCTTGTTATTATTATTCTACGCAGTTTCTCAAAGTTCTACATATCTTTGTGACCTCATTATATCTTGTTCAATCACTTTTAGCTCATTTCTTTTTTGTGACGAAGGACATGCCAAGATTTGTGACATTAGGTTTTTTTTTAGATGGAGAAGAGGTCAGCAAGCCCGTTTAATTTAAGATATACTTAGAAGCTAAATGGATGTATTATTTGTTAATGTGAATGAAAAAGTAAAGAAACGGTGAGCGATGCGACATCTGTCGCAAATATCATTTTTTTCCCACCAAATTTGCCAATGGCCTCACAATGTTATCGCCGTCCCGGAATATTCCGTCCTTAGCATTGTAAGGGTTAATTTAAGATATACTAAGAAGCTAAAACGTGCAATGCTTGCAAATCCAAAACTTTCATCAAGCTAAACCTGATGAACTACAGAATGCATTTTAAATTCTTTTCAGGTTTCATATCTCAATCATGTTCACTGTCCTTTTTGAGTGTTTATCAAAGAGCTAATTTCCATCTCGTATGACAACCAATTTTTATTAATCTTGATGTGTAATCAACACATAGAGCCCTTTCTTATCTCATAAAAATACAGAAAGAAGAAAATTATTTCATTTGAATGTCACAATGTTCCTTACTTCATTTGCTCACATGGCTTTATCAAGTAAAAAAGAAAATATCCAGCCATTTAGCTCTATGAGACCCAAGTGTACAGACATACAATATCTCAACCATTTAAAACCACTCTGAGAATGTTTTTTCTTATTGCAGATTACAACCCGTTGATGGGGTCCGGGGGCGGGGCAAGCTACCGACCGGCAAGACGGGGAGGTGCTGGGGGCGGATGAGGTTAATCTGGGGGTCTGTCACATGATCAGTCACATGATCTGTCACATGACTCGACCCTCTCTTTCTCAATGAGGCCTTTTGAAATTTTGATGATATTGAGTATTCAGCTCCGGCAGAGAATATTTATCTCATAGATTTCACTTTTGATAATTATCTTCCCTGCATTTTCTAATAATTTCTTAAGATACTTTGTTTCCCGAAAAATAAATTCATTGGTGTGATAATGTGACAATTTAAGTCCTTATGGCCTGAAGAGAAGCAATCACTTCCTTGAAAGAAGATCGGACAAGTTTGATTAATTCGGAAGAAAGTTTCAGGAAGCGATGTGTTGTTATTACCGGTATATCGCATTCCCTCTTCATCAGACCCTTTGGAGACAGATCGAGTTTTATAAGTACATCTTTTTTAGATTAAACCGCTTGTCATCAGAAATGTTCTGCTTGTAATCATTTCAAAGTAACTCTCTACTGTGAAGCCCTTAAATGTTAATTGATTCAGCTTTTGTAGGTTTATTCAGTTATTGTAAAATCGGTTGAAACTTCTTTTAAAGTTTATAATAAAAGATAATATAAAAGACAATTTTCTCTAAGAATTTGCATTTTGTTTGTATGGAATTTTGAAATAAGAAGATTGTGTAAGGCCAAGAAAAAGTTTGTTTCTGGTTTACAATTATGTAATATTTCATTAAGTTTCACAGAATTGATTCATTTGTGATTACCTTTCAAATCTCTAAAAGAAAAAAATGGAATATTTGATGACTTTTATAAACTGATGGAGGATGTTTGTCAAGTGAATATAATCTATTAAAGTAAATTAATCATGTTGACAATTATGAAAAGTTAAGATTAATTTGTTTGATGAATTTATTTCAATGCAATGTTCTTTCCTGTTTATTATACTACTTTGAAAAATTATATTTTCGTAATCAAATCCTTGTTTAATTAGCATTGAAAACTCGTTAGATTCCAAGATGATATAATGTCAGTGTTTGTTTGTGTTTCTCAATTAAAATTGTTATCTTTACATTGAGAAATATTAAAATCCTAATAATCATCTTCCTGGTAATAGCTTGTCTCTCATTGATGCTTTCCTTAAGTATGAGTGTTTAGAATTAAACATTAGATTTTGGAAATTAAATTTTCAAAGGCCTCATTGTTAAAAATGTTCATGCAACATGATTCTCTCTTGGAAGATTATTACAGAACCAAATGTGGAGTATTTGCTCGATAAGTTTTCTCACAAGATGTATCTTCAGCTTAATTAAATCTGTATTTGAGTTTTTTTACACGTTTGAACGTTTTATTCACCAGTCAGGACATATTCTATACACCGATGCTAGATCTTTCCAGTTAATTTATTTGACCCTTCTGATGACCCCAACATTTGGTTCTGTAATACTATGGAAGAGTCCTCTTGTCCTTGAGTGTTTCGTATGACGTCCTCCCTGTAAAGACCTGGTCTCAGTGAGGACTGATGATAACGTTGCATCTTGCTATAACTTGTCTACGTACATTGATGTCCATGGTCATTCTCTCCCCACTGAGGTAGATCATCGTAAAATGTTGATCCAGCCTCTGTTTAAATAAGTGAGTTTGCAGTCTAGAGAAGAGGAAGCCTGATTGGATGGAATTGAAGTTGTTCAACCAATGATGCTGTTCATTGGTCATCGTTTTGGCAACTGAACACTGGCAAAGGCCTTCATTGGCTGAACTTTCCAAATGGTTTATGGTACAAATTTATGCCTGGGAGAACATGAAACTCCTCTTATTCAAACAGAGGTTAGATCAACATGTATCAACTTGACCTACCTCTGCAGGGAGGGATACTTTATGATGTAAATATTTGGATCTCAATAAAAACAATATATATGAATGATGTGTTTTTAATGCTTGTGAGTAATGTTGTCATAGCATTGTGAGATCTTAACAGTATAAATCTACTTATATTTCAACATAACCAAATCTGTGAATCATAATACTGATTTGCCACAGAGTCTGTTCACAAGATTTCAGCTCTCTAGGAAATTAGGTTCTGAGGAAGATTGAGAAAGTAGATTTCAGGGTACATGGTGGCTAACGTCAGCTATGACATCATCTACAGAAAATGTTATATCTAGAAGCATAACAAATTTGGTTGTATTATCTGTAAGCGTTTTGTAGACGTAGAGTAAGTCTATAATGTAAAAATGTATATAACTGCAACATCCTTATTCACAGAGCCAACAAATATATAGTAAGACATTGTAAGTATCACAAACATGACAAATGTGAAATTTATTAAAACAAACCAATTTGAATCTTACACGCAATGTGGGGCAGACAAGAAGTGTAGTTAACTGGCTTACTTCTTTAAAGAAGTTCTCTCACATCTGCATAAGGCTTTATAACGAACTGTTATCCTGTCACTAGCATGCCAGTAGCAGAAAGACAGTGCCCGAGTATTGAAGACTATGTTTGCAAAATTGTGGTGAAATAGAAAGCAAGTTTCAATGAAGATGTTTCACACAAGGTTGATATTTAGCACTTTGAAAGAGGGCAAAATATAAGTGAGCGTAGCATGGACGTCATGCTGTCGAGTGAAGTTGGATGTCTTCGTGACGACTGGTTGTGATTTGGGAATAATGCGTATTGAGGATGTGGGCAGATTGGAAAAGAAGGGGGATATGATTTGAAGGCGAGAAATAGGTTTGAGTGGAGCTAGTTGTAGGTTTATGTAGCGGGTATGAAGGGCGACGGGGGTGAAGGAGGATGGCGATGGGTATGTGTGAGAAGTTTTCTGGAAAGCGTGACATGTTTAAAAAGCGTATGGTAGGCTGAGCCAAGGACTGAAGGGGTTACTGAGCAGCGATTGGCATATATAAGGGACACCATATATGGAATTTCTAGTAAGAAGCGTAGTAAAACTGTTCTCCATGAAGCTTTCTTACTATAAAAGCTATGAACGCGTTGACAGGCTCATTGGAAAGAGAATTTTAAGGCAAAGGCAATGGATTTTGCAATTTAACCTCAGTTCTAAAATATTAATTGCTGAATGCACACTTCTTTTTATCATTAAAATGGATCAAATCTGTCAGTGCAAATTGAACTATTTTTTCACTCAAATTGACTGAACTCACTGTGCGGCATTCATAGCTCCCGAACCATAAGTGTTAATTGTTTTCACCATCGTTTAGAGGAGAGAATTGTCTTTATTTAAATGTATCATTTGTATATGCGCGCACAAAAATAAAGAAGCGGCAAGCCTTGTGACAAGGTCCTAATCATTAGATAAATGCTCCCTCAGTAAACATTTTACAGGTATTCATGGTAAAAGACGACTTAAAACAAAGTTCAATTCTCTTTGAAAGAAATAAGCGCCGGGTCTCCAATAAGCCCTGGGCCTCTAATAAGCGTCGGGGGGTAAAGAGGTGCTGAAAAATAAGCGCCCAGGCGCTAATTTTAGAGGAAATACGGTATCCTCTATTAATTCCACTTCTATTCCATTCTTATCTTATGAAAATATCCAGAAAATACCCTACTCCCTTTGCAATAGCCCACTACAGTGACATCATAAACAATTGATTATGACATCATAGACATAATATGGAACTCACACTGAAATAATCCTTGCTACCTTATTTGTAATGAATGAAATATATCCCTGCTTATGACTCACCCTATTGGTAATAAAACCAGTAATGTTTTAAATTCTCAATCAAATTTTTTAATATTTCCGTGACTTTAGAGGGGCAGTAGCACGTTTTTCGGTGGAATAGGTGATGTCAGGAAAATTAAAATTTGCGGTTCCATTTGAAAGAAAATGTATTTAAACTAAATGAAGCAGTAATAATTCAAATATATAATGTAAACTTTAGCCATGCGATTCCCTTTTCTTACACAAGATGAATTAAAGGTGTTCACAAAAAATGGCCGCCAATGTATTTTATAATGAATCCTCATACTTTGTTCTCTGACTATGAATGATTGGCCTGTGTAATGAGATTTTTGACACTGTCAAAATAATACATTAGGCATTAACTTACAACTATCAGTGAAAATTCTAAAATATAAAATTATCAAAAAACGTGCTACTGCCCCTTTAAAGATAACTGAGTACCAATATCTTCTTACAATTTCCTCAACCTGTATCAAAGACCTGAGGTCTAATCTAAGGACAAAAAAGACAGTCCAAGCAAGACTCCCTGTAGGACCCTATCATACGTAGAATTTCTCCCTTCATTAATATCCTCCACAACCATCCCTCCTCGCTGTAATTGGACGATATAGTGTTGCTAATGGTTTCCTCGTCCATTTTCTTATTTTGTCCGAGCGGCTTATGTTTCAATTCCAATCATCGGAACAATGAAGACTACTTAATTAAACACTGTTATTGTGTTGGGATGTGTTTCATGTCATCGCAGGAATAAGTCAAGTTTGAACGGAGAATGTTGAAGTCCCAATTATCTTGTAATCAAACTTATATATGTCTCTGATCTCCGACTTTGTTGGTAGACCTTATTATTGTGTACATTAATTGGAAATAATGATTAAGTCTTTGTTTATGTCTCTTCTGATTCTTTATGTAATAAGCTTAGACAAGAGTTTCATAAGATGGTAAGTTTCAAGCTGTCTATCTACTTTTTTCTTTACATTTACACATTCTCTCCAATCAGAGTATTAAACTTGTCATAGAAATATTTTCAATTGTAAAACATTGAGAAATAAACAAATTTTAGGATCAGGCAACAAAAGCTTTTTCAATACTATTATTTAATGAAATATTTTCATACCCCCAGACCAATGGTCGGGTTGAGCGTTATAATATATAGTAATAAAACGAATCCGTCCGTCCGAGGGAATTTTTTGTCCGACGTATGACGGAAAAACTATACATCCGATTGTTTTCAAATTTTACACATGTCTTCTTCTCTACTTGGAGGGGTGCAGTGTCAAATTACAACCAATTTTGTTAAGTTTTTAATTTTTAACAAAATATCCATGTCTTGTACTTAGTCGCTTTCCAGTATCAGAATTTATCTGACCAATTGCAGTAAAACTTCTCATCTGACAAACTTCAAATGTTGCACATGTCTTCTACCCTAATAAGAGGGGTGCAGTGCCAAATTACTACAATAATTGTTGAAAAAATTGTTTTCAAATATTCGTATTTTGTACATGGATGTTTTCTAATATCACAATTTGACTGACAGATTGCAAAATTCATCCAATTCTTTTCATTTCTTATGAGTGTCAAATTCTGTGTACCTTCATTTTATGATCATCTTTGGCCCAGAAAAATTTTTTGGTCGAAAGTTATTTTTACTATTGAACACATGACATATGTCATTGAATACCAGAGGATTAAGGATAAAGCAAGACGACTTAAAACAAAGTTCAATTCTCTTTGAAAGAAATAAGCGCCGGGTATTCAATTAGCGCTGGGCCTCTAATAAGCGCCAGTGGTTAAAGAGATGCTGAAAAAATAAGCGCCCAGGCGCTAATTAGAGGAAATACGGTATCCTCATTATACGGTTTGTCCACATCTGTATAAACTGACCACCGAGCTGTTCAATAGTAAAGTGGTCTTGACCTTTTCCTGTGCATTAAGCACAGCTGTTTTGCCTCAAGTCACTCATATGTATATTGACCTGAAAATTTGTTTCCAGTAGAAACATGCAACAAGACTGTCCCTTTAAATGAACTTGCGCCTGGCTGGACTGTCACAGCTGTTCAATAAGTGTAAATAATGATGTTTAAAAGGATTAGGACATTTTCTGGAAATTCAAATGAAATGGAACCGTCCCTTTAAATGAACTGATTCTAAGATTGATTCAAACAGCTGATAGATGAAGACTGAATATGTATTAAATGTAAAAGAAATATGATTTTATTCTCGGTGTGAAAAAAAATCCCTTTAAAAACAAATTGCTCCTTAAATTGTAAATACAGCTGATGAATAAAAATTAAATAATAAGGTATATAATATGAAAGAAATTGTTGGGTAATGTTTTCAATAAAATAACTTCCTATTGTTCCTGAATGGGTTAAAATTAAATAATACCAGATGTAAAAGAAAATTGATTTGTTGGGAATTTATTTTCACTCGAAAGACCCCTCCTGCCACCTGCACGGGTTGACACAACTGTTTGATGGAGTAGGATTCTTGACCTGACCGTTTACCGTATTTCCTCGAATAAACGCCGGGCCTCGAATAAACGCCGGGTCTCGAATAGACGCCGGGGGTATGGCTGTTTGACGTAAGTACACGCCGGGTCTTGAATAGACGTCGTGTCTCAAATCGACGCCGGGTGATTGGTTAATTAATTATTGCAAATAATGAAATCCCCCTTTACATCATCTATATAATATACATCTATTTCCTACTAAAAAACAAATAGACGGCGGTCTCGAATACACGCCGGGGGTAAAGGGGGTGTGAAAAAATATACGCCTGGTGTGTCTATTCGAGGAAATACGGTAATTGAAACCTCGAACTTGATGAACATGTTAACAGTATCATGTCTTCTTTTAGTGTCTCATAGGCCATTTGTGGCTCGACCCATTTTTTTATAATTTTACCATGTCTTGTATATAAAATGTTATGATGCGTGTGACACTTTAATAAAAAAAAAATACTACTACTACGACTTATAACTTTTGCAACATGTCTTGTATATAAAATGTAATGATGCGTGTGACACTTCAATAAAAAAAAATATACTACTACTACGACTTTTAACTTTTGCAACCAAGGGCTTGAGACAGGAAAGCTTTTAGTCCATTTTTTTATACAAATGGTCATTATGTGTAATCTATTATCTCTAATTTTTTTTAAAAATATTTAAAACTTTAGTTTGATATGGCTGATTTTTTTTTTTGGGATATATCATTCACTTATATATCATGCTGTGGTTGCTATATATCTTGTAAAAAATCTATGAGAATGATTAATATAACCAACATTTTGAATGAAGTCAACTTAGGTGTGAATGGTTTTGGGAATATTATTGCGTAAATAGAAAAGCCATTTTGTCAATTCAATAAGGACACTTTAGAAATTTTGGTTGAGACAGAAAACTAAATCAGTTTGACAGTACGATAAACCATCATGAACAATTGTAAGCCATCATTTAAATATAAGATATATTTGAAATTGTCAATTAAGAAGGAAATGAAATTTTTTAATTAATCGGATTTTATTTTTTTATGATACAGTTGTATAGTTTTCTCGTTTTGTATCATTAAGAGATAATTTGGCTGCAAAAAAAGAATAAGTTCTTACATCTTATTATCATGTAAGAGAAAAAAGTTTGATATTCATGTACCTACTTACAAAAGAAACAATGATGTAACCATGTTTCTAAGAACTTACAGGGACAGTAGCACGTTTTTTGATAATTTTATATTTTTTAATTTTTACTGATAATAGTAAGTTTATGATAAATGTATTATTTTGATAGTGTCAAAAATTTCATAACACAAACCAATCATCCATAGTCAGAGGACAAATTAAGTATGAAGAGATCACCTAAAATCCATTGGCGGCCATTTTGTGTGAACACCTTTCATTCATTTTGTGTAAGAAAAGGGAATCACACGGCTAAACTTTACATTATATATTTGAACTATTACTGCTCCATTTAGTTTAAGTGCATTGTCTTTCAATTGGAACCATTAATTTTCATTTTCCTGACATCACTTTATATTCCTCCTAAAAACGTGCTACTGCCCCTTTAAAAACTAGAGAACTCTTTGATGTTGACATGTACTCTGTGCTTATTATCTAGATGATGTTTTTGAAGATCTACAATATTTTTCCAATTTATCAACCAGAAAATCGTCTTTGTTTGTTACATTTCCATTTTCTCTCAACATCTAAGAAGTTTGGACCAGAAATCATAATACGTAAAATTGTTATACCGAAATATATCTTATCTTCAGGATTTACCATCTTCATCTCTGAACATTTGCTTTATCACGTTAACGTAGGAAAAGAAACAAGGAGATGATTATCGGAGGAAAGACTTTCCGTAACAGATGTTTCTGGTTTGCCTTTGGCGCTCTTTTTAATGACAGGATCATTTCTTTGGAATCTGGTTTGGAATCAAGCTTGGTTGGACGAGATCTTTCACACGAGCAGCTGATTGTTACTGTACTTCTTTCTCTTTGATATTGCTTCCTTAATTGTCTAGTTGATAAAAACCAGAAATAGAAAATCTTTTGGTTGACCTATGCTGTATATGTTTAAGGTAAGGTTCGGGGGATAGGAGTCCATTATAATTGCTTTGCAGTTATCAGATGAAACTCTTTGTTGAGTGATCTGTAAGGTACTCTAAGTGTAATCCTAACATTGGCACTAAGGTTAGAGACCCATTGTCATACATGCATGCGCTTCGGGATGAAATTAAGCTATTGAGAATATAAATACATCACCTAGTTGAAAAATCTTTCGTCGAAACTTTGATATCACATTAACATTTTTTATCAACAAAAACATATTACTTATTTCAAGCACAGTACCCCCTGTAAAATGGCCATAGCACTTAACAAACCCCGCTTTTGGTGACGTAATCATTATGCATGTAAGATTTACACCGTGTCTAAAGTACCGTAATTGCAATCGATGGGTATCAACTTTGGCAGCATTCATATCTCACGAACCATGAGAGATGGTTTCATAATTTTTTCACCATCGTTTAGAGGAGAGAATTGTCTTTATTCTCATGTATTATTTGCATATGCGCGCACAAAAATAAAGAAGCGGCAAGCGTTGTAACAAGTGTTGCAAATTTTATTTTTTACCACGAAATGATTGACGGTACCCACCTAGCGGCATCATTATCTCACGAACCATGAGAGATAATTTCATAATGTTTTCACCATCGTTTAGAGGGGAGAATTGTCTTTATTTACATGTATCATTTGTATATGCGCTCACAAAAATAAAGAAGCGGCAAGCGTTGTGACAAGTGTCGACAATTTTATTTTTTACCACAAAATGAGTGACGGTACCCACCTAGCGGCATCCATATCTCAAGAACCATGAGAGATAATTTCATAATGTTTTCACCATCGTTTAGAGGGGAGAATTGTCTTTATTTACATGTATCATTTGTATATGCGCGCACGAAAATGTAGAAGCGGCAAGCGTTGTGACAAGTGTCAAAATTGTTATTTTTTACCACGAAATGAGTGACGTTACCCACCTAGCGGCATCCATATCTCACGAACCATGAGAGATAATTTCATAATGTTTTCACCATCGTGTAGAGGGGAGAATTGTCTTTATTTGCATGTTTCATTTGTATATGCGCGCACGAACATGTAGAAGCGGCAAGCGTTGTGACAAGTGTCAAATTTTTTTTTTTTTACCACGAAATGAGTGACGTTACCCACCTAGCGGCATCCATATCTCACGAACCATGAGAGATAATTTCATAATGTTTTCACCATCGTTTAGAGGGGAGAATTGTCTTTATTTACATGTATCATTTGTATATGCGCGCACGAAAATGTAGAAGCGGCAAGCGTTGTGACAAGTGTCAAAATTGTTATTTTTTACCACGAAATGAGTGACGTTACCTACCTAGCGGCATCCATATCTCACGAACCATGAGAGATAATTTCATAATGTTTTCACCATCGTGTAGAGGGGAGAATTGTCTTATTTGCATGTATCATTTGTATATGCGCGCACGAACATGTAGAAGCGGCAAGCGTTGTGACAAGTGTCAAAAAAAATGTTTTTAACATGAAATGAGTGACGTTACCCACCTAGCGGCATCCATATCTCACGAACCATGAGAGATAATTTCATAATTTTTTCACCATCGTGTAGAGGAGAGAATTGTCTTTATTTGGATGCGTTATTTGTAAAGGTTGTAAGGTAAGAGACCAATTGTAATACATGCATGCGCTTCGGGATGAAATTAAGCTATTGAGAATATAAATACATAACCTGGTTGAAAAATCTTTCGATATCACATTAAACATTTTTATCAACAAAAACATACTTATTTCAACGCTCAAAGCACAGTACCCTCTGTAAAAAGGCCATAGCATTTTTCGGTGACGTAATCATTATGCATGTAAGATTTACATCGTGTCTAAATGACCGTAATTGCAATCGATGGGTATCAACTTTGGCAGAAAATATTAATATAAAATCAAGTCGTGTGTTTCAAGTGTTTATTTATAAACCAGAAGTTGTGAGATGTTATGAGATGTTTAATATGCCATTATATCGGCCGCTGTTTCGTTCATTTTGGTGAATTATCTAATATATATATATATATATAATATTGTTTCTAAAGCAAGCTATAGTCTGTAAATGACCTGTAATCTCAGTACCATCTGTTGAAAACATTGTTTAATGTACAATAATTTTATATCTATAAGTCCTCTACTTTTCCTAACTTATATGATTTAATAATTCATAAAATAATTGAAAAAGAACTTGGTTTCCTTTAAGTTTACTGACATAAATGTGTGTTACACACTACTATTCTTACGAGTTCATTCATAACTTCTTTTGTCAATTTCAGAGTTGTTAAGTCAAGTGAAAAGAGCTTTGCAGGTTCATTGTCACACGCATTACTGAGAGGGATCTAAGCTATAGTAGGCTTCGAAATGTATTGAAAATATGCAAATTGTGGGCAGTTTTACCTGAACAAAGGCAATTTAAAGTATATTTTTGGCCTAGCTGGGAAAAATTTAGTTATTTGAACATCATGATCTGTAGGAATAACTTGCATTAGTCGAGTAATATAAAAATAAAAGCCAAAAACCTTTTTATTTCTATTTTCAAGCTAAACCTGATGAACTACAGAATGCATTTTAAATTCTTTTCAAGTTTCATATCTCAATCATGTTCACTGTCCTTTTTGAGTGTTTATTAAAGAGCTAATTTCCATCTCGCATGACAACCAATTTTTATTAATCTTGATGTGTAATCTACACAAAGAGCCCTTTCTTATCTCATAAAAATACAGAAAGAAGAAAAGTATTTCATTTGAATGTCACAATGTTTCTTACTTCATTTGCTCACATGGCTTTATCAGGAATAAAAAGAAAATATCCAGCCATTTAGCTCTATGAGACCCAAGTGTACAGACATACAATATCTCAACCATTTAAAACCACTCTGAGAATGTTTTTTCTTATTGCAGATTACAACCCGTTGATGGGGTCCGGGGGCGGGGCAAGCTACCGACCGGCAAGACGGGGAGGTGCCGGGGGCGGATGAGGTTAATCTGGGGGTCTGTCACATGATCAGTCACATGATCTGTCACATGACTCGACCCTCTCTTTCTCAATGAGGCCTTTTGAAATGTTGATGATATTGAGTATTCAGCTCCGGCAGGGAATATTTATCTCATAGATTTCACTTTTGATAATTATCTTCCCTGCATTTTCTAATATTTTCTTAAGATCCTTTGTTTCGCGAAAAATAAATTCATTGGTGTGAAAATGTGACAATTTAAGTCCTTATGGCCTGAAGAGAAGCAATCACTTCCTTGAAAGAAGATCGGACAAGTTTGATTAATTCGGAAGAAAGTTTCAGGAAGCGATGTGTTGTTATTACCGGTATATTGCGTTCCCTCTTCATCAGACCCTTTGGAGACAGATTGAGTTTTATAAGTACATCTTTTTTAGATAAAACCGCTTGTCATCAGAAATGTTCTGCTTGTAATCATTTCAAAGTAACTCTCTACTGTGAAGCCCTTAAATGTTAATTGATTCAGTTTTTTTGTAGGTTTATTCAGTTATTGTAAAACCTGTTGAAACTTCTTTTAAAGTTTATAATAAAAGATAATATAAAAGACAAATTTATCTAAGAATTTGCATTTTGTTTGTATGGAATTTTGAAATAAGAAGAATGTGTAAGGCCAAGAAAAAGTTTGTTTTTGGTTTCCGCTTGCGTCAGTTTCAACTGACTATACATTGGTTCGACAACTTTTGATTGTTTTTCTGTTAAATTATTTGAAAATATAAACTGCTATTGTAACAATTATCCTTAAACACTTTATAAAATGTCATTGACTTTCATAGAACAAATATTTTGTTTTAGCAATCTTACGTACTTTGATATTACAATTATGTAATATTTCATTAAGTTTCACAGAATTGATTCATTTGTGATTACCCTTCAAATCTCTAAAAGAAAAAATTGGAATATTTGATGACTTTTATAAACTGATGGAGGATGTTTGTCAAGTGAATATAATCTTTTAAAGTAAATTAATCATGTTGACAATTATGAAAAGTTAAGATTAATTTGTTTGATGAATTTATTTCAATGCAATGTTCTTTCTTGTTTATTATACTACTTTGAAAAATTACATTTTCGTAATCAAATCCTTGTTTAATTAGCATTGAAAACTCGTTAGATTCCAAGATGATGTAATGTCAATGTTTGTTTGTGTTTCTCAATTAAAATTGTTATCTTTACATTGAGAAATATTAAAATCCTAATAATCATCTTCCTGGTAATAGTTTGTCTCTCATTGATGCTTTCCTTAAGTATGAGTGTTTAGAATTAAACATTAGATTTTGGAAATTAAATTTTCAAAGGCCTCATTGTTAAAAATGTTCATGCAACATGATTCTCTCTTGGAAGATTATTACAGAACCAAATGTGGAGTATTTGCTCGATAAGTTATCTCACAAGATGTATCTTCAGCTTAATTAAATCTGTATATGAGTTTTTTTTACACATTTGAACGTTTTATTCACCAGTCAGGACATATTTCATACAATGATGCTAGATCTTTCCAGTTAATGTATTTGACCCTCCTGATGACCCCAACATTTGGTTCTGTAATACTATGGAAGAGTCCTCTTGTCCTTGAGAGTTTCGTATGACGTCCTCCCTGTAAAGACCTGGTCTCGGTGAGGACTGACGATAACGTTGCATCTTGCTATAACTTGTCTATGTAAATTAATGTCCATGGTCATCCTCTCCCCACTGAGGTAGATCATCATAGAATGTTGATCCAGCCTCTGTTTAAATAAGTGAGTTTGCAGTCTAGAGAAGAGGAAGCCTGATGCAATCAGTGTTAGTTGTTCAATCAAAGATGCTGTTCAACAGTCATCATTTTGGCAACTGAACACTGGCAAAGGCCTTCTTTGACTGAACTTTCCGAATGGTTTATGGTACAAATGTATGACTGGGAGAACATGAGCAAACTCCTCTTATTCAAACAGAGGTTAGATCAACATGTTGCAACTTGACCTACCTCTGCAGGGAGGGATACTTTATGATGTAAATATTTGGATCTCAATAAAAACATATATATATGAATGATGTGTTTTTTAATGCTTTTGAGTAATGTTGTCATAGCATTGTGAGATCTTAACAGTATAAATCTACTTATATTTCAACATAACCAAATATTTGAATCTTAATACTGACTTGCCACAGAGTCTGTACACAAGATTTCAGCTCTCTAGGAAATTCGATTCTGGGGAAGATTGAGAAAGTAGGTTTCAGGGTACATGGTGGCCAACGTCAGCTATGACATCATCTACAGAAAATGTTATATCTAGAAGCATAACAAATTTGGTTGAAATATCTGTAAGCGTTTTGTAGACGTAGAGTAAGTCTATAACGAAAAAATTTATATAACTGCTACATCCTTATTCACAGAGCCAACAAATATATAGTAACACATTGTAAGTATCACAAACATGACAAATGTCAAAATACAGAACCAAATTTATCAAAACAAAGCAATTTGAATCTTATACTTGTTTTCAATTTCAAAAACCAAAGCAAAACCTAGCATTGTGAGCCGGAGCGTGTCAATGCCCGTGTTTTGCGAGAAAAGCATGCATCTCGCTTTGCAATGTAACCCTACCAATCCATGAATGAACTCATTGACGACTACTTTAGGGAGAGGTGCATAAATATAATCCTTATATTTTCAAATAGAAGAATCTCAGCATAGAGATACTGAAGGGCGGTTCAGATCTTGGAAAAGATGTGCAAGAAAAATAATGAAATATTCTTTGTGAGATATAATCATTGGGTTATTGGTTTGAAGCACACTAGAAAAGGGATGCACTGAGCCTCTCAAATTGGTTCAGTATAAAAGTAAACAAAGCCTAGTAAGCAATATTGCTAAAAACTAAGCAGTTATATCTCAAGGTGACTGCACTGACTTGATATTCCAGTGTACAATTGGGGGAAACAGGACACAGGCGCATAGCTTTTAAACAATGAAAGGGGCGCTCTTTCACACGCGTAATGATACACAAATCTTACAAAGCCATATAAGGGATTTATAATAAGAAGCGTAGTAAAAACTCTTCTTCATGTAGCGTTCTTACTATAAAAGCTATGGACACGTTGATAGGCTCGTTGGAAAGAGAATTTTAAGGCAAAGGCAATGACGTTTTGCAATTTGATCTCAGTTTTAAAATAAGTATTTTGAATACACACAAATTATTGAGATTAAAATGGATAAAATCTATCAGTGGAAAGTTTTTATATTTTTTCCCTCAAATAAACCGACGGCACTTCAAAATTGTTTATACCATTGTTTAGAGGAGAGAATTGTCTTTATTTGCATGTATCGTTTGTTTATGAGCATGAAAAAGTAAAGAAACGGTGAATGATGCGACATCTGTCACAAATATAATTTTATGCCCCCAAATTTGCCGACGGCCCCAACGTAAGTCTCAAGAGCTCCCGAACCATTGGAAATATTCAAAGTTTGTTTTCACCATCGTGTAGAGGAGAGAATTGTCTTTAGTTGGATGTATTATTTGTTAACGAGAATGAAAAAGTAAAGAAACGGTGAGCGATGCGACATCTGTCGCAAATATCAAACTTTATCTCAAAATGACTGAGGGTATACCCGCCTTTCAGCCGTAAAATATCCCGAACCAATAAAGATATCTTCATATTTTTTCACCCTTGTCACAACACTTGCCGCTTCTACATTTTCGTGCGCGCATATACAAATGATACATGTAAATAAAGACAATTCTCTCTTTTAAACGATGGTGAAAAAATTATGAAATTATCTCTCATGGTTCGTGAGATATGGATGCCGCTAGGTGGGTAACGTCACTCATTTGAGGTAAAAAATAAAATTTGCGACACTTGTCACAACGCTTGCCGCTTCTACATGTTTGTGCGCGCATATACAAATGATACATGTTAATGAAGACAATTCTCTCCTCTAAACGATGGTGAAAACATTATGAAATTATCTCTAATGGTTCGTGAGATATGAATGCCGCTAGGTGGGTAACGTCACTCATTTGAGGTAAAAAATAAAATTTAGGACACTTGTCACAACGCTTGTCGCTTCTTTATTTTTGTGCGCGCATATACAGATAATACATGTAAAAAAAGACAATTCTCTCTTTTAAACGATGGTGAAAACATTATGAAACTATCTCTAATGGTTCGTGAGATATGGATGCCGCTAGGTGGGTAACGTCACTCATTTTGTGGTAAAAAATTAAAAAAATTGACACTTGTCACAACGCTTGCCGCTTCTACATTTTCGTGCGCGCATATACAAATGATACATGTAAATAAAGACAATTCTCTCTTTTAAACGATGGTGAAAAAAATATGAAATTATCTCTTATGGTTCGTGAGATATGAATGCTGCCAAAGTTGATGCCCATCGATTGCAATTACGGTACTTTAGACACGGTGGAAATCTTACATGCATAATGATTACGTCACCAAAAGCGGGGTTTGTTAAATGCTATGGCCATTTCACATGGGGTACTGTGCTTGAAATAAGTAATATGTTTTTGTTGATAAAAAATGTTAATGTGATATCAAAATTTCGACGAAAGATTTTTCAACCAGGTGATGTATTTATATTCTCAATAGCTTAATTTCATCCCGAAGCGCATGCATGTATGACAATTGGTCTCTAATCTTAGTGCCAATGTTAGGATTACACTTAGAGTACCTTACAGATCACTCAACAAAGAGTTTCATCTGATAACTACAAAGCAATTATAATGGACTCCTATCACCCGAACCTTACCTTAAACATATACAGCATAGGTCAACCAAAAAGTTTTCTATTCCTGGTTTTTACCAACTAGACAATTAAGGAACCAATATCAAAGAGAACGAAGTACAGTAACAATCAGCTGCTCGTGTGAAAGATCTCGTCCAACCAAGCTTGATTCCAAACCAGATTCCAAAGAAATGATCCTGTCATTAAAAAGAGCGCCAATGGCAAACCAGAAACATCTGTTAAGGAAAGTCTTTCCTCCGATAATCATCTCCTTGTTTCCTTTCCTGCGTTAACGTGATAAAGCAAATGTCGAGAGATAAAAATGGTAAATCAGAAGATAAACTATATCTTGTTATAACGATTTTTCGAATTATGATTTCTAGTCCAACTTCTTAGATATTGAGAACAATTTGAACTGTTACTAACAAAAACAATTTTCTGGTTCACAAATTGGACAAATATTGTAGGTCTTCAAAAACATTCCCTAGATACTAAGCACTGAGTACATGTGGATATCAAAGATATCTCTCGTCTTTAAGTTCTCAAAAATAAACATGGCTACATCATAATATAACTTTTGTTTCTTTTGTAAGTTGGTACATATCAAACATTTTTTCTGCCATGATATTGAGATATTAGAACTTAATCTTTTTTTGCAGTCAAATTATTTCTGAATGATACAAAACCAGGTATAAACTATGTCATAAAAGAATACAACCTGATTAAATTCAAAATTTAATTTCCTTCTTAAAATATATTTTCAATTAAAGATAATGGCTTAGAATTAATCATGATGGTTTATCATATTGTCAAATTGACTTTGTTTTCTGCCTCAACCAAAATTTCTAAATTGTTATCATTGAATTGAAATAATGTTTTTAATTTGTTAATGTTAATAATTCGCAAAACCACTCACACCTCATTTGACTTATATCAAACTTTCTTTGAGAGGCATTAAGAAGCAGGTTTGATGAAGAAGAACAAGTTCTTATGGATAATCAACTTCATAATAGCATGAAATGCAAGGTTTCGGTGGTGTAGATGCTAATACCGTTATCAAGCAAGTGTTGCTAGACATGATTGTTAAAAGAGAATATAAAAATAAAGTGAGAATAGTTTATACAATTGAGCAGTTTGATATAAAAGATATACTAAGATATAAAATACTAGTTTAATACAAAGGATCCTTTCCTTAACTAGGAGTTTAGTTAGCATCGAAACCGAAACGTCGCATTTTATGCAATAAAGAAGTTTAATATCCATAAGAACCTCTTCATCTTCTTATATCAAAATGTTGTTTATATTTATCGTTCCCATAGATTTCTTTCACAATTTATTTCACAATTTCCTGAAAATGAAAAACCTTTTAAACATCATTATTTACACTTATTGAACAGCTGTGACAGTCCAGCCAGGCGCAAGTTCATTTAAAGGGACAGTCTTGTTGCATGTTTCTACTGGAAACAAATTTTCAGGTCAATATACATATGAGTGACTTGAGGCAAAACAGCTGTGCTTAATGCACAGGAAAAGTCAAGACCACTTTACTATTGAACAGCTCGGTGGTCAGTTTATACAGATGTGGACAAACTGTATAATGAGGATACTGTATTTCCTCTAATTAGCGCCCGGGCGCTTATTTTTTCAGCACCTCTTTACCCCCTGACGCTTATTAGAGGCCCAGCGCTAATTGGAGACCCGGCGCTTATTTCTTTCAAAGAGAATTGAACTTTGTTTAAGTCGTCTTCTACCATGAATACCTGTAAAATGTTTACTGAGGGAGCATTTATCTAATGATTAGGACCCGGCGGTTATTAGAGGCCTGGCGCTTATTTTCTCAACTACCTATGACCCTGGGTGCTTATTAGAGGCCCGGCCCTTATTGGAGACCCAGCACTTATTAGAGGAAATACGGTACTTATAAACTGCTGAACAATTGGATGAATTCTACAATCTGTCAGTCAAATTGTGATTTTAGAAAACATCCATGTACAAAATATGAAACAAATTAATCTTAACTATTCATAATTGTCAACATGATTAATTTACTTTAAAAGATTATATACACTTTCCAAACATCCTCCATCAGTTTATAAAAGTCATCAAATATTCCATTTTTTTCTTTTAGAGATCTGAAGGATAATCACATGGATGCCGCTAGGTGGGTACCGTCACTCATTTGAGGTAAAAAATAAAATTGGCGACACTTGTCACAACGCTTGCCGCTTCTTTATTTTTGTGCGCGCATATACAAATGATACATGTAAATAAAGACAATTCTCTCCTCTAAACGATTGTGAAAACAATTTTGAATTAACACTTATGGTTCGGGAGCTATGAATGCCAAACAGTGAGTTCCGTCAATTTGAGTGAAAAAATATTCCAATTTGCACTGATAGATTTGATCCATTTTAATGATAAAAATAAGTGTGCATTTAGCAATTAATATTTTAGAACTGAGGTTAAATTGCAAAATGCATTGCCTTTGCCTTAAAATTCTCTTTCCAATGAGCCTATCAACGCGTTCATAGCTTTTATAGTAAGAACGCTTCATGGAGAACAGTTTTACTACGCTTCTTACTATAAATTCCATATATGGTGTTCCTTATACGGCAGTTTTGTGTATCATTACTCATGTGAATCGCCTCTGAAAGAGCACCACCTTTATTGTTTGAATGCTATGCAAATGTATCGTGTTTCCCCCCATTGTACACTTGAATATCAAGTCAGAGCAGTAAGTTTGAGATAGTGCTGGTTATTTTTCTTCTATCACATCCGTTCATATATGCCAATCGCTGCTCAGTAACCCTTTCAGTCCTTGGCTCAGCCTACCATACGCTTTCGAAACATGTCACGCTTTCCAGAAAACTTCTCACACATACCCATTGCCATCCTCCTTAACCCCCGTCGCCCTCCATACCCGCTACATAAACCTACAATTTGCTCCACTCAAACCTCTTTCTCGCCTTCAAAACATATCCCCTCTTCTTTTCCAATCTGCCCACATCCTCAATACGCATTATTCCCCAATCACAACCAGTCGTCACGAAGACATCCCCTTCACCCGACAGCATGACGTCCATGCTACGCTCACTTATATTTTGCCCTCTTTTAAAGTGATAAATATCAACCTTGTGTGAAACATCTTCATTGAAACTTGCTTTCTATTTCACCACAATTTTGCAAACATAGTCTTCAATACTTGGGCACTGTCTTTCTGCTACTGGCATGCTAGTGACAGGATAACAGTTCGTTATAAAGCCTTATGCAGATGTGAGAGAACTTCTTTAAAGAAGTAAGCCAGTTAACTACACTTCTTGTCTGCCCCACATTGCGTGTATGATTCAAATTGGTTTGTTTTGATAAATTTGGTTCTGTATTTTCACATTTGTCATGTTTGTGATACTGACAATGTGTTACTATATATTTGTTGGCTCTGTGAATAAGGATGTAGCAGTTATATACATTTTTACGTTATAGACTTACTCTACGTCTACAAAACGCTAACAGATATTTCAACCAAATTTGTTATGCTTTTAGATATAACTTTTTCTGGAGATGATGTCATAGCTGACGTTAGCCACCATGTACCCTGAAACCTACTTTTTCAATCTTCCTCAGAACCTAATTTCCTAGAGAGCTGATATCTTGTGTACAGACTCTGTGGCAAATCAGTATTATGATTCACAGATTTGGTTATTTTGAAATATAAGTAGATTTATACTGTTAAGATCTCACAATGCTATGACAACATTGATCGAAAGCATTAAAAAACACATCATTCATATTTTTTTTTTTATTGAGATCCAAATATTTACATCATAAAGTATCCCTCCCTGCAGAGGTAGGTCAAGTTGCAACATGTTGATCTAACCTCTGTTTGAATAAGAAGAGTTTGCTCATGTTCTCCCAGGCATACATTTGTACCATAAACCATTTGGAAAGTTCAGCCAATGAAGGCCTTTGCCAGTGTTCAGTTACCAAAATGATGACTGTTGAACAGCATCTTTGATTGAACAACTTATACTGATTGCATCAGGCTTCCTCTTCTCTAGACTGCAAACTCACTTTTAAACAGAGGCTGGATCAACATTTTACGATGATCTACCTCAGTGGGGAGAGAATGACCATTGACATCAATGTACATAGACAAGTTATAGCAAGATGCAACGTTATCATCAGTCCTCACCGAGACCAGGTCTTTACAGGGAGGACGTCATACGAAACTCTCAAGGACAAGAGGACTCTTCCATAGTATTACAGAACCAAATGTTGGGGTCATCAGGAGGGTCAAATACATTAACTGGAAACATCTAGCATCATTGTATGAAATATGTCCGGACTGGTGAATAAAACCTTCAAACATGTAAAAAAAACTCAAATACAGATTTAATTAAGCTGAAGATACATCTTGTGAGATAATGTATAGAGCAAATACTCCACATTTGGTTCTGTAAAAATCTTCCAAGAGAGAATCATGTTGCATGACCATTTTTAACAATGAGGCCTTTGAAAATTTAATTTCCAAAATCTAATGTTTAATTCTTAACACTCATACTTAAGGAAAGCATCAATGAGAGACAAACTATTACCAGGAAGATGATTATTAGGATTTTAATATTTCTCAATGTAAAGATAACAATTTTAATTGAGAAACACAAACAAACACCGACATTACATCATCTTGGAATCTAACGATATTTCAATGCTAATTAAACAAGGATTTGATTACGAAAATATAATTCTTCAAAGTAGTATAATAAACAGGAAAGAACATTGCATTGAAATAAATTCATCAACCAAATTAATCTTAACTTTTCATAATTGTCAACATGATTAATTTACTTTAAAAGATTATATTCACTTGACAAACACCCTCCATCAGTTTATAAAAGTCATCAAATATTCCAATTTTGTTTAGAGATTTGAAAGGTAATCACAAATGAATCAATTCTGTGAAACTTAATGAAATATTACATAATTGTAAACCAGAAACAAACTTTTTCTTGGCCTTACACAATCTTCTTATTTCAAAATTCCATACAAACAAAATGCAAATTCTTAGATAAAATTGTCTTTTATATTATCTTTTATTATAAACTTTAAAAGAAGTTTCAACCGATTTTACAATAACTGAATAAACCTACAAAAAACTGAATCAATTAACATTTAAGGGCTTCACAGTAGAGAGTTACTTTGAAATGATTACAAGCAGAACATTCCTGATGACAAGCGGTTTAATCTAAAAAAGATGTACTTATAAAACTCTATCTGTCTCCAAAGGGTCTGATGAAGAGGGAACAAGATATATCGGTAATAACAACACATCGCTTCCTGAAACTTTCTTCCGAATTAATCAAACTTGTCCGATCTTCTTTCAAGGAAGTGATTGGTTCTCTTCAGGCCATAAGGACTTAAATTTTCTCATTTTAACACCAATGAATTTATTTTTCGGGAAAAAATAATAATACATGTTACAAAGTTCAAGTTTTTAATAAGTCTTAGCAGTTTTGAAACAAATATACTTGGTTAAAGCCTTTGAATTTATTTCTCTACATAAGATTCAAAGATGTTTGCACAAAAATGGCCACAGTACTTGATATGTGAAGCCATATATAGATAATACTACACGAGGTCTCATTAGATACGAATTATACGAAACGAGTGTCCTTCTGGCGTATCTGACCGAGCGAAAGCGAGGTCAGATACCATAGGGAGGTCACGATTTCGTATAATTCGTATCTTATGAGACCGAGTGTGGTATTTTATTTATTACACACGTTTAGCATAGACACATTTGTTTATTATCCTCATTTTCGTGTATGGCATCTAGGAAACAATTCCGAAAACACGAAACCGGTTTCAATAACCAAATGCGTAACAATCAACGTTCGTGATGTGACCAGTCTATTTGCGCAGTCGCTCATTTAAACCTGCGAAGAAAGAAAATAGTTTCGAGTTTCGATTAAATCAACAAAAATTAGAATGTCAAAAAAGGTCCAATTCATCGATGATGAGTTTTGATTTACGATTAATTCATGATTGATACATAAAGTGTAGAATGTAAACATTCAGAGTCAGAGTCGAATCTGTCAACGCTCTCTCGGTCGGCTCGCCATGTTCAAGCGTCAAGGCTGACCTGTGTCGGTGTGACTGGGCTAGCGGATACATTGGCTCTGTTGAAAACGGATTATTTACCAACGGGTAATGTGATGGAAGATCTTTTATTTTAAACAAACACCATTTCGAACTTGTCTCAATCTAGCTAGGTACTTCAAATGAAACGATAGAGTCGATATGGATGATAATGAAAACAATGACGTGCTCGGAGAGTGACGGGGACCCGACATGTCAACGGAAAAGGCAAGGTCATCGCCTTGTGTAGCTAAAGCGTGTTTGGGGATTCCCAAATTCCCTGTGATGTGTTCCTGACTCCGTGACTGCATTTTAAAGATGTTTATTCTCAGTGCTTGTCACATTTGATAGCATTTGGCTTGGACCACCCACTGACAATCCAACGTGTGCATGATCATGATGTGATGTCCGGTTGTTGAACTTACCGTTGACGTTGTAGCCTAAGTAGAAATATTTGCTGATCTATGAATTTTTCCTGAAATCGATGTTGCACGCTGATCAAATCGTATGTTTTCTAAGTATCTGTCTATGTATCAACTCTTTTGAAGTATATAAAGCCGTAAACTTGAAGAAATGACATGTTTGTTATCAATTCGAAAAAAGTTCCGTTTTAGTTGACCCTAAATGAGAGGTCATTGGTTAACCAATCAAATCTGTGGAATGCGAGGTCATGTTGGTACGACACAGGTCAACGCAATACGACACACGTGTGTCGTACGAGATTATTATGCCATCACTTGTACGTTACCTACATGTGAAATAATATACAACTATTGAGTAATGCAACCCATAATAAAATGTGGCAAATTATAAGGATTAGGCATGATTTTCAACTCATACATTTTTTTCCATATTCAAGATTCAATTTGTTTCAATGTAGATAATAAACACTATCACAAAGAAGTAATGAAAAAAATATTAGAATTTTCACAAAAGTTTTTATTGGAGGAAAATGCAGGGAAGATAATTATCAAAAGTAAATCTATGAGATAAATATTCACTGCCGGAGCTGAACACTCAATATCATCTAAATTTCAAAAAGCCTCATTGAGGAAGAGAGGGTCGAGTCATGTGACAGATCATGTGACTGATCATGTGACAGACCCCCAGATTAACCTCATCCGCCCCCGGCACCTCCCCGTCTTGCCGGTCGGTAGCTTGCCCCGCCCCCGGACCCCATCAACGGGTTGTAATCTGCAATAAGAAAAAACGTTCTCAGAGTGGTTTTAAATTGTTGAGATATTGTATGTCTGTACACTTGTGTCTCATAGAGCTAAATGGCTGGATATTTTCTGTTTTCCCTGATAAAGCCATGTGAGCAAATGAAGTAAGAAACATTGTGACATTCAAATGTAATAATTTTCTTCTTTCTGTATTTATATGAGATAAGAAAGGGCTCTATGTGTAGATTACACATCAAGATTAATAAAAATTGGTTGTTATACGAGATGGAAACTAGCTCTTTAATAAACATTCAAAAAGACAGTGAACATGATTGAGATATGAAACCTGAAAAGAATTTAAAATGCATTCTGTAGTTCATCAGGTTTGGCTTGATGAAAGATTTGGATGTGCAAGTTTTGGATCTTAAATTAACACTTAGCTCAAAGACCCATTTTCAGAGTTCAATATCTTTAAAGGTAATTTTACTGTTTTTCTTGTTTTTCTTGCCAAATTTTGCGACCAACCTAGTTTAAATGGGACCAAAATTTATTAGATATTAGATAATTCACCAAAATGAACAAAACGGCGGCCGACAAAATGGCGAATTAAGTGTGGCCATCTCACAACTTCCGGTTTATAAATATACACTTGAAAACTGTCTTTGTTGCACACGACTTGATTTTATATTAATTTTTTCTCCGACTTAGGTATTCGTTGCTGCCAAAGTTGATACCCATGGATTGCAATTACGGTACTTAAGACACGGTGTAAATCTTACATGCATAATGATTACGTCACCAAAAGCGGGGTTTGTTAAATGCTATGGCCATTTTACATGGGGTACTGTGCTTGAAATAAGTAATATGTTTTTGTTGATAAAAAATGTTAATGTGATATCAAAATTTCGACGAAAGATTTTTCAACCAGGTGATGTATTTATATTCTCAATAGCTTAATTTCATCCCGAAGCGCATGCATGTATGACAATTGGTCTCTAACCTTAGTGCCAATGTTAGGATTACACTAAGAGTACCTTACAGATCACTCAACAAAGAGTTTCATCTGATAACTACAAAGCAATTATAATGGACTCCTATCCCCCGAACCTTACCTTAAACATATACAGTATAGGTCAACCAAAAGATTTTCTATTCCTGGTTTTTACCAACTAGACAATTAAGGAACCAATATCAAAGAGAAAGAAGTATAGTTAACAATTCCCCCGAACCTTACCTTAAACATATACAGCATAGGTCAACCAAAAGATTTTCTATTCCTGTTTTTTTTCAACTAGACAATTAAGGAATCAATATCAAACATAAAGAAGTATAGTTAACAATTCCCCCAAACCTTACCATAAACATATACAGCATAGTTCAACCAAAAGATTTTCTATTCCTGGTTTTTACCAACTAGACAATTAAGGAAGCAATATCAAAGAGAAAGAAATATAGTTAACAATTCCCCCAAACCTTACCATAAACATATACAGCATAGTTCAACCAAAAGATTTTCTATTCCTGATTTTTACCAACTAGACAATTAAGGAAGCAATATCAAAGAGAAAGAAATATAGTTAACAATTCCCCCAAACCTTACCATAAACATATACAGCATAGTTCAACCAAAAAGTTTTCTATTCCTGGTTTTTACCAACTAGACAATTAAGGAAGCAATATCAAAGAGAAAGAAGTACAGTAACAATCAGCTGCTCGTGTGAAAGATCTCGTCCAACCAAGCTTGATTCCAAACCAAATTCCAAAGAAATGATCCTGTCATTAAAAAGAGCGCCAAAGGCACATCAGAAACATCTGTTAAGGAAAGTCTTTCCTCCGATAATCATCTCCTTGTTTCTTGTCCTGCGTTAACGTGATAAAGCAAATGTCGAGAGATGAAGATGGTTAATCAGAAGATAAACTATATCTTGTTATAACGATTTTTCGTATTATGATTTCTAGTCCAAACTTCTTAGATATTGAGAACAATTTGAACTGGTTCTAACAAAGACAATTTTCTGGTTCACAAATTGGACAAATATTGTAGATCTTCAAAAACATTCCCTAGATACTAAGCACTGAGTACATGTGGATATCAAAGATTTCTCTCGTCTTTAAGTTCTCAAAAATAAACATGGCTACATCATAATATAACTTTTGTTTCTTTTGTAAGTTGGTACATATCAAACATTTTTTCTGCCATGATATTGAGATATTAGAACTTTATCTTTTTTTGCAGTCAAATTATTTCTGAATGATACAAAACCAGGTATAAACTATGCAACTGTGTCATAAAAGAATACAATCTGATTAAATTCAAAATTTAATTTCCTTCTTAAAATATGTTTTCAATTTAAGATAATGGCTTAGAATTAATCATGATGGTTTATCCTATTGTCAAATTGACTTTGTTTTCTGCCTCAACCAAAATTTCTAAATTGTTATCATTGAATTGAATAATGTTTTTAACTTATTAATGTTAATAATTCGCAAAACCACTCACACCTCATTTGCCTTATATAAAACATTCTTTGAGAGGCATTAAGAAGCAGGTTTGATGAAGAAGAACAAGTTCTTATGGATAATCAACTTCATAATAGCATGAAATGCAAGGTTTCGGTGGTGTAGATGCTAATACCGTTATCAAGCAAGTGTTGCTAGACAAGATTGTTAAAAGAGAATATTTACATAAAGTGAGAATAGTTTATACAATTGAGCAGTTTGATGTACTAAGATATGAAATACTAGTTTAATACAAAGGATCCTTTCCTTAACTAGGAGTTTAGTTAGCATCGAAACCGAAACGTCGCATTTCATGCAATAAAGAAGTTTAATATCCATAAGAACCTCTTCATCTTCTTATATCAAAATGTTGTTTATATTTATCGTTCTCATAGATTTCTTTCACAATTTATTTCACAATTTCCTGAAAATGAAAAACCTTTTAAACATCATTATTTACACTTATTGAACAGCTGTGACAGTCCAGCCAGGCGCAAGTTCATTTAAAGGGACAGTCTTGTTGCATGTTTCTACTGGAAACAAATTTTCAGGTCAATATACATATGAGTGACTTGAGGCAAAACAGCTGTGCTTAATGCACAGGAAAAGGTCAAGACCACTTTACTATTGAACAGCCCGGTGGTCAGTTTATACAGATGTGGACAAACTGTATAATGAGGATACCGTATTTCCTCTAATTAGCGCCCGGGCGCTTATTTTTTCAGCACCTCTTTACCCCCTGACGCTTATTAGAGGCCCAGCGCTAATTGGAGACCCGGCGCTTATTTCTTTCAAAGAGAATTGAACTTTGTTTAAGTCGTCTTCTACCATGAATACCTGTAAAATGTTTACTGAGGGAGCATTTATCTAATGATTAGGACCCGGCGGTTCTTAGAGGCCTGGTGCTTATTTTCTCAACTACCTATGACCCCCTGGCGCTTATTAGAGGCCCGGCCCTTATTGGAGATCCAGCACTTATTAGAGGAAATACGGTACTTATAAACTGCTGAACAATTGGATGAATTCTACAATCTGTCAGTCAAATTGTGATATTAGAAAACATCCATGTACAAAATATGAAACAAATTAATCTTAACTATTCATAATTGTCAAGATGATTAATTTACTTTAAAAGATTATATACACTTTCCAAACATCCTCCATCAGTTTATAAAAGTCATCAAATATTCCAATTTTTTCTTTTAGAGATCTGAAGGATAATCACATGGATGCCGCTAGGTGGGTACCGTCACTCATTTGAGGTAAAAAATAAAATTGGCGACACTTGTCACAACGCTTGCCGCTTCTTTATTTTTGTGCGCGCATATACAAATGATACATGTAAATAAAGACAATTCTCTCCTCTAAACGATGGTGAAAACAATTTTGAATTAACACTTATGGTTCGGGAGCTATGAATGCCAAACAGTGAGTTCCGTCAATTTGAGTGAAAAAATATTCCAATTTGCACTGATAGATTTGATCCATTTTAATGATAAAAATAAGTGTGCATTTAGCAATTAATATTTTAGAACTGAGGTTAAATTGCAAAATGCATTGCCTTTGCCTTAAAATTCTCTTTCCAATGAGCCTATCAACGCGTTGATAGCTTTTATAGTAAGAAAGCTTCATGGAGAACAGTTTTACTACGCTTCTTACTATAAATTCCATATATGGTGTTCCTTATACGGCAGTTTTGTGTATCATTACTCATGTGAATCGCCTCTGAAAGAGCACCCCCTTTATTGTTTGAATGCTATGCAAATGTATCGTGTTTCCCCCCATTGTACACTTGAATATCAAGTCAGAGCAGTAAGTTTGAGATAGTGCTGGTTATTTTTCTTCTATCACATCCGTTCATATATGCCAATCGCTGCTCAGTAACCCTTTCAGTCCTTGGCTCAGCCTACCATACGCTTTCGAAACATGTCACGCTTTCCAGAAAACTTCTCACACATACCCATTGCCATCCTCCTTCACCCCCGTCGCCCTCCATACCCGCTACATAAACCTACAATTTGCTCCACTCAAACCTCTTTCTCGCCTTCTAAACATATCCCCCCTTCTTTTCCAATCTGCCCACATCCTCAATACGCATTATTCCCAAATCACAACCAGTCGTCACGAAGACATCCCCTTCACCCGACAGCATGACGTCCATGCTACGCTCACTTATATTTTGCCCTCTTTCAAAGTGATAAATATCAACCTTGTGTGAAACATCTTCATTGAAACTTGCTTTCTATTTCACCACAATTTTGCAAACATAGTCTTCAATACTTGGGCACTGTCTTTCTGCTACTGGCATGCTAGTGACAGGATAACAGTTCGTTATAAAGCCTTATGCAGATGTGAGAGAACTTCTTTAAAGAAGTAAGCCAGTTAACTACACTTCTTGTCTGCCCCACATTGCGTGTATGATTCAAATTGGTTTGTTTTGATAAATTTGGTTCTGTATTTTCACATTTGTCATGTTTGTGATAATGACATTGTGTTACTATATATTTGTTGGCTCTGTGAATAAGGATGTAGCAGTTATATACATTTTTACGTTATAGACTTACTCTACGTCTACAAAACGCTAACAGATATTTCAACCAAATTTGTTATGCTTTTAGATATAACATATTCTGTAGATGATGTCATAGCTGACGTTAGCCACCATGTACCCTGAAACCTACTTTTTCAATCTTCCTCAGAACCTAATTTCCTAGAGAGCTGAAATCTTGTGTACAGACTCTGTGGCAAATCAGTATTATGATTCACAGATTTGGTTATGTTGAAATATAAGTAGATTTATACTGTTAAGATCTCACAATGCTATGACAACATTACTCGAAAGCATTAAAAAACACATCATTCATATATTTTTTTTTTATTGAGATCCAAATATTTACATCATAAAGTATCCCTCCCTGCAGAGGTAGGTCAAGTTGCAACATGTTGATCTAACCTCTGTTTGAATAAGAAGAGTTTGCTCATGTTCTCCCAGTCATACATTTGTACCATAAACCATTTGGAAAGTTCAGCCAATGAAGGCCTTTGCCAGTGTTCAGTTACCAAAATGATGACTGTTGAACAGCATCTTTGATTGAACAACTTACACTGATTGCATCAGGCTTCCCCTTCTCTAGACTGCAAACTCACTTATTTAAACAGAGGCTGGATCAACATTCTATGATGATCTACCTCAGTGGGGAGAGAATGACCATGGACATCAATGAGAGAGAGAGAGAGAGAGAGAGAGAGAGAGAGAGAGAGAGAAAGAGACAGAGAGAGAGAGAGAGAGAGAGAGAGAGAGAGAGAGAGAGAGAGAGAGAGAGAGAGATTCTTTATTTCCTCCAGTTTCAACCGAAGATCATAACATTTATACAATACAATTATTTATACAAAAACAAAAACAATGATACAATGATATATACAAATACACCAATTAGGAAGTTATATAAGAAAATAAAAACAGTTTCAATGCATAGAATTTAGTTTTTGAAAGTATCATTGTAGGAAATGATGTTTCAGGTCATGTACATATAATGAAAATTGTAGAATGATAGTTTCCCAGGTACTTTGGTTAATATATTTATTAAACTCAGTTTCACCACCAAACAAAAAGGCAAGCATATCAATTTCATCTTGTAGTTCAAAAGCAACATAAACATCAACCTCAAGAAGATCTATCATAAAGACAAAAAATGCATTTCGTTTAGGATTTAGGTGTTCACAATGTAAGAGTATATGAAAGTCATAATCGTTAGTATGGTATTTGCATAAATTACATTCCTTAGATATTTTTCCTCGTGATGAGACTTTAATGCATAATTGTATAGCAGATTTATAGTTTGGATGTAAATAAGCTAGATGCCAAAGAATATGGGAATTAAGTTTGGTGTGTCAGGGAGGACGTCATACGAAACTCTCAAGGACAAGAGGACTTTTCCTTAGTATTACAGAACCAAATGTTGGGGTCATCAGGAGGGTCAAATACATTTACTGGAAACATCTAGCATCACTGTATGAAATATGTCCGGACTGGTGAATAAAACCTTCAAACATGTAAAAAAAAACTCAAATACAGATTTAATTAAGCTGAAGATACATCTTGTGAGATAACTTATCGAGCAAATACTCCACATTTGGTTCTGTAATAATCTTCCAAGAGAGAATCATGTTGCATGAACATTTTTAACAATGAGCCCTTTGAAAATTTAATTTCCAAAATCTAATTTTAAATTCTAAACACTCATACTTAAGGAAAGCATCAATGAGAGACAAACTATTACCAGGAAGATGATTATTAGGATTTTAATATTTCTCAATGTAAAGATAACAATTTTAATTGAGAAACACAAACAAACACCGACATTACATCATCTTGGAATCTAACGATATTTCAATGCTAATTAAACAAGGATTTGATTACGAAAATATAATTCTTCAAAGTAGTATAATAAACAGGAAAGAACATTGCATTGAAATAAATTCATCAACCAAATTAATCTTAACTTTTCATAATTGTCAACATGATTAATTTACTTAAAAGATTATATTCACTTGACAAACACCCTCCATCAGTATATAAAAGTCATCAAATATTCCAATTTTGTTTAGAGATTTGAAAGGTAATCACAAATGAATCAATTCTGTGAAACTTAATGAAATATTACATAATTGTAAACCAGAAACAAACTTTTTCTTGGCCTTACACAATCTTCTCATTTCAAAATTCCATACAAACAAAATGCAAATTCTTAGATAAACTTGTCTTTTATATTATCTTTTATTATAAACTTTAAAAGAAGTTTCAACCGATTTTACAATAACTGAATAAACCTACAAAAAACTTAATCAATTAACATTTAAGGGCTTCACAGTAGAGAGTTACTTTGAAATGATTACAAGCAGAACATTTCTGATGACAAGCGGTTTAATCTAAAAAAGATGTACTTATAAAACTCGATCTGTCTCCAAAGGGTCTGATGAAGAGGGAACAAGATATATCGGTAATAACAACACATCGCTTCCTGAAACTTTCTTCCGAATTAATCAAACTTGTCCGATCTTCTTTCAAGGAAGTGATTGCTTCTCTTCAGGCCATAAGGACTTTTAAATTATCACATTTTAACACCAATGAATTTATTTTTCGGGAAAAAATAATAATACATGTTACAAAGTGCAAGTTTTTAATAAGTCTTAGAAGTTTTGAAACAAATATACTTGGTTAAAGCCTTTGAATTTATTTCTCTACATAAGATTCAAAGATGTTTGCACAAAAATGGCCACAGTACTTGATATGTGAAGCCATATATAGATAATACTACACGAGGTCTCATTAGATACGAATTATAGGAAACGAGTGTCCTTCTGGCGTATCTGACCGAGCGAAAGCGAGGTCAGATACCATAGGAAGGTCACGAGTTTCGTATAATTCGTATCTTATGAGACCGAGTGTGGTATTTTATTTATTACACACGTTTAGCATAGACACATTTGTTTATTATCCTCATTTTCGTGTATGGCATCAAGGAAACAATTCCGAAAACACGAAACCGGTTTCAATAACCAAATGCGTAACAATCGACGTTCGTGATGTGACCAGTCTATTTGCGCAGTCGCTCATTTAAACCTGCGAAGAAAGAAAATAGTTTCGAGTTTCGATTAAATCAACAAAAATTAGAATGTCAAAAAAGGTCCAATTCATCGATGAAGAGTTTTGATTTACGATTAATTCATGATTGATACATAAAGTGTAGAATGTAAACATTCAGAGTCAGAGTCGAATCTGTCAACGCTCTCTCGGTCGGCTCGCCATGTTCAAGCGTCAAGGCTGACCTGTGTCGGTGTGACTGGGCTAGCGGATACATTGGCTCTGTTGAAAACGGATTATTTACCAACGGGTAATGTGATGGAAGATCTTTTATTTGAAACAAACACCATTTCGAACTTGTCTCAATCTAGCTAGGTACTTCAAATGAAACGATAGAGTCGATATGGATGATAATGAAAACAATGACGTGCTCGGAGAGTGACGGGGACCCGACATGTCAACGGAAAGGGCAAGGTCATTGCCTTGTGTAGCTAAAGCGTGTTTGGGGATTCCCAAATTCCCTGTGATGTGTTCCTGACTCCGTGACTGCATTTTAAAGATGTTTATTCTCAGTGCTTGTCACATTTGATAGCATTTGGCTTGGACCACCCACTGACAATCCAACGTGTGCATGATCATGATGTGATGTCCGGTTGTTGAACTTACCGTTGACGTTGTAGCCTAAGTAGAAATATTTGCTGATCTATGAATTTTTCCTGAAATCGATGTTGCACGCTGATCAAATCGTATGTTTTCTAAGTATCTGTCTATGTATCAACTCTTTTGAAGTATATAAAGCCGTAAACTTGAAGAAATGACATGTTTGTTATCAATTCGAAAAAAGTTCCGTTTTAGTTGACCCTAAATGAGAGGTCATTGGTTAACCAATCAAATCTGTGGAATGCGAGGTCATGTTGGTACCACACAGGTCAACGCAATACGACACACGTGTGTCGTACGAGATTATTATGCCATCACTTGTACGTTACCTACATGTGTAATAATATACAACTATTGAGTAATGCAAAGCATAATACAATGTGGCAAATTATAAGGATTAGGCATGATTTTCAACTCATACATTTTTTTCCATATTCAAGATTCAATTTGTTTCAATGTAGATAATAAACACTATCACAAAGAAGTAATGAAAAAAATATTAGAATTTTCACAAAAGCTTTTATTGGAGGAAAATGCAGGGAAGATAATTATCAAAAGTAAATCTATGAGATAAATATTCACTGCCGGAGCTGAACACTCAATATCATCTAAATTTCAAAAAGCCTCATTGAGGAAGAGAGGGTCGAGTCATGTGACAGATCATGTGACTGATCACGTGACAGACCCCCAGATTAACCTCATCCGCCCCCGGCACCTCCCCGTCTTGCCGGTCGGTAGCTTGCCCCGCCCCCGGACCCCATCAACGGGTTGTAATCTGCAATAAGAAAAAACGTTCTCAGAGTGGTTTTAAATGGTTGAGATATTGTATGTCTGTACACTTGTGTCTCATAGAGCTAAATGGCTGGATATTTTCTGTTTTCCCTGATAAAGCCATGTGAGCAAATGAAGTAAGAAACATTGTGACATTCAAATGTAATAATTTTCTTCTTTCTGTATTTTTATGAGATAAGAAAGGGCTCTATGTGTAGATTACACATCAAGATTAATAAAAATTGGTTGTCATACGAGATGGAAACTAGCTCTTTAATAAACACTCAAAAAGACAGTGAACATGATTGAGATATGAAACCTGAAAAGAATTTAAAATGCATTCTGTAGTTCATCAGGTTTGGCTTGATGAAAGATTTGGATGTGCAAGTTTTGGATCTTAAATTAACACTTAGCTCAAAGACCCATTTTCAGAGTTCAATATCTTTAAAGGTAATTTTAATTTTTTTCTTGTTTTTCTTGCCAAATTTTGCGACCAACCTAGTTTAAATGGGACCACAATTCATTAGATATTAGATAATTCACCAAAATGAACAAAACGGCGGCCGACAAAATGGCGAATTAAGTGTGGCCATCTCACAACTTCCGGTTTGCAATTACGGTACTTAAGACACGGTGTAAATCTTACATGCATAATGATTACGTCACCAAAAGCGGGGTTTGTTAAATGCTATGGCCATTTTACAGGGGGTACTGTGCTTGAAATAAGTAATATGTTTTTGTTGATAAAAAATGTTAATGTGATATCAAAATTTCGACGAAAGATTTTTCAACCAGGTGATGTATTTATATTCTCAATAGCTTAATTTCATCCCGAAGCGCATGCATGTATGACAATTGGTCTCTAACCTTAGTGCCAATGTTAGGATTACACTTAGAGTACCTTACAGATCACTCAACAAAGAGTTTCATCTGATAACTACAAAGCAATTATAATGGACTCCTATCCCCCGAACCTTACCTTAAACATATACAGCATAGGTCAACCACAAGAATTTCTATTCCTGGTTTTTATCAACTAGACAATTAACCAACCAATATCAAAGAGAAAGAAGTACAGTAACAATCAGCTGCTCGTGTGAAAGATCTCGTCCAACCAAGCTTGATTCCAAACCAGATTCCAAAGAAATGATCCTGTCATTAAAAAGAGCGCCAAAGGCACATCAGAAACATCTGTTAAGGAAAGTCTTTCCTCAGATAATCATCTCCTTGTTTCTTTTCCTGCGTTAACGTGATAAAGCAAATGTCGAGAGATAAAAATGGTAAATCAGAAGATAAACTATATCTTGTTAGAACGATTTTTCGTATTATGATTTCTAGTCCAAACTTCTTAGATATTGAGAATAATTTGAACTGTTACTAACAAAGACAATTTTCTGGTTCACAAATTGGACAAATATTGTAGATCTTCAAAAACATTCCCTAGATACTAAGCACTGAGTACATGTGGATATCAAAGATTTCTCTCGTCTTTAAGTTCTCAAAAATAAACATGGCTACATCATAATATAACTTTTGTTTCTTTTGTAAGTTGGTACATATCAAACATTTTTTCTGCCATGATATTGAGATATTAGAACTTAATCTTTTTTTGCAGTCAAATTATTTCTGAATGATACAAAACCAGGTATAAACTATGCAACTGTGTCATAAAAGAATACAATCTGATTAAATTCAAAATTTAATTTCCTTCTTAAAATATGTTTTCAATTTAAGATAATGGCTTAGAATTAATCATGATGGTTTATCATATTGTCTAATTGACTTTGTTTTCTGCCTCAACCAAAATTTCTAAATTGTTATCATTGAATTAAAATAATGTTTTTAATTTATTAATGTTAATAATTCGCAAAACCACTCACACCTCATTTGACTTATATCAAACTTTCTTTGAGAGGCATTAAGAAGCAGGTTTGATGAAGAAGAACAAGTTCTTATGGATAATCAACTTCATAATAGCATGAAATGCAACGTTTCGGTGGTGTAGATGTTAATACCGTTATCAAGCAAGTGTTGCTAGACATGATTGTTAAAAGAGAATATATAAATAAAGTGAGAATAGTTTATACAATTGAGCAGTTTGATGTACTAAGATATAAAATACTAGTTTAATACAAAGGATCCTTTCCTTAACTAGGAGTTTAGTTAGCATCGAAACCGAAACGTCGCATTTCATGCAATAAAGAAGTTTAATATCCATAAGAACCTCTTCATCTTCTTATATCAAAATGTTGATTATATTTATCGTTCCCATAGATTTCTTTCACAATTTATTTCACAATTTCCAGAAAATGAAAAACCTTTTAAACATCATTATTTACACTTATTGAACAGCTGTGACAGTCCAGCCAGGCGCAAGTTCATTTAAAGGGACAGTCTTGTTGCATGTTTCTACTGGAAACAAATTTTCAGGTCAATATACATATGAGTGACTTGAGGCAAAACAGCTGTGCTTAATGCACAGGAAAAGGTCAAGACCACTTTACTATTGAACAGCTCGGTGGTCAGTTTATACAGATGTGGACAAACTGTATAATGAGGATACCGTATTTCCTCTAATTAGCGCCCGGGCGCTTATTTTTTCAGCACCTCTTTACCCCCTGACGCTTATTAGAGGCCCAGCGCTAATTGGAGACCCGGCGCTTATTTCTTTCAAAGAGAATTGAACTTTGTTTAAGTCGTCTTCTACCATGAATACCTGTAAAATGTTTACTGAGGGAGCATTTATCTAATGACCCGGCGGTTATTAGAGGCCTGGCGCTTATTTTCTCAACTACCTATGACCCCCTGGCGCTTATTAGAGGCCCGGCCCTTATTGGAGACCCAGCACTTATTAGAGGAAATACGGTACTTATAAACTGCTGAACAATTGGATGAATTCTACAATCTGTCAGTCAAATTGTGATATTAGAAAACATCCATGTACAAAATATGAAACAAATTAATCTTAACTATTCATAATTGTCAACATGATTAATTTACTTTAAAAGATTATATACACTTTCCAAACATCCTCCATCAGTTTATAAAAGTCATCAAATATTCCAATTTTTTCTTTTAGAGATCTGAAGGATAATCACATGGATGCCGCTAGGTGGGTACCGTCACTCATTTGAGGTAAAAAATAAAATTGGCGACACTTGTCACAACGCTTGCCGCTTCTTTATTTTTGTGCGCGCATATACAAATGATACATGTAAATAAAGACAATTTTCTCCTCTAAACGATGGTGAAAACAATTTTGAATTAACACTTATGGTTCGGGAGCTATGAATGCCAAACAGTGAGTTCCGTCATTTTGAGTGAAAAAATATTCCAATTTGCACTGATAGATTTGATCCATTTTAATGATAAAAATAAGTGTGCATTTAGCAATTAATATTTTTAGAACTGAGGTTAAATTGCAAAATGCATTGCCTTTGCCTTAAAATTCTTTTTCCAATGAGCCTATCAACGCGTTGATAGCTTTTATAGTAAGAACGCTTCATGGAGAACAGTTTTACTACGCTTCTTACTATAAATTCCATATATGGTGTTCCTTATAAGGCAGTTTTGTGTATCATTACTCATGTGAATCGTCTCTGAAAGAGCACCCCCTTTATTGTTTGAATGCTATGCAAATGTATCGTGTTTCCCCCCATTGTACACTTGAATATCAAGTCAGAGCAGTAAGTTTGAGATAGTGCTGGTTATTTTTCTTCTATCACATCCGTTCATATATGCCAATCGCTGCTCAGTAACTCTTTCAGTCCTTGGCTCAGCCTACCATACGCTTTCGAAACATGTCACGCTTTCCAGAAAACTTCTCACACATACCCATTGCAATCCTCCTTCACCCCCGTCGCCCTCCATACCCGCTACATAAACCTACAATTTGCTCCACTCAAACCTCTTTCTCGCCTTCTAAACGTATCCCCCCCTTCTTTTCCAATCTGCCCACATCCTCAATACACATTATTCCCAAATCACAACCAGTCGTCACGAAGACATCCCCTTCACCCGACAGCATGACGTCCATGCTACGCTCACTTATATTTTGCCCTCTTTCAAAGTGATAAATATCAACCTTGTGTGAAACATCTTCATTGAAACTTGCTTTCTATTTCACCACAATTTTGCAAACATAGTCTTCAATACTTGGGCACTGTCTTTCTGCTACTGGCATGCTAGTGACAGGATAACAGTTCGTTATAAAGCCTTATGCAGATGTGAGAGAACTTCTTTAAAGAAGTAAGCCAGTTAACTACACTTCTTGTCTGCCCCACATTGCGTGTAAGATTCAAATTGGTTTGTTTTGATAAATTTGGTTCTGTATTTTCACATTTGTCATGTTTGTGATAATGACATTGTGTTACTATATATTTGTTGGCTCTGTGAATAAGGATGTAGCAGTTATATACATTTTTACGTTATAGACTTACTCTACGTCTACAAAACGCTTACAGATATTTCAACCAAATGTGTTATGCTTTTAGATATAACATTTTCTGTAGATGATGTCATAGCTGACGTTAGCCACCATGTACCCTGAAACCTACTTTTTCAATCTTCCTCAGAACCTAATTTCCTAGAGAGCTGAAATCTTGTATACAGACTCTGTGGCAAATCAGTATTATGATTCACAGATTTGGTTATGTTGAAATATAAGTAGATTTATACTGTTAAGATCTCACAATGCTATGACAACATTACTCGAAAGCATTAAAAAACACATCATTCATATTTATTTTTTTATTGAGATCCAAATATTTACATCATAAAGTATCTCTCCCTGCAGAGGTAGGTCAAGTTGCAACATGTTGATCTAACCTCTGTTTAAATAAGAACAGTTTGCTCATGTTCTCCAAGGCATACATTTGTACCATAAACCATTTGGAAAGTTCAGCCAATGAAGGCCTTTGCCAGTGTTCAGTTACCAAAATGATGACTGTTGAACAGCATCTTTGATTGAACAACTTACACTGATTGCATCAGGCTTCCTCTTCTCTAGACTGCAAACTCAGAGAGAGAGAGAGAGAGAGAGAGAGAGAGAGAGAGAGAGAGAGATTATTTATTTCCTCCAGTTTCAACCGAAGATCATAACATTTATACAATACAATTATTTATACAAAAACAAAAACAATGATACAATGTTACAATGATACAATGATATATACAAATACACCAATTAGGAAGTTATATAAGAATATAAAAACAGTTTCAATGCAGAGAATTTAGTTTTTGAAAGTATCATTGTAGGAAATGATGTTTCAGGTCATGTACATATAATGAAAATTGTAGAATGATAGTTTCCCAGGTACTTTGGTCAATATATTTATTAAACTCAGTTTCACCACCAAACAAAAAGGCAAGCATATCAATTTCATCTTGTAGTTCTAAAGCAACATAAACATCAACCTCAAGAAGATCTATCATAAAGACAAAAAATGCATTTCGTTTAGGATTTAGGTGTTCACAATGTAAGAGTATATGAAAGTCATAATCGTTATGGTATTTGCATAAATTACATTCCTTAGATATTTTTCCTCGTGATGAGACTTTAATGCATAATTGTATAGCAGATTTATAGTTTGGATGTAAATAAGCTAGATGCCAAAGAATATGGGAATTAAGTTTGGTGTATCAGGGAGGACGTCATACGAAACTCTCAAGGACAAGAGGACTCTTCCATAGTATTACAGAACCAAATGTTGGGGTCATCAGGAGGGTCAAATACATTAACTGGAAACATCTAGCATCATTGTATGAAATATGTCCGGACTGGTGAATAAAACCTTCAAACATGTAAAAAAAACTCAAATACAGATTTAATTAAGCTGAAGATACATCTTGTGAGATAATGTATCGAGCAAATACTCCACATTTGGTTCTGTAAAAATCTTCCAAGAGAGAATCATGTTGCATGAACATTTTTAACAATGAGGCCTTTGAAAATTTAATTTCCAAAATCTAATGTTTAATTCTAAACACTCATACTTAAGGAAAGCATCAATGAGAGACAAACTATTACCAGGAAGATGATTATTAGGATTTTAATATTTCTCAATGTAAAGATAACAATTTTAATTGAGAAACACAAACAAACACCGACATTACATTATCTTGGAATCTAACGAGTTTTCAATGCTAATCAAACAAGGATTTGATTACGAAAATATAATTTTTCAAAGTAATATAATAAACAGGAAAGAACCTTGCATTGAAATAAATTCATCAAATAAATTAATCTTAACTTTTCATAATTGTCAACATGATTAGTTTACTTTAAAAGATTATATTCACTTGACAAACACCCTCCATCAGTTTATAACAGTCATCAAATATTCCAATGTTTTCTTTTAGAGATTTGAAAGGTAATCACAAATGAATCAATTCTGTGAAACTTAATGAAATATTACATAATTGTAAACCAGAAACAAACTTTTTCTTGGCCTTACACAATTTTCTTATTTCAAAATTCCATACAAACAAAATGCAAATTCTTAGATAACATTTTCTTTTATATTATCTTATATTATAAACTTTAAAAAAAGTTTCAACAGATTTTACAATAACTGAATAAACCTACAAAAAACTGAATCAATTAACATTTAAGGGCTTCACAGTAGAGAGTTACTTTGAAATGATTACAAGCAAAACATTTCTGATGACAAGAGGTTTAATCTAAAAAAGATGTACTTATTAAACTCGATCTGTCTCCAAAGGGTCTGACGAAGAGGGAATGCGATATACCAGTAATAACAACACATCGCTTCCTGAAACTTTCTTCCGAATTAATCAAACTTGTCCGATCTTCTTTCAAGGAAGTGATTGGTTCTCTTCAGGCCATAAGGACTTAAATTTTCGCATTTTAACACCAATGAATTTATTTTTCAGGAAACAAAGGATCTTAAACAACAAGAAACCTCATTATTTTTCCCATGTTAATTGGTAAATATGTACAGAAAACATTGTCAACTTCAAAAAACACCAAAAAACGTTTTTATCGGTCCTCTAATAACAAAGATATCGCCCTTCAAAGTGCGCAAATTTTAGGCTTCTCAATTTGACAGTCTGAAAAGGGATTCTACCGGATGAACTATATTGCCTTTACTGCGCATGCGATAAAAGGGCGATGTGATGTGGCAGGTTATGATTGGCTGAGAGAAGTTTTACAGACTGTGTATTATTACATCATATACAGAACGGAAATGGGCCTAATCAATTTAAATATAACAGACAATGGTGGTAAAAAACAGAGTAAACATGTTTTAGCACGATTTAGAAGCTTCATCTGTCCGGCAATAAAACAGAGTAGTAATTAAACAGTTATGGCACATCGTAACTGATTGTGTAATTACAGGCCTAGGGAGTCGCGCTTGGGATATTTCACACTCTTTGACAATGTTGTTACAAGAATTAGGGGATGTTGTTTTAGAGATCAAGCATATCTGCCCATCTATGACACGCCCAGTTGTCAAAGCACTAGTCATCCATTGGTCAACAATAAGACAAACTAGATCCAATCAAAAATTAAACATTTAGAATTTATCATATGCATTGCATCTGTCTTGAGATGAACACATTCTGTACAGACACATGAGATGGAGTATTTTGCGTTTACAGTGACTGCAATAAGGTAGGCTTTGGTCACATGATATATGTAAACTAAACTTTGTGCATTCAAACTTATATGTATACATATTTGTTATTTCAGGCAGTTGTTTGCGTTAGAAGTTTACAAATATTTAAAATTTAAAATAACATTTTCTCAAACAAAGATATAGAATGGTATTTATTTTACGCTGATGAGTTGTCTTTTTGTAAACTAACATTGTTTCTTTATTTGATTGAGAAACGCTCAAGACATGATGAAACATGGTGTCAAAAGGTGTATCAAATTGTATTGCGAACTTAATACAATTTCATGACATGATGCCTCAATGACACTCTCTTTCCGAATATTTCGTAGTGTGTATATAGCAAAACCTCATTCAGATTATGTAAAATTACTTCAGGATTATTCATAAGTTCCTTAAAACATTTGACTAACTTGTTTAATTTGTCTTCAATTTTATCTGGCCACTCATCACAAAATGTAAACTTTGAACTACTAAATTCAAAACATAACTATACCGTAATATCTAAGAGATTTTCAAAACACGATTGAATATTAAGATTTTGCCTTGATGAAATATCCTTATGTTTATACCATTAATGAAGATATAACCTGAGCATTTAATTGCTTTGTTGTATGTTTTCGAAAATCGTTGTTTCAATACTGTCACTGTATATTATATGTGTACTGATCTGGCCATGTTTACGTTACGTCACTATTTTGTTAGGGAGCGGCATAAATATAAACATATACCCCGTTTCTTTTTTAAAAATAGATATGCGAAACATAGCTCTATGACAGGGCTATGACATACCATGTAGTCTCATTGATGAATTGACTTTAGATCCCTCTGTAGAAGCCGTGATTAAGCTATCAACAGTCAAAAAGATTCAACCAAAATTAGTAAATGTCTTCATTATATGTCTCACTAATTAACCCTCATACTGGAAAGTTGTTTTCTTTGTTTGTATAGTAATTATACGCCAAGTAAGTAAGTGACCGCTTGACTCAATACTGTAAACAATAGCAATGGCCTGACCAGTTTGGCGAGAAAGGGCGATGTGATGTGGCAGGTTATGATTGGCTGAGAGAAGTTTTACAGACTGAAAATATGATGTTTGTTTTCAAAGTCATTAAATGACTATTTTGCGCATGTTTTTGAACAAACAAAATATCGATGTTATCTCAAAATATCTTTCTGTATCAATTTCTGCATTGTGTACCCCCTCAGGGTTACATATTGTTTAAGAAAATATTAATAAATGTTACAAAGTGCAAGACAATGTTTTAATAAGTCTGAGCAGTTTTTTAACAAATATACTTGGTTAAAGTCTTTGAATTTATTTCTCTACATAAGATTCAAAGATGTTTGCACAAAAATGGCCATAGTACTTGATATGTGAAGCCATATCATACAACAACTGAGTAATGCAACCTATAATAAAATGTGGCAAAATATAAGGATTAGGCATGATTTTCAACTCAAACATGTTTTTCCATATTCAAGATTAAATTTGTTTCATTGTAGATAATAAACACTATCACAAAGAAGTGATGAAAAAAATATTAGAATTTTCACTAAAGTTTTTATTGGAGGAAAATGCAGGGGAGATAATTATCAAAAGTGAAATCTATAAGATAAATATTCCCTGCCGGAGCTGAACACTCAACATCATCTAAATTTCAAAAGGCCTCATTGAGAAAGAGAGGGTCGAGTCATGTGACAGATCATGTGACTGATCATGTGACTGATCATGTGACAGACCCCCAGATTAACCTCATCCGCCCCCAGCACCTCCCCGTCTTGCCGGTCGGTAGCTTGCCCCGCCCCCGGACCCCATCAACGGGTTGTAATCTGCAATAAGAAAAAACATTCTCAGAGTGGTTTTAAATGGTTGAGATATTGTATGCCTGTACACTTGTGTCTCATAGAGCTAAATGGCTGGATATTTTCTTTTTTACCTGATAAAGCCATGTGAGCAAATGAAGTAAGAAACATTGTGACATTCAAATGAAATAATTTTCTTCTTTCTGTATTTTTATGAGATAAGAAAGGGCTGTATGTGTAGATGACACATCAAGATTAATAAAAATTGGTTGTCATACGAGATGGAAATTAGCTCTTTAATAAACACTCAAAAAGACAGTGAACATGATTGAGATATGAAACCTGAAAAGAATTCAAAATGCATTCTGTAGTTCATCAGGTTTGGCTTGATGAAAGTTTTGGATTTGCAAGCATTGCACTTTTTAGCTTCTTAGTATATCTTAAATTAACCCTCACGATGCTAAGGACGGAATATTCCGGGATGGCGATAACATTGTGAGGCCGTCGGCAAATTTGGTGGGAAACAAATGATATTTGCGAGAGATGTCGCATCGCTCACCGTTTCTTTATTTTATCATTCACATTCACAAATAACGCATCCAAATAAAGACAATTCTCTCCTCTACACGATGGTCAAAAAGTTATGAAATTATCTCTCATGGTTCGTGAGATATGGATGCCGCTAGGGGGGTACCGTCACTCATTTTGTGGTAAAAAATAAAAATTTTGACACTTGTCACAACACTTGCCGCTTCTACATTTTCGTGCGCGCATATACAAATGATACATGTAAATAAAGACAATTCTCCCCTCTAAACGATGGTGAAAACATTATGAAATTATCTCTCATGGTTCGTGAGATATGGATGCCGCTAGGTGGGTAACGTCACTCATTTTGTGGTAAAAAATAAAAATTTTGACACTTGTCACAACGCTTGCCGCTCCTTTATTTTTGTGCGCGCATATACAAATGATACATGTTAATAAAGACAATTCTCTCCTCTAAACGATGGTGAAAAAAATATGAAATTAATGGTTCGTGAGATATGAATGCTGCCAAAGTTGATACCCATCGATTGCAATTACGGTACTTTAGACACGGTGTAAATCCTACATGAATAATGATTACGTCACCAAAAGCGGGGTTTGTTAAATGCTATGGCCATTTTACAGGGGCTACTGTGCTTGAAATAAGTAATATGTTTTTGTTGATAAAAAATGTTAATGTGATATCAAAATTTCGACGAAAGATTTTTCAACCAGGTGATGTATTTATATTCTCAATAGCTTAATTTCATCCCGAAGCGCATGCATGTATGACAATTGGTCTCTAACCTTAGTGTACACTAAGAGTACCTTACAGATCACTCAACAAAGAGTTTCAGCTGATAACTACAAAGCAATTATAATCGACTCCTATCCCCCGAACCTTACCTTAAACATATACAGCATAGGTCAACCAAAAGATTTTCTATTCCTGTTTTTTTTCAACTAGACAATTAAGGAATCAATATCAAAGAGAAAGAAGTATAGTTAACAATTCCCCCAAACCTTACCATAAACATATACAGCATAGTTCAACCAAAAGATTTTCTATTCCTGGTTTTTACCAACTAGACAATTAAGGAAGCAATATCAAAGAGAAAGAAATATAGTTAACAATTCCCCCAAACCTTACCATAAACATATACAGCATAGTTCAACCAAAAGATTTTCTATTCCTGTTTTTTTTCAACTAGACAATTAAGGAATCAATATCAAAGAGAAAGAAGTATAGTTAACAATTCCCCCAAACCTTACCATAAACATATACAGCATAGTTCAACCAAAAAGTTTTCTATTCCTGGTTTTTACCAACTAGACAATTAAGGAAGCAATATCAAAGAGAACAGTACAGTAACAATCAGCTGCTCGTGTGAAAGATCTCGTCCAACCAAGCTTGATTCCAAACCAGATTCCAAAGAAATGATCCTGTCATTAAAAAGAGCGCCAAAGGCACATCAGAAACATCTGTTAAGGAAAGTCTTTCCTCAGATAATCATCTCCTTGTTTCTTTTCCTGCGTTAACGTGATAAAGCAAATGTCGAGAGATAAAAATGGTAAATCAGAAGATAAACTATATCTTGTTATAACGATTTTTCGTATTATGATTTCTAGTCCAAACTTCTTAGATATTGAGAACAATTTTAACTGTTACTAACAAAGACAATTTTCTGGTTCACAAATTGGACAAATATTGTAGATCTTCAAAAACATTCCCTAGATACTAAGCACTGAGTACATGTGGATATCAAAGATTTCTCTCGTCTTTAAGTTATCAAAAATAAACATGGCTACATCATAATATAACTTTTGTTTCTTTTGTAAGTAGTTACATATCAAACATTTTTTCTGCCATGATATTGAGATATTAGAACTTAATCTTTTTTTGCAGTCAAATTATTTCTGAATGATACAAAACCAGGTATAAACTATGCAACTGTGTCATAAAAGAATACAATCTGATTAAATTCAAAATTTAATTTCCTTCTTAAAATATATTTTCAATTTAAGATAATGGCTTAGAATTAATCATGATGGTTTATCATATTGTCAAATTGACTTTGTTTTCTGCCTCAACCAAAATTTCTAAATTGTTATCATTGAATTGAAATAATGTTTTTAATTTATTAATGTTAATAATTCGCAAAACCATTACACCTCATTTGACTTATATCAAACTTTCTTTGAGAGGCATTAAGAAGCAGGTTTGATGAAGAAGAACAAGTTCTTATGGATAATCAACTTCATAATAGCATGAAATGCAAGGTTTCGGTGGTGTAGATGCTAATACCGTTATCAAGCAAGTGTTGCTAGACATGATTGTTAAAAGAGAATATATAAATAAAGTGAGAATAGTTTATACAATTGAGCAGTTTGATGTACTAAGATATAAAATACTAGTTTAATACAAAGGATCCTTTCCTTAACTAGGAGTTTAGTTAGCATCGAAACCGAAACGTCGCATTTCATGCAATAAAGAAGTTTAATATCCATAAGAACCTCTTCATCTTCTTATATTTAAATGTTGTTTATATTTATCGTTCCCATAGATTTCTTTCACAATTTATTTCACAATTTCCAGAAAATGAAAAACCTTTTAAACATCATTATTTACACTTATTGAACAGCTGTGACAGTCCAGCCAGGCGCAAGTTCATTTAAAGGGACAGTCTTGTTGCATGTTTCTACTGGAAACAAATTTTCAGGTCAATATACATATGAGTGACTTGAGGCAAAACAGCTGTGCTTAATGCACAGGAAAAGGTCAAGACCACTTTACTATTGAACAGCTCGGTGGTCAGTTTATACAGATGTGGACAAACCGTATAATGAGGATACCGTATTTCCTCTAATTAGCGCCCGGGCACTTATTTTTTCAGCACCTCTTTACCCCCTGACGCTTATTAGAGGCCCAGCGCTAATTGGAGACCCGGCGCTTATTTCTTTCAAAGAGAATTGAACTTTGTTTAAGTCGTCTTCTACCATGAATACCTGTAAAATGTTTACTGAGGGAGCATTTATCTAATGATTAGGACCCGGCGGTTCTTAGAGGCCTGGCGCTTATTTTCTCAACTACCTATGACCCCCTGGCGCTTATTAGAGGCCCGGCCCTTATTGGAGATCCAGCACTTATTAGAGGAAATACGGTACTTATAAACTGCTGAACAATTGGATGAATTCTACAATCTGTCAGTCAAATTGTGATATTAGAAAACATCCATGTACAAAATATGAAACAAATTAATCTTAACTATTCATAATTGTCAACATGATTAATTTACTTTAAAAGATTATATACACTTTCCAAACATCCTCCATCAGTTTATAAAAGTCATCAAATATTCCAATTTTTTCTTTTAGAGATCTGAAGGATAATCACATGGATGCCGCTAGGTGGGTATCGTCACTCATTTGAGGTAAAAAATAAAATTGGCGACACTTGTCACAACGCTTGCCGCTTCTTTATTTTTGTGCGCGCATATACAAATGATACATGTTAATAAAGACAATTCTCTCCTCTAAACGATGGTGAAAACAATTTTGAATTAACACTTATGGTTCGGGAGCTATGAATGCCAAACAGTGAGTTCCGTCAATTTGAGTGAAAAAATATTCCAATTTGCACTGATAGATTTGATCCATTTTAATGATAAAAATAAGTGTGCATTTAGCAATTAATATTTTAGAACTGAGGTTAAATTGCATAATGCATTGCCTTTGCCTTACAATTCTCTTTCCAATGAGCCTATCAACGCGTTGATAGCTTTTATAGTAAGAACGCTTCATGGAGAACAGTTTTACTACGCTTCTTACTATAAATTCCATATATGGTGTTCCTTATACGGCAGTTTTGTGTATCATTACTCATGTGAATCGCCTCTGAAAGAGCACCCCCTGTATTGTTTGAATGCTATGCAAATGTATCGTGTTTCCCCCAATTGTACACTTGAATATCAAGTCAGAGCAGTAAGTTTGAGATAGTGCTGGTTATTTTTCTTCTATCACATCCGTTCATATATGCCAATCGCTGCTCAGTAACCCTTTCAGTCCTTGGCTCAGCCTACCATACGCTTTCGAAACATGTCACGCTTTCCAGAAAACTTCTCACACATACCCATTGCCATCCTCCTTAACCCCCGTCGCCCTCCATACCCGCTACATAAACCTACAATTTGCTCCACTCAAACCTCTTTCTCGCCTTCAAAACATATCCCCCCTTCTTTTCCAATCTGCCCACATCCTCAATACGCATTATTCCCCAATCACAACCAGTCGTCACGAAGACATCCCCTTCACCCGACAGCATGACGTCCATGCTACGCTCACTTATATTTTGCCCTCTTTTAAAGTGATAAATATCAACCTTGTGTGAAACATCTTCATTGAAACTTGCTTTCTATTTCACCACAATTTTGCAAACATAGTCTTCAATACTTGGGCACTGTCTTTCTGCTACTGGCATGCTAGTGACAGGATAACAGTTCGTTATAAAGCCTTATGCAGATGTGAGAGAACTTCTTTAAAGAAGTAAGCCAGTTAACTACACTTCTTGTCTGCCCCACATTGCGTGTATGATTCAAATTGGTTTGTTTTGATAAATTTGGTTCTGTATTTTCACATTTGTCATGTTTGTGATACTGAAAATGTGTTACTTTATATTTGTTGGCTCTGTGAATAAGGATGTAGCAGTTATATACATTTTTACGTTATAGACTTACTCTACGTCTACAAAACGCTAACAGATATTTCAACCAAATTTGTTATGCTTTTAGATATAACATTTTCTGTAGATGATGTCATAGCTGACGTTAGCCACCATGTACCCCGAAACCTACTTTTTCAATCTTCCTCAGAACCTAATTTCCTAGAGAGCTGATATCTTGTGTACAGACTCTGTGGCAAATCAGTATTATGATTCACAGATTTGGTTATATTGAAATATAAGTAGATTTATACTGTTAAGATCTCACAATGCTATGACAACATTACTCGAAAGCATTAAAAAACACATCATTGATATTTTTTTTTTTATTGAGATCCAAATATTTAGATCATAAAGTATCCCTCCCTGCAGAGGTAGGTCAAGTTGCAACATGTTGATCTAGCCTCTGTTTGAATAAGAAGAGTTTGCTCATGTTCTCCGAAACATAAATTTGTACCATAAACCATTTGGAAAGTTCAGCCAATGAAGGCCTTTGCCAGTGTTCAGTTACCAAAATGATGACTGTTGAACAGCATCTTTGATTGAACAACTTACACTGATTGCATCAAGCTTCCTCTTCTCTAGACTGCAAACTCACTTATTTAAACAGAGGCTGGATCAACATTTTACGATGATCTACCTCAGTGGGGAGAGAATGAGCATGGACATCAATGTACATAGACAAGTTATAGCAAGATGCAACGTTATCATCAGTCCTCACCGAGACCAGGTCTTTACAGGGAGGACGTCATACGAAACTCTCAAGGACAAGAGGACTCTTCCATAGTATTACAGAACCAAATGTTGGGGTCATCAGGAGGGTCAAATACATTAACTGGAAACATCTAGCATCATTGTATGAAATATGTCCGGACTGGTGAATAAAACCTTCAAACATGTAAAAAAAACTCAAATACAGATTTAATTAAGCTGAAGATACATCTTGTGAGATAATGTATCGAGCAAATACTCCACATTTGGTTCTGTAAAAATCTTCCAAGAGAGAATCATGTTGCATGAACATTTTTAACAATGAGGCCTTTGAAAATTTAATTTCCAAAATCTAATGTTTAATTCTAAACACTCATACTTAAGGAAAGCATCAATGAGAGACAAACTATTACCAGGAAGATGATTATTAGGATTTTAATATTTCTCAATGTAAAGATAACAATTTTGATTGAGAAACACAAACAAACACCGACATTACATCATCTTGGAATCTAACGAGTTTTCAATACTAATTAAACAAGTTTTTGATTACGAAAATATAATTTTTCAAAGTAGTATAATAAACAAGAAAGAACATTGCATTGAAATAAATTCATCAAACAAATTAATCTTAACTTTTCATAATTGTCAACATGATTAATTCACTTTAAAAGATTATATTCACTTGACAAACATCCTCCATCAGTTTATAAAAGTCATCAAATATTCAAATATTTTCTTTTAGAGATTTGAAGGGTAATCACAAATGAATCAATTCTGTGAAACTTAATGAAATATTACATAATTGTAATATTAAAGAACGTAAGATTGCTAAAACAAAATATTTGTTCTATGAAAGTCAATAAAATTTATAAAGTGTTTAAGGATAATTGTTACAATAGCAGTTTATATTTTCAAATACTTTAACAGAAAAACCATCAAAAGTTGTCTAGTTTTACCAATGTATAGTTAGTTGAAACTGACGCGGGCGGAAACCAGGAACAAATTTTTTTCTACGCCTTACATGATCTTCTTATTTCAAAATTCCATACAAACAAAATGCAAATTATTAGATAAAATTGTCTTTTATATTATCTTTTATTATAAACTTTAAAAGAAGTTTCAACCGATTTTACAATAACTGAATAAACCTACAAAAGCTGAATCAATTAACATTTAAGGGCTTCACAGTAGAGAGTTACTTTGAAATGATTACAAGCAGAACATTTCTGATGACAAGCGGTTTAATCTAAAAAAGATGTACTTATAAAACTCGATCTGTCTCCAAAGGGTCTGATGAAGAGGGAACGCGATATACCGGTAATAACAACACATCGCTTCCTGAAACTTTCTTCCGAATTAATCAAACTTGTCCGATCTTCTTTCAAGGAAGTGATTGCTTCTCTTCAGGCCATAAGGACTTAAATTGTCACATTTTCACACCAATGAATTTATTTTTCGGGAAACAAAGGATCTTAAGACAATATTAGAAAATGCAGGGAAGATAATTATCAAAAGTGAAATCTATGAGATAAATATTCCCTGCCGGAGCTGAATACTCAATATTATCAACATTTCAAAAGGCCTCATTGAGAAAGAGAGGGTCGAGTCATGTGACAGATCATGTGACTGATCATGTGACAGACCCCGAGATTAACCTCATCCGCCCCCAGCACCTCCCCGTCTTGCTGGTCTGTAGCTTGCCCCGCCCCCGGACCCCATCAACGGGTTGTAATCTGCAATAAGAAAAAACATTCTCAGAGTGGTTTTAAATGGTTGAGATATTGTATGTCTGTACACTTGTGTCTCATAGAGCTAAATGGCTGGATATTTTCTTTTTTACCTGATAAAGCCATGTGAGCAAATGAAGTAAGAAACACTGTGACATTCAAATGAGATAATTTTCTTCTTTCTGTATTTTGATGAGATAAGAAAGGGCTCTATGTGTTGATTACACGTCAAGATTAATAAAAATTGGTTGTCATACGAGATGGAAATTAGCTCTTTAATAAACACTCAAAAAGACAGTGAACATGATTGAGATATGAAACCTGAAAAGAATTCAAAATGCATTCTGTAGTTCATCAGGTTTGGCTTGATGAAAGTTTTGGATTTGCAAGCATTGCACTTTTTAGCTTCTTAGTATATCTTAAATTAACCCTCACGATGCTAATATTCCGGGATGGCGATAACACTGTGAGGCCGTCCGCAAATTTGGTGGGAAACAAATGATATTTGCAAAAGATGTCGCATCGCTCACCGTTTTATTTTATCATTCACATTAACAAATAACGCATCCAAATAAAGACAATTCTCTCCTCTACACGATGGTAAAAAAGTTATGAAATTATCTCTCATGGTTCGTGAGATAATGATGCCGCTAGGTGGGTACCGTCACTCATTTTATGGTAAAAAAAAAAAAAGTTTGACACTTGTCACAACGCTAGCCGCTTCTTTATTTTTGTGCGCGCATATACAAATGATACATGTAAGTAAAGACAATTCTCTCCTCTAAACGATGGTGAAAACATTATGAAATTATCTCTCATGGTTCGTGAGATATGGATGCCGCTAGGTGGGTACCGTCACTCATTTTGTGGTAAAAAATAAAATTTTCGACACTTGTCACAACGATTGCCGCTTCTACATTTTCGAGCGTGCATATACAAATGATACATTTAAATAAAGAGAATTCTCTCCTCTAAACGATGATGAAAACAATTTTGAATTAACACTTATGGTTCGGGAGCTATGAATGCCGCACAGTGAGTTCCGTCAATTTGAGTGAAAAAATAGTTCAATTTGCACTGACAGATTTGATCCATTTTAATGATAAAAATAAGTGTGCATTCAGCAATTAATATTTTAGAACTGAGGTTAAATTGCAAAATGCATTGCCTTTGCCTTAAAATTCTCTTTCCAATGAGCCTGTCAACGCGTTCATAGCTTTTATAGTAAGAAAGCTTCATGGAGAACAGTTTTACTACGCTTCTTACTATAAATTCCATATATGGTGTCCCTTATATATGCCAATCGCTGCTCAGTAACCCCTTCAGTCCTTGGCTCAACCTACCATACGCTTTTTAAACATGTCACGCTTTCCAGAAAACTTCTCACACATACCCATCGCCATCCTCCTTCACCCCCGTCGCCCTTCATACCCGCTACATAAACCTACAACTAGCTCCACTCAAACCTCTTTCTCGCCTTCAAATCATATCCCCCTTCTTTTCCAATCTGCCCACATCCTCAATACGCATTATTCCCAAAGCACAACCAGTCGTCACGAAGACATCCCACTTCACTCGACAGCATGACGTCCATGCTACGCTCACTTATATTTTGCCCTCTTTCAAAGTGCTAAATATCAACCTTGTGTGAAACATCTTCATTGAAACTTGCTTTCTATTTCACCACAATTTTGCAAACATAGTCATCAATACTTGGGCACTGTCTTTCTGCTACTGGCATGCTAGTGACAGGATAACAGTTCGTTATAAAGCCTTATGCAGATGTGAGAGAACTTCTTTAAAGAAGTAAGCCAGTTAACTACACTTCTTGTCTGCTCCACATTGCGTGTAAGATTCAAATTGGTTTGTTTTAATAAATTTCACATTTGTCATGTTTGTGATACTAAAAAATGTGTTACTATATATTTGTTGGCTCTGTGAATAAGGATGTTGCAGTTATATACATTTTTACGTTATAGACTTACTCTACGTCTACAAAACGCTTACAGATAATACAACCAGACTAGATATAACATTTTCTGTAGATGATGTCATAGCTGACGTTAGTCACCATGTACCCTGAAACCTACTTTTTCAATCTTCCTCAGAACTTAATTTCCTAGAGAGCTGAAATCTTGTGTACAGACTCTGTGGCAAATCAGTATAATGATTCACAGATTTGGTTATGTTGAAATATAAGAAGATTTATACTGTTAAGATCTCACAATGCTATGACAACATTACTCAAAAGCATTAAAAAACACATCATTCACATATATATTTTTATTGAGATCCAAATATTTACATCATAAAGTATCCCTCCCTGCAGAGGTAGGTCAAGTTGCAACATGTTGATCTAACCTCTGTTTGAATAAGAGGAGTTTGCTCATGTTCTCCCAGGCATAAATTTGTACCATAAACCATTTGGAAAGTTCAGCCAATGAAGGCCTTTGCCAGTGTTCAGTTGCCAAAACGATGACCAATGAACAGCATCATTGGTTGAACAACTTCAATTCCATCCAATCAGGCTTCCTCTTCTCTAGACTGCAAACTCACTTATTTAAACAGAGGCTGGATCAACATTTTACGATGATCTACCTCAGTGGGGAGAGAATGAGCATGGACATCAATGTACATAGACAAGTTATAGCAAGATGCAACGTTATCATCAGTCCTCACCGAGATCAGGTCTTTACAGGGAGGACGTCATACGAAACTCTCAAGGACAAGAGGACTCTCCCATAGTATTACAGAACCAAATGTTGGGGTCATCAGAAGGGTCAAATAAATTAACTGGAAAGATCTAGCATCATTGTATGAAATATGTCCTGACTGGTGAATAAAACGTTCAAACATGTACAAAAAGCTCAAATACAGATTTAATTAAGCTGAAGATACATCTTGTGAGATAATGTATCGAGCAAATATTCCACATTTGGTTCTGTAATAATCTTCCAAGAGAGAATCATGTTGCATGAACATTTTTAACAATGAGGCCTTTGAAAATTTAATTTCCAAAATCTAATTTTTAATTCTAAACACTCATGCTTAAGGAAAGCATCAATGAGAGACAAACTATTACCAGGAAGATGATTATTAGGATTTTAATATTTCTCAATGTAAAGATAACAATTTTGATTGAGAAACACAAACAAACACCGACATTACATCATCTTGGAATCTAACGAGTTTTCAATACTAATTAAACAAGTTTTTGATTACGAAAATATAATTTTTCAAAGTAGTATAATAAACAAGAAAGAACATTGCATTGAAATAAATTCATCAAACAAATTAATCTTAACTTTTCATAATTGTCAACATGATTAATTCACTTTAAAAGATTATATTCACTTGACAAACATCCTCCATCAGTTTATAAAAGTCATCAAATATTCAAATATTTTCTTTTAGAGATTTGAAGGCTAATCACAAATGAATCAATTCTGTGAAACTTAATGAAATATTACATAATTGTAATATCAAAGAACGTAAGATTGCTAAAACAAAATATTTGTTCTATGAAAGTCAATAAAATTTATAAAGTGTTTAAGGATAATTGTTACAATAGCAGTTTATATTTTCAAATACTTTAACAGAAAAACCATCAAAAGTTGTCTAGTTTTACCAATGTATAGTTAGTTGAAACTGACGCGGGCGGAAACCAGGAACAAATTTTTTTCTACGCCTTACATGATCTTCTTATTTCAAAATTCCATACAAACAAAATGCAAATTATTAGATAAAATTGTCTTTTATATTATCTTTTATTATAAACTTTAAAAGAAGTTTCAACCGATTTTACAATAACTGAATAAACCTACAAAAGCTGAATCAATTAACATTTAAGGGCTTCACAGTAGAGAGTTACTTTGAAATGATTACAAGCAGAACATTTCTGATGACAAGCGGTTTAATCTAAAAAAGATGTACTTATAAAACTCGATCTGTCTCCAAAGGGTCTGATGAAGAGGGAACGCGATATACCGGTAATAACAACACATCGCTTCCTGAAACTTTCTTCCGAATTAATCAAACTTGTCCGATCTTCTTTCAAGGAAGTGATTGCTTCTCTTCAGGCCATAAGGACTTAAATTGTCACATTTTCACACCAATGAATTTATTTTTCGGGAAACAAAGGATCTTAAGACAATATTAGAAAATGCAGGGAAGATAATTATCAAAAGTGAAATCTATGAGATAAATATTCCCTGCCGGAGCTGAATACTCAATATTATCAACATTTCAAAAGGCCTCATTGAGAAAGAGAGGGTCGAGTCATGTGACAGATCATGTGACTGATCATGTGACAGACCCCGAGATTAACCTCATCCGCCCCCAGCACCTCCCCGTCTTGCTGGTCTGTAGCTTGCCCCGCCCCCGGACCCCATCAACGGGTTGTAATCTGCAATAAGAAAAAACATTCTCAGAGTTGTTTTAAATGGTTGAGATATTGTATGTCTGTACACTTGGGTCTCATAGAGCTAAATGGCTGGATATTTTCTTTTTTTCCTGATAAAGCCATGTGAGCAAATGAAGTAAGAAACACTGTGACATTCAAATGAGATAATTTTCTTCTTTCTGTATTTTGATGAGATAAGAAAGGGCTCTATGTGTTGATTACACGTCAAGATTAATAAAAATTGGTTGTCATACGAGATGGAAATTAGCTCTTTAATAAACACTCAAAAAGACAGTGAACATGATTGAGATATGAAACCTGAAAAGAATTCAAAATGCATTCTGTAGTTCATCAGGTTTGGCTTGATGAAAGTTTTGGATTTGCAAGCATTGCACTTTTTAGCTTCTTAGTATATCTTAAATTAACCCTCACGATGCTAATATTCCGGGATGGCGATAACACTGTGAGGCCGTCCGCAAATTTGGTGGGAAACAAATGATATTTGCAAAAGATGTCGCATCGCTCACCGTTTTATTTTATCATTCACATTAACAAATAACGCATCCAAATAAAGACAATTTTCTCCTCTACACGATGGTAAAAAAGTTATGAAATTATCTCTCATGGTTCGTGAGATAATGATGCCGCTAGGTGGGTACCGTCACTCATTTTATGGTAAAAAAAAAAAAAGGTTTGACACTTGTCACAACGCTAGCCGCTTCTTTATTTTTGTGCGCGCAGATACAAATGATACATGTAAGTAAAGACAATTCTCTCCTCTAAACGATGGTGAAAACATTATGAAATTATCTCTCATGGTTCGTGAGATATGGATGCCGCTAGGTGGGTACCGTCACTCATTTTGTGGTAAAAAATAAAATTTTCGACACTTGTCACAACGATTGCCGCTTCTACATTTTCGAGCGTGCATATACAAATGATACATTTAAATAAAGAGAATTCTCTCCTCTAAACGATGATGAAAACAATTTTGAATTAACACTTATGGTTCGGGAGCTATGAATGCCGCACAGTGAGTTCCGTCAATTTGAGTGAAAAAATAGTTCAATTTGCACTGACAGATTTGATCCATTTTAATGATAAAAATAAGTGTGCATTCAGCAATTAATATTTTAGAACTGAGGTTAAATTGCAAAATGCATTGCCTTTGCCTTAAAATTCTCTTTCCAATGAGCCTGTCAACGCGTTCATAGCTTTTATAGTAAGAAAGCTTCATGGAGAACAGTTTTACTACGCTTCTTACTATAAATTCCATATATGGTGTCCCTTATATATGCCAATCGCTGCTCAGTAACCCCTTCAGTCCTTGGCTCAACCTACCATACGCTTTTTAAACATGTCACGCTTTCCAGAAAACTTCTCACACATACCCATCGCCATCCTCCTTCACCCCCGTCGCCCTTCATACCCGCTACATAAACCTACAACTAGCTCCACTCAAACCTCTTTCTCGCCTTCAAATCATATCCCCCTTCTTTTCCAATCTGCCCACATCCTCAATACGCATTATTCCCAAAGCACAACCAGTCGTCACGAAGACATCCCACTTCACTCGACAGCATGACGTCCATGCTACGCTTACTTATATTTTGCCCTCTTTCAAAGTGCTAAATATCAACCTTGTGTGAAACATCTTCATTGAAACTTGCTTTCTATTTCACCACAATTTTGCAAACATAGTCATCAATACTTGGGCACTGTCTTTCTGCTACTGGCATGCTAGTGACAGGATAACAGTTCGTTATAAAGCCTTATGCAGATGTGAGAGAACTTCTTTAAAGAAGTAAGCCAGTTAACTACACTTCTTGTCTGCCCCACATTGCGTGTAAGATTCAAATTGGTTTGTTTTAATAAATTTCACATTTGTCATGTTTGTGATACTAAAAAATGTGTTACTATATATTTGTTGGCTCTGTGAATAAGGATGTTGCAGTTATATACATTTTTACGTTATAGACTTACTCTACGTCTACAAAACGCTTACAGATAATACAACCAGACTAGATATAACATTTTCTGTAGATGATGTCATAGCTGACGTTAGTCACCATGTACCCTGAAACCTACTTTTTCAATCTTCCTCAGAACCTAATTTCCTAGAGAGCTGAAATCTTGTGTACAGACTCTGTGGCAAATCAGTATTATGATTCACAGATTTGGTTATGTTGAAATATAAGTAGATTTATACTGTTAAGATCTCACAATGCTATGACAACATTACTCAAAAGCATTAAAAAACACATCATTCATATATATATATTTTTTTATTGAGATCCAAATATTTACATCATAAAGTATCCCTCCCTGCAGAGGTAGGTCAAGTTGCAACATGTTGATCTAACGTCTGTTTGAATAAGAGGAGTTTGCTCATGTTCTCCCAGGCATAAATTTGTACCATAAACCATTTGGAAAGTTCAGCCAATGAAGGCCTTTGCCAGTGTTCAGTTGCCAAAACGATGACCAATGAACAGCATCATTGGTTGAACAACTTCAATTCCATCCAATCAGGCTTCCTCTTCTCTAGACTGCAAACTCACTTATTTCAACAGAGGCTGGATCAACATTTTACGATGATCTACCTCAGTGGGGAGAGAATGAGCATGGACATCAATGTACATAGACAAGTTATAGCAAGATGCAACGTTATCATCAGTCCTCACCGAGACCAGGTCTTTACAGGGAGGACGTCATACGAAACTCTCAAGGACAAGAGGACTCTTCCATAGTATTTCAGAACCAAATGTTGGGGTCATCAGAAGGGTCAAATAAATTAACTGGAAAGATCTAGCATCATTGTATGAAATATGTCCGGACTGGTGAAAAAAACGTTCAAACATGTACAAAAAGCTCAAATACAGATTTAATTAAGCTGAAGATACATCTTGTGAGATAACATATCGAGCAAATACTCCACATTTGGTTCTGTAATAATCTTCCAAGAGAGAATCATGTTGCATGAACATTTTTAACAATGAGGCCTTTGAGAATTTAATTTCCAAAATCTAATTTTTAATTCTAAACACTCATACTTAAGGAAAGCATCAATGAGAGACAAACTATTACCAGGAAGATGATTATTAGGATTTTAATATTTCTCAATGTAAAGATAACAATTTTAATTGAGAAACACAAACAAACACCGACATTACATCATCTTGGAATCTAACGAGTTTTCAATGCTAATTAAACAAGGATTTGATTACGAAAACATAATTTTTCAAAGTAGTATAATAAACAAGAAAGAACATTGCATTAATAAATTCATCAAACAAATTAATCTTAACTTTTCATAATTGTCAACATGATTAATTTACTTGACAAGATTATATTCACTTGACAAACATCCTCCATCAGTTTATAAAAGTCATCAAATATTCAAATTTTGTTTAGAGATTTGAAAGGTAATCACAAATGAATCATTTCTGTGAAACTTAATGAAATATTACAAAATTGTAATTTCAAAGTACGTTAGATTGCTTAAACAAAATATTTGTTCTATGAAAGTCAATAACATTTTTAAAAAGTGTTTTAGGATAATTGTTGCAATAGCAGTTTATATTTTCAAATAATTTAATAGAAAAACAATCAAAAGTTGTCTAGTTTTACGAATGAATAGTTAGTTGAAACTGACGCGGGCGGAAACCAGAAACAAATTTATTTCTTGGCCTTACACAATCTTCTTATTTCAAAATTCCATACAAACAAAATGCAAATTCTTAGATAAAATTGTCTTTTATATTATCTTTTATTATAAACTTTAAAAGAAGTTTCAACCGATTTTACAATAACTGAAAAAACCTACAAAAGCTGAATCAATTAACATTTAAGGGCTTCACAGTAGAGAGTTACTTTGAAATGATTACAAGCAGAACATTTCTGATGACAAGCGGTTTAATCTAAAAAAGATGTACTTATAAAACTCGATCTGTCTCCAAAGGGTCTGATGAAGAGGGAACGCGATATACCGGTAATAACAACACATCGCTTCCTGAAACTTTCTTCCGAATTAATCAAACTTGTCCGATCTTCTTTCAAGGAAGTGATTGCTTCTCTTCAGGCCATAAGGACTTAAATTGTCACATTTTCACACCAATGAATTTATTTTTCGGGAAACAAAGGATCTTAAGAAATTATTAGAAAATGCAGGGAAGATAATTATCAAAAGTGAAATCTATGAGATAAATATTCCCTGCCGGAGCTGAATACTCAATATCATCAAAATTTCAAAAGGCCTCATTGAGAAAGAGAGGGTCGAGTCATGTGACAGATCATGTGACTGATCATGTGACAGACCCCCAGATTAACCTCATCCGCCCCCAGCACCTCCCCGTCTTGCCGGTCGGTAGCTTGCCCCGCCCCCGGACCCCATCAACGGGTTGTAATCTGCAATAAGAAAAAACATTCTCAGAGTGGTTTTAAATGGTTGAGATATTGTATGTCTGTACACTTGGGACTCATAGAGCTAAATGGCTGGATATTTTCTTTTTTACTTGATAAAGCCATGTGAGCAAATGAAATAAGGAACAATTTTCCTTCGGTCTGTATTTTTGAGATAAGAAAGGGCTCTATGTGTTGATTACACATCAAGATTAATAAAAATTGGTTGTCATACGAGATGGAAATAAGCTCTTTAATAAACACTAAAAAAGGACAGTGAACATGATTGAGATATGAAACCTGAAAAGAATTTAAAATGCATTCTGTAGTTCATCAGGTTTAGCTTGATGAAAGTTTTGGATTTGCAAGCATTGCACTTTTTAGCTTCTTAGTATATCTTAAATTAACCCTTACGATGCTAAGGACGGAATATTCACGGCGATAACATTGTGAGGCCATCGGCAAAAATTGCTGGGAAAAAAATGATATTTGCGACAGATGTCGCATCGCTCACCGATTCATTACTTTTTCATTCACATTAACAAATAATACATCCATTTAGCTTCTAAGTATATCTTAAATTAAACGGGCTTGCTGACCTCTTCTCCATCTAAAAAAAACCTAATGTCACAAATCTTGGCATGTCCTTCGTCACAAAAAAGAAATGAGCTAAAAGTGATTGAACAAGATATAATGAGGTCACAAAGATATGTAGAACTTTGAGAAACTGCGTAGAATAATAATAACAAGGGCAATAACTCCGCCAAAAATAATTTTGCGGTTCTGAGTTTCGAACTCAATCAAGGTATTGATACAATGAAGCCACACAGCAAGTTTGGTTAGCGTATCTTAAATAGTTTCTGAGAAAAGCTGTCCCCTCTGCCTGACGAATGCATAAACCACACTAAGTGCCGGGGGATAATAATACTTAATGTAACATCAAAAGTACAATACCCTCTGCAATAGTGTTACACCTTTTAACAAACCCTCTTTCAGTGACATCATTATTTTATGTGTAGGTTTTACGTGTCTCTACTGCAATTGCGTTGGATGGGTATCAACTTCGACAGCAACTAAAGTACTGTCTTGGAAATAGAAATAAAAAGGTTTTTGGCTTTTATTTTTATATTACTCGACTAATGCAAGTTATTCCTACTGATCATGATGTTCAAATAACTAAATCTTTCCCAGCTAGGCCAAAAATATACTTTAAATTGCCCTTGTTCAGGTAAAACTGCCCACAATTTGCATATTTTCAATACATTTCGAAGCCTACTATAGCTTAGATCCCTCTCAGTAATGCGTGTGACAATGAACCTGCAAAGCTCTTTTCACTTGACTTAACAACTCTGAAATTGACAAAAGAAGTTATGAATGAACTCGTAAGAATGGTAGTTTGTAACACACATTTATGTCGGTAAACTTAAAGGAAACCAAGTTCTTTTTCAATTATTTTATGAATTATTAAATCATATAAGTTAGGAATAGTAGAGGACTTATAGATATAAAATTATTGTACATTAAACAATGTTTTCAACAGATGGTACTGAGATTACAGGTCATTTACAGACTATAGCTTGCTTTAGAAACAATATTATATATATATATATTAGATAATTCACCAAAATGAACGAAACAGCGGCCGACATAATGGCATATTAACCCTTACGATGGGGCTATATATTTTTGCTCAACTAGCCCCCGTGGCGACATTGTTTTGTCCGGTGCCAGCCACCGTTATATCCTGATTGCACCGCTCACTGAATATTTTTATGTAGCAAGTCCCGTGTCTTTTACAACAATTGGTGTATCTATTTCGCGGATCCCGGATTTTTATTTAGAGCCTTGTAAAATGTTTATTTATGCACACACAATAATTCTTTTTACATGGACTTCTAGATACACTGTGCCTCTTTATAAATATATAAAAAAAACATTACGATGCGCCTCATATTTTTTTTCCCACAGTCATCAAAAGAAAGTCTTTATTTCCGCTTGCCGCTTCTTTATTTTTGTGCGCGCATAGACATATGATACATGGAAATAAAGACAATTTTTTTCTCTACAAGTTGATATAAAAATAATAAAATTATCTCTAATGGTTCGTGAGATATGAGTGCCGCAAGATGCGCGAGTTAAATACAAGTTCAATTGGCGAACGCCGGAGCGCAAGTAGAGCGCGCACCGCTTCTCCATTGCGCGCATAGACAAATGATACATGGAAATAAAGACAATTCTTTTCTCTACAAGTTGATATAAAAATTATAAAATTATCTCTAATGGTTCGTGAGATATGAATGCCGCAAGGTGCGCGAGGTAAATGCAAGTTATATTAGCGATAGCCGGAGCGCAACTAGCGCGTGTGAAGGATGACTTTTATTTCGCTTGCCGCTTCTTTATTCCTGTCCGCGCATAGACATATTATACATGGAAATAAAAACAATTCTTTTCTCTACAAGTTGATATAAAAATTATAAAATTATCTCTAATGGTTCGTGAGATATGAGTGCCGCAAGATGCGCGAGTTAAATACAAGTTCAATTGGCGAACGCCGGAGCGCAAGTAGAGCGCGCACCGCTTCTCCATTGCGCGCATAGACATATTATACATGGAAATAAAGACAATTCTTTTCTCTACAAGTTGATATAAAAATTATAAAATTATCTCTAATGGTTCGTGAGATATGAGTGCCGCAAGATGCGCGAGTTAAATACAAGTTCAATTGGCGAACGCCGGAGCGCAAGTAGAGCGCGCACCGCTTCTCCATTGCGCGCATAGACAAATGATACATGGAAATAAAGACAATTCTTTTCTCTACAAGTTGATATGAAAATTATAAAATTATCTCTTATGGTTCGTGAGATATGATTGCCGCAAGGTGCGCAAGTTATATTAGCGATAGCCGGAGCGCAACTAGCGCGTGTGAACGATCACTTATATTTCGCTTGCCGCTTCTTTATTCCTGTCCGCGCATAAACATATTATACATGGAAATAAAGACAATTTTTTTCTCTACAAGTTGATATAAAAATTATAAAATTATCTCTAGTGGTTCGTGAGATATGAATGCCGCTAGGTGGGTACCGTCACTCATTTTGAGGTAAAAAAATAAAATTTGCGGACCTTGTCACAACGCTTGCCGCTTCTTTATTTTCTTGCGCGCATATACAAATGATACATGTGAATAAAGACAATTCTCTCCTCTAAACGATGGAATTATGAAATTATCTCTAATGGTTCGTGAGATATGAATGCTGCCAAAGTTGATACCCATCGATTGCAATTACGGTACTTTAGACACGGTGTAATCTTACATGCATAATGACTACGTCACCAAAAGCGGGGTTTGTTAAATGCTATGGCCATTTTACTAGGGGTACTGTGCTTGAAATAAGTAATATGTTTTTTTTGTTAAAAAATGTTAACCCTTACGATGCGGGGCGCGTGATATTTACGGGCCAAATATAAAATGGCACGTAAGCCCTCTTGGCGAAATCCGTAACTTTCAGGATAAGGCTATATATTGACTGCAAGCAGTCTTGGCTGCTCCCGGATATAAAATATCAAACCTTTTCTCAAAAATGATTGAGGGTACCCACCTTGCGGCATTCATATCTCACAAACCAATAGAGATAATTCTATAATTTTTACATCATCGTGTAGAAGAGAGAATTGTCTTCATTTCCATGTATCATATGTATATCCGCGCACAAAAATAAAGAAGCGGCAAAGCGTTGCGACAAGTGCCGCACAAAATTTGTTTACCTCAAAATGATTGAGGGTACCCACCTTGCGGCATTTATATCTCACGAACCATTAGAAATAATTTTATAATTTTTACATCATCGTATAGAAGAGAGAATTGTCTTTATTTCCATGTATCATATGTATATCCGCGCACAAAAATAAAGAAGCGGTTAATCAGGATATAACGGTGGCTGGCACCGGACAAAACAATTCCGCCACGTGGGCTTGTAGAGCAAAAATATATAGCCGCATCGTAAGGGTTAATGTGATATCAAAATTTCGACGAAAGACTTTTCAACCAGGTTATGTATTTATATTCTGAATAGCTTAATTTCATCCCGAAGTGCATGCATGTATGACAATGGGTTTCTAACCATAGTGCCAATGTTAGGATTACACTTAGAGTACCTTCCAGATCACTCAACAAAGAGTCTCATCGGATAACTACAAAGCAATTATAATGGACTCCTATCCCCCGAACCTTACCTTAAACATATACAGCATAGGTCAACCAAAAGATTTTCTATTCCTGGTTTTTACCAACTAGACAATTAAGGAACCAATATCAAAGAGAAAGAAGTACAGTAACAATCAGCTGCTCGTGTGAAACATCTCGTCCAACCAAGTTTGATTCCAAACCAGATTCCAAAGAAATGATCCTGTCATTAAAAAGAGAGCCAAAGGCACATCAGAAACATCTGTTAAGGAAAGTCTTTCCTCCGATAATCATCTCCTTGTTTCTTTTCCTACGTTAACGTGATAAAGCAAATGTTCAGAGATGAAGATGGTAAATCCTGAAGATAAGATATGTCTCATTATAACAATTTTACGTATTATGATTTCTGGTCCAAACTTCTTAGATGTTGAGAGAAAATTGAAATGTAACTAACAAAGACGATTTTCTGGTTGATAAATTGGAAAAATATTGGAGATCTTCAAAAACATCATCTAGATAATAAGCACAGAGTACATGTCAATATCAAAGAGTTCTCTAGTTTTTAAAGGGGCAGTAGCACGTTATTAGGAGGAATATAAAGTGATGTCAGGAAAATGAAAATTAATGGTTCCAATTGAAAGACAATGCACTTAAACTAAATGGAGCAGTAATAGTTCAAATATATAATGTAAAGTTTAGCCATGTGATTCCCTTTTCTTACACAAAATGAATAAAAGGTGTTCACACAAAATGGCCGCCAATGGATTTTAGGTGATCTCTTCATACTTAATTTGTCCTATGACTATGGATGATTGGATTGTGTTATGAAATTTTTGACACTATCAAAATAATACATTTATCATAAACTTACTATTATAAGTAAAAATTTAAAAATATAAAATTATCAAAAAACGTGCTACTGTCCCTGTAAGTTCTCAGAAACATGGTTACATCATTGTTTCTTTTGTAAGTAGGTACATGTATATCAAACTTTTTTTTCTTACATGATAATAAGATGTAAGAACTTATTCTTTTTTTGCAGCCAAATTATCTCTTAATGATACAAAACGAGATATTAACTATACAACTGTATCATAAAAGAATAAAATCCGATTAATTACAAAATTTCATTTCCTTCTTAAATGACAATTTCAAATATATCTTATATTTAAATGATGGCTTACAATTGTTCATGATGGTTTATTGTACTGTCAAACTGATTTAGTTTTCTGTCTCAACCAAAATTTCTAAAGTGTTGAATTGAATTGACAAAATGGCTTTTCTATTTACGCAATAATATTCCAAAAACCATTCACACCTAAGTTGACTTCATTCAAAATGTTGGTTATATTAATCATTCTTATAGATTTTTTACAAGATATATAGCAACCACAGCATGATATATAAGAAAATGATATATCAAAAAAGCTTTCCTGTCTCAAGCCCTTGGTTGCAAAAGTTAAAAGTCGTAGTAGTAGTATATTTTTTTTATTGAAATGTCACACGCATCATTACATTTTATATACAAGACATGTTGCAAAAGTTATAAGTCGTAGTAGTAGTATTTTTTTTATATTAAAGTGTCACACGCATCATAACATTTTATATACAAGACATGGTAAAATTATAAAACAATGGGTCGAGCCACAAATGGCCTATGAGACACTAAAGGAAGACATTTTACTGTTAACATGTTCATCAAGTTCGAGGTTTCAATTACCGTATTTCCTCGAATAGAAACACCAGGCGTATATTTTTTCACACCCCCTTTACCCCTGGCGTGTATTCGAGACAGCCGTCTATTTGTTATTTACTAGGAAATAGATGTATATAGATGATGTAAAGGGGGATTTCATTATTATCATTCACCTACGGGAGCATATAGCCATATTGAATTTTCAATTAGATTTCATGTAAAAGACTACTCCTTCTAAACGAATACAGATATCATTCTGAAATTGTATTATGTTATACCCATGGTGATTCCTCACAGAAAGGTAGACGTTTCAGTTTTGAGAATCCAAGATGGCCGCCATGACAGCCATATTGAATTTTCAATTAGATTTCATGAAAAAGACTACTCCTTCTAAACGAATACAGATATCATTCTGAAATTGTATTATGTTATACCCATGGTGATTCCTCACAGAAAGGTAGACGTTTCAGTTTTGAGAATCTAAGATGGCCGCCATGACAGCCATATTGAATTTTCAATTAGATTTCATGAAAAAGACTACGTCTTCTAAACGAATACAGATATCATTCTAAAATTGTAGTATGTTATACCTATGGTGATTCCTCACAGAAAGGTAGAGGTTTAAGTTTTGAGAATCCAATATGGCCGCCATGGCAGCCATATTGAATTTTCAATTAGATTTCATGACAAAGACTATTTCTCCTAAACCAATCTAGATATCATTTTTATATTGTAGTATGTTATACCTATAGTGATTCCGCACAGAAAGGTAGACGTTTCAGTTTTGAGAATCCAAAATGGCCGCAATAGCAGCCATATTGACTTTTCAGCTGCAGATGACACATCATTATTATTAGATTTTAAGCTTTCATCAAGTGATCACTGGCACCATATAAATTCTCTAATTTGAACTTACTAATCATAATATTATCTTAAATATGGAATATTTAAGATTGTCGTGCAAGTTGTTTTATATTTTTAGGTGTTTCTAAAAAAAATTAAGATGGAAGACAAACATAATTGATTAATTTGTTTAAAATCTTTTTGGCAACTAGCTGCAAAAATCAAATCACATTAAACATGTTAAATTTTAAACAATGGTATCTCCCTTATATTCCTTTAAATACCACACATAAGGGGTCAACCAGAGTTCAGATATTCCACTAAGCTGTCTAATACACATCCAAAGGCAGGCTGCTAGCATCACAGTGTCAGCTGCTAGTCTGTTGCATAATCAACCTGACCCAATTGAAATGGTAGAGCATTATGCTATATGGCCATGGCCCATGTGTATGCAATAAAAGTTATGGACTTGTATTCTCATGACAGTGATCTGTTCTTTCTAAGAATAACAACTTACACAAAACTTGTCTACAATAAGCTTTGTGTTTAGCAATCTACATGATAAGTTGATGTGGAATAAATATGCAGATGAAAATCGAAAAGGGTTTAGTAAGAAGAGTAAGGAAATTTGATTTGTCATATCTCTCTGTTGATTTGAGAATGCAAAAATGTTTACCATTATAGTACTGTATGAGTGTTAAATAAATTGATACTTTAATGAAAGACATCTCATGGTCACTTGACATGTAAATATTATGTGAACAAAATAAACGTGTCTTATGCATTGCTGTGTTTATGACTTTCCTCTCAATCAGTCATTCATTTTCCTTGAAAAATCTGTACTTTTGGGATTCTCAATATCCCATGCAGCATAACCATCAGTGAAATAATCTTGAAATCATATTAATGATTCACTACAAAACAAATGTAAGTGCTCACCATCCTGTAAGTAATGAATGACATTTAAATGGATACACCTAAACCAATCAAGATATCATAATGAAATTAATACAGATGCCCACATAAAAGAAGCATTTTGAAGATTAAAAAGTACAAGATGGTCACCAATTCAGCCATAGATATACAAAAAAGTTATACAAAAACCTACTGCTTGTTAACTTATCATGATTATATCATTCGTGTATTAATGTTTGTTCAAGCTCTAGTCGTTTCCAAAAGAAGACTAGTATTTTAAAAGATAAAAAAATCATGATGGCAGCCATAATCAATTATATAAAAGATGGTTACATGTATAATTAAACCATTTTACCACATCATTCATTTTAAGGTGAGCTTCTGTACCCTCGGTACTTTTATTTTTATATTAAAGTGTCACACGCATCATAACATTTTATATGCAAGACATGGTAAAATTATAAAACAATGGGTCGAGCCACAAATGGCCTATGAGACACTAAAGGAAGACATTTTACTGTTAACATGTTCATCAAGTTCGAGGTTTCAATTACCGTATTTCCTCGAATAGAAACACCAGGCGTATATTTTTTCACACCCCCTTTACCCCTGGCGTGTATTCGAGACAGCCGTCTATTTGTTTTTTAGTAGGAAATAGATGTATATAGATGATGTAAAGGGGGATTTCATTATTATCATTCACCTACGGGAGCATTGATTAATTAATTAATCACCCGGCGTCTATTCGAGACCTGGCGTCTATTTGTTATTTACTAGGAAATAGATGTATATAGATGATGTAAAGGGGGATTTCATTATTTGCATTCACCCATGGGAGCATTGTTTAATTAACTAATCACCCGGCGTCTATTCGAGACCCGGCGTCTATTTACTTCAAACAGCCATACCCCCAGCGTATATTCGAGGCCGGCGTCTATTTGTTTTTTAGTAGGAAATAGATGAATATTATATAGATGATGTAAAGGGGGATTTCATTATTTGCATTCACCTACGGGAGCAATGATTAATTAACTAATCACCTGGCGTCTATTCGAGACACAGCGTCTATTCTAGACCCGGCGTGTACTTACGTCAAACAGCCATACCCCCGGCGGCTATTTTGAGACCCGGCGTGTATTTACTTCTAACAGCATTACCCCCGGCGTCTATTCGAGGAAATACGGTAAACGGTCAGGTCAAGAATCCTACTCCATCAAACAGTTGTGTCAACCCGTGCAGGTGGCAGGAGGGGTCTTTCGAGTGAAAATAAATTCCCAACAAATCAATTTTCTTTTACATCTGGTATTATTTAATTTTAACCCATTCAGGAGCAATAGGAAGTCATTTTATTGAAAAAGTTACCCAAAAATTGATTTCATATTATATACCTTATTATTTAATTTTTATTCATCAGCTGTATTTACAATTTAACCCTTACGATGCGGTTATATATTTTTGCTCTACAAGCCCACGTGGCGGAATTGTTTTGTCCGGTGCCAGCCACCGTTATATCCTGATTAACCGCTTCTTTATTTTTGTGCGCGGATATACATATGATACATGGAAATAAAGACAATTCTCTCTTCTATACGATGATGTAAAAACTATAAAATTATCTCTAATGGTTCGTGAGATATAAATGCCGCAAGGTGGGTACCCTCAATCATTTTGAGGTCAACACATTTTTTGCGGCACTTGTCGCAACGCTTTGCCGCTTCTTTATTTTTGTGCGCGGATATACATATGATACATGGAAATGAAGACAATTCTCTCTTCTACACGATGATGTAAACATTATAGAATTATCTCTATTGGTCTGTGAGATATGAATGCCGCAAGGTGGGTACCCTCAATCATTTTTGAGAAAAGGTTTGATATTTATATCCGGGAGCAGCCAAGACTGCTTGCAGTCAATATATAGCCTTATCCTGAAAGTTACGGATTTCGCCAAGAGGGCTTACGTGCCATTTTATATTTGGCCCGTAAATATCACGCGCCCCGCATCGTAAGGGTTAAGGAGCAATTTGTTTTTAAAGGGATTTTTTTTCATACCGAGAATAAAATCATATTTCTTTTACATTTAATACATATTCAGTCTTCATCTATCAGCTGTTTGAATCAATCTTAGAATCAGTTCATTTAAAGGGACGGTTCCATTTCATATGAATTTACAGAAAATGTCCTTAACTCATTAAACATCATTATTTACACTTATTCAACAGCTGTGACAGCTAGTCCAGCCAGGCGCAAGTTCATTTAAAGGGACAGTCTTGTTGCATGTTTCTAGTGAAAACAAATTTTCAGGTCAATATACATATGAGTGACTTGAGGCAAAACAGCTGTGCTTAATGCACAGGGAAAGGTCAAGACCACTTTACTATTGAACAGCACGGTGGTCAGTTTATACAGATGTGGACAAACTGTATAATGAGGATACCGTGTTTCCTCTAATTAGCGCCCGGGCGCTTATTTTTCAGCACCTCTTAACCCCCTGGCGCTTATAAGAGGCCCAGCGCTTATTGGAGACCCGGCGCTTATTTCTTTCAAAGAGAATTGAACTTTGTTTAAGTCGTCTTCTACCATGAATACCTGTAAAATGTTTACTGAGGGAGCATGTATCTAATGATTAGGACCCGGCGGTTATTTGAGACCTGGCGCTTATAAGAGGCCCGGCGCTTATTTTCTCAACTACCTATGACCCCCCTGGCACTTATTAGAGGCCCGGGCCTTATTGGAGACCCAGCACTTATTACAGGAAATACGGTACTTATAAACTGTTGAACAATTGTGCTCTCAAAGAGCAACCATTCGATGAACCTATTATGAGGACCAACATCACTGCTTTATCCTTAGTCCTTTGGTATTCGATGACATTTGTCAAGTGTTCAATGATGATAATAACTTTAAACCAAACATTTTTTCTGGGCCAAAGATGAAGATACACAGAATTTGACACCCATTCAAAAAGAATTGAAAAGAATTGGATGAATTCTGCAATCTGTCAGTCAAATTGTGATATTAGAAAACATCCATGTACAAAATACGAAAATTTGAAAACAATTTTTTAAACAATTATTGTACTAATTTGGCACTGCAGCCCTCTTATTAGGGTAGAAGACATGTGCAACATTTGAAGTGTGTCAGATGAGAAGTTTCCCTGCAATTGGTCAGATAAATTCTGATACTGGAAAGCGATTTAAAGTACAAAGCATGGATATTTTTTTTAATATTCAGAACTTAACAAAATTGGTTGTAATTTGACACTGCACCCCTACAAGTAGAGTAGAAGACATGTGCAAAATTTGAAAACAATCGGATGAATAGTTTTTCTGTCATACGTCGGACAAAAAATTTCCTCGGACAGACGGAATCGTTTTTATTACTATATATTATAACCCTCGACCCGACCATTGGTCTGGGGGTATGAAAATATTTCATTAAATAATAGTATTGAAAAAGCTTTTGTTGCCTGATCCTAAACTTTGTATATTTCTCGATGTTTTACAATTGAAAATATTTCCATGATAAGCATTTAATACTCTGATTGGAGAGAATGTGTAAATGTAAAGAAAAAAGTAGATAGACAGCTTGAAACTTACCATCTTATGAAACTCTTGTCTAAGCTTATTACATAAAGAATCGGAAGAGACATAAACAAAGACTTAATCATTATTTCCAATTAATGTGCACAATAATAAGGTCTACCAACAAAGTCGGAGATCAGAGAGATATATAGGTTTGATTACAAGATAATTGGAACTTCAACATTCTCCGTTCAAACTTGACTTATTCCTGCGATGACATGAAACACATCCCGACACAATAACAGTGTTTAATTAAGTAGTCTTCATTGTTCGGATGATTGGAATTGAAACATAAGCCGCTCGGACAAAATAAGAAAATGGACGAGGAAACCATTAGCAACACTATATCGTCCAATTACAGCGAGGAGGGATGGTTGTGGAGGATATTAACGAAGGGAGAAATTCTACGTATGATAGGGTCCTACAGGGACTCTTGCTTGGACTGCCTTTTTTGTCCATAGATTAGACCTCAGGTCTTTGATACAGGTTGAGGAAATGGTAAGAAGATATTGGTACTCAGTTATCTTTAAAGGGGCAGTAGCACGTTTTTTGATAATTTTATATTTTAAAATTTTCACTGATAGTTGTAAGTTAATGCTAAATGCATTATATTGACAGTGTCAACAATCTCATTACATAAGCCAATCATCCTTAGTCAGAGGACAAAGTATGAGGATTCATTATAAAATACATTGGGGGCCATTTTTTGGGAACACCTTTAATTCATCTTGTGTAAGAAAAGGGAATCGCATTGCTAAAGTTTACATTATATATTTGAATTATTACTGCTTCATTTAGTTTAAATACATTAATTAATTTTCCTGACATCACCTATTCCGCCGAAAAACGTGCTACTGCCCCTTTAAAGTCACGGAAATATCAAGAAATTTGATTGAGAATTTAAAACATTACTGGTTTTATTACCAATAGGGTGAGTCATAAGCAGGGATATATTTCATTCATCACAAATAAGGTAGCAAGGATTATTTCAGTGTGAGTTCCATATTATGTCTATGATGTCATAATAAATTGTTTATGATGTCACTGTAGTGGGCTATTGCAAAGGGAGTAGGGTATTTTCTGGATATTTTCATAAGATAAGAATGGAATAGAAGTGGAATTAATAGAGGATACCGTATTTCCTCTAAAATTAGCGCCTGGGCGCTTATTTTTTCAGCACCTCTTTACCCCCCGACGCTTATTAGAGGCCCAGGGCTTATTGGAGACCCGGCGCTTATTTCTTTCAAAGAGAATTGAACTTTGTTTTAAGTCGTCTTTTACCATGAATACCTGTAAAATGTTTACTGAGGGAGCATTTATCTAATGATTAGGACCCAGCGGTTATTAGAGACCCGGCGGTTATAAGAGGCCCGGCGCTTATTTTCTCAACTACCTATGACGCTTGCCGCTTCTTTATTTTTGTGCGCGCATACACAAATGATACATGTAAATAAAGACAATGCTCTCCTCTAAACGATGGTGAAAAAATTATGAAAAAATCTCTAATGGTTCGTGAGATATGAATGCCGCTAGGTGGGTACCGTCACTCATTTTGAGGTAAACAAATAAAATTTGCGAACCTTGTCACAACGCTTGCCGCTTCTTTATTTTTGTGCGCGCATATACAAATGATACATTTGAATAAAGACAATTCTCTCCTCTAAACGATGGTGAAAACAATTTTGAATTAACACTTATGGTTCGGGAGCTATGAATGCCGCACAGTGAGTTCCGTCAATTTGAGTGAAAAAATATTTCAATTTGCACTGACAGATTTGATCCATTTTAATGATAAAAATAAGTGTGCATTCAGCAATTAATATTTCAGAACTGAGGTTAAATTGCAAAATGCATTGCCTTTGCCTTAAAATTCTCTTTCCAATGAGCCTGTCAACGCGTTCATAGCTTTTATAGTAAGAAAGCTTCATGGAGAACAGTTTTACTACGCTTCTTACTATAAATTCCATATATGGTGTCCCTTATATATGCCAATCGCTGCTCAGTAACCCCTTCAGTCCTTGGCTCAACCTACCATACGCTTTTTAAACATGTCACGCTTTCCAGAAAACTTCTCACACATACCCATCGCCATCCTCCTTCACCCCCGTCGCCCTCCATACCCGCTACATAAACCTACAACTAGCTCCACTCAAACCTCTTTCTCGCCTTCAAATCATATCCCCTTTCTTTTCCAATCTGCCCACATCCTCAATACGCATTATTCCCAAAGCACAACCAGTCGTCACGAAGACATCCCACTTCACTCGACAGCATGACGTCCATGCTACGCTCACTTATATTTTGCCCTCTTTCAAAGTGATAAATATCAACCTTGTGTGAAACATCTTCACTGAAACTTGCTTTCTATTTCACCACAATTTTGCAAACATAGTCTTCAATACTCGGGCACTGTCTTTCTGCTAATGGCATGCTAGTGACAGGATAACAGTTCGTTATAAAGCCTAATGCAGATGTGAGAGAACTTCTTTAAAGAAGTAAGCCAGTTAACTACACTTCTTGTCTGCCCCACATTGCGTGTAAGATTCAAATTGGTTTGTTTTAATAATTTTTCACATTTGTCATGTTTGTGATACTTACAATGTCTTACTATATATTTGTTGGCTCTGTGAATAAGGATGTTGCAGTTATATACATTTTTAGCTCATCAGGACTGAAAGTCCAGATGGGCTTATGGCATGGCCCGTCGTCCGGCGTCCGTCCGTCCGTCGTCCGTCGTCCGTCGTCCGTCGTCCGTCCGTCGTCCGTCCGTAAACTTTTGACACTTTCGACTTCTCCTCATGAACCATACACATTAGAGAGCTGAAATTTTGTGTACAAGTACCTTAGCATATGGAGATTCTAATTTGTAACTTTGGTGACCCTGTGACCCCAAATAGGGTCACAGGGGTCACAACTTTAAAAACCTATTTTCATCTTCTTCTCCAGTTCCAGAAGGACTAGAGAGTTTAAAATGATATGTGCAGACTCCTTGGCCAATGGGGATTCTAATTTGTAACTTTGGTGACCCTGTGATCCCAAATAGGGTCACAGGGGTCACAACCTTAAACACCTATTTTCATCTTCTTCTCCAGTTCCAAAAGGAGTAGAGAGTTAAAAATTATATGTGCAGACTCCTTGGACAATGGAGATTCTAATTTGTAACTTTGGTGACCCTGTGACCCCAAATAGGGTCACAGGGGTCACAACTTTAAAAACCCATTTTCATCTTCTTCTCCAGTTCCAGAAGGACTAGAGAGTTTAAAATTATATGTGCAGACTCCTTGGCCAATGGGGATTCTAATTTGTAACTTTGGTGACCCTGTGATCCCAAATAGGGTCACGGGGGTCACAACCTTAAAAACCTATTTTCATCTTCTTCTCCAGTTCCAAAAGGAGTAGAGAGTTAAAAATTATATGTGCAGACTCCTTGGACAATGGAGATTCTAATTTGCAACTTTGGTGACCCTGTGACCCCAAATAGGGTCACAGGGGTCACAACCTTAAAAACCTATTTTCATCTTCTTCTCCAGTTCTAAAAGGACTAGAGAGTTGAAAATTATATGTGCAGACTCCTTGGCCAATGGGGATTCTAATTTGTAACTTTGGCGACCCTGTGATCCCAAATAGGGTCACAGGGGTCACAACCTTAAAAACCTATTTTCATCTTCTTCTCCAGTTCCAAAAGGAGTAGAGAGTTAAAAATTATATGTGCAGACTCCTTGGACAATGGAGATTCTAATTTGTAACTTTGGTGACCCTGTGACCCCAAATAGGGTCACAGGGGTCACAACCTTAAAAACCTATTTTCATCTTCTTCTCCAGTTCTAAAAGGACTAGAGAGTTGAAAATGATATGTGCAGACTCCTTGGCCAATCGGGATTCTTAATTGTAGATTTCGTGACCCCATGACCCCAAATAGGGTCACAGGGGTCACAACCTTAACCCTTACGATGCGGGGCGCGTGATATTTACGGGCCAAATATAAAATGGCACGTAAGCCCTCTTGGCGAAATCCGTAACTTTCAGGATAAGGCTATATATTTACTGCAAGCAGTCTTGGCTGCTCCCGGATATAAAATATCAAACCTTTTCTCAAAAATGATTGAGGGTACCCACCTTGCGGCATTCATATCTCACAAACCAATAGAGATAATTCTATAATTTTTACGTCATCGTGTAGAAGAGAGAATTGTCTTCATTTCCATGTATCATATGTATATCCGCGCACAAAAATAAAGAAGCGGCAAAGCGTTGCGACAAGTGCCGCAAAAAATTTGTTTACCTCAAAATGATTGAGGGTACCCACCTTGCGGCATTTATATCTCACGAACCATTAGAGATAATTTTATAATTTTTACATCATCGTATAGAAGAGAGAATTGTCTTTATTTCCATGTATCATATGTATATCCGCGCACAAAAATAAAGAAGCGGTTAATCAGGATATAACGGTGGCTGGCACCGGACAAAACAATTCCGCCACGTGGGCTTGTAGAGCAAAAATATACAGCCGCATCGTAAGGGTTAAAAACCTATTTTCATCTTCTTCTCCAGTTCTAAAAGGACTAGAGAGTTGAAAGTGATATGTGCAGACTCCTTGGACAATGAAGATTCTAATTTGTAACTTTGGTGACCCTGTGACCCCAAATAGGGTCACAGGGGTCACAACCTTCAAAAGCTATTTTCATCTTCTTCTCCAGTTCTAAAAGGACTAGAGAGTTAAAAACGATATGTGCAGACTCCTTGGCCAATGGGGATTCTAAATTGTAGATTTCGTGACCCCATGATCCCAGATAGGGTCACAGGGGTCACAACCTTAAAAACCTATTTTCATTTTCTTCTCAAGTTCTAAAAGGACTAGAGAGTTGAAAGTGATATGTGCAGACTCCTTGGACAATGAGGATTCTAATTTGTAACTTTAGTGAACCTGTGACCCCAAATAGGGTCACAGGGGTCACAACCTTAAAAACCTATTTTCATCTTCTTCTCCAGTACTAAAAGGACTATAGAGTTGAAAATGATATGTGCAGACTCCTTGGCCAATCAGGATTCTTAATTGTAGATTTCGTGACCCTATGACCCCAAATAGGGTCACAGGGGTCACAACCTTAAAAACCTATTTTCATCTTCTTCTCCAGTTCTAAAAGGACTAGAGAGTTGAAAATGATATGTGAAGACTCCTTGGCCAATCAGGATTCTTAATTGTAGATTTCGTGACCCCATGACCCCAAATAGGGTCACAGGGGTCACAACCTTAAAAACCTATTTTCATCTTCTTCTCCAGTTCTAAAAGGACTAGAGAGTTGAAAATGATATGTGCAGACTCCTTGGCCAATCAGGATTCTTAATTGTAGATTTCGTGACCCCATGACCCCAAATAGGGTCACAGGGGTCACAACCTTAAAAACTTATTTTCATCATCATCTTTAGCTCCTAAAGGTCTATTGAGCTGAAAGACTGCATGTAGACTCCTTGGCCAATTGGGATTCTAAACTGTAGGTTTTGTGATCCCATGACCCCAAATAGGGTCACAGGGGTCACAATCTTAAAAACCTATTTTTCTCCATTAGATGACAGTCTATGGCAAATTTATTTCTCCTTGGATATTTTAGTGTGGACTTCTTTCACTGTCTGATATTGGCGATCTAGAAAGTGTTGAATAATAATACATTTGTTTTGTAATTTTTTTATAGGTTTTCTTGCAATAGTTAACATCAGTTTCATTTTTAGCTCATCTGGCCTGTATAAAGCAAACTTGATATGATGCCTGATGAGCTACAGAGCCAATGGCTCTATTTTTACGTTATAGACTTACTCTACGTCTACAAAACGCTTACAGATAATACAACCAAATTTGTTATGCTTCTAGATATAACATTTTCTGTAGATGATGTCATAGCTGACGTTAGCCACCACCCTGAAACCTACTTTTTCAATCTGCCTCAGAACCTAATTTCCTAGAGAGCTGAAACCTTGTGTACAGACTCTGTGGCAAATCAGTATTATGATTCACAGATTTGGTTATGTTGAAATATAAGTAGATTTATACTGTTAAGGTCTCACAATGCTATGACAACATTACTCAAAAGCATTAAAAAACACATCATTCATATATATTTTTTTATTGAGATCCAAATATTTACATCATAAAGTATCCCTCCCTGCAGAGGTAGGTCAAGTTGCAACATGTTGATCTAACCTCTGTTTGAATAAGAGGAGTTTCATGTTCTCCCAGGCATAAATTTGTACCATAAACCATTTGGAAAGTTCAGCCAATGAAGGCCTTTGCCAGTGTTCAGTTGCCAAAACGATGACCAATGAACAGCATCATTGGTTGAACAACTTCAATTCCATCCAAACAGGCTTCCTCTTCTCTAGACTGCAAACTCACTTATTTAAACAGAGGCTGGATCAACATTTTACGATGATCTACCTCAGTGGGGAGAGAATGACCATGGACATCAATGTACATAGACAAGTTATAGCAAGATGCAACGTTATCATTAGTCCTCACCGAGACCAGGTCTTTTCAGGGAGGACGTCATACGAAACTCTCAAGGACAAGAGGACTCTTCCATAGTATTTCAGAACCAAATGTTGGGGTCATCAGAAGGGTCAAATAAATTAACTGGAAAGATCTAGCATCATTGTATGAAATATGTCCGGACTGGTGAATAAAACCTTCAAACATGTACAAGAAACTCAAATACAGATTTAATTAAGCTGAAGATACATCTTGTAAGATAACTCATCGAGCAAATATTCCACATTTGGTTCTGTAATAATCTTCCTAGAGAGAATCATGTTGCATGAACATTTTTAACAATGAGGCCTTTGAAAATTTAATTTCCAAAATCTAATGTTTAATTCTAAACACTCATACTTAAGGAAAGCATCAATGAGAGACAAACTATTACAAGGAAGATGATTATTAGGATTTTAATATTTCTCAATGTAAAGATAACAATTTTAATTGAGAAACACAAACAAACACTGACATTACATCATCTTGGAATCTAACGAGTTTTCAATGCTAATTAAACAAGGATTTGATTACGAAAATATAATTTTTCAAAGTAGTATAATAAACAAGAAAGAACATTGCATTGAAATAAATTCATCAAACAAATTAATCTTAACTTTTCATAATTGTCAACATGATTAATTTACTTTAAAAGATTATATTCACTTGACAAACATCCTCCATCAGTTTATAAAAGTCATCAAATATTCAATTTTTTTCTTTTAGAGATTTGAAGGGTAATCACAAATGAATCAATTCTGTGAAACTTAATGAAATATTACATAATTGTAATATCAAAGAACGTAAGATTGCTAAAACAAAATATTTGTTCTATGAAAGTCAAGAAATTTTATAAAGTGTTTAAGGATAATTGTTACAATAGCAGTTTATATTTTCAAATAATTTAACAGAAAAACCATCAAAAGTTGTCTAGTTTTACCAATGTATAGTTAGTTGAAACTGACGCGGGCCGAAACCAGAAACAAATATATTTCTTGGCCTTACACAACCTTCTTATTTCAAAATTCCATACAAACAAAATGCAAATTCTTAGATAAAATTGTCTTTTATATTATCTTTTATTATAAACTTTAAAAGAAGTTTCAACCGATTTTACAATAACTGAATAAACCTACAAAAGCTGAATCAATTAACATTTAAGGGCTTCACAGTAGAGAGTTACTTTGAAATGATTACAAGCAGAACATTTCTGATGACAAGCGGTTTTATCTAAAAAAGATGTACTTATAAAACTCGATCTGTCTCCAAAGGGTCTGATGAAGAGGGAACGCGATATACCGGTAATAACAACACATCGCTTCCTGAAACTTTCTTCCGAATTAATCAAACTTGTCCGATCTTCTTTCAAGGAAGTGATTGCTTCTCTTCAGGCCATAAGGACTTAAATTGTCACATTTTCACACCAATGAATTTATTTTTCGGGAAACAAAGAATCTTAAGAAAATATTAGAAAATGCAGGGAAGATAATTATCAAAAGTGAAATCTATGAGATAAATATTCCCTGCCGGAGCTGAATACTCAATATCATCAAAATTTCAAAAGGCCTCATTGAGAAAGAGAGGGTCGAGTCATGTGACAGATCATGTGACTGATCATGTGACAGACCCCCAGATTAACCTCATCCGCCCCCAGCACCTCCCCGTCTTGCCGGTCGGTAGCTTGCCCCGCCCCCAGACCCCATCAACGGGTTGTAATCTGCAATAAGAAAAAACATTCTCAGAGTGGTTTTAAATGGTTGAGATATTGTATGTCTGTACACTTGTGTCTCATAGAGCTAAACGGCTGGATATTTTCTTTTTTTTCCTGATAAAGCCATGTGAGCAAATGAAGTAAGAAACATTGTGACATTCAAATGAAATAATTTTCTTCTTTCTGTATTTTTATGAGATAAGAAAGGGCTCTGTGTGTTGATTACACATCCCTCTCAGTAATGCGTGTGACAATGAACCTGCAAAGCTCTTTTCACTTGACTTAACAACTCTGAAATTGACAAAAGAAGTTATGAATGAACTCGTAAGAATAGTAGTTTGTAACACACATTTATGTCGGTAAACTTAAAGGAAACCAAGTTCTTTTTCAATTATTTTATGAATTATTAAATCATATAAGTTAGGAATAGTAGAGGACTTATAGATATAAAATTATTGTACATTAAACAATGTTTTCAACAGATGATACTGAGATTACAGGTCATTTACAGACTATAGCTTGCTTTAGAAACAATATTATATATATATATATTAGATAATTCACCAAAATGAACGAAACAGCGGCCGACATAATGGCATATTAACCCTTACGATGGGGCTATATATTTTTGCTCAACTAGCCCCCGTGGCGACATTGTTTTGTCCGGTGCCAGCCACCGTTATATCCTGATTGCACCGCTCACTGAATATTTTTATGTAGCGAGTCCCGTGTCTTTTACAACAATTGGTGTATCTATTTCGCGGATCCCGGATTTTTATTTAGAGCCTTGTAAAATGTTTATTTATCCACACACAATAATTCTTTTTAACCCTTACGATGCGGGGCGCGTGATATTTACGGGCCAAATATAAAATGGCACATAAGCCCTCTTGGCGAAATCCGTAACTTTCAGGATAAGGCTATATATTGACTGCAAGCAGTCTTGGCTGCTCCCGGATATAAAATATCAAACCTTTTCTCAAAAATGATTGAGGGTACCCACCTTGCGGCATTCATATCTCACAAACCAATAGAGATAATTCTATAATTTTTACATCATCGTGTAGAAGAGAGAATTGTCTTCATTTCCATGTATCATATGTATATCCGCGCACAAAAATAAAGAAGCGGCAAAGCGTTGCGACAAGTGCCGCAAAAAATTTGTTTACCTCAAAATGATTGAGGGTACCCACCTTGCGGCATTTATATCTCACGAACCATTAGAGATAATTTTATAATTTTTACATCATCGTATAGAAGAGAGAATTGTCTTTATTTCCATGTACCATATGTATATCCGCGCACAAAAATAAAGAAGCGGTTAATCAGGATATAACGGTGGCTGGCACCGGACAAAACAATTCCGCCACGTGGGCTTGTAGAGCAAAAATATATAGCCGCATCGTAAAGGTTAAATGGACTTCTAGATACACTGTGCCTCTTTATAAATATATAAAAAACATTACGATGCGCCTCATATTTGTTTTCCCACAGTCATCAAAAGAAAGTCTTTATTTCCGCTTACCGCTTCTATATTTCTGTGCGCAAGTAGAGCGCGTACCGCTTCTTCATTTCTGTGCGCGCATAGACAAATGATACATGGAAATAAAGACAATTCTTTTCTCTACAAGTTGATATAAAAATTATAAAATTATCTCAAATGGTTCGTGAGATATGAATGCCGCAAGGTGCGCAAGTTATATTAGCGATAGCCGGAGCGCAACTAGCGCGTGTGAACGATCACATATATTTCGCTAGCCGCTTCTTTATTCCTGTCCGCGCATAGACATATGATACATGGAAATAAAGACAATTCTTTTCTCTACAAGTTGATATAAAAATTATAAAATTATCTCAAATGGTTCGTGAGATATGAATGCCGCAAGGTGCGCAAGTTATATTAGCGATAGCCGGAGCGCAACTAGCGCGTGTGAACGATCACATATATTTCGCTAGCCGCTTCTTTATTCCTGTCCGCGCATAGACATATGATACATGGAAATAAAGACAATTCTTTCCTCCACAAGTTGATATAAAAATTATAAAATTATCTCTAATGGTTCGTGAGATATGAGTGCCGCAAGATGCGCGAGTTAAATACAAGTTCAATTAGCGAACGCCGGAGCGCAAGTAGAGCGCGCACCGCTTCTTCATTTCTTTGCGCGCATAGACAAATGATACATGGAAATAAAAAAACAATTATTTTCTCTACAAGTTGATATAAAAATTATAAAATTATCTCTAATGGTTCGTGAGATATGAATGCCGCAAGGTGCGCAAGTTATATTAGCGATAGCCGGAGCGCAACTAGCGCGTGTGAACGATGTCTTATATTTCGCTTGCCGCTTCTTTATTCCTGTCCGCGCATAGACATATGATACATGGAAATAAAGACAATTCTTTTTTCGACAAGTTGATATAAAAATTATAAAAATATCTCTAATGGTTCGTGAGATATGAGTGCCGCAAGGTGCGCGAGTGAAATACAAGTTCAATTAGCGAACGCCGGCGCGCAAGTAGAGCGCGGATGGACGATGTCATTTATTCCGCGCATCGCTGCCGCTTCTTTATCATTGTGCGCGCATAGACAAATGATACATGTAAATAAAGACAATTCTCTCCTCTAAACGATGATGTAAAACTTATAGAATTATCTCTAATGGTTCGTGAGATATGAATGCCGCAAGGTGGGTACCCTCAATCAATTATAGCCTTATCCTGAAAGTTACGGATTTCGCCAAGAGAGTATACGTGCCATTTTATATTTGGCCCCTAAATATCACGGACCCGCATCGTAAGGGTTAATTTCATCCCGAAGCGCATGCATGTATGACAATTGGTCTCTAACATTAGTGCCAATGTTAGGATTACACTTAGAGTACCTTACAGATCACAAAAACAAAGAGTTTCAGCTGATAACTACAAAGCAATTATAATGGACTCCTATCCCCCGAACCTTACCTTAAACATATACAGCATAGGTCAACCAAAAGATTTTCTATTCCTGGTTTTTACCAACTAGACAATTAAGGAACCAATATCAAAGAGAAAGAAGTATATTTAACAATCACCTGCCCTCCTGAAAAATCTCGTCCAACCAAGCTTGATTCCAAATCCAAATTCCAAAGAACTGATCCTGTCATTAAAAAGAGCGCCAAAGGCAAACCAGAAACATCTGTTAAGGAAAGTCTTTCCTCCGATAATCATCTCCTTGTTTCTTGTCCTGCGTTAACGTGATAAAGCAAATGTTCAGAGATGAAGATGGTAAATCCTGAAGATAAGATATATCTCGTTATAACAATTTTACGTATTATGATTTCTGGTCCAAACTTCTTAGATGTTGAGAGAAAATGGAAATGTAACTAACAAAGACGATTTCCTGGTTGATAAATTGGAAAAATATTGTAGATCTTCAAAAACATCATCTAGATAATAAGCACAGAGTACATGTCAATATCAAAGAGTTCTCTAGTTTTTAAAGGGGCAGTAGCACGTTTTTAGGAGGAATATAAAGTGATGTCAGGAAAATGAAAATTAATGGTTCCAATTGAAAGACAATGCACTTAAACTAAATGAAGCAGTAATAGTTCAAATATATAATGTAAAGTTTAGCCGTGTGATTCCCTTTTCTTACACAAAATGAATGAAAAGTGTTCACACAAAATGGCCCCCAATGGATTTTAGGTGATCTCTTCATACTTAATTTGTCCTCTGACTATGGATGATTGGTTTGTGTTATGAATTTTTTTACACTATCAAAATAATACATTTATCATAAACTTACTATTATCAGTAAAAATTAACCCTTACGATGCGGGGCGCGTGATATTTACGGGCCAAAAATAAAATGGCACGTAAGCCCTCTTGGCGAAATCCGTAACTTTCAGGATAAGGCTATATATTGACTGCAAGCAGTCTTGGCTGCTCCCGGATATAAAATATCAAACCTTTTCTCAAAAATGATTGAGGGTACCCACCTTGCGGCATTCATATCTCACAAACCAATAGAGATAATTCTATAATTTTTACATCATCGTGTAGAAGAGAGAATTGTCTTCATTTCCATGTATCATATGTATATCCGCGCACAAAAATAAAGAAGCGGCAAAGCGTTGCGACAAGTGCCGCCAAAAATTTGTTTACCTCAAAATGATTGAGGGTACCCACCTTGCGGCATTTATATCTCACGAACCATTAGAGATAATTTTATAATTTTTACATCATCGTATAGAAGAGAGAATTGTCTTTATTTCCATTTATCATATGTATATCCGCGCACAAAAATAAAGAAGCGGTTAATCAGGATATAACGGTGGCTGGCACCGGACAAAACAATTCCGCCACGTGGGCTTGTAGAGCAAAAATATATAGCCGCATCGTAAGGGTTAATTTGTCCTCTGACTATGGATGATTGGTTTGTGTTATGAATTTTTTTACACTATCAAAATAATACATTTATCATAAACTTACTATTATCAGTAAAAATTAAAAAATATAAAATTATCAAAAAACGTGCTACTGTCCCTTTAAGTTCTCAGAAACATGGTTACATCATTGTTTCTTTTGTAAGTAGGTACATGTATATCAAACTTTTTTTTCTTACATGATAATAAGATGTAAGAACTTATTCTTTTTTTGCAGCCAAATTATCTCTTAATGATACAAAACGAGATATTAACTATACAACTGTATCATAAAAGAATAAAATCCGATTAATTACAAAATTTCATTTCCTTCTTAAATGACAATTTCAAATATATCTTATATTTAAATGATGGCTTACAATTGTTCATGATGGTTTATCGTACTATCAAACTGATTTAGTTTTCTGTCTCAACCAAAATTTCTAAAGTGTTCTTATTGAATTGACAAAATGGCTTTTCTATTTACGCAATAATATTCCCAAAACCATTCACACCTAAGTTGACTTCATTCAAAATGTTGGTTATATTAATCATTCTCATAGATTTTTTACAAGATATATAGCAACCACAGCATGATATATAAGTAAATGATATATCCAAAAAAAAAAAAAATCAGCCATATCAAACTAAAGTTTTAAATATTTAAAAAAATATAAGATAATAGATTACACATAATGACTATTTTTATAAAAAAATTGACTAAAAGCTTTCCTGTCTCAAGCCCTTGGTTGAAAAAGTTAAAAGTCGTAGTAGTAGTATATTTTTTTTATTGAAGTGTCACACGCATCATTACATTTTATATACAAGACATGTTGCAAAAGTTATAAGTCGTAGTAGTAGTATTTTTTTATTTATTAAAGTGTCTCACGCATCATAACATTTTATATACAAGACATGGTAAAATTATAAAACAATGGGTCGAGCCACAAATGGCCTATGAGACACTAAAAGAAGACATTTTACTGTTAACATGTTCATCAAGTTCGAGGTTTCAATTACCGTATTTCCTCGAATAGACACACCAGGCGTATATTTTTTCACACCCCCTTTACCCCCGAGACCGCCGTCTATTTGTTTTTTAGTAGAAAATAGATGTATATAGATGATGTAAAGGGGGATTTCATTATTATCATACACCTACGGGAGCATTGATTAATTAATTAATCACCCGGCGTCTATTCGAGACCCGGTGTCTATTTGTTATTTACTAGGAAATAGATGTATATAGATGATGTAAAGGGGGATTTCATTATTTGCATTCACCTATGGGAGCATTGTTTAATTAACTAATCACCCGACGTCTATTCGAGACCCGGCGTCTATTTACTTCAAACAGCCATACCCCCAGCGTCTATTCGAGGCAGGCGTCTATTTGTTTTTTAGTAGGAAATAGATGAATATTATATAGATGATGTAAAGGGGGATTTCATTATTTGCATTCACCTACGGGAGCAATGATTAATTAACTAATCACCCGGCGTCTATTCGAGACACAGCGTCTATTCTAGACCCGGCGTGTACTTACGTCAAACAGCCATACCCCCGGCAGCTATTCGAGACCCGGCATGTATTTACTTCAAACAGCCATACCCCCGGCGTCTATTCGAGACCCGGCGTTTATTCGAGTCCCGGCGTCTATTCGAGGAAATACGGTAAACGGTCAGGTCAAGAATCCTACTCCATCAAACAGTTGTGTCAACCCGTGCAGGTGGCAGGAGGGGTCTTTTAAGTGAAAATAAATTCCCAACAAATCAATTTTCTTTTACATCTGGTATTATTTAATTTTAACCCATTCAGGAGCAATAGGAAGTCATTTTATTGAAAAAGTTACCCAAAAATTTCTTTCATATTATATACCTTATTATTTAATTTTTATTCATCAGCTGTATTTACAATTTAAGGAGCATTTTGTTTTTAAAGGGACTTTTTTTCATACCGAGAATAAAATCATATTTCTTTTACATTTAATACATATTCAGTCTTCATCTATCAGCTGTTTGAATCAATCTTAGAATCAGTTCATTTAAAGGGACGGTTCCATTTCATATGAATTTACAGAAAATGTCCTTAACTCATTAAACATCATTATTTACACTTATTCAACAGCTGTGACAGCTAGTCCAGCCAGGCGCAAGTTCATTTAAAGGGACAGTCTTGTTGCATGTTTCTAGTGAAAACAAATTTTCAGGTCAATATACATATGAGTGACTTGAGGCAAAACAGCTGTGCTTAATGCACAGGGAAAGGTCAAGACCACTTTACTATTGAACAGCACGGTGGTCAGTTTATACAGATGTGGACAAACTGTATAATGAGGATACCGTGTTTCCTCTAATTAGCGCCCGGGCGCTTATTTTTCAGCACCTCTTAACCCCCTGGCGCTTATAAGAGGCCCAGCGCTTATTGGAGACCCGGCGCTTATTTCTTTCAAAGAGAATTGAACTTTGTTTAAGTCGTCTTCTTCCATGAATACCTGTAAAATGTTTACTGAGGGAGCATGTATCTAATGATTAGGACCCGGCGGTTATTTGAGACCTGGCGCTTATAAGAGGCCCGGCGCTTATTTTCTCAACTACCTATGACCCCCCGGCACTTATTAGAGGCCCGGCCCTTATTGGAGACCCAGCACTTATTACAGGAAATAAGGTACTTATAAACTGTTGAACAATTGTGCTCTCAAAGAGCAACCATTCGATGAACCTATTATGAGGACCAACATCACTGCTTTATCCTTAGTCCTTTGGTATTCGATGACATTTGTCAAGTGTTCAATGATGATAATAACTTTAAACCAAACATTTTTTCTGGGCCAAAGATGAAGATACACAGAATTTGACACCCATTCAAAAAGAATTGAAAAGAATTGGATGAATTCTGCAATCTGTCAGTCAAATTGTGATATTAGAAAACATCAATGTACAAAATACGAAAATTTGAAAACAATTTTTTAAACAATTATTGTACTAATTTGGCACTGCAGCCCTCTTATTAGGGTAGAAGACATGTGCAACATTTGAAGTGTGTCAGATGAGAAGTTTCCCTGCAATTGGTCAGATAAATTCTGATACTGGAAAGCGATTTAAAGTACAAAGCATGGATATTTTTTTTAATATTCAGAACTTAACAAAATTGGTTGTAATTTGACACTGCACCCCTCCAAGTAGAGTAGAAGACATGTGCAAAATTTGAAAACAATCGGATGAATAGTTTTTCTGTCATACGTCGGACAAAAAATTTCCTCGGACAGACGGAATCGTTTTTATTACTATATATTATAACCCTCGACCCGACCATTGGTCTGGGGGTATGAAAATATTTCATTAAATAATAGTATTGAAAAAGCTTTTGTTGCCTGATCCTAAACTTTGTATATTTCTCGATGTTTTACAATTGAAAATATTTCCATGATAAGCATTTAATACTCTGATTGGAGAGAATGTGTAAATGTAAAGAAAAAAGTAGATAGATAGCTTGAAACTTACCATCTTATGAAACTCTTGTCTAAGCTTATTACATAAAGAATCGGAAGAGACATAAACAAAGACTTAATCATTATTTCCAATTAATGTGCACAATAATAAGGTCTACCAACAAAGTCGGAGATCAGAGAGATATATAGGTTTGATTACAAGATAATTGGAACTTCAACATTCTCCGTTCAAACTTGACTTATTCCTGCGATGACATGAAACACATCCCGACACAATAACAGTGTTTAATTAAGTAGTCTTCATTGTTCGGATGATTGGAATTGAAACATAAGCCGCTCGGACAAAATAAGAAAATGGACGAGGAAACCATTAGCAACACTATATCGTCCAATTACAGCGAGGAGGGATGGTTGTGGAGGATATTAACGAAGGGAGAAATTCTACGTATGATAGGGTCCTACAGGGACTCTTGCTTGGACTGCCTTTTTTGTCCTTAGATTAGACCTCAGGTCTTTGATACAGGTAGAGGAAATGGTAAGAAGATATTGGTACTCAGTTATCTTTAAAGGGGCAGTAGCACGTTTTTTGATAATTTTATATTTTAAAATTTTCACTGATAGTTGTAAGTTAATGCTAAATGCATTATATTGACAGTGTCAACAATCTCATTACATAAGCCAATCATCCTTAGTCAGAGGACAAAGTATGAGGATTCATTATAAAATACATTGGCAGCCCTTTTTTGTGAACACCTTTAATTCATCTTGTGTAAGAAAAAGGAATCGCATGGCTAAAGTTTACATTATATATTTGAATTATTACTGCTTCATTTAGTTTAAATACATTTTCTTTCAAATGGAACCGCAAATTTTAATTTTCCTGACATCACCTTTTCCCCCGAAAAACGTGCTACTGCCCCTTTAAAGGCACGGAAATATCAAGAAATTTGATTGAAAATATAAAACATTACTGGTTTTATTACAAATAGGCGAGTCATAAGCAGGGATATATTTCATTCATTACAAATAAGGTAGCAAGGATTATTTCAGTGTGAGTTCCATATTATGTCTTTGATGTCATAATCAATTGTTTATGATGTCACTGTAGTGGGCTATTGCAAAGGGAGTAGGGTATTTTCTGGATATTTTCATAAGATAAGAATGGAATAGAAGTGAAATTAATAGAGGATACCGTATTTCCTCTAATTTTTCAGCACCTCTTTACCCCCTGACGCTTATTAGAGGCCCAGGGCTTATTGGAGACCCGGCGCTTATTTCTTTCAAAGAGAATTGAACTTTGTTTTAAGTCGTCTTTTACCATGAATACCTGTAAAATGTTTACTGAGGGAGCATTTATCTAATGATTAGGACCCAGCGGTTATTAGAGACCCGGCGGTTATAAGAGGCCCGGCGCTTATTTTCTCAACTACCTATGACGCTTGCCGCTTCTTTATTTTTGTGCGCGCATATACAAATGATACATGTAAATAAAGACAATGCTCTCCTCTAAACGATGGTGAAAACAATTTTGAATTAACACTTATGGTTCGGGAGCTATGAATGCCGCACAGTGAGTTCCGCCAATTTGAGTGAAAAAATAGTTCAATTTGCACTGACAGATTTGATCCATTTTAATGATAAAAATAAGCGTGCATTCAGCAATTAATATTTTAGAACTGAGGTTAAATTGCAAAATGCATTGCCTTTGCCTTAAAATTCTCTTTCAAATGAGCCTGTCAACGCGTTCATAGCTTTTATAGTAAGAAAGCTTCATGGAGAACAGTTTTACTACGCTTCTTACTATAAATTCCATATATGGTGTCCCTTATATATGCCAATCGCTGCTCAGTAACCCCTTCAGTCCTTGGCTCAGCGTACCATACGCTTTTTAAACATGTCACGCTTTCCAGAAAACTTCTCACACATACCCATCGCCATCCTCCTTCACCCCCGTCGCCCTCCATACCCGCTACATAAACCTACAACTTGCTCCACTCAAACCTCTTTCTCGCATTCAAAACATATCCCCCTTCTTTTCCAATCTGCCCACATCCTCAATACGCATTATTCCCAAATCACAACCAGTCGTCACGAAGACATCCCCTTCACTCGACAGCATGACGTCCATGCTACGCTCACTTATATTTTGCCCTCTTTCAAAGTGATAAATATCAACCTTGTGTGAAACATCTTCATGGAAACTTGCTTTCTATTTCACCACAATTTTGCAAACATAGTCTTCAATACTTGGGCACTGTCTTTCTGCTACTGGCATGCTAGTGAGAGGATAACAGTTCGTTATAAAGCCTTATGCAGATGTGAGAGAACTTATTTAAAGAAGTAAGCCAGTTAACTACACTTCTTGTCTGCCCCACATTGTGTGTAAGATTCAAATTGGTTTGTTTTGATAAATTTGGTTCCGTATTTTCACATTTGTCATGTTTGTGATAGTGACATTGTGTTACTATATATTTGTTGGCTCTGTGAATAAGGATGTAGCAGTTATATACATTTGTACGCTATAGACTTACTATATGTCTCAAAAACGCCTACAGATATTTCAACCAAATTTGTTATGCTTCTAGATATAACATTTTCTGTAGATGATGTCATAGCTGACGTTAGCTACCATGTACCCTGAAACCTACTTTTTCAATCTTCCTCAGAACCTAATTTCCTAAAGAGCTGAAATCTTGTGTACAGACTCTGTGGCCAATCAGTATTATGATTCACAGATTTGGTTATGTTGAAATATAAGAAGATTTATACTGTTAAGATCTCACAATGCTATGACAACATTACTCAAAAGCATTAAAAAACACATCATTCACATATATATTTTTATTGAGAACCACATATTTACATCATAAAGTATCCCTCCCTGCAGAGGTAGGTCAAGTTGCAACATGTTGATCTAACCTCTGTTTGAATAAGAGGAGTTTGCTCATGTTCTCCCAGGCATAAATTTGTACCATAAACCATTTGGAAAGTTCAGCCAATGAAGGCCTTTGCCAGTGTTCAGTTGCCAAAACGATGACCAATGAACAGCATCATTGGTTGAACAACTTCAATTCCATCCAATCAGGCTTCCTCTTCTCTAGACTGCAAACTCACTTATTTAAACAGAGGCTGGATCAACATTTTACGATGATCTACCTCAGTGGGGAGAGGATGACCATGGACATCAATGTACATAGACAAGTTATAGCAAGATGCAACGTTATCATCAGTCCTCACCGAGACCAGGTCTTTTCAGGGAGGACGTCATACGAAACTCTCAAGGACAAGAGGACTCTTCCATAGTATTTCAGAACCAAATGTTGGGGTCATCAGAAGGGTCAAATAAATTAACTGGAAAGATCTAGCATCATTGTATGAAATATGTCCGGACTGGTGAATAAAACCTTCAAACATGTACAAGAAACTCAAATACAGATTTAATTAAGCTGAAGATACATCTTGTAAGATAACTTATCGAGCAAATATTCCACATTTGGTTCTGTAATAATCTTCCAAGAGAGAATCATGTTGCATGAACATTTTTAACAATGAGGCCTTTGAAAATTTAATTTCCAAAATCTAATGTTTAATTCTAAACACTCATACTTAAGGAAAGCATCAATGAGAGACAAACTATTACAAGGAAGATGATTATTAGGATTTTAATATTTCTCAATGTAAAGATAACAATTTTAATTGAGAAACACAAACAAACACTGACATTACATCATCTTGGAATCTAACGAGTTTTCAATGCTAATTAAACAAGGATTTGATTACGAAAATATAATTTTTCAAAGTAGTATAATAAACAAGAAAGAACATTGCATTGAAATAAATTCATCAAACAATTTAATCTTAACTTTTCATAATTGTCAACATGATTAATTTACTTTAAAAGATTATATTCACTTGACAAACATCCTCCATCAGTTTATAAAAGTCATCAAATATTCAATTTTTTTCTTTTAGAGATTTGAAGGGTAATCACAAATGAATCAATTCTGTGAAACTTAATGAAATATTACATAATTGTAATATCAAAGTACGTAAGATTGCTAAAACAAAATATTTGTTCTATGAAAGTCAAGAAATTTTATAAAGTGTTTAAGGATAATTGTTACAATAGCAGTTTATATTTTCAAATATTTTAACAGAAAAACCATCAAAAGTTGTCTAGTTTTACCAATGTATAGTTAGTTGAAACTGACGCGGGCAGAAACCAGAAACAAATATATTTCTTGGCCTTACACAATCTTCTTATTTCAAAATTCCATACAAACAAAATGCAAATTCTTAGATAAAATTGTCTTTTATATTATCTTTTATTATAAACTTTAAAAGAAGTTTCAACCGATTTTACAATAACTGAATAAACCTACAAAAGCTGAATCAATTAACATTTAAGGGCTTCACAGTAGAGAGTTACTTTGAAATGATTACAAGCAGAACATTTCTGATGACAAGCGGTTTAATCTAAAAAAGATGTACTTATAAAACTCGATCTGTCTCCAAAGGGTCTGATGAAGAGGGAACGCGATATACCGGTAATAACAACACATCGCTTCCTGAAACTTTCTTCCGAATTAATCAAACTTGTCCGATCTTCTTTCAAGGAAGTGATTGCTTCTCTTCAGGCCATAAGGACTTAAATTGTGACATTTTCACACCAATGAATTTATTTTTCGGGAAACAAAGAATCTTAAGAAAATATTAGAAAATGCAGGGAAGATAATTATCAAAAGTGAAATCTATGAGATAAATATTCCCTGCCGGAGCTGAATACTCAATATCATCAAAATTTCAAAAGGCCTCATTGAGAAAGAGAGGGTCGAGTCATGTGACAGATCATGTGACTGATCATGTGACAGACCCCCAGATTAACCTCATCCGCCCCCAGCACCTCCCCGTCTTGCCGGTCGGTAGCTTGCCCCGCCCCCGGACCCCATCAACGGGTTGTAATCTGCAATAAGAAAAAACATTCTCAGAGTGGTTTTAAATGGTTGAGATATTGTATGTCTGTACACTTGTGTCTCATAGAGCTAAACGGCTGGATATTTTCTTTTTTTCCTGATAAAGCCATGTGAGCAAATGAAGTAAGAAACATTGTGACATTCAAATGAAATAATTTTCTTCTTTCTGTATTTTTATGAGATAAGAAAGGGCTCTGTGTGTTGATTACACATCCCTCTCAGTAATGCGTGTGACAATGAACCTGCAAAGCTCTTTTCACTTGACTTAACAACTCTGAAATTGACAAAAGAAGTTATGAATGAACTCGTAAGAATAGTAGTTTGTAACACACATTTATGTCGGTAAACTTAAAGGAAACCAAGTTCTTTTTCAATTATTTTATGAATTATTAAATCATATAAGTTAGGAATAGTAGAGGACTTATAGATATAAAATTATTGTACATTAAACAATGTTTTCAACAGATGGTACTGAGATTACAGGTCATTTACAGACTATAGCTTGCTTTAGAAACAATATTATATATATATATATTAGATAATTCACCAAAATGAACGAAACAGCGGCCGACATAATGGCATATTAACCCTTACGATGCGGCTATATATTTTTGCTCAACTAGCCCCCGTGGCGACATTGTTTTGTCCGGTGCCTGCCACCGTTATATCCTGATTGCACCGCTCACTGAATATTTTTATGTAGCGAGTCCCGTGTCTTTTACAACAATTGGTGTATCTATTTCGCGGATCCCGGATTTTTATTTAGAGCCTTGTAAAATGTTTATTTATGCACACACAATAATTCTTTTTAACCCTTACGATGCGGGGCGCGTGATATTTACGGGCCAAATATAAAATGGCACATAAGCCCTCTTGGCGAAATCCGTAACTTTCAGGATAAGGCTATATATTGACTGCAAGCAGTCTTGGCTGCTCCCGGATATAAAATATCAAACCTTTTCTCAAAAATGATTGAGGGTACCCACCTTGCGGCATTCATATCTCACAAACCAATAGAGATAATTCTATAATTTTTACATCATCGTGTAGAAGAGAGAATTGTCTTCATTTCCATGTATCATATGTATATCCGCGCACAAAAATAAAGAAGCGGCAAAGCGTTGCGACAAGTGCCGCAAAAAATTTGTTTACCTCAAAATGATTGAGGGTACCCACCTTGCGGCATTTATATCTCACGAACCATTAGAGATAATTTATAATTTTTACATCATCGTATAGAAGAGAGAATTGTCTTTATTTCCATGTACCATATGTATATCCGCGCACAAAAATAAAGAAGCGGTTAATCAGGATATAACGGTGGCTGGCACCGGACAAAACAATTCCGCCACGTGGGCTTGTAGAGCAAAAATATATAGCCGCATCGTAAAGGTTAAATGGACTTCTAGATACACTGTGCCTCTTTATAAATATATAAAAAACATTACGATGCGCCTCATATTTTTTTTCCCACAGTCATCAAAAGAAAGTCTTTATTTCCGCTTACCGCTTCTATATTTCTGTGCGCAAGTAGAGCGCGTACCGCTTCTTCATTTCTGTGCGCGCATAGACAAATGATACATGGAAATAAAGACAATTCTTTTCTCTACAAGTTGATATAAAAATTATAAAATTATCTCAAATGGTTCGTGAGATATGAATGCCGCAAGGTGCGCAAGTTATATTAGCGATAGCCGGAGCGCAACTAGCGCGTGTGAACGATCACATATATTTCGCTAGCCGCTTCTTTATTCCTGTCCGCGCATAGACATATGATACATGGAAATAAAGACAATTCTTCCCTCTACAAGTTGATATAAAAATTATAAAATTATCTCTAATGGTTCGTGAGATATGAGTGCCGCAAGATGCGCGAGTTAAATACAAGTTCAATTAGCGAACGCCGGAGCGCAAGTAGAGCGCGCACCGCTTCTTCATTTCTTTGCGCGCATAGACAAATGATACATGGAAATAAAAAAACAATTATTTTCTCTACAAGTTGATATAAAAATTATAAAATTATCTCTAATGGTTCGTGAGATATGAGTGCCGCAAGGTGCGCGAGTGAAATACAAGTTCAATTAGCGAACGCCGGCGCGCAAGTAGAGCGCGGATGGACGATGTCATTTATTCCGCGCATCGCTGCCGCTTCTTTATCATTGTGCGCGCATAGACAAATGATACATGTAAATAAAGACAATTCTCTCCTCTAAACGATGATGTAAAACTTATAGAATTATCTCTAATGGTTCGTGAGATATGAATGCCGCAAGGTGGGTACCCTCAATCAATTATAGCCTTATCCTGAAAGTTACGGATTTCGCCAAGAGAGTTTACGTGCCATTTTATATTTGGCCCCTAAATATCACGGACCCGCATCGTAAGGGTTAATTTCATCCCGAAGCGCATGCATGTATGACAATTGGTCTCTAACATTAGTGCCAATGTTAGGATTACACTTAGAGTACCTTACAGATCACAAAAACAAAGAGTTTCAGCTGATAACTACAAAGCAATTATAATGGACTCCTATCCCCCCAACCTTACCTTAAACATATACAGCATAGGTCAACCAAAAGATTTTCTATTCCTGGTTTTTACCAACTAGACAATTAAGGAACCAATATCAAAGAGAAAGAAGTATATTTAACAATCACCTGCCCTCCTGAAAAATCTCGTCCAACCAAGCTTGATTCCAAATCCAAATTCCAAAGAACTGATCCTGTCATTAAAAAGAGCGCCAAAGGCAAACCAGAAACATCTGTTAAGGAAAGTCTTTCCTCCGATAATCATCTCCTTGTTTCTTGTCCTGCGTTAACGTGATAAAGCAAATGTTCAGAGATGAAGATGGTAAATCCTGAAGATAAGATATATCTCGTTATAACAATTTTACGTATTATGATTTCTGGTCCAAACTTCTTAGATGTTGAGAGAAAATGGAAATGTAACTAACAAAGACGATTTCCTGGTTGATAAATTGGAAAAATATTGTAGATCTTCAAAAACATCATCTAGATAATAAGCACAGAGTACATGTCAATATCAAAGAGTTCTCTAGTTTTTAAAGGGGCAGTAGCACGTTTTTAGGAGGAATATAAAGTGATGTCAGGAAAATGAAAATTAATGGTTCCAATTGAAAGACAATGCACTTAAACTGAATGAAGCAGTAATAGTTCAAATATATAATGTAAAGTTTAGCCGTGTGATTCCCTTTTCTTACACAAAATGAATGAAAAGTGTTCACACAAAATGGCCGCCAATGGATTTTAGGTGATCTCTTCATACTTAACCCTTACGATGCGGGGCGCGTGATATTTACGGGCCAAATATAAAATGGCACGTAAGCCCTCTTGGCGAAATCCGTAACTTTCAGGATAAGGCTATATATTGACTGCAAGCAGTCTTGGCTGCTCCCGGATATAAAATATCAAACCTTTTCTCAAAAATGATTGAGGGTACCCACCTTGCGGCATTCATATCTCACAAACCAATAGAGATAATTCTATAATGTTTACATCATCGTGTAGAAGAGAGAATTGTCTTCATTTCCATGTATCATATGTATATCCGCGCACAAAAATAAAGAAGCGGCAAAGCGTTGCGACAAGTGCCGCAAAAAATTTGTTTACCTCAAATTGATTGAGGGTACCCACCTTGCGGCATTTATATCTCACGAACCATTAGAGATAATTTTATAATTTTTACATCATCGTATAGAAGAGAGAATTGTCTTTATTTCCATGTATCATATGTATATCCGCGCACAAAAATAAAGAAGCGGTTAATCAGGATATAACGGTGGCTGGCACCGGACAAAACAATTCCGCCACGTGGGCTTGTAGAGCAAAAATATATAGCCGCATCGTAAGGGTTAATTTGTCCTCTGACTATGGATGATTGGTTTGTGTTATGAATTTTTTTACACTATCAAAATAATACATTTATCATAAACTTACTATTATCAGTAAAAATTAAAAAATATAAAATTATCAAAAAACGTGCTACTGTCCCTTTAAGTTCTCAGAAACATGGTTACATCATTGTTTCTTTTGTAAGTAGGTACATGTATATCAAACTTTTTTTTCTTACATGATAATAAGATGTAAGAACTTATTCTTTTTTTGCAGCCAAATTATCTCTTAATGATACAAAACGAGATATTAACTATACAACTGTATCATAAAAGAATAAAATCCGATTAATTACAAAATTTCATTTCCTTCTTAAATGACAATTTCAAATATATCTTATATTTAAATGATGGCTTACAATTGTTCATGATGGTTTATCGTACTATCAAACTGATTTAGTTTTCTGTCTCAACCAAAATTTCTAAAGTGTTCTTATTGAATTGACAAAATGGCTTTTCTATTTACGCAATAATATTCCCAAAACCATTCACACCTAAGTTGACTTCATTCAAAATGTTGGTTATATTAATCATTCTCATAGATTTTTTACAAGATATATAGCAACCACAGCATGATATATAAGTAAATGATATATCCAAAAAAAAAAAATCAGCCATATCAAACTAAAGTTTTAAATATTTAAAAAAAATATAAGATAATAGATTACACATAATGACTATTTGTATAAAAAAATGGACTAAAAGCTTTCCTGTCTCAAGCCCTTGGTTGAAAAAGTTAAAAGTCGTAGTAGTAGTATATTTTTTTTATTGAAGTGTCACACGCATCATTACATTTTATATACAAGACATGTTGCAAAAGTTATAAGTCGTAGTAGTAGTATTTTTTTATTTATTAAAGTGTCTCACGCATCATAACATTTTATATACAAGACATGGTAAAATTATAAAACAATGGGTCGAGCCACAAATGGCCTATGAGACACTAAAAGAAGACATTTTACTGTTAACATGTTCATCAAGTTCGAGGTTTCAATTACCGTATTTCCTCGAATAGACACACCAGGCGTATATTTTTTCACACCCCCTTTACCCCCGAGACCGCCGTCTATTTGTTTTTTAGTAGAAAATAGATGTATATAGATGATGTAAAGGGGGATTTCATTATTATCATTCACCTACGGGAGCATTGATTAATTAATTAATCACCCGGCGTCTATTCGAGACCCGGTGTCTATTTGTTATTTACTAGGAAATAGATGTATATAGATGATGTAAAGGGGGATTTCATTATTTGCATTCACCTATGGGAGCATTGTTTAATTAACTAATCACCCGACGTCTATTCGAGACCCGGCGTCTATTTACTTCAAACAGCCATACCCCCAGCGTCTATTCGAGGCAGGCGTCTATTTGTTTTTTAGTAGGAAATAGATGAATATTATATAGATGATGTAAAGGGGGATTTCATTATTTGCATTCACCTACGGGAGCAATGATTAATTAACTAATCACCCGGCGTCTATTCGAGACACAGCGTCTATTCTAGACCCGGCGTGTACTTACGTCAAACAGCCATACCCCCGGCAGCTATTCGAGACCCGGCATGTATTTACTTCAAACAGCCATACCCCCGGCGTCTATTCGAGACCCGGCGTTTATTCGAGTCCCGGCGTCTATTCGAGGAAATACGGTAAACGGTCAGGTCAAGAATCCTACTCCATCAAACAGTTGTGTCAACCCGTGCAGGTGGCAGGAGGGGTCTTTTAAGTGAAAATAAATTCCCAACAAATCAATTTTCTTTTACATCTGGTATTATTTAATTTTAACCCATTCAGGAGCAATAGGAAGTCATTTTATTGAAAAAGTTACCCAAAAATTTCTTTCATATCATATACCTTATTATTTAATTTTTATTCATCAGCTGTATTTACAATTTAAGGAGCATTTTGTTTTTAAAGGGACTTTTTTTCATACCGAGAATAAAATCATATTTCTTTTACATTTAATACATATTCAGTCTTCATCTATCAGCTGTTTGAATCAATCTTAGAATCAGTTCATTTAAAGGGACGGTTCCATTTCATATGAATTTACAGAAAATGTCCTTAACTCATTAAACATCATTATTTACACTTATTCAACAGCTGTGACAGCTAGTCCAGCCAGGCGCAAGTTCATTTAAAGGGACAGTCTTGTTGCATGTTTCTAGTGAAAACAAATTTTCAGGTCAATATACATATGAGTGACTTGAGGCAAAACAGCTGTGCTTAATGCACAGGGAAAGGTCAAGACCACTTTACTATTGAACAGCACGGTGGTCAGTTTATACAGATGTGGACAAACTGTATAATGAGGATACCGTGTTTCCTCTAATTAGCGCCCGGGCGCTTATTTTTCAGCACCTCTTAACCCCCTGGCGCTTATAAGAGGCCCAGCGCTTATTGGAGACCCGGCGCTTATTTCTTTCAAAGAGAATTGAACTTTGTTTAAGTCGTCTTCTACCATGAATACCTGTAAAATGTTTACTGAGGGAGCATGTATCTAATGATTAGGACCCGGCGGTTATTTGAGACCTGGCGCTTATAAGAGGCCCGGCGCTTATTTTCTCAACTATCTATGACCCCCCGGCACTTATTAGAGGCCCGGCCCTTATTGGAGACCCAGCACTTATTACAGGAAATACGGTACTTATAAACTGTTGAACAATTGTGCTCTCAAAGAGCAACCATTCGATGAACCTATTATGAGGACCAACATCACTGCTTTATCCTTAGTCCTTTGGTATTCGATGACATTTGTCAAGTGTTCAATGATGATAATAACTTTAAACCAAACATTTTTTCTGGGCCAAAGATGAAGATACACAGAATTTGACACCCATTCAAAAAGAATTGAAAAGAATTGGATGAATTCTGCAATCTGTCAGTCAAATTGTGATATTAGAAAACATCCATGTACAAAATACGAAAATTTGAAAACAATTTTTTAAACAATTATTGTACTAATTTGGCACTGCAGCCCTCTTATTAGGGTAGAAGACATGTGCAACATTTGAAGTGTGTCAGATGAGAAGTTTCCCTGCAATTGGTCAGACAAATTCTGATACTGGAAAGCGATTTAAAGTACAAAGCATGGATATTTTTTTTAATATTCAGAACTTAACAAAATTGGTTGTAATTTGACACTGCACCCCTCCAAGTAGAGTAGAAGACATGTGCAAAATTTGAAAACAATCGGATGAATAGTTTTTCTGTCATACGTCGGACAAAAAATTTCCTCGGACAGACGGAATCGTTTTTATTACTATATATTATAACCCTCGACCCGACCATTGGTCTGGAGGTATGAAAATATTTCATTAAATAATAGTATTGAAAAAGCTTTTGTTGCCTGATCCTAAACTTTGTATATTTCTCGATGTTTTACAATTGAAAATATTTCCATGATAAGCATTTAATACTCTGATTGGAGAGAATGTGTAAATGTAAAGAAAAAAGTAGATAGACAGCTTGAAACTTACCATCTTATGAAACTCTTGTCTAAGCTTATTACATAAAGAATCGGAAGAGACATAAACAAAGACTTAATCATTATTTCCAATTAATGTGCACAATAATAAGGTCTACCAACAAAGTCGGAGATCAGAGAGATATATAGGTTTGATTACAAGATAATTGGAACTTCAACATTCTCCATTCAAACTTGACTTATTCCTGCGATGACATGAAACACATCCCGACACAATAACAGTGTTTAATTAAGTAGTCTTCATTGTTCGGATGATTGGAATTGAAACATAAGCCGCTCGGACAAAATAAGAAAATGGACGAGGAAACCATTAGCAACACTATATCGTCCAATTACAGCGAGGAGGGATGGTTGTGGAGGATATTAACGAAGGGAGAAATTCTACGTATGATAGGGTCCTACAGGGACTCTTGCTTGGACTGCCTTTTTTGTCCTTAGATTAGACCTCAGGTCTTTGATACAGGTAGAGGAAATGGTAAGAAGATATTGGTACTCAGTTATCTTTAAAGGGGCAGTAGCACGTTTTTTGATAATTTTATATTTTAAAATTTTCACTGATAGTTGTAAGTTAATGCTAAATGCATTATATTCGGTGTCAACAATCTCATTACATAAGCCAATCATCCTTAGTCAGAGGACAAAGTATGAGGATTCATTATAAAATACATTGGCAGCCCTTTTTTGTGAACACCTTTAATTCATCTTGTGTAAGAAAAGGGAATCGCATGGCTAAAGTTTACATTATATATTTGAATTATTACTGCTTCATTTAGTTTAAATACATTTTCTTTCAAATGGAACCGCAAATTTTAATTTTCCTGACATCACCTATTCCACCGAAAAACGTGCTACTGCCCCTCTAAAGTCACGGAAATATCAAGAAATTTGATTGAGAATTTAAAACATTACTGGTTTTATTACCAATAGGGTGAATCATAAGCAGGGATATATTTCATTCATTACAAATAAGGTAGCAAGGATTATTTCAGTGTGAGTTCCATATTATGTCTATGATGTCATAATCAATTGTTTATGATGTCACTGTAGTGGGCTATTGCAAAGGGAGTAGGGTATTTTCTGGATATTTTCATAAGATAAGAATGGAATAGAAGTGGAATTAATAGAGGATACCATATTTCCTCTAAAATTAGCGCCTGGGCGCTTATTTTTTCAGCACCTCTTTACCCCCCGACGCTTATTAGAGGCCCAGGGCTTATTGGAGACCCGGCGCTTATTTCTTTCAAAGAGAATTGAACTTTGTTTTAACCCTTACGATGCGGGGCGCGTGATATTTACGGGCCAAATATAAAATGGCACGTAAGCCCTCTTGGCGAAATCCGTAACTTTCAGGATAAGGCTATATATTGACTGCAAGCAGTCTTGGCTGCTCCCGGATATAAAATATCAAACCTTTTCTCAAAAATGATTGAGGGTACCCACCTTGCGGCATTCATATCTCACAAACCAATAGAGATAATTCTATAATTTTTACATCATCGTGTAGAAGAGAGAATTGTCTTCATTTCCATGTATCATATGTATATCCGCGCACAAAAATAAAGAAGCGGCAAAGCGTTGCGACAAGTGCCGCAAAAAATTTGTTTACCTCAAAATGATTGAGGGTACCCACCTTGCGGCATTTATATCTCACGAACCATTAGAGATAATTTTATAATTTTTACATCATCGTATAGAAGAGAGAATTGTCTTCATTTCCATGTATCATATGTATATCCGCGCACAAAAATAAAGAAGCGGTTAATCAGGATATAACGGTGGCTGGCACCGGACAAAACAATTCCGCCACGTGGGCTTGTAGAGCAAAAATATATAGCCGCATCGTAAGGGTTAAGTCGTCTTTTACCATGAATACCTGTAAAATGTTTACTGAGGGAGCATTTATCTAATGATTAGGACCCGGCGGTAATTAGAGACCTGGCGCTTATAAGAGGCCCGGCGGTTATTTTCTCAACTACCTATGACCCCCCGGCGCTTATTGGAGACCCGGCGCTTATTGGAGGAAATACGGTACTTATAAACTGCTGGACAATTGTGCTCACAAAGTGCGACCGTTTGATTAACCTGTTAATGTGAGGATCAACATGATTGCTTTATCCTTAGTCCTCTGGTATTCCATGACATTTGTCAAGTGTTCAATGATGATAATAACTTTAAACCAAACATTTTTTCTGGGCCAAAGATGATCATAAAATGAAGTTACACAGAATTTGACACCCACTCAAAAAGAAATGAAAAGAATTGGATGAATTCTGCAATCTGTCAGTCAAATTGTGATATTAGAAAACATCAATGTACCAAATATGAAAATTTGAAAACAATTTTTTAAACAATTATTGTACTAATTTGGCACTGCACCTATTAGGGTAGAAGACATGAGCAACATTTGAAGTTTGTCAGATGAGAAGTTTTACTGCAATTGGTCAGAAAAATTCTGATACTGGAAAGCGACTAAGTACAAGACCTGGATATTTTGTTAAAAATTCAAAACTTAACAAAATTGGTTGTAATTTGACACTGCACCCCTCCAAGAAGAGTAGAAGACATGTGCAAAATTTGAAAACAATCGGACGAATAGTTTTTCCGTCATACGTCGGACAAAAAATTTCCTCGGACAGACGGATTCGTTTTATTACTATATACGCTCGACCCTACCATTGGTCTGGGGGTATGAAAATATTTCATTAAATAATAGTATTGAAAAAGCTTTTGTTGCCTGATCCTAAAATTTGTATTGTTTTACAATTGAAAATATTTCTATGATAAGCATTTAATACTCTGATTGGAGAGAATGTGTAAATGTAAAGAAAAAAGTAGATAGATAGCTTGAAACTTACCATCTTATGAAACTCTTGTCTAAGCTTATTACATAAATAATCGGAAGAGACATAAACAAAGACTTAATCATTATTTCCAATTAATGTGCACAATAATAAGGTCTACCAACAAAGTCGGAGATCAGAGAGATATATAGGTTTGATTACAAGATAATTGGAACTTCAACATTCTCCGTTCAAACTTGACTTATTCCTGCGATGACATGAAACACATCCCGACACAATAACAGTGTTTAATTAAGTTGTCTTCATTGTTCCGATGATTGGAATTGAAACATAAGCCGCTCGGACAAAATAAGAAAATGGACGAGGAAACCATTAGCAACACTATATCGTCCAATTACAGCGAGGAGGGATGGTTGTGGAGGATATTAACGGAGGGAGAAATTCTACGTATGATAGGGTCCTACAGGGACTCTTGCTTGGACTGCCTTTTTTGTCCATAGATTAGACCTCAGGTCTTTGATACAGGTTGAGGAAATGGTAAGAAGATATTGGTACTCAGTTATCTTTAAAGGGGCAGTAGCACGTTTTTTGATAATTTTATATTTTAAAATTTTCACTGATAGTTGTAAGTTAATGCTAAATGTATTATTTTGACAGTGTCAAAAATCTCATTACACAGGCCAATCATTCATAGTCAGAGGACAAAGTATGAGGATTCATTATAAAATACATTGGCGGCCATTTTTTGTGAACACCTTTAATTCATCTTGTGTAAGAAAAAGGAATCGCATGGCTAAAGTTTACATTATATATTTGAATTATTACTGCTTCATTTAGTTTAAATACATTTTCTTTCAAATGGAACCGCAAATTTTAATTTTCCTGACATCACCTTTTCCCCCGAAAAACGTGCTACTGCCCCTTTAAAGGCACGGAAATATCAAGAAATTTGATTGAAAATATAAAACATTACTGGTTTTATTACAAATAGGCGAGTCATAAGCAGGGATATATTTCATCCATCACAAATAAGGTAGCAAGGATTATTTCAATGTGAGTTCCATATTATGTCTATGATGTCATAATCAATTGTTTATGATGTCACTGTAGTGGGCTATTGCAAAGGGAGTAGGGTATTTTCTGGATATTTTCATAAGATAAGAATGGAATAGAAGTGAAATTAATAGAGGATACCGTATTTCCTCTAATTTTTCAGCACCTCTTTACCCCCTGACGCTTATTAGAGGCCCAGGGCTTATTGGAGACCCGGCGCTTATTTCTTTCAAAGAGAATTGAACTTTGTTTTAAGTCGTCTTTTACCATGAATACCTGTAAAATGTTTACTGAGGGAGCATTTATCTAATGATTAGGACCCAGCGGTTATTAGAGACCCGGCGGTTATAAGAGGCCCGGCGCTTATTTTCTCAACTACCTATGACGCTTGCCGCTTCTTTATTTTTGTGCGCGCATATACAAATGATACATGTAAATAAAGACAATGCTCTCCTCTAAACGATGGTGAAAACAATTTTGAATTAACACTTATGGTTCGGGAGCTATGAATGCCGCACAGTGAGTTCCGCCAATTTGAGTGAAAAAATAGTTCAATTTGCACTGACAGATTTGATCCATTTTAATGATAAAAATAAGCGTGCATTCAGCAATTAATATTTTAGAACTGAGGTTAAATTGCAAAATGCATTGCCTTTGCCTTAAAATTCTCTTTCAAATGAGCCTGTCAACGCGTTCATAGCTTTTATAGTAAGAAAGCTTCATGGAGAACAGTTTTACTACGCTTCTTACTATAAATTCCATATATGGTGTCCCTTATATATGCCAATCGCTGCTCAGTAACCCCTTCAGTCCTTGGCTCAGCGTACCATACGCTTTTTCAACATGTCACGCTTTCCAGAAAACTTCTCACACATACCCATCGCCATCCTCCTTCACCCCCGTCGCCCTCCATACCCGCTACATAAACCTACAACTTGCTCCACTCAAACCTCTTTCTCGCATTCAAAACATATCCCCCTTCTTTTCCAATCTGCCCACATCCTCAATACGCATTATTCCCAAATCACAACCAGTCGTCACGAAGACATCCCCTTCACTCGACAGCATGACGTCCATGCTACGCTCACTTATATTTTGCCCTCTTTCAAAGTGATAAATATCAACCTTGTGTGAAACATCTTCATGGAAACTTGCTTTCTATTTCACCACAATTTTGCAAACATAGTCTTCAATACTTGGGCACTGTCTTTCTGCTACTGGCATGCTAGTGAGAGGATAACAGTTCGTTATAAAGCCTTATGCAGATGTGAGAGAACTTATTTAAAGAAGTAAGCCAGTTAACTACACTTCTTGTCTGCCCCACATTGTGTGTAAGATTCAAATTGGTTTGCTTTGATAAATTTGGTTCCGTATTTTCACATTTGTCATGTTTGTGATAGTGACATTGTGTTACTATATATTTGTTGGCTCTGTGAATAAGGATGTAGCAGTTATATACATTTGTACGCTATAGACTTACTATATGTCTCAAAAACGCCTACAGATATTTCAACCAAATTTGTTATGCTTCTAGATATAACATTTTCTGTAGATGATGTCATAGCTGACGTTAGCTACCATGTACCCTGAAACCTACTTTTTCAATCTTCCTCAGAACCTAATTTCCTAAAGAGCTGAAATCTTGTGTACAGACTCTGTGGCCAATCAGTATTATGATTCACAGATTTGGTTATGTTGAAATATAAGAAGATTTATACTGTTAAGATCTCACAATGCTATGACAACATTACTCAAAAGCATTAAAAAACACATCATTCACATATATATTTTTATTGAGAACCACATATTTACATCATAAAGTATCCCTCCCTGCAGAGGTAGGTCAAGTTGCAACATGTTGATCTAACCTCTGTTTGAATAAGAGGAGTTTGCTCATGTTCTCCCAGGCATAAATTTGTACCATAAACCATTTGGAAAGTTCAGCCAATGAAGGCCTTTGCCAGTGTTCAGTTGCCAAAACGATGACCAATGAACAGCATCATTGGTTGAACAACTTCAATTCCATCCAATCAGGCTTCCTCTTCTCTAGACTGCAAACTCACTTATTTAAACAGAGGCCGGATCAACATGTTATGATGATCTACCTCAGTGGGGAGAGAATGACCATGGACATCAATGTACATAGACAAGTTATAGCAAGATGCAACGTTATCATCAGTCCTCACCGAGACCAGGTCTTTACAGGGAGGACGTCATACGAAACTCTCAAGGACAAGAGGACTCTTCCATAGTATTTCAGAACCAAATGTTGGGGTCATAAGAAGGGTCAAATAAATTAACTGGAAGATCTAGCATCGGTGTATGAAATATGTCCTGACTGGTGAATAAAACCTTCAAACATGTAAAAAAAACTCAAATACAGATTTAATTAAGCTGAAGATACATCTTGTGAGATAATGTATCGAGCAAATACTCCACATTTGGTTCTGTAAAAATCTTCCAAGAGAGAATCATGTTGCATGAACATTTTTAACAATGAGGCCTTTGAAAATTTAATTTCCAAAATCTAATGTTTAATTCTAAACACTCATACTTAAGGAAAGCATCAATGAGAGACAAACTATTACCAGGAAGATGATTATTAGGATTTTAATATTTCTCAATGTAAAGATAACAATTTTAATTGAGAAACACAAACAAACACCAACATTACATTATCTTGGAATCTAACGAGTTTTCAATGCTAATTAAACAAGTATTTGATTACGAAAATATAATTTTTCAAAGTAGTATAATAAACAAGAAAGAACATTGCATTGAAATAAATTCATCAAACAAATTAATCTTAACTTTTCATAATTGTCAACATGATTAATTTACTTTAAAAGATTATATTCACTTGACAAACATCCTCCATCAGTTTATAAAAGTCATCAAATATTCAAATTTTTTCTGTAAGAGATTTGAAGGGTAATCACAAATGAATCAATTCTGTGAAACTTAATGAAATATTATATAATTGTAATATCAAAGTACGTAATATTGCTAAAACAAATTATTTGTTCTATGAAAGTCAATAAATTTTATAAAGTGTTTAAGGATAATTGTTACAATAGCAGTTTATATTTTCAAATAATTAAACAGAAAAACCATAAAAAGTTGTCTAGTTTTACCAATGTATAGTTAGTTGAAACTGACGCAGGCGGAAACCAGAAACAAATTTTTTTCTTGGCTTTACACAATCTTCTTATTTCAAAGTTCCATACAAACAAAATGCAAATTCTTAGATTAAATTGTCTTTTATATTATCTTTTATTCTAAACTTTAAACAAAATTTCAACAGATTTTACCATAACTGAATAAACCTACAAAAGCTGAATCAATTAACATTTAAGGGCTTCACAGTAGAGAGTTACTTTGAAATGATTACAAGCAGAACATTTCTGATGACAAGCGGTTTAATCTAAAAAAGATGTACTTATAAAACTCGATCTGTCTCCAAAGGGTCTGATGAAGAGGGAACGCGATATACCGGTAATAACAACACATCGCTTCCTGAAACCTTCTTCCTAATTAATCAAACTTGTCCGATCTTCTTTCAAGGAAGTGATTGCTTCTCTTCAGGCCATAAGGACTTAAATTGTCACATTTTCACACCAATGAATTTATTTTTCGGGAAACAAAGGATCTTAAGAAAATATTAGAAAATGCAGGGAAGATAATTATCAAAAGTGAAATCTATGAGATAAATATTCCCTGCCGGAGCTGAATACTCAATATCATCTAAATTTCAAAAGGCCTCATTGAGAAAGAGAGGGTCGAGTCATGTGACAGATGATGTGACTGATCATGTGACAGACCCCCAGATTAACCTCATCCGCCCCCGGCACCTCCCCGTCTTGCCGGTCGGTAGCTTGCCCCGCCCCCGGACCCCATCAACGGGTTGTAATCTGCAATAAGAAAAAACATTCTCAGAGTGGTTTTAAATGGTTGAGATATTGTATGTCTGTACACTTGGGTCTCATAGAGCTAAATGGCTGGATATTTTCTTTTTTACTTTATAAAGCCATGTGAGCAAATGAAGTAAGGAACATTGTGACATTCAAATGAAATAATTTTCTTCTTTCTGTATTTTTATGAGATAAGAAAGGGCTCTATGTGTTGATTACACATCAAGATTAATAAAAATTGGTTGTCATACGAGATGGAAATTAGCTCTTTAATAAACACTCAAAAAGGACAGTGAACATGATTGAGATATGAAACCTGAAAAGAATTTAAAATGCATTCTGTAGTTCATCAGGTTTAGCTTGAAAATAGAAATAAAAAGGTTTTTGGCTTTTATTTTTATATTACTCGACTAATGCAAGTTATTCCTACAGATCATGATGTTCAAATAACTAAATTTTTCCCAGCTAGGCCAAAAATATACTTTAAATTGCCTTTGTGTAGGTAAAACTGCCCACAATTTGCATATTTTCAATACATTTCGAAGCCTACTATAGCTTAGATCCCCCTCAGTAATGCGTGTGACAATGAACCTGCAAAGCTCTTTTCACTTGACTTAACAACTCTGAAATTGACAAAATAAGTTATGAATGAACTCGTAAGAATGGTAGTTTGTAACACACATTTATGTCGGTAAACTTAAAGGAAACCAAGTTCTTTTTCAATTATTTTATGAGTTATTAAATCATATAAGTTAGGAATAGTAGAGGACTTATAGATATAAGATTATTGTACATTAAACAATGTTTTCAACAGATGGTACTGAGATTACAGGTCATTTACAGACTATAGCTTGCTTTAGAAACAATATTATATATATATATATTAGATAATTCACCAAAATGAATGAAACAGCGGCCGACATAATGGCATATTAAACATCTCATAACATCTCACAACTTCTGGTTTATAAATAAACACTTGAAACACACGACTTGATTTTTGATTATTATTTTCTCCGACTTAGGTATTCGTTGCTGCCAAAGTTGATACCCATCGATTGCAATTACGGTCATTTAGACACGATGTAAATCTTACATGCATAATGATTACGTCACCAAAAAATGCTATGGCCTTTTTACAGAGGGTACTGTACTTTGAGCATTGAAATAAGTATGTTTTTGTTGATAAAAATGTTTAACCCTTCCGATGCGGCTATATATTTTTGCTCAACTAGCCCCCGTGGCGACATTGTTTTGTCCGGTGCCAGCCACCGTTATATCCTGATTGCACCACTCACTGAATATTTTTATGTAGCGAGTCCCGTGTCTTTTACAACAATTGGTGTATCTATTTCGCGGATCCCGGATTTTTATTTAGAGCCTTGTAAAATGTTTATTTATGCACACACAATAATTCGACTTCTAGATACACTGTGCCTCTTTATAAATATGTAAAAAAACATTGCGATGCGCCTCATTTTTTTTTTCCCACAGACATCAAAAGAAAGTCTTTATTTCCGCTTGCCGCTTCTTTATTTTTGTGCGCGCATAGACATATGATACATGGAAATAAAGACAATTCTTTTCACTACACAATGATGTAAAATTTATAGAATTATCTCTAATGGTTCGTGAGATATGAATGCCGCAAGATGCGCGAGTTAAATACAAGTTCAATTGGCGAACGCCGGAGCGCAAGTAGAGCGCGCACCGCTTCTTCATTGCGCGCATAGACATATGATACATGGAAATAAAGACAATTCTTTTCACTACACAATGATGTAAAATTTATAGAATTATCTCTAATGGTTCGTGAGATATGAATGCCGCAAGATGCGCGAGTTAAATACAAGTTCAATTGGCGAACGCCGGAGCGCAAGTAGAGCGCGCACCGCTTCTTCATTGCGCGCATAGACATATGATACATGGAAATAAAGACAATTCTTTTCACTACACAATGATGTAAAATTTCTAGAATTATCTCTAATGGTTCGTGAGAAATGAATGCCGCAAGGTGCGCGAGGTAAATGCAAGTTATATTAGCGATAGCCGGAGCGCAACTAGCGCGTGTGAACGATCACTTATATTTCGCTTGCCGCTTCTTTATTCCTGTCCGCGCATAGACATATGATACATGGAAATAAAAACAATTATTTTCTCTACAAGTTGATATAAAAATTATAAAAATATCTCTAATGGCTCGTGAGATATGAGTGCTGCAAGATGCGAGACTTAAATACAAGTTCAATTGGCGAACGCCGGAGCGCAAGTAGAGCGCGCACCGCTTCTTCATTGCGCGCATAGACATATGATGCATGGAAATAAAGACAATTATTTTCTCTACAAGTTGATATAAAAATTATAAAAATATCTCTAATGGTTCGTGAGATATGAGTGCCGCAAGGTGCGCGAGTTAAATACAAGTTCAATTAGCGAACGCCGGCGCGCAAGTAGCGCGGATGGACGATGTCATTTATTCCGCGCATCGCTGCCGCTTCTTTATCATTGTGCGCGCATAGACAAATGATACATGTAAATAAAGACAATTTTCTCCTCTAAACGATGGTGAAAACATTATGAAATTATCTCTCATGGTTCGTGAGATATGGATGCCGCTAGGTGGGTACCGTCACTCATTTTGTGGTAAAAAATAAAATTTTCGACACTTGTCACAACGCTTGCCGCTTCTTTATGTTTGTGCGCGCATATACAAATGATACATGTAAATAAAGACAATTCTCTCCTCTAAACGATGGTGAAAACATTATGAAATTATCTCTCATGGTTCGTGAGATATGGATGCCGCTAGGTGGGTACCGTCACTCATTTTGTGGTAAAAAATTAAATTTGCGACATTGGTCACAACGCTTGCCGCTTCTTTATTTCTGTGCGCGCATATACAAATGATATATGTCAGTAAAGACAATTTTCTCCTCTAAACGATGGTGAAAAAATTATGAAATTCGTGGTTCGTGAGATATGGATGCCGCTAGGTGGGTAACGTCACTCATTTTGTGGTAAAAAATTAAAAATTTGACACTTGTCACAACGCTTGCCGCTTCTACATTTTCGTGCGCGCATATACAAATGATACATGTAAATAAAGACAATTCTCTCATTTAAACGATGGTGACAAAAAAAAGAAATTATCTCTAATGGTTCGTGAGATATGAATGCTGCAAAAGTTGATACCCATCGATTGCAATTACGTTACTTTAGACACGGTGGAAACCTTACATGCATAATGATTACGTCACCAAAAGCGGGGTTTGTTAAATGCTATGGCCATTTTACAGGGGGTACTGTGCTTGAAATAAGTAATATGTTTTTGTTGATAAAAAATGTTAATGTGATATCAAAATTTATACGAAAGATTTTTCAACCAGGTGATGTATTTATATTCTCAATAGCTTAATTTCATCCCGAAGCGCATGCATGTATGACAATGGGTCTCTAACCTTAGTGTCAATGTTAGGATTACACTTAGAGTACCTTACAGATCACTCAACAAAAAGTTTCATCTGATAACTACAAAGCAATTATAATGGACTCCTATCCCCCGAACCTTACCTTAAACATATACAGCATAGGTCAACCAAAAGATTTTCTATTCCTGGTTTTTACCAACTAGACAATTAAGGAACCAATATCAAAGAGAAAGAAGTATAGTTAACAATTCCCCCGAACCTTACCTTAAACATATACAGCATAGGTCAACCAAAAGATTTTCTATTCCTGTTTTTTTTCAACTAGACAATTAAGGAATCAATATCAAACAGAAAGAAGTATAGTTAACAATTCCCCCAAACCTTACCATAAACATATACAGCATAGGTCAACCAAAAGATTTTCTATTCCTGGTTTTTACCAACTAGACAATTAAGGAACCAATATCAAAGAGAAAGAAGTATAGTTAACAATTCCCCCGAACCTTACCTTAAACATATACAGCATAGGTCAACCAAAAGATTTTCTATTCCTGGTTTTTACCAACTAGACAATTAAGGAACCAATATCAAAGAGAAAGAAGTATAGTTAACAATTCCCCCGAACCTTACCTTAAACATATACAGCATAGTTCAACCAAAAGATTTTCTATTCCTGGTTTTTACCAACTAGACAATTAAGGAAGCAATATCAAAGAGAAAAAGTACAGTAACAATCAGCTGCTCGTGTGAAAGATCTCGTCAAACCAAGCTTGATTCCAAACCAAATTCCAAAGAAATGATCCTGTCATTAAAAAGAGAGCCGAAAGGCACATCAGAAACATCTGTTAAGGAAAGTCTTTCCTCAGATAATCATCTCCTTGTTTCTTTTCCTGCGTTAACGTGATAAAGCAAATGTCGAGAGATAAAAATGGTAAATCAGAAGATAAACTATATCTTGTTATAACGATTTTACGTATTATGATTTCTAGTCCAAACTTCTTAGATATTGAGAAAAATTTTAACTGTTACTAACAATGTTCTGGTTCTTTTTCATTGTTGCTGACCATGAAATTCCGTGTTTTCCCGACTATGAGTTTTGACACTTTTAGTATGTTAAAAATCCTCATGTTTACCCCCCAAAAACTACCATGCCTCTTTTTTTATAATATAGGCCCCAAAGGAAAACCCTTTCCCGGGCAATTTAAGAATGTTCAATAGAAAAAACGCTCTATATATACTCTGGTTATAGTCGGGAAATTACACTTTTTCATTGTTGCTGACCATGAAATTCCGTGTTTTCCCGACTATTAGTTTTGACACTTTTAGTATGTTAAAACTGCTCATTTTACCCCCCAAAACTACCATGCCCCTTTTTTATATTATAGTCCCCAAAGGAAAACCCTTTCCCGGGCAAGTTAAGAATGTTCAATAGAAGAAACGCTCTATATATACTCTGGTTATAGTCGGGAAATTACACTTTTTCATTGTTGCTGATCATGAACTTCCGTGTTTTCCCGACTATTAGTTTTGACACTTTTAGTATGTTAAAAATGCTCATTTTACCCCCCAAAAACTACCATGCCCCTTTTTTATATTATAGTCCCCAAAGGAAAACCCTTTCCCGGGCAAGTTAAGAATGTTCAATAGAAAAAATGCTCTATATATACTCTGGTTATAGTCGGGAAAGTACACTCTTTCATTGTTGCTGATCATGAAATTCCGTGTTTTCCCGACTATTAGTTTTGAAACTTTTAGTATGTTAAAAATCCTCATGTTTACCCCCCAAAAACTACCATGCCCCTTTTTTATAATATAGGCCCAGAAGGAAAACCCTTTCCCGGGCAATTTAAGAATGTTCAATAGAAAAAACGCTCTATATATACTCTGGTTATAGTCGGGAAATTACACTTTTTCATTGTTGCTGACCATGAAATTCCGTGTTTTCCCGACTATTAGTTTTGACACTTTTAGTATGTTAAAAATGCTCATTTTACCCCCCAAAAACTACCATGCCCCTTTTTTATATTATAGTCCCCAAAGGAAAACCCTTTCCCGGGCAAGTTAAGAATGTTCAATAGAAAAAACGCTCTATATATACTCTGGTTATAGTCGGGAAAGTACACTCTTTCATTGTTGCTGATCATGAAATTCCGTGTTTTCCCGACTATTAGTTTTGACACTTTTAGTATGTTAAAAATGCTCATTTTACCCCCCAAAAACTACCATGCCCCTTTTTTATATTATAGTCCCCAAAGGAAAACCCTTTCCCGGGCAAGTTAAGAATGTTCAATAGAAAAAACGCTCTATATATACTCTGGTTATAGTCGGGAAAGTACACTTTTTCATTGTTGCTGACCATGAAATTCCGTGTTTTCCCGACTATTTGTTTTGACACTTTTAGTATGTTAACGATACTTCATTTCCCCTCCAATCTCTACCAAGCCCCAAACAGGATTTTTAACAGCCAATTATTATGTTGGTATATGTAAATTATGGTACTCGAGTATGTTATATAAGATGTAATCATTAGCCCTGGTGGGGTGAAAAGCCATATTCCGTTTTCGTAACTTTTTACGATCCTACTTTTTGATACACCCAAATCATGACATACTACCACTAAATTCGGATCATTCCCAATGTCTAAAAGGGAATAACCCGGATCCCCGACTATTACCAGATATGGCCCCAAAGCCTAGCATTGTGAGCCGGAGCGTGTCAACGCCCGTGTTTGGCGAGAAAAGCATGCATCTCGCTTTGCAATGTAACCCTACCAATCCATGAATGAACGCATTGATGACTACAGTCAGTGGCCAAAAGTCTGTTCGCACTGACGTAATTCCCATAGACTTACATGTTAATTTTCAATTGCGAGAATAATTTTCATGAATGAAACGTTTGTTGATTCATTTTGAAATCTCTACCAGCATGTCGGGAATCATCAGGGCTACAATATCATAATTTTCATTCAATTACCCGATGATTATTAAGAAATATACATGTTATTTGATAACACACATGAAAAATGTCGATTACGTTAAACATGGCCGTCAATGGGACAATGAAATCAAAAGATGTACATGTGATGATTAAATGTGTATCATCCAATAACTAATCAACGCAGAGATAGATGGTTATTTCATGAATGTAACCGAGATGATTTCTAAGCCATATGCAAAATATCACAACAAATGGACTTTTACTTATTTCATAAAAATTATTCTTGTCATTGCTAATTAACATGTCAGTATATGAGAAATTACGTTGGTGCGAACAGACTTTTGGCCGTTGACTGTACTTTAGGGAGAGGTGCATAAATAAAATCCTCATATTTCCAAATAGAGGAATCTTAGCATAGAAATACTGAAGAGCTGTTCAGATCTTGGAAAAGATGTGCAAGAAAAATAATGAAATATTCTTTGTGGGATGTAATCATTGGGTTATTGGTTTGAAGCACACTAGAAAAGGGATGCACTGAGCCTCTCAAATTGGTTTAGTATAAAAGTAAACAAAGCCTAGTAAGCAATATTGCTAAAAACTAAGCAGTTTTATCTCAAAGTGACTGAACTGACTTGATATTCCAGTGTACAATTGGGGAAAACATGACACAGGCGCATAGCTTTTAAACAATGATAGGGGCGCTCTTTCACACGTGTAATGATACACAAAACTTCCTTATAAGGAAAGCCATATAAGGGATTTATAGTAAGAAGCGTAGTAAAACTGTTCTTCATGTAGCGTTCTAACTATAAAAACTATGAACACGTTGACAGGCTCATTGGAGAGAGAATTTTAAGGCAAAGGCAATGACGTTTTGCAATTTGATCTCAGTTTTAAAATAAGTATTGTTGAATGCACACAAATTATTGTAATTAGAATGTATCAAATCTATCAGTGGGAAGTTTTTACATTTTTTCACTCAAATTAACCGACGGCACTCACCGTGCGGCATTCCTATCATCCGAACCATTAGAGACACTTCAAAATTGTTTATACCATTGTTTAGAGGAGGGAACGATGCGACACCTGTCGCAATATAATTTATTTCCATCTAATTTACCGACGGCCCCAACGTAAGCATCAATTGCTCCCGAACCATTAGAGATATCCAAAGTTTGTTTTCACCATCGTGTAGAGGAGAGAATTGTCTTCATTTGGATGTATTATTTGTTTATGAGCATGAAAAAGTAAAGAAACGGTGAACGATGCGCCATCTGTCACAAATATAATTTATTTCCATCTAATTTACCGACGGCCCCAACGTAAGCATCAATTGCTCCCGAACCATTAGAGATATCCAAAGTTTGTTTTCACCATCGTGTAGAGGAGAGAATTGTCTTCATTTGGATGTATTATTTGTTTATGAGCATGAAAAAGTAAAGAAACGGTGAACGATGCGACATCTGTCACAAATATAATTTATTTTCATCTAATTTACCGACGGCCCCAACGTAGGCATCAATTGCTCCCGAACCATTGGAGATATGCAAAGTTTGTTTTCACCATCGTGTAGAGGAGAAAATTGTCTTCATTTGGATGTTTTATTTGTTTATGAGCATGAAAAAGTAAAGAAACGGTGAACGATGCGACATCTGTCACAAATATAATTTATTTTCATCTAATTTACCGACGGCCCCAACGTAAGCATCAATTGCTCCCGAACCATTAGAGATATCCAAAGTTTGTTTGCTGATGCTCCACTGTCGTATACGTTCTCAAGAAAAACATGATAATTTGAAATAAAAAAAAGTTACCGATACTGAAGAAACAGTGAACTTGGGTCTGATTGGTAAACCTTAAGTTAATCTTTATGTAGTTAAGAATAAGTTAATATTATGTCAAAATAGTTTTGTTTAATGCTTTCAACATATTATTATTTCAAATAATAAAACAAAAATTGGCAAACAAGCTATGATTGCTTATTTGAACGCCGCTCTTATACATGAAACTTAAAACTGGACACAACATAAGAAAATGTGAAACTTCAAAAGCTAAGAAAAACAATGTGTAACATTGACATGTAGGTACGAAACAAGATTTCAAATGGTACTGGGTATGCTTAGTATTGAAGTAGGCTGCAAGTTGGCCTCACAGTCAGTATGGTTAATAGATAATTGCAAAATGTTAAGAATCTATAACTCTTGTTTTTTACTGGTGTAATGTTTAAAGAATGTTGCTGTTAAAATGCTGTGTAAGAAATACATATTGATTCTTAAATTTAGATTTATTTTGACAAATAAACAGATAGTGAATCACGTCTTCATAAGAGTGACCACATGAGCACCCTTGGTTTTTCGGATATAATGTCTAAGATATTTAAAGGGGCAGTAGCACGTTTTTAGGGGGAATATAAGGTGATGTCATGAAAATGAAAATAAATGGTTCCAGTTGAAAGACAATGTATTTAAACTAAATGAAGCAGTTATAATTTGAATATATAACTTAAAGTTCAGCCATACGATTCCTTGTTCTTACAAAAATGAATTAAAGGTGTTCACACAAAAATGGCCGCCAATGGATTTTATGTGAATCCTCATATTTTGTCCTCTGACTATGGGTGATCGGCTTGTGTAATGAGATTGTTGACACTGTCAACATAATACATTTAACATTTACTTACAATTATAAGTGAAATATTTAAAATTTATAATTATCAAAAAACGTGCTACTGCCCCTTTAAAATGGCGTGAGCTCCTAGCGTCTGATAATATCATTTTAAGGAGTTGATTTAAACATATTTTATTCATGATATGTAATGTACATGAATGGATTGGCCAACAAGCTCCGAAGAGCTTATATCAAGGCCGCTCCGATACAGTTACACATATATAAATATAAAACTAATAGTAATTAGTGACACATGTCAGATTCACAACTGAGCTTCACAGATACTGGTTTTGCATGAATATCATGTTATTTGCGTGGCAGTCATTTTAAGGAGTTGTTATGAGTGCTTGTATGATGAGGAAGAATCCCGTGCTATTCGAAATTGGGCGTATCAGGTTAAATGTATATTGTCAAATATTGGTTTCAGTGAAATATGGTTGAAGCAGGAAATACAGAAGGATATGACTCATATATCATGGGAACTAAAGTATCAGGGTTGTTTTTTAAAACTTTTCAAAAATTGGGTGGCTTTTGTCCTAGGTGCCATTTGTCCTAGGTGGCTTTTCTCCGGGTGGCTTTTGTCCTAGACCCCCACTGTCGTATACGTTGTCGTATGTATACGTTGACGCTCCACTCTCGTATACGTTGTACCCTGCGTATCTTCGTGCATTTAGCAGTTTCCAGTGGCCGATGCAAGAATCCGGAAAACACCTCCATTCTCCACTCCCATCCCCACATCTGCCTACGCAAAGCCTAAAAAAACAGTTTCCGAACTGTCAGTTTTATGCCTTGCTGCAGGCTCTTAACTTTTCTGTGCTGCTATAGTACCCCTTCAAGCAAGAGAGCAAGCACAGAAAACTCAAGGGTCAACAGCAAGGCATAAAACTGACAGTTCGGAAACTAGCGTTTTAGGCTTTGCGTAGGACGATGCAACCCAATCGATCCACAGGTTTCTATAACCCAACATTCCTGATTTTCCGAAATAAACTTGAACATTTCTTTGCACTTTGACGATTGTAAGAGTCGTATCTTTCTACCGATGCGACCGATTTTACATGCCAAGAAATCAATATCTTCTATTCATATTTTTTCTCTACCTACGTTCGTTATTGAAATTTAACATTAATGTAGTATATTTCATTCAAATTCAATTGAACCTTCCACCAGGATGTAGGTATTCATTTATTGTACTTTTCACATTTCCAAACACGCAGTTGACCTATCGATAATTTATAATTACTGAAATATACACTTGTAAATCATGTCTGGAGATTTGCAAAGGATATGTGGATGTCTTGTGAAGGTTGGGTAACTGATGAGCGACGTGTGTATGGAATTATGGGTAGACCGGAAGAGGAATCAGATCCATCCATCTGTATTTATATAAATTCCAGAATGATTTTAGACTTTGAAAGATCTATTGTAGGAATGTCTCAACGAAAGAAACGGGTTTTTTTTAAATCGATGGTTGAACTTTCTTCAAATATCTGCCATCGAGCACAATCTTTTGACACCGGATAAATGTGGTTACTGTGAAGGAAAGTGTACGCCACGAGTTTAAAGGGGCAGTAGCTCGTTTTTAGGGGGAATATAAGGTGATGTGAGGAAAATGAAAATTAATCGTTCCAATTGAAAGACAATGTATTTAAACTAAACGGAGCAGTAATGATTCAAATATATAACGTAAAGTTTAGCCATGCGATTCCTTTTTCTTACACAAAATTAATTAAAGGTGTTCTCACAAAATGGCCGCCAATGGATTTTATGCTAATCTTCACATCTTGTTCTCTGACTGTGGGTGGTTGGCTTGTGTAATGAGAATTTTGACACTGACAAAAAATTTATTTTATACTTAAGGTCCCTTTAACCCCTTTAACGAAGTTATTTCGAGAACCCATGCCGGAGCAAATCGAGGCGAAGCCGAGATTTATTTTACACTACTGAACAATAAAGGATGTAAAATGACATACCATGTTTCCTGACATAATGGTAACTTTTGAAAATATGGTCTAGTCTGATTGAAATCGACATAACTTTTCTGAAAACATGATATCGTGAACCACTCTATGTACAGTGCAACGTCATTACAACAACTCGACTTGTTTCCTCATTCTAAAACAGCACTTTGTGTCATGAATGTTGTCTACCTCAACAAAAAGTCATAATTTCATTAAACGGTCTTTAAAGTTGCGTATTAAAGAGACACAGAGTATGTTGATAGGATCACATATGTCAAATTTTGAAATCGATGTTATTACATTGGGAACCACTAACTGTTACTGAAAATAACAAGTAAAAGGTTGATCGGACATTAGAGCGAAAAAACAGCATTTCAAAGTCGGGATTGTGATCGAAAACCGGACAATGTGGCTCGAGTGGCGCGCGCAAATTCGCCAAACGTAATTTTGAAACTTTGTCATAAGCTGACAGGAAGATATATTCGATTCGATAGTGTTTATTAGGTATTGTAACTAATAGGCAGATTCATTGGATGCATAATTTCGAATATTAAACGTATTTGAGACGTTTTCTTGATTTTTTCATAAAATCAAGCATTTTAGAGATATTATGCATAAATGGATATATTTGCAAGTCAAGTAATGAGATATGAACTTCAATCATCATATTAGATATTTTGTAGCTTATCGAAACCAAACAAAATTTCAAGAAAGATAATCTGTGTCACTTTAACGTTAAGTGCACGTGTACTGCATCATATCAAATAATTTGTTCATCGGACAATTCGTTATGTCTCACATACAACGGCTTTTTATAAACACTGATTTGACTTTATCGAAAGAGTTACTTCTGAGAAACGTGTAGTTTGCTCACAGATTGACAAAATGTCAGAAAGATTAACAGACTTGATTTATACATTCATCGTGGGAAATAACGCTGTGATAAAGATTAACTTACGAAGAATGACTTTGATAAAGATTAACCAACCAAGAATTTCAGACGACGATGTATCTCAAGCTGCAGAGTGAAGATTCAGATAGAGACCAAAGATACATTCCGACAGCATTATTTTTGAAAACGAATTTCAGGAGAACTTTCCTATTAACTAATATGTTTTAAGTGATAATTTCCCACTTAATTTAGAATATGTTTGTGAGATAACATTACAGCTGTTCAAAATTTTACAATTTGACAACAAATAAAGTGTATCGCTCAAAAAAGAAAAACATCGTGAAATTAAACCAATCATTGAAGCTACGATCGTGGAATGCATTTCTACGACAAAATGTTGTCGTAACTAATAACTTTTATTATGAATTATTTGTAAATATGTTCCTATTCTATCAATCAGGTAGTTATTTCTTAATTTGGTTCATGCATTACCATAATACAGCACATTTGTTTTCTCGCAATGCTAACATTTCAAGGTGGCGGATGAAAGCCGATCGAGTGGTGCCTTTAAAGGGGCAGTAGCACGTTTTTAGGGGGAATATAAGGTGATGTCAAGAAAACGAAAATGTATGGTTCCAATTGAAGACAATGTATTTAAACTAAATAGAGCAGTAATAAGTCAAATATATAACGTAAAGTTTAGCCATGCGATTCCTTTTTCTTACACAAAATGAATTAAAGGTGTTCACATAAAATGGCCGCCAATGGATTTTGTATGAATCTTCACACTTTGTCCTCTGACTATGGATGATTGGCTTGTCTAATGAGATTTTTGACACTGTCAAAATAATATATTTAACATTAACATTAAATTTACAGTGAAAAATTTAAAGTATAAGATTGTCAAATAACGTGCTACTGCTCCTTTAACAGATATACGTAAGCGTCTGTCATAATCATCACGCCACTTTATAAATTTCACCCATGGATCAGATATGGTTTTTTTTCGCTAAATGAGCATTGAAAGCATTGTTCGGAACCAAGACCATATAAGGATTGCCTTGTTTAACCAATCAAACGCCTGCTATAATGACAGACGGATATTGCATTTCAGCTCGGCGCAAAGTAATAACACTATAATTAAGGCCCGTCCCTAAATGAGTTTGGACATGTCCGAGATAAGCCGTGATATCAGACAAGCTCCGTACTTGGCTTGAACGTCACAGTGGTGTGTGGAGTTTGTTCAGACAAATGCTAAGATTTAGATAAAACACTAAAACAGATAGTTAATCAATCAAAGCCTGATAATAGCCCGGAATCCAGCCATCATGACCATAGAATTTCTTTTTTTGCAGATATTGAACCCCTAAGGTATATACTAAAGGAAACTGAATGATGACACTTTGTGGTCATTGAGCATTTTGAGTAATTAGTGTTTAATTGGATAGGGTGAGGTCGGGATTTCAGTTATCCAGTCACATCAGGTAATTATAGGTTTTAGTGTAATAAAGAACAGCTTTGATAAAATACGATTCCTTATCATCATTCTATCAATTTTATGAAAATATATATTAAAAAAATTAGGAAAAAATCTCCAAAAGCCAACATTTTGATCATTGTCTGGATAAACGAGGTTTCAGCACAGTTTTTATTATCTTATAGGTGAATCTGATTTATTGGTGTCTTGTTGTTTTTTTTACCAGCGTACTTTTTATCATATATTTTTAATGCTGGGTGTACTTTTTAATATATATTTGTAATATTTATTGTACCCTTTATAATACATTTTTCAATTATTTTTTTACTGTACTTTTTAATACATATTTCTAATATTTACTGTACTGTTATGTATATATATTAGTAATATTTACTGTACATTTTAATATTGTTCGTCTCTCGTAACTCCAAAAGGAGTGGCTCTTTTAATGTTGTATATATTTGTATGTAACATTTTGAGGTGAGACGCAAATAAACAATCTGTCTGTCTGTCTGTCACAATTTTCTATTGAAAATGAAATAGAAGACATTACATGAATACATCCATAACATACCATGCTGACATCCCGAGTACAATATTATTGGTATTTCAGAGCGTTAGCAAGGAAGCAACTGATATAATCACACGAGTGTATTGGCACAAATACATGTAACAACCAAGTCGCAATATCAATGAAATATAAATCTAAATCTAATGTTTCTGTCTGCTTTTAAAGGGGAGGTAGCACGTTTTTGAAAATTTTATATTTTAAATGTTCACCGATAATTAGACGTTAAAGGGGCAGTAGCACGTTTTTTTGATAATTTTATATTTCAAATTTTTACCGATAATTAGACGTTAATGCTAAATGTATTATTTCGATAGTGTTAACAATCTCATTACACAAACCAATCACCCATAGACAGAGGACAAAGTATAAGGATTCACATAAAATCCATTGGCGGCCATTTTTTTGTGAACACCTTTTATTCTTTTTGTGTTAGAAAAAGGAATGGCATGGTTAACTTGACTTTATGCTATATATTTGAAATATCACTGCTTCATTTAGTTTAAAGATATTGTCTTTCAATTGGAACCATTTATTTTCATTTCATTATTTCCTGACATCACCTTATATTTACCCTAAAAACGTGCTACTGCCCCTTTAATGCTAAATGTATTATTTCGATAGTGTCAAGAATCTCATTACACAAACCAATCATTCATTGTTAGAGAACAAATTAAAAATAATCACAGTCCATTGGTATACATTATTTTGTGAACACCTTTTCATTTATTTTCTGTAAGAAAAAGAATCGCATGGCTTTACATAATATATTTAATTTATCACTGCTTCATTAAGTTTAAATACATTGTCTTTCACTTGGAACAATGTATTTTCCTTTTCCTGGCATCACCTTATATTTCCCTAAAAACGTGTTACTTCCCCTATAATGTTTACTTACCCACTGACACATTGTTCCATTAGCCTAAGGAGCTACAAAAGCGATTGTCTCTTATGTTTGTAATATGAAATCTTTAATCATGATGAAATTAAATAAACGAGGTTTTAATCGAATATCGAAATCTCACAATCAAATTTTTTTTCATTTGTATTGATAATACTTAAGATTGTTGATTCACAATCAAGAGCGCTGAGGAATAATTGAGGTGAAAATTCAGTTAGTATATATAAATATTTTCTTCTTTGACCAATTTGTAATAGGCCTTGATGCGTCTTCTAGAACTCGGAGTTAGTGACCCTTTGCATCACAATATGCAAAATCCACTTCATAAATGTTCGTTTGCTAAGTTTTTATGTTTACAACTAAATGATTACCATGTTCTTAATATTCTCTAAGATACTAGTTATATTTTGGCAAAATTATGTAGGCTTCGTGTACTGAAAAAGGTTGTTAAGAGACGATTGGAACAGACACTGTAGTATAGGTATGCATGATGCGGATGTTTTTTGACAGATAATACCCACATTGCTTTGTCAAAATATCCATATGTTTTAAAGGGGCAGTAGCACGTTTTTAAGGGGATTATAAGTTGATGTCAGGAAAATGAAAATTAATGGTTCCAATTGAAAGACAATGTATTTAAACTAAATGAAGCAGTAACAATTCAAATGTATAATGTAAATTTCAGCCATGCGATTCCATTTTCTTACACAAAATGAATTAAAGGTGTTCACATAAAATGGCCTCCAATGGTTTTTATGTGAATCTTTATACCTTGTTCTCTGACTATGGATGATTGATTTGTGTTATGAGATGTTTGACACTATCTAAATAATGCATTTAGCATCAACGTACAATTATCAGTGAAAATTTTAAAATATTAAACTTTCAAAAAACGTGCTACTGTCCCTTTAAAGTGGTCAACTGTTGATAGTCTGAAGTTATTCTTCAACATTTCTCATCGTGTATTCCGTTTTCTTTACATCGTTTGATTGACAATCATTACATCAGCAATGACGTTTATCAAGTGTTGTTCTTTTTTTCGATTTCCATCTAATTAACTAATTAGCTCTAGTTATAAAGGACTAGTCTTTATAATGAAGCGACTATTTACACACCGGAATTAAGAAAAGCTATAAATAAATTACATTGTCATTAGATACTGCCGTCGGCAAATCTTACAAACGCAACCGAAAGAAACGTAACCCGAACCGCGTGGGAGAACAAACGTTTGCCCACACGTTTCGCCGTCAATGCGCATGCGCAAATTAAAACAAACGTGCAATGGACATAAGCTCGGATTTGTGCGATATCTTATTCAGTGACTATTACATATCAATGGACTCTGGGTAATCTAGCTGTCAATCAAAAAAGTATTTTTCATGTATCCCTTGTTTTACCCCGAAAATTTTACTTGCTTTCTTTAGAAAATGTTTTCTGTTAATTTTATATCGAATTTCCATTTTTATGTCAATCAAATAACCCATTCTTTTATTCTGTTTTCATCTGGTATTGGCAGGTAATTACGATGCATAAGTATCATTTTTCAAAGATTATTGTTCCTGAAAATTGTCTTTATATGACACCACATAACTTCTAAAATCTTACTCTAAGTGAAAGACATCATATCTGAATACGTATTGCAAGTTCAGTCCTAATTTCACAATTTCACAATCTTAAATCCACTTTCACTTTGCTGGGTAGCCCGGGGACATTTTATGGACGCTTCACTAAATTATCCGTTAAAATGGTGACGTTACAATTTGGCGAAACGGGTAACATTATCGGCATGGTTTTTACTTTTCAACATAATAATAAATAGTTTCTAATTTGATTTTGTTAAGATAATCTATCTTTCTCTGTTAACAAAAAATAATACTTAACATGTGGCACAAAATAGTAACTAACAACCTATTAAAGACTAACAGTTATTTTTTACTGAGCACAAAGATGAAAAGATAATCAAAATTACTAATCACTCGACTGAATTATTTCTATTCCTTGTAATAAGCAAGCAAAGGTATGTTTACAAAAATAATGTTTTTAGAGGAGCTTGTCAATATTTAGTTTATTTCAATTTGAATTGAATAGAAGAATACACAAGGCATAATCCGAGCCAGATTATATGACAAATAATCACTGCTAAAGCATTTCATTTTTCACATCATGTTGGACAATAAAGAAGTTGTGTTGCACGAATGAATTTCCTTCCAACAAACAGTATCGAGCTTGTTCATTTAAAGATGGAAAGATACTCGTTATTCACAGCAGACAATGTTTTTACAGACACATTTACTTTCATTTTGATATTTTACAAATAATTTAACAATCCTTATCATATTAACAAGGATGTTCAACTAAGAAATTGATCACACACTGCATTATAAGCAGGAGTCAAAATACTTTATTGCGTGGATTTTGGTTTGAAAAGAGGAATTCATTAGTATGTTTTATTGTGATATGAGATAGTTTACCTAATACTTTAAAATATTTTGTTTAGTGAGTGGTAATTTATCGCTTCACCATTATAAAATGCGACAGCGTAAATGTATTATACAAGCTGCCATTTGTGGCCCGTGATGCCAAGGGCGAGGCTGGGAGATTTGGAAAAGTTCTCGTTTCGGGCCATCCGAAACTACGAGAGCCACGCGCTTGTGAGTGTAACGGAGAGTAACGGAGAGGGCCGAGGTGTTCCGGATGGTTTCGGGCGTGACATTGTGAAGATGAAAGGATACTAAACATTCTTTCATTTAATAGTCTTTTTTTAATGAAACGAGTTAATGATTTGATACCAAATCATTCATGAGTTCCCTAAATGCTTTACAACTTTCGTTACATCCATTTACTTCTCTTTTTTAGTTTTTACTAATAAGGTAGAATTAAGTCCTTCTCTTTCTTATAAATCAAAATATATCACAGGTTCTATTTTTAGATTGCCTTTTAGTCCTGCTGTAAATGGAAAAGAATCACCCATAAAATAACACTTTAATCATTAAAGTTGTAGGTTTAAGAAGACCTTAAAAAGGCAATTCATTTTGCCGTTGTGGTGCAGTGGTATAATTGTTGGGTTTAGCATGCGGTAGTACATCCTAAAGTTAACATATTGATATTGATATTTGAACAAGGATGTAATGTGATAAGAGGGCTTTGTAAGCATTATCTGGGCTTATAAAGCCCTCCTTTTCAGGCATTATCTGGGCTTATAAAGCCCTCCTTTTCAGGCATTATCTGGGCTTATAAAGCCCTCCTTTTCAGGCATTATCTGGGCTTATAAAGCCCTCCTTTTCACGCATTATCTGGGCTTATAAAGCCCTCCTTTTCACGCATTATCTGGGCTTATAAAGCCCTCCTCTGGCATTATCTGGGCTTATAAAGCCCTCCTTTTCAGGCATTATCTGGCTTTATAAAGCCCTCTGGCATTATCTGGGCTTATAAAGCCCTCCTTCTCGGGCATTATCTGGGCTTATAAAGCCCTCCTTTTCAGGCATTACCTGGGCTTATAAAGCCCTTCTCTTCGGGCATTATCTGGGCTTACAAAGCCCTCCACTTCGGGCATTACCTGGGCTTACAAAGCCCTTCTCCTCTGGCATTATCTTGGCTTACAAAGCCCTTCTCCTCTGGCATTATCTGGGCTTACAAAGCCCTTCTCCTCTGGCATTATCTGGGCTTATATAGCCCTTCCACTCTGGCATTATCTGGGCTTATAAAGCCCTTCTCCTCTGGCATTATTTGGGCTTACAAAGCCCTTCTCCTCTGGCATTATCTGGGCTTATAAAGCCCTTCTTCTCTGGCATTATCTGGGCTTATAAAGCCCTTCTCCTCTGGCATTATCTGGGCTTATAAAGCCCTTTTCCTCTGGCATTATCTGGGCTTATAAAGCCCTTCTCCTCTGGCATTATCTGGGCTTATAAAGCCCTTATTTTCAGCCATTATAGACAATGTCTATATTCTCCTCTGATGCATTCAGTTACTTCTGTCTATCCTTCATTTAGTTCTTGGATTAGCTTCTTCTTTCGCTCTCCTGGCTACATTCTATCATATCTTTAGACTTCAGATTTCTTATTTTATGAATTCTGTCACTTTTTACGAAGACGGATGTCTACTCAATCATCCGTTTAATGAGTATGGAATTTGCCACCCTGTCACTACATTCAATCTCTTCTTGTCTATAAGACACATTTCCATGAGTCACCAGCCTGACTATACAAGGCCATCCTGTCTCAGGGTACGAACGTTACGCTAACTCCACTAATCTGCACCCTGGGCTCAGAAGCTAGATTCACTCGCGTGGCCAGATTTGGGATATAGCCAATCAAATAATTTTCTCATTGAATTTTTATCGAGAAGGTCACAAGAAAATGATTTGATTGGCTATATCCCAAGTCACGCCGCGCGAGCGAATCTAGCTTCTCAGCTCAGGGTACAGATTAATAGAGTTAGCGTAACAGGAGACAGGATGATACAAGGCCTGATGTCATCTGAAGAATAATGAAATCCTCAAAACACAACGATTCCGGCTCCAAGAACAACAGAAAGAGCTGCAATGCAGAGATATAGAAACAATCTTCTGCAGCAAGAAGTATATGAAGGACAGTGTCCAGTCACATAGAGAAACTTATATAGCAAGGAAAGAGTCAGAGAGAACAATAGAGAAGACAGATTGAGGGCTTGAGTCTATTGATCTGTGTGCTTGGCTTGTGCAGTGAGTGGCGGTGATTGAACCCTTAAACTTCTTATTTTGAATAAAATACCTTATCTAACTCAAAAGATTTGGTCATCCCCCATAAACACACAAAAATACAACATCTTAAATAACTTTTTTAAAGTTTTAATCTCCGTAAACAGCAGAATACTAGCTATGAAATTGCAAGTTGGGTGTATCAATCCGCGGTTAAGCGGCCTCAAAATCAGAGGACGTTCAAAATTTATCTCGTTTGATTTTCCAGGAGAACCAAACAGAATCTAGTATTCATCACATTTATGGTAGAATAATTAATATACTATGATATCTAATGCCTTATTTGAGCAAAAAAAAATGAAACCTAAATAGCTAACTAGGTACACTAAAATATAGACTGCCACATTAGTCTGCTTGATACAGTTGTATTGAAGGAACTCTGAAGATTAAAGGGGCAGTAGCACGTTTTTAGGGGGAATATAAGTTGATGTCAGGAAAGTGAAAATTAATGGTTCCAACTGAAATACAATGTATTTAAACTAAATGGAACAGTAATAATTCAAATATATAACATAGAGTTTAGCCATGCCATTCCTTTTTCTTACACAAAATGAATTAAAGGTGTTCACACAAAATGACCGCCAATGGATTTTATATTAATCGTCATACTTTGTCCTCAGACTATGGATGATTGGCTTGTGTAATGAGATTTTTTACACTGTCAAAATAATACATTTAGGATAGCATCAGCTTACAATTATCAGAGACAAATTTAAAATATAAAATTATCAAAAAACGTGCTACTGCCCCTTTAAAACTTATTTATTACAGCAAAAGAGAGACGTTTTCTCTTATCTCACAATGTCTCTGAAGTAAGTATTCTTAAATAGGATTGTGTTATTCTCACAGAGTTTTCAACCCACAAAGAAAACAACACAGGTCCAACAATAAAGGCAGGAATTTTTTCAATAATTAATATAAATAATGACGCACAAAGCTAAATGTAAAATACTGTCATGTTTTTGCTCTGTTGTTGATTTTGTTATAAAATGTCCTAATACTATCCCATTGTTTATCTCGCAGCCACACGTGATTTCGTCTCTTCTTAATGAAGTCAACAGCTTCCTCCGGGCTCCATCCATTTACCTGTGAAAAAAATTAGGGTTTTTACTCGGTAAGAGTTGCCTCCCCTATGCTCCGAAAACGTTCACTTCCTTCCAAAAAGTTAAAACTTTTACCATGGAAACCCAAAAACAAATATTGATAATTTGCACAACCCAAAACAGTCACATTAACACGAGAGGTCTTTTAATTAATTTGATGATGATGATGAAAAGTTCTGCTTATGAAACACACCCTTAGAAAGGACAGTCCAAATCGTTGCCATGGAAACAGAAAATATAATATTAAAAATTTTGTTCAAACATTATAAATTGTGTGAAGCACCTAGAGCATGCTTTTGGAAAGTAAATGTTCAATATAAGTACCCATATTATTATTATTATTATTATTAAGTTTTTTGGAAGGGTTGTAATGTATTTATTTTGTCTGCCCCCGATTAAGAAAGGAACAAATGCCCTCCCTTCTCCATGTAAAAATTCCTGGATCTGAATTACAAGTTGATACAGTAAAACACGGGTATAGCGAACTCGGATATAGCGAACAATTGGATATAGCGAACAAATTTTCAAGTCCTGTCCCTATATAATATCATTAAAATAATATGCACATAGCGAACACCGGATAAAGCGAACTAAATTCTTTGGTCCCTTGTATTGTATTGTATTATCCATATGTATTTCATGCCATGAGCTCTATTTGATTCAAGAAGAATTCCCTTTTGGGTAATAAAGTGTAGTGTTATCTTATCTTATCTTATCTTATCTTATTTGGTTCGTTGTATCCAAGACATACTGTAGTTTGATATTCCCAGTGTTAGAAAGAAGGGGACTGCATTGGATCCATTTTGTCTGTTTCCCTTTTAGGAAGGGAACCTGGAGTAGCCACACATCACATTGAGTTGTACAGTCGGGTATTTGGAAAGGTAGGGGCCATGGACAATTTTGCACATTGGGTGAAAAAATGGCCTTTTAAAATTTTGAAGTTAACTATTGACATAGGGGCTGTGGGCCATTGGAAATGCAGAAAATTAATTAAAACCCTCAAAATGACCCATTGTCAAAGATGTCTATCCCAATCCATGAGAATTGTGACGATTTATCGAGAATTGTGATAATCAATCTGATAATATACGCATAATGATACAATATCTGTATCGTGATAAATATCATTGACTTTAAAACTGCTTATATGTACCTAAAAATTAAGATGTTTGTCAAAGATATTTGGTTATTTTGTATTAAGTACCGTGAAAATAGTGTATCTGATTTAATACACCCCTTAGTGTTTTAATCAAAATTTGTGGAAAAAATGATGTTTTACTTGTTCAACCATTATAAATTTGATTTTTTTTAAAATTTGGTTCATGTATTCTTAGTCAAGAACCATTACTCAGTACAAATTATTTTATCCTAAATCATGTAAGAATCTCGATCTCTGATTGGTCCACATGACCCTGGATAAATACTGATATCACCCTTATTAACTAACCTGCATCAAATAGCAAGCTACCACAGTCGCACTCCGTGTCCGTCCTGCTTTGCAATGCACATAAACTGATTCCTTGCGTTCTCTGTACGTTGAGATGAAATCAACAGCCTTGTGGATGTCGCCCTGTGACGGTGTGCCGACGTAATCTACCGTTGGGATTCTCAGCTGATCAACTCCCAGATCCTTCAACTCCTGGGATCAAAGAACATATTGATTTTTAAATTATTCAAATTTGAAGTCGGTCTATTCTCATGTTAATCTGTTTGAATAAACTTATTGGCTGTAGATGTTATAAAATCTGAATCAGGGGAGTGAGCACAAAACGACTCAACACTAAATTTAACCTTAATGCCATTATACACTTAATTACTCAAGGTGAGGTCATTATGTGAAATATAAGGACTCAAGACCTGACTCCCGAGGCGGTCTGACCTGACCAAGGCCTTCTCTTATATAATTATTTTGATTATGATTATATCTCAAAACAGAACGTAACAAGTGATACTAATGATATTTGCCTATCTATAATATATTTATGAACTTTGCAATGTACAAATTGCATGTGGCGAAATTAATTTTGAAAAATAATTTTATTATGATAAATGTTTTGAAAACCTACTTCTTGTGAATGCACCATTGAGGAGAGTTCAAAGTCCTCATTCAAAGAAACCAGACCTTTCACATTTTCTTTGCTAATAAGCTGAAACGCAACCACATTATTTACATCTTATTCAATGTTCAAAAATGTATGTGATAATAAATCTGACATTTGAGTCATCTTGAAGATATAGGTCATAGCAATGTGATTTTATCAACATTATGACATAATAGCATTGTTCAGTCATCAATATTTTGACATAATTTTATTGTCATCTTATACTTAGCGCTTGATTTAACACATGCGACATCTAATGTGACATTGATTATAAGTCAGATTTGGATGAGTAATTCATTTAGAATTGTTGCTTGTTTTAATGTGCTGATAAGTCACAAATTGCTGCTTCTTTGTCACTCCTTGATCCATATTGCTAAATGGTAATGTTACTTCATAGATTTTTGGTTGCATTAAGGTTTTCATTTGTTGGTCTTGTATATGGCTTACCTCTTTTAAAACCCATTTGAACGGCAAAGCTCCTAACACCACTGTGTCATCGATCCTGTGGTAGAGCTTTCGCGTTGACACTTGAGCCATGAACAGCGTATATCCAAGTGTTGGATAAAGAGCGATCTTTGCAAAAAATGTGATAGCCATATTTTGTCAACGTGTCTCTGCAAAAAATAAAATAGTTCCAATAATGATTGGGTTGTGATGTCACTAGAATTCTCAATTCAATGTGATTTAATAAGTATATATTTATTTTGGAGGAATATCAAATGAAACAAGTTAAAATCGATAACAAGTAAAGTAATAGGGTATCTATACTTCAATGCAAAACACATAATGGTAAGGCCTACTTCATTTCTTAAATAAAAATATTTAATTCATAAATTATCAAAAGTACCATGGGATATCAATCTAAATCAAGATTTCCATAAGAAACATTGAAACTTTTGAGTTGTGATGCACAATGTACAAGGGTGAGAGGTTGTCATCAAAGGAAACATCTTAGAATCACAAAACAATACATCACAGCCCTTTGAACCATGAGGACAACAAAATTGTCAACACTGTGAGGAGCTCTCTAAGGTCGAGGTAAGGAGTTGTGACAAGATGGTTATTAAAAATCGAAAGTAAATCAAAATATGGCTTTTATCAGATATACTTTCTCATGAAAATACTTTAATAATTTTTTCGATTATTTGATATATAAAATTTATGAAAATTATAATGCCGCGATTATATAAATATTAGTTTCGCACTAGGGAGTTCTCATTTACGATATATCAATTTCAATTTTGCAAGAATGATCGACACTTCCCGCGACCAAAATTTTTAATTTCTGCCAAACCAATTCGTATAAATTTTGTTTTGATTGATAATTTATTAATTTTCTTTGCATATAATATCAATCAATATACGATATGAGTTCATATTCTAATTCGATTCAGAAAGAGGGAGACGCTTATGTAAAGCTACTTGATTTCCCTCTTTCCGTATCCAACTGACCAAAGTTCAGTGTTGACTGAGGACCAGAGAGAATGTCGCTCCGAGTTATTGTCGGCTGCAAGCGAGTAATTGACTATGCTGTCAAGGTAACGACTATTTTAATCAGAAGAGTTATCTGATGCATGTGCATGGAGACCGGTCTTATATTAAACTAATGTGTGCTTGTCAAGTCTTCTGAACTTTGACTTTGAGATGTTGAAAAAAAGAAGATATTTACAAAGGTTTTAATTAGTACCTCATCCCTAGTAGAAAAAATATCCTGGGCTAGAAAAATGCATAAAACGACTGGTAATCCAAATGACATTTGAGATTTTCATTTAAGGATGCTTTGATAACAAATATTGTAAACTAAATGCACTCACATACCTGGTTGTGTGGCAAGTACTTCAGGTATCATGTATGCACTCATCCAATGTTACCCATGAACTGTCATAGAAAATATTTGATCACATACCCAATATTGGAACAATATGTAGTGGGATATATTTTATGTGTCGGGTAACCAATGTATTCTAATGCAATTTACTGTAGAACACTTTATGTAATATTGACATTTGTGATTGCCATCATTGAACTTCAAAATTTGAAGTTTTGTTTTGTCAATGTGTGTTTACCAAACAATTTCAATGGGTCACCTGTAATCCGAACACTTATTATAAAGATATATTATGATGATAGCCTTCCAATTTCTTTGCTTTGAATAAATGTTTTGTCAAAATGTCAGTTATTAATAAGAACTGTCAACCTTGAACTATAATTAAAATTTCATCATGCACCCGTAAACTTGAGCTTGAGATGATCCAATATCTGAACAAGTGTTAAAGTATAAAAGCAACAGCGTAATTTTCATCAAAATATATTTGTAACTACATTTTAAGTAAACCTAGCCTAAATTATAGCTACTATACTCCTGATATTGAGTCTAATGAGATATAGTAAGAGGTCGCGTCAGCCGACCTTTCTGCAACCTATGACCCTCCAACGTTATGTGTAAAAGCAACTATTGTGGCATGGTAAGCCAAGCCTTGATTGGTCAATTTGATATGTCAGCTAAAGTGACCTCTTACTACATCTCGCTAGACTCAATATCGGGAGTATAGTGACTATTATTGAGACTAGGTTTACTTATTCTGTTTGTAACTAGTGTGCTAGGTTCATTATTGTTTGACAAATCCAATTTCATCAAAATTTATTTGTAAGAGTACTTTGATCATTTAATATTTGACAAACGTAAAATGATCCAATTTCTGACCACCAGATTCGGGTGAAGCCTGACAAGACAGGAGTGGTGACGGAGGGTGTGAAACACAGTATGAACCCGTTCGATGAGATTGCCGTGGAAGAAGCAGTTAGAATGAAAGAGAAGAAGATAGCCAGCGAGATCATTGCTGTCTCCTGTGGACCTCCCCAGTGTCAGGTTTGAAGCTTTCAATAGATTAATCCGTCAAAGTTCTATTTTATTGATTTTCATCAATTTTCATCCGTTTTTATCACTGTCTAAATTTAGTGAGTGAGTTATTATTTTACTCTGCTTGGGCAATATTTCAACCATTTGCGGCGTTGTCTAAATTGGGCCTTGCTGCATTCATAAACATTTGTCAAAATGACTTTTGGAATATTAATTTGAATGATTTAGAATTAGTTCTATTGATTCTAGTTTTATGTATCATGTTAGCATTGTTTGTAACTTATGTCATCAAATTTTATGATTTTAATTATTCCCAATTGTTTTATACCATCGAAGGAGTTTTTATCATTTAAGATTAGAAGAGAAATTTCAAAACTGCTGCATTGTTTTTGTTTTCACTATCAGCCATCAGTCTCTATAACCATTCATTTTACCGTCCAGGAAACTCTACGTACGGCAATGGCAATGGGAGTTGACAAGGCAATACATGTGGAAATCGACCCGAAAGAATTTGAGAATGTCGTTCCACTTCATGTAGCAAAGATCCTTGCTAAAATCACTCAGGAGGAAAAGGGGGATATTCTTCTTGTCGGCAAACAGGTAAACCTGACCCTTTCTTTGAGGAATACACCTGCAAAATCACAAATAACCCTATGTCATGATTCAAGGGTTCGAAAGTAGCTCTAGCCCAGTAGCTCATGGCTAGTGCAAAAGATGCTGGGCAAGTAAAGTACAATGACTGGTGGTCCGAAGGACTAGTTGGATTTAAAGAAAATATGATTATATTGGTGTATTTGGCTAGTCAGAACGTCTTCGGGCTAGTTCTCTCAGGAATGCACTAGTCCGAATGGCTAGTACCCCAATAGGACTAATTTCGACCCCTGCTGAGTGAGCCCCCCCCCCTGGGCTGATATTGATATGGATTTTCAGACCATCTGATATATGGCTGATATGGATTTGAAGACTGAGCGGCAATATGGGTGCTGTGTCCTTGCCTCTATCACACATGCAAAACACCCCCTATTATTGATAGATACATGATAAAAGGGAAGTACACGTGATGATGACGACCTACATCTATTTTATTACAGGCTATTGATGGAGACTTCAATCAAACTGGACAAATGACCGCTGCCCTTCTTGACTGGCCACAGGTATGTATATGATACATATAAGTAATTTCTGTGGTGTTAATTTATTTCGAAATACTGAGAATTTTAGGGGGGCGGGATAGCGCAGTGGTTAGCACGTTCTGCTTCGGATCAGGAGGTCCGTAGTCTGCAGTAGAGAACTGTTCTACACGCAGTCAGGTTTGATTGCAATGCTACACTGAATATCAGCGCAGTACCACCCATGGTTCACTAGTTCCAGCCAATGCTGGCAGGTTTCATCGCAATGCATAGCCACATTGGTGTTGCAGGCTTTCTCCCTGCAATAATACTAGCAGCCGCGACAAAAGTGAAATACTCTTGAAAGCGGCGATAAACACCACATCACCTCACCTCACCTGAGAATTTTGCTGACGCTTTGTGTTTAATATATTCCTAATTTCAGATCTTGTTTAATCAGCTTAGATGCGAGGGGTAAAGTTGTAATTTCAGTAAAACCAGCAGAGTATCATTATCATTTCTGACCAGTATGATTAGTTGTGCGTCATGCGTGACATTGTTTTATTGTAATTAGTTGTCGGTAGACGTAACTGTAATGGTTGCAAAGTATTTTTGATAACTTTCGCTGCCCTTCTTACATTTAAGTAAACATTTTGATAAGTTTGTGCATATATATATGATCTTGAAAACTTGAATCTTGTGTGCAGTCTGCTTTACTGATGAGAATCAACAATTGTAGATTTGAAATCTTCAAGAGTTCCGACTAGTGGTTAAAACCCTCTGAATTTAAATATTGTCTACAGTTTTCATTATGGTAAATTATTTTTTTATTTTTAAGGACCGTTAGGCATCAAAAAGGGGCATAAGGGCCTTGCCCTAGCCTGTATTCAGCTCCTCAACAAAACCTATAAAATCAGAAATGTTTTTCAGTGTTGTTCCTAGAGGGGGCCCTGGGGAAATTTGCCCACCTTTTTGGCTTGGTGTCCCTTAGAATTTGGAGAAGTAGGATACCTCTACCATTACAAGGGGTCCCATATTCTCAGAATAGGCCAAAATGACCCCCTCAGCTGATCAGCCAGGAACAATACTGGTTTTTGTAAAAAAAACAATTTATAAAAATTGATTTCAAGAACTTTAATTCCAAAATAAAAATAAATCAGCAGAAAAGCTCATGAATATTATTAATGATAAGATAAGTTTATTATTTATTCACCCAATCTGGAACAGGGACAGTAAAATGCTAAAAAATCTTTTTTCACATTCATTGTTGCATTTTGTCGACCATTTTCAGGCAACCTTTGCGTCTAAAATCACTAAGGATAACGGAACCCTGACAGTCGTGCGTGAAGTTGACGGAGGACTGGAAACGATCAAAGTCAAGATACCGGCCGTCATTAGCGCCGACCTCCGCCTTAACGAACCTAGATACGCAACTCTTCCAAACATCATGGTGGGTCAAGTTCTAGATTTCAATCCACGTCGCTAATGGCTGATATATTGCCCAAGCGGCGTAAAACAATACCTCACTCACTCACTAGATATCATCCTGTCTCAGAGAAAGAACGTTATGCTAACTCCACTAATCTGTACCCTGGGCTCAGAAGCTAGATTAGCTTGCTCGGCCCGAGTTGGGATGTAGCCAATCAAATCATTTTCTCGTTGAAATTTTATCGAGAAGGTGACGAGAAAATGATTTGTTTGGCTACATCCCAAGCCGGGCCGCGCGAGCGAATTTAGCTTCTGAGCCCAGGGTACAGATTAGTGGAGTTAGCATAACATTCGTACCCTGAAACAGGATGACTAGATATCTATCATACAATCTCTTTGAAATAGACCATGTTCCAAGCAATTAATGTATCAAAATATCAACTCTCCTGGGATTCAAACTCGGTTTGACTGCGGCCATGTCATATTCTCTTACCAGTTGTGTGCAGGCAAACCTTAGTCTTTGGTTCAATTGAATCAATATATTCAGTAGACGGCTGGCAGCAATCTTGTTGGTAATCAAGGTCTACTGACACCCAAGATTCCTTGTCACCCTTGTGACAGTGTATGAAATAAGCCTGAGAAGTTACCAGCCCGAAAGAATGATTTTACTTAATTTCAAATGTCAAATTCAACAAAAACATTAAAAAGTTACCAGCCCGGACCAGAAGTTACCCGTTTCGGGCTGTCGGACGGGTCTTATTTCATACACTGCTTGTGACTAGTTAGTATAGCTCAGAACATATGACTATAGGGGCTGTAGTCAGACCATAGGGGAAGGGCATCATTTGATGAATGTGTATCACAGTAAAATCAATGTATTCTCAGAACAGTCTCTTTTGATCATACTGTCCATGATAGGGACAACAAGTGGCCAAAATGTGAATAATTATTTTTTTCAGTTGAGACTCTGGTTTAGATCCAGGAAGTTATTATTTTTGGGGGATTTTTTTAAAAACAGCATAAATGGTTTGGGTGTTGAGTTCAAACTCCCCTGAATCCCTGTGTGTTCATGACTGACAGATCTTCTTAATGCCATTTCAAATATGAGAACATCTTCCTACGCAAAGCCTAAAACGCCAGTTATCGAACTGTCAGTTTTATTCCTTCCTGCAGACCCTTGAGTTTTTTGTGCTTGCTCTCTAGCTTACTATGAGAGAAAGCAATTGTCCAATCAGAAAGTAACTGGATGATGCTTATAATCACCGAAAACTTAAGGGTCAGCAGCAAGGCATAAAACTGACAATTTCGGAAATTGGTGTTTTAGGCTTTGCGTTGGAAGATGGGATGAGAACTCTAAATTCTATCCTATCTATTTTCATTCTTAAATTTATAAGATATTGCCACCTAGCAGTATTTTGATGATGATGATGATTGGTACTCATGAGATGTGTGGTTATAATATTGTAGTATCACCTACTGTGATAATTCATCTGATGATGTGTGGTTATAATATTGTAGTATCACCTACTGTGATAATTCATCTGATGAAGTGTGTATGTGTTAGCTTTGGTGACTTCAGAGTAGTTTATCTATAAAATGAAGGTATTTGGTCAAAAGTAATTTTGGGAATAAAAATAAAGTAAATAGGATAATGGTACATGTATTAAATCAGATCAAAACATTCTGAGATATCAGGATATATTTCGAATCTTTTAAATCTCAGTACCATCACAACACTGACATCAGAGGTAAAATTCCAAGAATTATATTGAATATATCACTCTGTCTCAGTGTTGTTCCTAGAAGGGGCCCTGGGGACATTTGGCCGCCCTTTTGACTTGGTTTCCTTTAAAATTAGTAGATGAAGGATACTTTTACCATTGCAAAGAGGCCATTCTGCTAAAATATTGCCAAAATGACCCCCTTTGTTGATCACCTAGGAACACTGCTGTCTACTTGTTCACAGAAAGCTAAGAAGAAACCCATGGCGAAGAAGAAGGCGTCGGACTACGGCGTGGACCTGACCCCCAAACATAAGACTCTGTCGGTTGAAGACCCCCCGGTTAGGGAGGCGGGGCAGAAAGTGGAGTCAGTGGAGGACCTGGTGGGCAAACTGAGGGACGCAGGCCTCGTACCGTCTTGATAGCGACCATAGCTAGTTGGTGAGTTGTACCCTCTTGATAGCGACGATAGACTGAGGGACAACGGCCTCGTACCCTCTTGATAGCGACGATAGTTAGTTGGTGAGTTGTACCTTCTTGATAGCGACGATAGCTAGTTGGTGAGTTGTACCCTCATGATAGAGACGATAGACTGAGGGACGCCGGCCTCGTACCTTCTTGATAGCGACGATAGCTAGTTGGTGAGTTGTACCCTCTTGATAGCGACGATAGTTAGTTGGTGAGTTGTACCTTCTTGATAGCGACGATAGCTAGTTGGTGAGTTGTACCCTCATGATAGAGACGATAGACTGAGGGACGCCGGCCTCGTACCTTCTTGATAGCGACGATAGCTAGTTGGTGAGTTGTACCTTCTTGATAGAGACGATAGCTAGTTGGTGAGTTGTACCTTCTTGATAGAGACGATAGCTAGTTGGTGAGTTGTACCTTCTTGATAGCGACGATAGACTGAGGGACGCCGGCCTCGTACCTTCTTGATAGCGACGATAGCTAGTTGGTGAGTTGTACCTTCTTGATAGAGACGATAGCTAGTTGGTGAGTTGTACCTTCTTGATAGCGACGATAGCTAGTTGGTGAGTTGTACCCTCTTGATAGCGACCATAGCTAGTTGGTGAGTTGTACCTTCTTGATAGCGACGATAGCTAGTTGGTGAGTTGTACCTTCTTGATAGAGACGATAGCTAGTTGGTGAGTTGTACCTTCTTGATAGCGACGATAGCTAGTTGGTGAGTTGTACCCTCTTGATAGCGACCATAGCTAGTTGGTGAGTTGTACCTTCTGGATAGCGACGATAGCTAGTTGGTGAGTTGTACCCTCTTGATAGCGACCATAGCTAGTTGGTGAGTTGTACCCTCTTGATAGCGACTAAAGCTAGTTGATGAGTTGTACCTCTTGATAGCGACGATAGCTAGTTGGTGAGTTGTACCTTCATGATAGAGACGATGGCTAGTTGGTGAGTTGTACCTTCTTGATAGAGACGATAGCTAGTTGGTGAGTTGTACCTTCTGGATAGCGACGATAGGTAGTTGGTGAGTTGTACCCCTCATGATAGAGACGATAGGTAGTTGGTAAGTAGTTGATTCAGTCAGTAAAATTGTCGATGCATGACTTGAAAGAGTTTGTAGGTTGCACCTTCATGATAGAGACGTTGAGACGATAGCTTGTAAATCATTTTTCACCTTCTCAATATTGCTGGATAGGATTTGGATTGGTACTATTCAGCTTACTATGCTTGATCCATTTTATATTTTCATGACATATTGTTTTACTTTGAAACAAATCACACGCCATAAATAATTATTCTAAATCTAGTGATTAAAATAGTCATGTGTCCTGTTTTTGGTCCCCCCTTGTGTTTTCTATATATAATAGATCAAGAATTATGCTAAAATCTTTATTTCTTGTCAGATTTCGTTCTAATTTGAAATGAAGGTTTCTCTCAACATATGAAAACGATACATGAGTGCAAAAGTCCAGGTTTTGAAATTTTATTTTATTTCATATTGTCCACTCCAAGATTCGAACCCCTGTTGTTGTAATGCTATTCTAGAAATGTCAAAGTTGAAACTCTTTTTCTTTTTATTTCAAATAAGAGTAATATACACATTTAGCAATGCTACAAGTTACGTTTTACAAATGGAAAATGGAAAATGAATGAAATTACCCTTGTGTAGGTGTGAGATATTGAAAATCACAATATATATTTATCTTATAAATGAATCTAATAATAAATGCAGCATGTTTATCATTTCAGTTGCTGAGTGTAAAGAAGTGAAGCTGTTGATGACAACGTATGATAGAGTCGACGCCACCAAGATGTACCAGTGCTTATCTCCCCCGTCGCTCACTGTATATTGTGTATCTATTATTTGTTTGCGAGAGTTTTGAATGAGTCAGGTGATTAAAATATAGAAATCTCAACCTTGTTCAGACTTTTTATACCCCCGCTACGACGTAGTCGGGGGTATATAGCGCTCCGCGTGTCCGTCCGTCCGAAATAGTTTCCGGAGCATTACTCTAAAACTATACTACTTACAAACTTCAAATTTGGTATGGCAGTAGCCTATATGATGCTGTTGTGCCTTTTAGGGGTTTCATCTCAATGGTTCAAATAATTTTTTGAAATTTTGACCAAAAACCGTCCGATTTCTGGACTTTGTCTCGTATCGGAGCATAATTAAAAAATTATACCACTTGGAAACTTCAAATTTGGTATGGCAGTATCCTACATGATGCTGTTGTGCCTTTTACGGGTTTCACCTCCAACGTTCAAATAATTTTTGAAATTTTGACCAAAAACGGTCAATTATTCGGACTTTGTATCGTTTCCGCATCATTATTTAAAAACTATACCACTTGGAATTTTCAAACTTGGTATGGCAGTAACCTATTTGAAATTTTGAACCAAAATAGTCCGAAAACAGTAGATTGAGGATCAAGCTTGTAAATATATTTCCTAATGACAAACACATACCGTATAAACATTGTAAATGTGACTGTTTTGCCTTCAAGTTATCTTTTGGGAAGTAACCAAAAGGGATTGTGACCAATTGTGATACTCATATGGACACTGTATGAACATAGAACATGACTGATGTTGTTACCACTGCAAAGAATACATATATTGGAATGTTGATACCACTGCAAAGAATACATATATTGGAATATAAATTGACCTACATGGAACTGAATGGAAGGTGAGAGTTTGTTGAAAAACATTTATTATCATAGTTATACCAGTTCACACCTATTCAGACAAATTAAATTTTAAATTTTAATATCATGTGATGGAAAAATACGGTAACAATCCTAGGACTTATCAGAACATATGACTTTTCACTATTTTTGTCAAAGAAAGGCGGTCAAACTACAGGCGGGGGTATGTGAGCTGCGCTCACTTTTGCCTTGTTGTTTTATCTCGCAGGCGGATCCACGATTTCGTTATGGGGGGTTCAGTCTGATTAAAATATACCTTGTAGTTGTTTTGAGAAATAAAATAAATAATAAATATCGGAGCTTTCCTTTCCACAAGATAGGCGCTTGTTCAACACCACTTTAACACAGACAAAACTTAGTCACAAGCAGACCATTTACATCATCCCTTTATAAACCAACATGGCAACGATCATGTAGAAATTGATTGCCTCTAGCTCTGATATCGAAAGTTTTTGCCGCCGTCCTTGTGACTGGCTAGATGAGCTTAAGTCAGAACATGCGGGTAATGGGGGTACCTTCAGACTGTGAATGAAAGGAAAGCCTGGCTGGGTGTGGTTCAAACCCCAATAGAGATAATATTTTTACCCTCGTTTTCCTTGATTTTAATCAGACTGTAGGGGGTGCGTCCTTTGGGTGTCGCAAGCGTAACTTTTAAAATGACTTTTTAGCTCATCTGGCATGTAAGGCTCGATGGGCTTATGGCATGGCATGGTGTCCGGCGTCCGTCCATCCATCCGTCCATCCATTCGTCCGTAAACTTTGTGGAATTTTGACTTCTTCTACAGAACCATAAGGCCTAGAAAGCTGATTTGGTGTTAAGACTCCTTGCCTAGTGAGGATTAAAAATTGTAGCTTTGGTGGCCCTGTGGCCCCTAATTAGGGCCACAGGGGCCACACCCTTAAAACATATTTTCATCTTCTTCCCTAGAAGCATAAGGCCTAGAAAGCTGAAATTTTGTGTACAGACTCCTTGACTAGTGAGGATTATAAATTGTAGCTTTGGTGGCCCTGTGGCCCCTAGTAAGGAACACTGGGGCAACACCCTAAAAATCTATTTTCATCTTCTTCTCCAGAAGGATAAGCCCTAGAAAGCTGAAACTTTGTGTACAGACTCCTTGACTAGTGAGGATTATAAATTGTAGCTTTGGTGGCCACACCCTAAAAACCTATTTTCATCTTCTCAGGAAGCAAAAGGCCCAGAAAGCTGAAACCTTGTGCCCTGTCTGCCCACTTTTAATTAATGAAAAGTTTGCGTATTGTCAAGGATTCTGTTGCTATAATTCAGTTGTCAAGGTTTCTTTAGGATTCTGTTGCTATAATTCAGTTGTCAATGATTTTGTTGCTATAATTCAGTTATCAAGGATTCTGTTGCTATAATTCAGTTGTCAAGGATTCTGTTGCTACAATTCAGTTGTCAAGGATTCTGTTGCTACAATTCAGTTGTCAAGGATTCTGTTGCTATAATTCAGTTGTCAAGGATTCTGTTGTTATAATTCAGCTGTCAAGGATTTTGTTGCTATAATTCAGCTGTCAAGGATTCTGTAGGATTCTGTTGCTATAATTCAGTTGTCAAGGATTCTGTAGGATTCTGTTGCTATGATTAAGCTGTCAAGGATTCTGTTGCTATAATTCAGTTGTCAAGGATTCTGTTGCTACAATTCAGTTGTCAAGGATTCTGTTGCTACAATTCAGTTGTCAAGGATTCTGTTGCTATAATTCAGTCGGATTCTGTTGCTATGATTCAGCTGTCAAGGATTCTGTTGCTATGATTCAGCTGTCAAGGATTCTGTTGCTATGATTCAGCTGTCAAGGATTCTGTTGCTATAATTCAGCTGTCAAGGATTCTTTAGGATTCTGTTGCTATAATTCAGTTGTCAAGGATTCTGTAGGATTCTGTTGCTATGATTCAGTTGTCAAGGATTCTGTAGGATTCTGTTGCTATAATTCAGTTGTCAAGGATTCTGTAGGATTATGTTGCTATGATTCAGCTGTCAAGGATTCTGTTGCTATGATTCAGCTGTCAAGGATTCTGTTGCTATGATTCAGCTGTCAAGGATTCTGTTGCTATAATTCAGTTGTCAAGGTTTCTTTAGGATTCTGTTGCTATAATTCAGTTGTCAATGATTGTGTTGCTATAATTCAGTTATCAAGGATTCTGTTGCTATAATTCAGTTGTCAAGGATTCTGTTGCTACAATTCAGTTGTCAAGGATTCTGTTGCTACAATTCAGTTGTCAAGGATTCTGTTGCTATAATTCAGTTGTCAAGGATTCTGTTGTTATAATTCAGCTGTCAAGGATTCTGTTGCTATGATTCAGCTGTCAAGGATTCTGTTGCTATAATTCAGCTGTCAAGGATTCTGTAGGATTCTGTTGCTATAATTCAGTTGTCAAGGATTCTGTAGGATTCTGTTGCTATGATTCAGTTGTCAAGGATTCTGTAGGATTCTGTTGCTATGATTCAGCTGTCAAGGATTCTGTTGCTATGATTCAGCTGTCAAGGATTCTGTTGCTATAATTCAGCTGTCAAGGATTCTGTTGCTATAATTCAGTTGGATTCAGCCAAGATGTGAGTTCAAAGTCGCATTATTTCTAGACTAAGAGATGGATGAACTTTTTTCTTACTTTGATTTGGTTGATTGACCATTTTGGATGCATTTGGCAAAGTTTGAATGACAATAATGAATATATGGATGGATGACAAGTTCTTTCATCATGCTTTGTGATGATTGGACATCGGTTCTTGTTCCGACCGACACAATAACCTATGTCGAAGCGTCGCATACCATGAATGAAGAAGTTGTCAAACATATATTTCGATTACAACTTTGATTATCAGACCTGGCTCATGAACTTATATGCTAAGCGGTGAGAGACTGACATTTATTACATGCTAAGCGGTAAGAGACTGAGTTTTCTCAGTTCTAGAAAAAGTGATCTTCCTAATCATCTATAGTCGGAGAACAGATTGTAAAGATTCACATAAATTCCATTCACGGCCATTTTTGTGTAAACACATTGAATTCATTTTGTGTAAGAAATGCATGGGTGAAATTTACATTATATATTTGTTTTATTACTGCTTAATTTAATTTACATACATTGTATTTCAATTGTAACCATTCATTTTCCTTTTCCTGGAAATAAGAATAAAAATTCAATGAATTCAAATGAACACTGACAATACAGGAATAGCAAACATTATGAACAGCATAAATTGATAGAAGACATATTTTCCCAAATTTTATTATTAAATTTACAAATATTTTATATTCTTGTAGTTTTTTATGACTTTTTTTAAACAGCTTGAAATTTTTACTAATTATTTTTCTCATCTCAAATTATCATAATACAACACACAAGTTGCTTTTTAAACATAGGTCGATTTACAGAATAACATTCAAGTTAAAGATTTAATTGTTTACAAAAAATGTATTATCTGTTCAATTATTTTACTGTCCCAAATATTTAGCAAAAATGTTGAAATTCAGGTAAAGGAAAGAACATCAGATGGCAACAATGTATTTATTTGGCAAAAAAAAATATTTTAGAAGCCAAATAACTTGCAAGTCGTGAATCTAAATGTTGAAATTCAGGTAAGAAAAAGAAAATCAGATGGCAACAATGTATTTATTTGGCAAAAAAAATTATTTTAGAAGCCAAATAACTCGCAAGTCGTTAATTTAAATGTTCTATATGGCCGATCCCTGCAAAGTATGACAATGCAAGCAATATATATATTCTTTCTGTGCATTGGAAAATACTGTAAAATGACCCCAAACATATAAGAAATAGCCTTTCTGTAATTCAAAATATAATTTTATGGAAGAGGGATAACCCTCTATATTTATTTGATTTAGGATACGGGTCACATGACCTTGCTATAAAACAGATTTTGAAAATTAAGATGAGAATTAGTTTTAAAACATCACCCAGAAATGTTGTCCCAAAAAGGTGTTTCACGAAAAATCATGAAATATCGTTCTGTTTTCATCAGTGAAGTGAGGGGTTGAACAGATAAATGAAATGGTGAAAATTTTGTGTCGTTTTGCCCAGGTGCCGTTTTGGTATAACCCTTTCCATGCGTTCATGTACTGACCGGGGCATTGTGAAAATGTGAAATACGAAATGAACAAGGTCGTCATTTTAAAGAGGGACTGAAATGGTCTATGGTCACTTTCGGGATTCATAAAAAGGGGCTTGCAATTTGAATTAGATTCAACTTTGAATTTTCGAAATTGGACGGTAACCTGCCTCAATACGGCTTTTAAAATACAATGCCTAACAGAAACTGTAGTCACTGAAGCGTGTCTCCAGCGTGTCTACCTTCTATGACGTTATTTTTTTCCGTCCTGAATTCTATTGATATAGACAAGCTAACATGAGTTTTGGGGGGTTTTTTTTGTATTCTTTAGAAAAAAATTGATTGTTTTCCGTTTCCACTGCAGCATTGATTTATCATGTGGCCTGGTGAATGGATGAAGTGATTTTACGATCTGTTACTCAGGATAATCACTTCCCTGTTGGAACACGCTAAAGGTGTAACCAGGATATGCGAGTGTTACAATGTACTGAATATTAATGCGCTTTGCCGGATGTTGCGGTGCATGTCAATACGCGAAAGTGTGTTAACTTATTGTTGCCCAAGACCGATCCAGTCTGTCAATCAAATCTCGCGCATGCATGCGTTATTTCAGCCAATCAGAGCGGCGATTTCGCTACGCGAATTTGTTAACTTTACTTCCGGGGACAAACAAAGCAGCAATGGCGACTCGTTTCTGTTGTTGCAAATACGGTACTATTTAAAATGCCGTTCTTTACGATATTTCAGCATCGATGGCATGACATGAGTATTCATCGTTGTTTAGGGTAACAAGGTTACCGTCATCGCTAAAATTGTGGAAAAGGCCTACTACACACAAGCACTTGATGCATGGGCAGTGCCCATATACCATATATAGTATATGAGCAATATCCATGCCCCAAGTGATTGTGTTACTACATGGTATAAAAACAATCACGGGTCGGACAAGTGTTCGAAGGCTGGAATTTGCTCGAATTACGCACTTTTCAAGTCACTTCCATAAACTTTCAACAAGGCTCTAAGTACCCGTTGGTAAATTATCTACAGTAGCTAATGTTTCTGAATCAACAGTTCATTGAAGTTTATCGAGATTTTTAATTGCAATCCTACACCTTGACATTTCGGTAATTTTTGAAATTTCGTCATATTGTAAACAAACTATATGTTGGGCGTCCTGTTTTGCCAAATACGGTTAAATATCCCACTTATATATTATTACATATCAAAGAAACTGGCAGGCATTGAATATTAATATACAACAATCAACTTTTCTGTCAAAGCTTCAACAATAATTGTTTTAATGAGTCAATATCCCAAACTGTTCAACTATCATTTTAAGAGTTTGTGTGACCATAGATCAGTTGACAAAACTACATCTGTTTACTATTCTTTATATATCAAATAAAACTTGGTGCCTATATATGTCCCTGATTTCAAGCATATACCAGGGAATGCAATAAGACAAAAACCAAAATAATAAACCAAAAAAATAATAATTCACAGGTGAAATATTGAAAAATAAAGCCATTTTTTTGTTGTTTACTCATTTGTTCAGTGATCACTGATAATTGTTTCTAATCCCAATTACTGTTTTTACTTTGGAAACCTGAAATGCAATATTTATGTAAAGCAAAGATTTACTTTTATTTTCAAGATTGAGTACTTCCAGGATCCCTGATATTGTGCTATTTTCACAAAACAATGTTACGATTTAAAAAATTATATATTAAAAAAGTTCATAGTGTCACTGATTTTATTTTGATCTTTCAGTTTTTAATTCTTTCAACAATTTGATGTACAGTGAAATCTAAGGCCCTTTTCTCATGCACACCTTTACATATGTTAGTAAATTTACGTATGTATGTAAATGTATTTGGGGTATGTAAAAGTGTCATGAGAACGCAATTACATATATGAGTATTATTGCACTAGGAGTAACTTTACACGACCTCAGGAGGTCATGTAAATGTAAATTTACATATACATATAGGGAAAATCTCTTCTTCTCTTGGAGCCAAGAAGTCTTAACATCATGAAAGCTGGCGCTAGACTGAATCTACTCATATATTTTCGTTTATTATAATACATGGCTGTATGTAATTGACAAATACAACATAATGCTTAACTACATGTGAACAGAAAGTATATTTACTATTACACATGTATGTATAATTACATAGTGTGTAAATTTACTCATGTATGTAAATTCGTGCATGAGAAAAGGGCCTAAGTGTGGCTGTAGTCTTTTCTAATTGATAATTTTGTCACTCATATTATCCCAATCTTAATAAATTTAGATCAACAGGTTTTATATAAGCATCATAAGGTCATACTGTTGTATGACAAAATATAAGATCTGCATGTTGATCTAAATTTATTTAGATTGATATTTTACAGATCCTGAGTGAAGCCTGTCAAACATATATATTTTTTAATTTTAAAAATCATCCCTGTTTATTCACCTCCAACCACTTATTCAACCTTCTCTCTTTTACTGTAAATATTTGGGATTCTAATTATTTTAGGCTACATTTGAAATATAATTTTTTAAGCATAACATAAATATGAATACCGTATTTTCTCTAATAGGCGCAGGGGGGTCATAGGTAGTTGAGAAATTAGCAGCCGGGCCTCTTATAAGTGTCGGGTCTCTAATAAGCGCCGAGTCCAAACCATTGAGTTAATGTCCCTTAGTAAACATTTTACTGATATTAATTGAAAATACTATCTAACACAAACTTCAATTTTCTATGAAGGAAATAAGCACAAAGGGATAAAGGGGTGCTGAAAAAATAAGCGCCCGAGGAAATACGGTAGGGGAGACCAGGGCAAAGCGCGCCCCCTAACATATAAGCGTGTTTTCTGGGCATATTTAGAATGTAACTCGCAGTATGTCTCTAATTCTCATCAGATAAACTATTGTGTGGTAAATGGGTTTTAACCTACCATGCCCGCATAAAGAGATATTAACGAAAATGTTTTTCGACAAAGGCGGTGCACTTTGCCCCGTAGTTTGGGGCAAAGCGCCCCATGCGAAAAGAAGCACAAATGTAACATGTCAAACACCTACAATAAGCCATTGCCATACAAAAAAATGTTTTTTAAAAGTGCCATGCAGTTCACAGGCATCCTTATGAAAACTTAACAATTAATAAAACCTAGGCTCAGTATGCAAAGAAGGACAAAATATGTTTTTATATGTCATGGACTTATATTTTCGAAGTTCTTATCCAAAACCTTACATGATTACTATATACGAATTCTAGGAACTTAACAATATAGCTCATATACCCTCAGAAACCAGTAAATATATGAAAGAAAAAACAAATTGATTGGTTTGAAAGACAAATTTAACATTTTACAAACATTTAATCTCTGTTGGGCTGGCCCATTCGGCCTATCTTCTTAATTATTTATGGGCAGACAATATAAATCATGATATATATCATGAATATTAAACTAATGTTAAAAGAATCAAAGAAAATTATGGTTTTCTAAATAAAACGAAATTTCTGTACTATAATTCTATACTTCATTTTTAATATCAATATAAAAAAATACAGGAAACATAAAAAAATGAAAATTACAAATCTATATTAGGATATCAACTTTTGAAAACTCATTGATAACTCTGAAACTACAATGTGTTGACCATAAAGAAATAATTTAGATCACTCGGGGTAAAGCGCTCCCCCCCGGCTCACTTTGCCCCTTTGAGGGTAGCATTCGATTTGTGCATCACAGAAAATAATTAAAGCAATGAATTACACATTTCCTTATTCAATAAATAGGTGATATATTTTCAACTTTTTGCAATGGCAAGTCTCCAACTCACGCTAAATTCATTCTCTCCCCACAGAGGCAACTCAGTCATACCCCAGTTAGCCTCTGTTCCATTACGCCAAAATCCTGGGGTTCCGGCAGATCGCCCTAGCGGCAAAAAGTTGTAACTTGAGATATCTCCCTTTTGATTTTACGATCTGTTACTCAGGATAATCACTTCCCTGTTGGAACACGCTAAAGGTGTAACCAGGATATGCGAGTGTTACAATGTACTGAATATTAATGCGCTTTGCCGGATGTTGCGGTGCATGTCAATACGCGAAAGTGTGTTAACTTATTGTTGCCCAAGACCGATCCAGTCTGTCAATCAAATCTCGCGCATGCATGCGTTATTTCAGCCAATCAGAGCGGCGATTTCGCTACGCGAATTTGTTAACTTTACTTCCGGGGACAAACAAAGCAGCAATGGCGACTCGTTTCTGTTGTTGCAAATACGGTACTATTTAAAATGCCGTTCTTTACGATATTTCAGCATCGATGGCATGACATGAGTATTCATCGTTGTTTAGGGTAACAAGGTTACCGTCATCGCTAAAATTGTGGAAAAGGCCTACTACACACAAGCACTTGATGCATGGGCAGTGCCCATATACCATATATAGTATATGAGCAATATCCATGCCCCAAGTGATTGTGTTACTACATGGTATAAAAACAATCACGGGTCGGACAAGTGTTCGAAGGCTGGAATTTGCTCGAATTACGCACTTTTCAAGTCACTTCCATAAACTTTCAACAAGGCTCTAAGTACCCGTTGGTAAATTATCTACAGTAGCTAATGTTTCTGAATCAACAGTTCATTGAAGTTTATCGAGATTTTTAATTGCAATCCTACACCTTGACATTTCGGTAATTTTTGAAATTTCGTCATATTGTAAACAAACTATATGTTGGGCGTCCTGTTTTGCCAAATACGGTTAAATATCCCACTTATATATTATTACATATCAAAGAAACTGGCAGGCATTGAATATTAATATACAACAATCAACTTTTCTGTCAAAGCTTCAACAATAATTGTTTTAATGAGTCAATATCCCAAACTGTTCAACTATCATTTTAAGAGTTTGTGTGACCATAGATCAGTTGACAAAACTACATCTGTTTACTATTCTTTATATATCAAATAAAACTTGGTGCCTATATATGTCCCTGATTTCAAGCATATACCAGGGAATGCAATAAGACAAAAACCAAAATAATAAACCAAAAAAATAATAATTCACAGGTGAAATATTGAAAAATAAAGCCATTTTTTTGTTGTTTACTCATTTGTTCAGTGATCACTGATAATTGTTTCTAATCCCAATTACTGTTTTTACTTTGGAAACCTGAAATGCAATATTTATGTAAAGCAAAGATTTACTTTTATTTTCAAGATTGAGTACTTCCAGGATCCCTGATATTGTGCTATTTTCACAAAACAATGTTACGATTTAAAAAATTATATATTAAAAAAGTTCATAGTGTCACTGATTTTATTTTGATCTTTCAGTTTTTAATTCTTTCAACAATTTGATGTACAGTGAAATCTAAGGCCCTTTTCTCATGCACACCTTTACATATGTTAGTAAATTTACGTATGTATGTAAATGTATTTGGGGTATGTAAAAGTGTCATGAGAACGCAATTACATATATGAGTATTATTGCACTAGGAGTAACTTTACACGACCTCAGGAGGTCATGTAAATGTAAATTTACATATACATATAGGGAAAATCTCTTCTTCTCTTGGAGCCAAGAAGTCTTAACATCATGAAAGCTGGCGCTAGACTGAATCTACTCATATATTTTCGTTTATTATAATACATGGCTGTATGTAATTGACAAATACAACATAATGCTTAACTACATGTGAACAGAAAGTATATTTACTATTACACATGTATGTATAATTACATAGTGTGTAAATTTACTCATGTATGTAAATTCGTGCATGAGAAAAGGGCCTAAGTGTGGCTGTAGTCTTTTCTAATTGATAATTTTGTCACTCATATTATCCCAATCTTAATAAATTTAGATCAACAGGTTTTATATAAGCATCATAAGGTCATACTGTTGTATGACAAAATATAAGATCTGCATGTTGATCTAAATTTATTTAGATTGATATTTTACAGATCCTGAGTGAAGCCTGTCAAACATATATATTTTTTAATTTTAAAAATCATCCCTGTTTATTCACCTCCAACCACTTATTCAACCTTCTCTCTTTTACTGTAAATATTTGGGATTCTAATTATTTTAGGCTACATTTGAAATATAATTTTTTAAGCATAACATAAATATGAATACCGTATTTTCTCTAATAGGCGCAGGGGGGTCATAGGTAGTTGAGAAATTAGCAGCCGGGCCTCTTATAAGTGTCGGGTCTCTAATAAGCGCCGAGTCCAAACCATTGAGTTAATGTCCCTTAGTAAACATTTTACTGATATTAATTGAAAATACTATCTAACACAAACTTCAATTTTCTATGAAGGAAATAAGCACAAAGGGATAAAGGGGTGCTGAAAAAATAAGCGCCCGAGGAAATACGGTAGGGGAGACCAGGGCAAAGCGCGCCCCCTAACATATAAGCGTGTTTTCTGGGCATATTTAGAATGTAACTCGCAGTATGTCTCTAATTCTCATCAGATAAACTATTGTGTGGTAAATGGGTTTTAACCTACCATGCCCGCATAAAGAGATATTAACGAAAATGTTTTTCGACAAAGGCGGTGCACTTTGCCCCGTAGTTTGGGGCAAAGCGCCCCATGCGAAAAGAAGCACAAATGTAACATGTCAAACACCTACAATAAGCCATTGCCATACAAAAAAATGTTTTTTAAAAGTGCCATGCAGTTCACAGGCATCCTTATGAAAACTTAACAATTAATAAAACCTAGGCTCAGTATGCAAAGAAGGACAAAATATGTTTTTATATGTCATGGACTTATATTTTCGAAGTTCTTATCCAAAACCTTACATGATTACTATATACGAATTCTAGGAACTTAACAATATAGCTCATATACCCTCAGAAACCAGTAAATATATGAAAGAAAAAACAAATTGATTGGTTTGAAAGACAAATTTAACATTTTACAAACATTTAATCTCTGTTGGGCTGGCCCATTCGGCCTATCTTCTTAATTATTTATGGGCAGACAATATAAATCATGATATATATCATGAATATTAAACTAATGTTAAAAGAATCAAAGAAAATTATGGTTTTCTAAATAAAACGAAATTTCTGTACTATAATTCTATACTTCATTTTTAATATCAATATAAAAAAATACAGGAAACATAAAAAAATGAAAATTACAAATCTATATTAGGATATCAACTTTTGAAAACTCATTGATAACTCTGAAACTACAATGTGTTGACCATAAAGAAATAATTTAGATCACTCGGGGTAAAGCGCTCCCCCCCGGCTCACTTTGCCCCTTTGAGGGTAGCATTCGATTTGTGCATCACAGAAAATAATTAAAGCAATGAATTACACATTTCCTTATTCAATAAATAGGTGATATATTTTCAACTTTTTGCAATGGCAAGTCTCCAACTCACGCTAAATTCATTCTCTCCCCACAGAGGCAACTCAGTCATACCCCAGTTAGCCTCTGTTCCATTACGCCAAAATCCTGGGGTTCCGGCAGATCGCCCTAGCGGCAAAAAGTTGTAACTTGAGATATCTCCCTTATTTGCAGCCAATGAAAACACCTTTTGGATGTCCACGACTTCGGGAATACTCAACGGTCGCTTAGTGACTTTTAAAAGAATCATGCCTTTAGGTTTCTTTTTCATTAACAGTGTGAGTCTCAGAGAGGGAAACTTTTTCAAAATCAGATATGTATAGGGTTTTTCATTAGAAACATATTGTTTTATAATTGTGTAAATTGTTCTTTGTTTTATGATTAATTTTATTTTAATAATTCACCAAATAAAAACCAATGCGAAGGTAAAAAGCGATTGTTTTGTAGAAGAAAGAGTTATCTCCCTTTGATGCGGATCCACACGGGAATAGCCGAACTTTTGCGAATGACCACTTTTGAAACGGCGTCGGTGATTGCACAACTAACTTCAATTGCCTCCAATCAGATTTCTACCTTTCTATCCCGTATGTTAGCCGTAATAGAACAGAGGCTAATTCAGGTATGACTGAGTTGCCTCTGTGGGGAGAGAATGGCTAAAGATGCAAGCGTGGATCAAAAAGTTTCTTAGCGTTTGCTTTCATTGTGTGATAATGACAAACCACGCCATATGTCGATAGTTAAGGAGAAAAAAGGCTTGGTCACTTTGCCCCGACGTGCACTTTGCCCTGGTCTCCCCTACTTTGATTGTATGGAGTGTCGCAAAATGATATTTTCTAATGGTAATTGTGATTAAAGATTAATCTTTGATGATTTATTTATAGAAGGGAGACTCATTTGTTAGTTTAATTCTATTCAAAAGAAAGGTAACCTTTGAAGGAAACATGAAAAATAATGAATTACATATACTGGAATAATATTTTGAGAATTGATTTTTTTTTTTGGTAATATATGATCTCTGTGTCAATATAAAAAGATTATCACCCAAAACTGTGTCCCACAGGAGATATGGCTTGTGGAAGATCAAGCGATATCTCCTAGGAGAAATCGCTTTGACAGTAGATTTTGAACAATGCCCTGGAGATGGGTGTAACAAATGTTGCGCTCTCCTGGATTGAATCGTATTTAAAAAACAGATCACAAACCGTGGTTATACATCAAGCAGAGTCTAAACGCTTTTCACTTGCGTGTGGAGTACCTCAAGGATCTGTGCTGGGTCCAGTGCTGTTTGTACTCTATACTAATAGTCTTGCTAGAGTGATAGAGGATAATAAAATGGATCATCAGTCTTATGCTGATGATACGCAACTGATTGACAGTTTCAAGCCAGAAAATGTACAGGAGGCTCTGCAACGTACTACTGATTGCACAACTGATATCAAGTCATGCATGTCATCAAATATGCTGAAGTTAAATGATGAGAAAACAGAGGCACTGTTAGTAGGAACTAAACGTAATTTGCGTGATATTCAAGCTACCTCTGTTGAAATCGGAACTGCTACAATCCCTTTTACTGACCATGCAAGAAATCTTGGAGTCATCATTGATTCTCAACTTTCAATGAACTCACACATAGATAAACTCTGTAAAACTTGCTATTATCATCTCCGTTGCATCAGTCAAATACGTCATCTTATAACCAGAGATGCCGCCAAAATACTTGTGCAAATGCTTGTTCATTCACGACTTGACTATAGTAATAGCTTACTGATTGGAATCAGTAAACGTCAGTTGTACAAGCTCCAGAAAGTTCAGAACGTAGCGGCAAGAATTGTGACCAGAACACCAAAAGCATGTCACATAACACCTGTGCTTAAATGTCTACATTGGCTTCCCATCGAAGCGAGAATCAAATTTAAAGTTCTATGTATTACTTACAAATGTCAACATAATATGGCTCTAGCATATCTTTTAAATTCCTTGGAGGACTATACCCCTGCAAAAGATCTTCGATCCCAGAATTTGAAGCTTCTCCAGATGCCAAAGTATAAAAACACCAGTTATGGACTTAAATCTTTCAGCTGTACTGCTCCAAGACTTTGGAACCAACTTCCTTATGTCATCAAAATGTCATCCTCACTGACTGTTTTTAAATCACAGCTCAAAACTCATCTATTTTCTAGCTATTATTCATAGATTCTACCCATAGACTCTAATTATAAATATCCTTAATCAATGCTACCAGTATTACTTTTAGGCTTTATTTCATAGCATTTCATCTCATCACCTTAAATTTTCTTATTTTCAATGCGCTTTGAGCATGCACCTTGTGTATGGATATAGCGCTTTATAAATGCCCATTATTATTATTATTATTATTAATCAGAAAATACATGACATCACAAGCGTTTTACATCATCAGTAATGACGTCACAATACTATGACGTCATAAACAACAATGTCACAATGATATGAATGCTATGACATCACTGGTTTAGCAGTTTTAGGGCTATGTAGTGTTCAAAGATGTACAGTTTTCATGCTTATGTGCATCTTCCTACGCAAAGCCTAAAACGCCAGTTTCCAAACTGTCAGTTTTATGCCCTGCTGCATAGCCTTGAGTTTTCTGTGCTTGCTCTCTAGTCTGTAGGGGCACTATAGCAGCACAGAAAAGTTAAGTCTCTGCAGCAAGGCATGAAACTGACAGTTTGGAAACTGGCGTTTTAGGTTATGCGTAGGAAGATGGCTTATGTGATGAAAAATGATTTTGGATGATAAATAGAATCTCATCCTCGTGTCTCCTGATATCAAATCTATCAACACTCGTTGATAAAAGTAAAATATCATCGGCAAGCCTCGGATATTTGTTACTTTTATCAACTTGTGTTGATATATTTGATATCAGAAGACACTTCGGTGAGATTCTCTATATATCAATTATCAGCCATGTACATATTGCATTAAAAAAAATACAAATATGGCAACTAATTCTAAAATTCTCGATAATGTTATTTTTTCAATTTATGTTTATTGATCTAAATGTGTATATATAGTCAACAACTGATCGAGCCTATGCGACCATGACAATGATTAATCAGTATATTTCAGTGAAAACGTTTCTCGACGATATTAAAAAAACCAACTTGTTGATGATTTATGAAATTAAACATCTGGTGGTAAAATGTGTTATGGAAATGCGGTTGTTTACAAAACGGTCGACGAATTCTCTCGCTTTGGGCATTGGTAAGGTGTCAAAATTACTTTTCATTTGTTGACAAAATGAAGATTTATCAAGGCTGTGTATCTCCAATGGGCGGCATATTTTCCTTTGATCTTTTCGCAGTTGTAAATCATGTACCAAGAAAACTCAATCTGATATCTATTACGTCACGAAAATATCATCACAGTTATTTCTGACGTCCTGATTCGACAATCATGAAGGAGAGAGGCAGTTTCAGGGCGGAGCTAGCAATATCGGGCCGACGACCTTGAGAAAGTTCAACATTGTTGCATCCTCAAACACGTAGCCGAAATCAAAGGAATGGAAACCGCTCAGGCGACCAAAATATTAACATTACCAGTCACTAAATGAGAAAAATAACAAGCTGACCATAATATGTAATGCATTGAAAAAAATTCAAGTTGAAAAGTACCAACGATTACAGAAATTCATTGGCATCGCGAAAATATAGATATATGTCGAACTTTCGAGCTGACATTTCTAATACAAACTGTTCGGTAATTAAGGTCAACCCCCTCCCAAATAAGTAGTGAAAAGGTACATAAATAAGTTGGTGAAAAATCAACAATTCTTTTAATATTGATAAGACCACAAGTAAAAAAATTTACATTTCACTATATAAAATGAAATCCAGTCTGAAAACAATTCAGTGCACTGTTACCTTATTTCAGTAAATATATGTTGCATATGCCTGCATGGATGAGAGAATGTCTGGTCATCCAAACCCATCAATATTATTCATCGTTACGAAAAAAAAAAGGAAATTGGGTCATTCGTCGCTGGACGATTCCTTCAGACTAATCTAAATGTTGGTCATGCAGGGAATGTTGATGTCGGGTGAAAGATCGCAAGACGTTGCCCATTGGATAAAACAGATACATGATTGACACACGGGGTGCATACGAAATATCAGCTTGCTATCACTCACTCGGGGGCTCCGCCCCCTCGTGAGATGATAGCTCGCTGATATTTCGTATACACCCCTTGTGTCATCATGTATCTATTACGTATTTGTTAGACGATGTGCGTTATGAACGACATAAACATGAACGCAAGGCAAAAGATTCGGCAAGTGAAGTTGTTGAGATACGCGGCCCGGCTCGCCTGAGCTTGAAACTTGTCCCCTCAAATATTTCAACCAATCACGTCGTAGGGGGCGGAGCCCTGCTCTCGACTGGATCGGTCTATAGACACAGATGTCGATGTAAAGGTGTAAATGAGTGACCCCCCTAGTGTATAAGTACTTCAGTAAAATGACATGTGATCATCAGCGTATACAAGATGTCGACCACGTTGTTTTGTCTGCTGTTGGCCGCGTGTTTTGCCGCTGTTTTCTCTCTGTCTGACTTGATAACGTACGATATCGATACACAGGTAGGTAATCACATTCAGTTATTTCACCCTTTTTTTAGCGCCGTACTAACTGCCGGTAGATATACAGTCAGTGGCCAAAAGTCTGTTCGCACTGACGTAATTCCCATAGACTTACATGTTAATTTTCAATTGCGAGAATAATGTTCATGAAAGAAACGTTTGTTGATTCATTTTGAAATTTCTACCAGCATGTCGGAAATCATCAGGGCTATAATATCATAATTTCCATTCAATTACCCGATGATTATTAAGAAATATACATGTTATTTGATAACACACATGAAACATGTCGATTACGTTAAACATGGCCGACAATGGGACAATGAAATCAAAAGATGTACATGTATGTGGTGATTAAATTTGTGTCATTCAATAACTAATCTACGTAGAGATTAATGATAATTTTGTGAATGTAGCCGAGATGATTTCTAAGCCATATGCAAAATATCACAACAAATGGACTTTTATTTATTTCATAAAAATTATTCTTGTCATTGCTAATTAACATGTCAGTATATGAGAAATTACGTTGGTGCGAACAGACTTTTGGCCGCTGACTGTAGACACCAACTGACGTATATCTGCCATATGCCTCATATGATGGCATTGTTATAAGGGGACCTAACAAACGATGTACATGTATGTCAGCGCTGTCACAATAGCTCAGAGCGTTGGGTTTAGCGTTCAGCAGTGTAAACTCTGCGGGTTCGAGACGGCATATCGCCAAAATATTTGCAGTGTCAAATTTGGACTTGTGATATTTTTCAAAAGTGATAGTCAGTTGACACTTTGAGTTTAACACAAATCAATAATTACATCTTTCTAAATAATTATTTGAATAGGGATATATCATAATAATATCCTGCCTTGCAGGGCGATTATCTTGATAATAACCTGCATTCGAGGGACATAATTGCCCTTGCCGTACGTATTCAGACATTGGTATGCCATGTACGTTTCCAGGCGAAAGGAAAGGGAAAATGACAGTTTCTATCATCTAGACATTCTCTCCCCACAGAGGCAGATCAAGTCATGTTGATTTAGCCTCTGTTCTATACACTTTTTAACTTCTGGTCAGCTTTACTCAGATATCAGGTCCCCGTTATGGTTAAAAGCGCAAGCTATTCACACTCAGTTTATAAATCTTTCTCCAACAGATCAATTCATATTTCTTTTGCAGTCATCCCAACTCTCCCAACCACTTGCCGCTACAACAAGCGCTATGTTTAGACGCAGGAAACATATGATTTTTAAAAACCAAACTTATATTGTTCTCTTAAGTCTTTTTTTAGAATGTTGATATTTGTGATATATTTTAACCATTTTAGCGCTTAATGCGCTTTCAGCAATTTTAATGTATTTTAGTGTCTCATAGGCCATGTTGGCCGGACGACGTGCTATATTTGCCGTATATGATAACTTGTCTCAAGTATGTACGCTGTGTGACACTTAAATAAAAAAAAAATTCTTCTTCTTCTCGCATGGAAAGGGTGGTTCATATCACAATAACAGAGTCGCTGATTGCACAACTAATCTTGATTGCCTCCAATCAGGCATCTCCCATTCTATCCCACAAACTCGTCGTAATAGAACAGAGGCTAAATCAACATGACTAGATCTGCCTCTCTGGGGAGAGAATGTCATCTAGACTACTTAGTGGTAATGCAGAGGGCTATATATGGATGACGACTTCTTTGTTCATTGTATGCGACGTTTTGACACAGAGTCTTGTGTCGTTCTTTAGCAGAGGAAGAATAATGAAGTAGGGGCATATAAATACATAAATAGTACAATTCACAGTAACAACAACTTAATGAAAAGAGTAAATGTAATTAAACAGAGAAAAGTGGTAATAGGTTTGGTATTTTTATTGTCTGATCTGTACAACCTATATAATGTATTTCCTCGAATACACGCCGGGTCTCGAATAGAGGCCGGGGGTAAGGCTGTTTTAAGTAAATACACGCCGGGTCTCGAATAGAGGCCGGGGGTAAGGCTGTTTAAAGTAAATAGACGCCGGGTCTCGAATAGAGGCCGGGGTAAGGCTGTTTTAAGTAAATACACGCCGGGTCTCGAATAGAGGCCGGGGGTAAGGCTGTTTTAAGTAAATAGACGTCGGGTCTCGAATAGAGGCCGGGGGTAAGGCTGTTTAAAGTAAATAGACGCCGGGTCTCGAATAGAGGCCGGGGTAAGGCTGTTTTAAGTAAATACACGCCGGGTCTCGAATAGAGGCCGGGTAAGGCTGTTTTAAGTAAATACACGCCGGGTCTCGAATAAGGGTCTCAAATAAACGCCAGGTGATAAGTTGATTAATTAATGCTCCCGTAGTTAAATTGAAAGAAATTATTCCCCCCTTTACACCATCTATAGTATTTGTTTCCTACTAAAATATAAATAGACGCCGGGTCTCGAATACACGCCGGGGGTAAAGGGGGTCTGAAAAAATACACGCCAATGGGGCGTCTATTCGAGGAAATACGGTACTGTAACATTAGGAGTGGTTCATCATGGCGATAGTGATGTTTGTCAATTGTAAATGATTATGCATCGAATTCGTTTAATCTCATTAATTACCATGCCGCTCACTTGTTTCATAGACATTTTATCAAACGGGGCAACCTTTAGGTTGTTTTTTTATTTCGCGACAAGGTAACGAAACTGTTGATAGTTACAACTATATATTTAGGCCTCTTGCTAACAGAGCATCTTAATAATAATGCAATGGTTAAGGCAGCAGCATACCGCTCGATCACTTGTTTCACTCACCTGCCTTGAATATACGCCTGCCTCGAATAGACGCCCTTGCATAAGACTTTCTGAAAATAATAAACGCCTGCCTTAATTTAACGCCACGTAAACCAAGTTTAATATATAAAAACGCTTCTTTTTTGTTAAATTATCTGATTTTGTTACAAAATAGTCTAAACGGTTTCGCTTTTTACGAAATAGACGCCTGCCTTGAATAGAAGCCTGCCTCAAATAGCAAATAGACGCCTATGATGTAGACCTTTTGAAAATAATAGACGCCCGGCGTGTTATTAAGGAAATACGGTAATCTGTTTATTACGTCACACCCGCGCGAGTTCAATGGTCCCTAACCCAGATGGGTTTTTCACAGCCGATAATTACGCTGTCTTAATGAAAGGCTAGTGAAAGGTGTTTATTCGACAAATTAACAAAAATCAAGCCCAGTTTATATTTTGTGAAAAAATCTTGGAACGAAAATCCCGCCAGGGGAAACTATCGGAACCCGCTGATTTCAGCGTAATAGAACAGAGGCTGTTTCAACATTTCATGACGTGGCGATCTGCCTCTGTGAGGAGAGAATGGTTCGCTGTATGACACTTGAATATAATATTCTTCTTCTTCTTCTTCTTCTTCTTCTATAAAACGGGACATCGTTTATGGGCCTACTGTAGTATTCTCTGTTTCCAGGCCAAGACCCGCGGATTTCGACGTAATAGAACAGAGGCTGTTTCAACATTTCATGACTTGGCGATCTGCCTCTGTGAGGAGAGAATGGTTCGCTGTATGACACTTGAATATAACATTCTTCTTCTTCTTCTTTTTCTTCCCCTTCTTCTTCTTCTTCTTCTTCTTCTTCTTCTATAATACGGGACATCGTCTATGCGCCTACTGTAGTATTCTCTGTTTCCAGGCCAAGTGCACGGAAGTGACCAGGCGCGCGACCCGAGATTGCATCTGGCCAGCAGGACTCAACAGTTTCGCCGATCAGGTCCGCGAGGGAGGTCGGATAATAGCTTACAGGATCCAGTGGTTTAACGGAAATTGGAGTCAATGGTACGTGCCCGGCGTCAACGACCTTGATACAAAATTCAACGTAAGGTATGGGTCGTGCAGAGATTTTCCTACCAAGTTAAATACCATGAGGAGAAGGTGGTCATATTTCTACGACCACACTCACATGTTCATCATTTGCAAGCCGAAATAAACCTACCCAGAAGGTCGGACGCTACTGTCCCAATGTTGTTCTGCAATTAAAATATTGAAACAAGGATAATAAATAAACATCTTAGTTTCGATGAATGTTGTCGTTTTTATAAAATATTAATACCAGTGCCCCTTGATGCAGGAATCTCATTGAAATCAGATGAATCTATTCACCGGACACGCACCCTATTCAACATTACTCAGATCAGAGATGCACCTATGTACGAATGGTTGGCCCTGACTTCACGATGTATATAGGCGAGTTAAGGCGTTCATAATCATTCTGCCAGTCCGTCCGTCGTTCACTTAGAACCTATATATATAATCACTGGAAGGCTTCGTATTGAGATTTCAAGACAGTGAGTATTGTAACATGACTTCGGTAAATACTTGATTCTGATAGGCTGATTACCAGGACTTTCCTACGTTTAATGGCAATCAACACCCGCAAGTTTGCTAAGGCGAATCAAAATGTCCTCTAGGTTTGTCGGACTCAACATTTAATTGTATTGTTTCTCCCAACATCCCATCCTCGATAACCCAGCGCTTTCGTTCCGATAAATCTACACTACAAGCCCTGGAAAACTTTTAGGGGGTTTATCACAAACCCAATTACCTCCCTTTACGAACATGTTATCCAATCAGAAACGAAACGCAGACACCAAGTGCGTAAACAACTCAACCGTTCGCGACATCAAGTGAGTGATTGAGTTGGGGTTTAACGTGTTGTCAGCAATTTTTCAGCTATTTAACACGTGGATGGTGCCATCCAAAATAGAGTAGACAGATCAGGGAGGAACGAATATGATGAGGGAAGCGACGGAAAGAAAGGTATAGTTAGAGCTAGAAAACTGGTTTTAGAAGTGATCCAATTGTTTGTTAAAAAACAAGCGTTTAGCTGAGTCGTTGCAAAGGGAGGTAATTGGGTTTGAGGTAAAACCCCGTTAAGTTTTCCAGGGCTTGTAGTGTAGATTTATCGGAACGAAAGCGCTGGGTTATCGAGGATGCCAACATCCGTGAGCTATTTCAATTTGACAGGTGTTTTCGTTCCTTCAGCTGGGTTCCCTGCCCTACCTGACGCACGCCGCTAGGTGGCTCCGCTTGGTACATGTAGTTATATGGAAGTTAAGCTCCACCCACTCCTATTTGGAACCGGTCAAGATTTGGACCGGTTGGCGAGGTTGTCGCCTGGGCCTGTATGGAAATCTGTCGCCATCCAGCGGCAAAGATTGGAATCAGCTAGGGGCAGGGAACCCGGGTATCGTTCCTTGCGTTTTTAACTCGCGTTTCCCCTAGATGTTATAACTTCACATTTCAAGTGATTAAGTATTGCATCATCACAATATAAAAGTTGTATAGTCGTATATCTTCACAGTGCAACAAATGGGCTCTGTTTATCTTCAAAGCACAACAGATTTGAGTTGTAGGCCTACAATGTCTGAATAAAATCGGCCTAGTTCCGAGAAAAAAAGCTTTAAAGGGGCAGTAGCACGTTTTTGGGGGGAATATATAGGGCGATGTCAGGAAAAGGAAAATTAATGGTTCCAATTGAAAGACAATGTATTTAAACAAAATGGAGCAGTAATAATTCAAAATTATAACTTAAAGTTTAGCCATCCGATTCCTTTTTCTTCCACAAAATGAATTAAAGGTGTTCACACAAAATGACCGCCATTGGATTTTATATGAATCTTCATACTTTGTCCTCTGACTATGGATGATTGGTTTGTGTAATGAGATTTTTGACAGTGTCAGAATAGTACATTTAGCATTATTTGCAATTATCAGTGAAAAATGTAAAATATAAAATTATCAAAATACGTGCTACTGCCCCTTTAAAATATCAACTCGAGGACCAAACTCTCCCCGAAGAGTTGGTTTTTTGAATATTTTTCCTCTGAACTATATAGACCGATTTTAATCAGAGTAAGTTGGACATATGTTATATATACAATAATTAATATAATTAGTTGTTGGTTGTTCTGTAAACAAAAGAGAGATTTCGGTTTTTGATCTTCGAAATAGACAAAATATTTGCGGCTGAAAGTCATAACAAACTAATGTCATACCATAAATCTTAGAGTCTAAGTAAACCTAGCCTCAATATTATCCGTGTCACTCCTGACTAGAAAGGTCTAGTAGAGGGTCGCGTCAGCCGACTTATCTGACCAATCAGAACTCATCTTACCAAGCCACAATAGTCTGCCTTTGCACGCGTATAACGTTGGAAGGTCATAGGTCGCAGAAAAGGTCAGCTGACGCGACCCTCAACTAGACCTTTCTAGACTCAATATCGGAGTGAAACGGGTTATATTGAGGCTAGGTTTACTTAGACTGTAAATCTTAGAGAGTTTGACTTGAAAAAATTATGCTGTTTGAAAGTTTGAAAGGCCTTGTTTGGACTCAAAATGCGAAACTCTATCAATGTTGTCATTTTGTCGGGAAGTACTGAATGTTTCTGAAAAAAAGGAGAATTTTACGCTCATCTGTTTAGTACAACCACAATAGGAAGGTGACTGTGATCGAAAACCGGACATTTGTGCGCGCTACCCGGTCAAACGTATTTTTGAAAACTGATCTTAAACAGATAGATGGGAAATAAGTAGTTGATTATAGCGTTTGATGATTTATATTTTTAAGTATTCATATTAATTGGAGATGTACTTTCAACATCAGTGTAACTTTAAGGATGATTTTCGATTTTCTTTGTAATCTTGTAATTATCACAAACGTTTTATTTGCTGGTGACTATGAGATTTCGAATTCATATCAACATAAAGGGTATCTGGGTTCGTATAAAAAAAATATGGCATGAAACTCTCGGAGCGTCCATCGATGTTCGGTTTTTGTTAAGTAAGGCTGCACTCAATGAAGCGCTCGTAAAATATCACAGAACTGCAGTTTACAGGCCTGTAATTAAGACACTGTCAGCCATCGCTCGTATGTCCCTGTTGAGATTGGAAGAGGTATCTCTGACAGTGGGCAATATTCAGGGTTTTCGTTTGTAATTTTCCAATATTCAAGTTGGCCATTGCCCTCATTTAAAAAGTGAATTTCAAAACTTATTTAAGATTTAAAGGGGCTGTAGCACGTTTTAGGGAGAATATAAGGTGATGTCAGTAAAATGAAAATCAATGGTTCCAATTGGAAGACAATGTATTTAAACTAAATGGAGCAGTAATAATTCAGACATATAATTTAATGTTTAGCCATGCGATTCCTTTTTCTTACACAAAATGAATTAATGGTGTTCACACAAATTGGCCGCCAATGGATTTTATGTGAATCTTGATACTTTGTCCTCTGACTATGACTGATTGGCTTGTGTAATGAGATTTTTGACACTGTCAAAATAATACATATAGCATTAACGTACAATTATCGGTGAAAATTTAAAAATATAAAATTATCAAAAAACGTGCTACTGCCCCTTCAAGTGGGCAATTGCCCTCATTTAAAAAGTGAATTCAAAACTTATTTAAGATTTAAGATATAAATAAACAAACATACACATCGGGAGCGAACACTATTGATTCAACTTTTTGATTCCCAGGAAATAAGATGACCGAAACTGGGTCTTTCAAGAAACGAACACGTCATATGGTCTCAGAGTTGTATCATAGTGCTTAGTTTCCGGCCCTCTTGAGAAATAACAAAATGACTTGCACAAATACGCGACTGTGGTGAAATATTTCCTTATCATGAATTAAGAACACCAAAGTTGCCTAACTTAAAATCCTTGTCTCAATTTTGCATGAGTGAGTTAATGCTGTACGTAACACCGCTTTGGCAATATTTCATTCATTAGCGAGGGACAAATCTTGAAGGTTTGATACAAGTAAAGAACTTACTGAAGAAGTTTGATGTAGCCTATGGAGAAAATATATATTTTGATTTAGAGATGTCAAGCAAGTTTTGCGTTTATAAGGTGTAATTTCGCCGTGAACGAGATGTCTTGGTATGTAACAGAGTCGGGTAAAACTCGATCCCTCTTTAGAATATGTGAAGGGTTATAATCAGACCGCCCAGTGCATTTACAGTGCAAGAATACCGCTTGTTACTTGGATAACATCGGAAAGATTCTGTATGGCCTTTGATAGAACTTGGAGAAAGGTAGTTACACGACATGTTCGGATTTCGTGTTTGTGGAGGGGAAAGCGATGGTTCGGGTGGCAATGAAGCAAGTAAACAGTCGAATGTTACGGTAGGCGGAGGAGGCAACACCGCTTGCGAAGGTGGACAAGTGATTAAGCGAAGGATGGATTTGTGATGGTTAGCAAAAAGATAATGCATCTAAAATGTAAAAAAAAACGATAATATTCTTTCACATAAATTAATATGTTGTTGAGAATGTAAAATTTTTGAGTCGCCACTTATAAGTCACGTGATTGGACAATATCATGTGACGTGCGAAAGTAGTTTCTTTGGACGAAGATGTGTGTTACTAACTCATTGTTATCTAATGAGTGATCTCACCACGGTTGAGTAATAATGTTATTTAAAGAGACACAGCTAGAGTATGTTGATAGGATCACATATGTCAAATTTTAGATCGATGTTTTTACATCGGGAATCACTAACTGAAATTGAAAATAACAAGTCAAAAGTCAATCAGAGCCACTCGAGCCACATTGTCTGGTTTTCGATAAAAAATCCTGACTTTGAATGGCCGTATTTTCGCTCTAATGTACTGATTGGCCTTTAACTTGTTATTTTCAGTAACAGTTAGTGGTTCCCGATGTAATAACATCGATTTCAAAATTTGACATATGTGATCCTATCAAGCTGCGTCTACATTAGGTTGCTAATCGCTGTAGCCTAATGAGCATGAAATTCTGTAAGACTTGAAGAAGCCAATCATTGCGGAGATCTTCATCCGATTTGTCATCGCAGTGGCCCCCAAAGGGGCAGTACAACGTTCCTGGTGTCAGGAAAATGAAAATAAATGGTTCCAATCGATAGACAATGTATTCAAACTAAACGAAGCAGTAATAAATTAAATATATTATAATGTAAAGTGCAGCCATGCTACCCCGTTTCCTCACACAAAAAATGAATTAAAGGTGTTCACACAAAAAATGACAGCCAATGGACTATTTGAAACCTCATAATTTGCTCTCTGACTATGGATGATTGGTTTGTTAAATGAGATTTTTGACACTATTAAATTAATAAATTAAGCATTAACGTACAATTATGAGTGAAAATTTGAAAATATGAAATTTAAAAAAAAAGTGCTTCTTCCCCTTTAATAGTCTGTCATTCAAGACCAACTCCGTCTAGAAAAGTATTGCAAGTCTAGATTGCTCAGCTCTGCATGAAGTTAAACTCGCAAATTCTCGTTCTTTCTTTGTTATAATATATGAATATGTAAATATGAAATATTGTCAATATTGAGAAAACATACTTTGAGACTAAATGTTAGTTTATGGCCAATCAGTGAGCCAGAAAAAGTTGAAAAAGTTGAAAGGCTTTAAATAACCAATCATTGGGGTTGGCTTAAGTTGTCCCTAACGGAGAAGTTGAATATTCATATTATACTCCCTCGTTATCGATTCATAACTTCAAGTCTTCTTGGCAAATATCATCTCATAAATATAATATATGCATACAATAAGAATCTTCGCGTATTGAGATACGAAATTCATTTCATTTCTTTTTCATCTAGCAAGAAATAATATCACGCATGTCATGCCATGGCAATTATTTATCAGTTATTTGTTTTTCCACAATCTACATATATAGAGCTCAGTAGTAAAGTGACCAAGTCTAAAATTAGTTGCTCAGAAGCCGAAGGGAAAATATATTGACACGTTTCATGGAGTGTTACAGTACCATAAAGTCGGTTGATCTTTATCTATCTCAGTCCTCATTTCATAAACACCGTATTTCCACTAATAAGCGCCGGGTCCAAACAATTGAATTAGGGGAGACCAGGGCAAAGCGCGCCCCCTAGCATATCCTTAATTCTCATCAGATTAACTATTGTATGACAAATGCTTTTTAACCTACCATGCCAGCATAAAGAGATATAAACGAAAATATATTTCAACAAAGGCGATGCACTTTGCCCCATGCGAAAAGACACACAGATGTGATATGTCAAACACCTTTAATAAGCCATTTCCATACAACAATGTATTTTAAAAGTACCATGCAGTTCACAGACACCCTTATGAAAACTTAATCAAATAATAACCTAGTCTCAGTATGCAAAGAAGGATAAAATATTGTTTATATGTCATGGACCTAGATTTTCGAAGTTCTCCCCTAATGTCCCATAGTAAACATTTTACAGATATCCAATGTAAAATACTTTATAACACAAACTTCAATTTTCTATGAAAGAAATAAGCGCCGGGCCTCTAAATAATCGCCGGGGGGTATAGGGGTGATAAAAAAAATGGGCGCCCGGGCGCTTATTAGAGAAAATACGGTATTAACGAAATGAGGACAGAGTTTATTAGAGGAAATACGGTACATATAAAAACAAAACTGTGTTTGTTTTGCTCCTCTTTATCAAAGTTAACTTTTCTAGAAACTAGATTCGTGTTCGTATCCATTTTCTGAAAACTAGTGTTTCCTCTAGGCTTACATCTTCCTACGCAGAGCCTAAAAGACCAGTTTCCAAACTGTCATTTTATGCCTTGCTGCAGAGACTTTACTTTTCTGTGCTGCTATAGTGCCCCTAGAGAGTAGAGAGCAAGCACAGAAAACTCAAGGCTATGCAGCAAGGCATAAAATGACAGTTTGGAAACTGGCCTTTTAGGCTCTGCGTAGGAAGATGCTAGGCTTATTGAGCAGGGCGCAGCGCCCTGCCCTTTTCAGAATATACGCCCCGCCCTTTTTCTTAAATCCTATGCCTTTTTTGCTAGTGGATGAAAATATGATAAGAATGAATCAACTCTTTGTTTCAACATAAATCTGCCATAACATCATGCATGGCAGCGAATATCGTGACTGTATAAATAAGGAGCCTTAAAGGGGCAGTAGCACGTTTTTAGGGGGTATATAAGGTGATGTCAGGAAAATGAAATAATTTGTTCCAATTGAAAGACAATGTATTTAAACTAAATGGAGCAGTAATAATTCAAATATATAACTTAAAGTTTAGCCATGCGATTCCTTTTTCTTACACTAAATGAATTAAAGGTGTTCACACAAAATGGCCGCCAATGGATTTTATGTGAATCTTCATACTTTGTCCTCTGACGAAGGATGATTGGCTTGTTCATATCATATGGTATATAAAATCATCAATTAGTCATTACGATATTGTAGAGAATTTGTAATTATTTTGAGAATATGATAAACACAATAATATTAATTGTTAGTTTTATTCCAAAACATCATGTTGACATGCATTTCTTTACAAAATGAAACCAATAATGTAGAATACATTATCACTTACTTAACAATTTATAAGAATGCAAAGCAACGCAAGCGATTAAAGCATTTCCCCCTCAATTGGTCATAAAAGCATGACAACGTTACAGTGTCATGACTACGATTTTCGAGAGAAAATTGTTATCCACAGTCAGGGCTTAAATGGGTTAACGAGAGGCCCCTATCGAGCTTGATATAATCCAGGACGTCCTGTGGTCCCATTATAATTCCACGTGCAGAAATTGACAACACTGCCCTCAAAACGTTCAACGTGGATGCAAGAATTCATTTCAGTCACGATTGTTCATTACGAAGTAGTTAGTACGTAAACTCGACAGACAAAAAGCTTTTATTTACAGTATATTGATCGTTAACAGCGCCATATTCAACACAGGTAAGTTTGTATTGATAAATACTTTACCATATTGTCAATGAATAATATTATTTATCTTTATGTATATCAATATTAGAAGTGTCAGACACTTTGTTATAATGTAGATTGTCAATTTCAATATGTCACAGACATGATAATGATTAACAGATGTCAGTGATATTACGATAAAAAAGAGTAGGCGTTCGTTGTTTGTCAAACCAGTTTGAGGAAATATAGTTTTCTAATGGCCAATGATAATATCCTAAATAGCGAATTGACAAAAGTTTACAACCGAATCATATCTAGTTATACATTGTCCGGCCCGCGACTAGATGTTATAAAATGACGTAAGTGCTTATATGGAAGAATTTTCATTTTTATTTTCCATACGTTTAAGTTTGATTCGAATGTCAATATCTTATGAAGATTCAAATTCTTGTAAATAAGGTTTAATATTGATTTCAAAGTTCAATCTTATTACTTATTACACATACAAAATGCCACAGTTATTCATCCGTGATAAAAACTTCAATTTGGATAAATTTTGACATTTGTTAAACTTTAAAAATGTTGAAAATATGTAGTTTTGTTTACGCGATTTAGTTTTATGACTGCATATGTTTTAATGGCACCTAATCTGGCAACTCCCAACTTAAGCTAAACGTAATAATCATGGCTTCTGTTCGGCCCTCAGCATGCACCCAGTTAATGTTTATAGTTGTCTGTATAACCTCATTTGTTGCAGTCTGTCAAAACAAATCGGGATTTGTACGTAGACTCGTCCTGTAAATGCGATGTGACTGGACTCTAATGACTCTGACTTTATTTAACTTTAGTTACAGTATATACAGACTGTGTCGCAGTCCCTTTAAATTCATTTATCACCTAAAACTGTGTTCCACAAGCCTCGTATATTTGTTACTTTCATCAACTTGTGTTGATATATTTGATATCAGAAGACACTTGGGTGAGATTCTCTATTTCCCCTTTGACAATTCATCCGTTATGTTCGAAACAATTAAATAGCCTTCCCCAGTCTCTATAACATTATTCTCTCTCACCCCATCCATTGTAAACCCCTACACGTTAAAATATACTGAGGGAAAATAGCCTCCCCTAGTCTCTATAAAATTATTTTCTTTCACCCCATCCTTTGTAAACTTCTACACGTTAAAGTATACTGAGGGAAAATAGCCTCCGATAGTCTCTATAAAATTATTTTCTCACTTGCCTTCCTTCGTAAACCTCTACACCTTAAAATATTGTGGATAGATTGCAAATAATTATATTTTAAATTTTGCGAGGCCCCCTTTTAACTAAAAAACGTGATATTAATTGTCCCGTAAAATACAAAGGGTGGGTTGATGTTTAGGCTTCACATTACGAATGAAAATCAAATTTTGACATCACAATTATTTTTTATACCTTTTGGTATATAAAAACTGGTCGGTTTTAAATGAGTATGAGATTTTGCTCCAACGTTTCAAGATGTAGAATGATTAAAAGGACAGTCCTATGAAGGTATTGTGTAGGTGGAAACCAACTTCAAACTCTCTCTCTCTCTCTCTCTCTCTCTCTCTCTCTCTCTCTCTCTCTCTCTCTCTCTCTCTCTCTCTCTCTCTCTCTCTCTCTCTCTCTCTCTCTCTCTCTCTCTCTCTCTCTCTCTCTCTCTCAAACTCCCTCTCAAATTCTCTCTCAAATTCTCTCTCTCTCAAACTCTCAAACTGGGAGTAACACACCTCTTATTTCTAATCGACAGCATGATAAAGAAGAGCACACACACGAATTTAGTTTCCATGAAAAATACCCTCGATAGGATTGTCCCTTTAAAGGGGCAGTAGCACGTTTTTATTGTGAATATAAGGTGATGACAGGAAAATGAAAATTAATGATTAATTAATTAAAATAAAATGCATTTAAACTGAATGGAGCAGTAATAATTCAAATATATCATGTGAAGTTTAGCCACGCGATTCCTTTTTCTTACACAAAATGATTTAAAGGTGTTCACACAAAATGGCCTGGCCGCCCATGGATTTTAGGTGAATCTTCATACTTTGTCCTCTTACTATGGATAATTGGCTTGTGTAATGAGATTTTTTACACTGTCAATATAATACATTTAGAATTCACTTTCAATTATCAGTGAAGTTTTTTTATTATAAAATTATAAAAAAAACGTGCTACTGCCCCTTTAAATGTTCTAGCAATATAGTATTAATCACCATCGGTAAACATGAGTTGTACAGTAAAATGTATATCACAATGACACAGTGACTGTATTGAGGAAAAGAGAAGGAAACAATTCCTTACGGCCAACTCATAGGCCTACTGTGATATCAGGATATCCTTGTAATTGGCAATTATATCAATCTCATTCAAATCAGATCGAAACTACTCCAACGTCTTCTTGAAACGTAGCGACGTTGGAGTAGTTTCGATCTGATTTGAATGAGATTGCAATTATATTGTCCCTTTCAAACACCGTTCCGGAAACGTGTCACCATAATGCTTATTTGACATACACTTTTAAGTGTTAAATTTGTTAAGTAACAGGTCTTGCATGGTAACATGGCAATGAGAAGATCCTTTTATGCTATGATATGAAAAAATATTAGCAACTTTTTGTTATGACTTATGACAATAAATGGCCATTTTGACTTTTTCTTTGGCCATTTTGACTTTTTCTTTGGCCATTTTGACTTTTTCATATGGCCATTTTGACTGGGGACAGTGTGGCCATTTTGTCGTGTGGCCATTTTGACCTGTTCCCCTTTGTAAAACCTTTACCTGGCTATTCTTTTGACGGTAAGCATCCTATTTACTGAACCTGATTATTGGTTGTCGTACAGGTAAATTATAAAATGGTGACTAATCGGTCATTTTTTTATTATGTCATTTTATTATATTTATCGGTCATTAATTATGGCACACCATTCATTATTCAATCATGTTCAAGAATTAGGGTAATTGAGTGGCTTAAGATAAAAGAAGACACATGAAACACAGAAATGTGATAAATGCCGGCTTTAACCGGTGTATGGCTTACAGGGTATGTCTCAATCAACTTCTATTAACCATTTTTTCCAAGTTTAAATTTTCTTTCATAGATTCGTTGATATTCCTTAAAAGTTAAGCTCAATATAGAGAAAACATATTTGTGAAAATATAACTCGAATGTGACTAGGAAGGGTAACTCCCCTTGAATAGCGTAATCGCCGCAGACAGAAATAACTGGTCGTTCTTGAACTCATTGCAGCGTGCGATTCATTCATCAGGAGGTCGTTGAGAGACGGACTTCGCTGTGACGAGCTTTCACGTGACAGACGACGGAGCCGCATGGAGTGACACGATCTTGTTTACATTTACGTCAGTGATTGAAACGAGATGTCTTCCACAAAAACCATCCGAGTCGGATCACGCAAGAGCGAAGTAAGTATGTTATAGATTGCAAGTTAATTTAGCCCTGATTCAGTGGCTTGTAATCTGAAACCGTAAAAACATGCTGCGTCATGGACATGCATGCATTTTGACAGACGTCACAGAGTGAAATAAACGTGGAATGACGGATATTGGCTCTAGTTGCAAACCTACAATCGCACGGTATCGTAAAACATGTGATAGTCAAAATCGCGATTGCTTTTAAAGGTCACCGATCCACGTTGTTGTAGATAATATAAGGAGGCAATTATTATCTTGTTATCATATTGTAATGTGAAAGAATGGTCGATCTATTAAAGGGGCAGTAGCACGGGAACATAAGGTGATGTCAGGAAAATGAAAGTAAATGGTTCCAATTGAAAGACAGTGTATTTAAACGAAATTGAGCAGTAATAATACAAATATATTTAAAACATATATATATAAAACACAAAGTTTATCCATATTATTCATTTTTCTTACACAAAGTGAATTAAAAGTGTTCACACAAAAAATGGCCACAAATGAATTTTATGTGAATCTTCATACTTTGTCCTCTAACTATGGATAATTGGCTTGTGTAATGAGATTGTTGACACTGTCAATATAATACATTATGATTTAGCAATACATGTTTTGCACAGGCCTGGAAAAATACTAGAATTTTGTTTTGATACTGGAAGAGTACTTGCATTTAAAATGCTTACTAATTGTCCTGAAAAAGTACTGTAATTTCGCGGAAATGTCCTTGAAATTTTCAAAAATGTACTGGAATTTACTGTGACATTGATCAAGATCTAAAACATGGATGTATCATTATTCTGTTGACTGCGCAAATGGATAGAGAATGGATTGAAACGAAACCAGTTCGTGGGCTTCCAATCATTCCAACAAAATTGATAATTTCCGGTTCTCACGATCGATTGCATTCAGAAAATTTAAATGTCGCGATGCAGCACTTTGGAAAATGGCGACATCGAAACGAAAGTTTTGTCACTTTACCTGCTATTATATGTACTTGGAAAATGGCAAAGTGTCCTTGAAAAGTCCTTGAAAAGTACTGGAATTTTATTCTCTTTTGGCTTTATGAACCATGCAATAACTTAAAATTATCAGTGAAATATTTGAAATATAAAATTATCAAAAAAAAAAAAAAAGTGCTACTACCCCTTTAATTGTCACATGTTTTGACATCAAAGATTAATTAAATCTAATTATCATATGCATGAATATTCTGTGTATAAATGTGCAGCCGTCATGTCAGACTATTTATGTTTCTTTTACCTGGTCAAGTGTTTTGTTGGTATTGGATATATTGCAATATTTGATTATTTATGCATCTCATAATATATATTTAATAAACTCAATCAACTTGGTATGAGGATAATATTGCCAAACCCTGATTGCATAGATCACTTTTAGAAGTAGACAAAAGAAGATGTCAAAAAGTTAACCATCAGCTTATCCCAATGTAATTATAATCAATATAAATTTTCTTTAAAAAGTCATACAGATAAATATCTGTGATTGTTTGTTCAATATCATTATAAATCACCATACCTGTGTGATATCAATGTTGTTCAGGGTGGGAATTATTGATTATCACCCAAAACTGGCTTCCACAGGAGATATTGCCTGTATGATTCAAGTGTAATTCAAGCGATATCTCCTTATTCTCCTATATAGGAGATATCGTTTAGACAGTAGATTTTGAACAATGCCCTGTTGGCGTCACATAAATGACATCACAACATTTTTGCAACATCAAATAATGACATCACAATGCTATGACATCACAGAACTGAAAGCCAAATGTCAGTCTTGTGTTTAGAGATGTTCATGTTTGTCATTTAAAAGTAATGTAGAATGATTTTGGATGATAAATAGAATCTCACCCTAGTTAATTCTGATATCTAATATATCAACACTCGTTGATAAAAGTAAAACCATCCTCTGCAAGCTTCAAAATTTGTATATTTGTAACTTTAATCAACTTGTGTTGATATATTTGATACCAAAAGACACTAAGTCTTGGGTGAGATTCTAAATATAATTTTTGCACATTTTAATGTTTGTTAATAAATCAAATGTATTTAGCTTTCTTGAATATTTCCCTTTGTCATTCTTGTTTATGAGCTTTTGTGGTATTAACATTTTAACATTAACAAAACAATCCCTGTACATATGATTATTGTGTCAGCTTGGACGGAATTATTTGCAATACTTACACATGTGTTTTGAAATGGCACATAATATGTTATGAAAATCTATGAGTGGTGTAAAACTTTAAGTGATTTTTGTTTTAATAATAACTAAAAAAAATTGCATTTAGTATTTTAGTATGCCCTGTGAATAATGCCATGATAATATTTTACCATTTAAAAGTATTACCTTTAATTTAAGGTTTTCTTTGTTGTGAGTTTCAATCTGAGTGTTCTGTTATTTTGAAGGGTCAAAAACAATGTTATGTAAACATTATGTAAGCTTGAACATGGATTCAGATATAATAACATCTATAAAAAATTAAGGTATGTATATACATATACTTATATCATTTGTATTTCAAAGCTGTTTTATGGACGTGACACAGACTAAAAATAAAGTGAATGTATGCAAGAAAAATTATGATAAAGCATGCTCGTATGTGACCTATATAAGGCTATATATATGCTAAAGAACATGCATATATAGGTCATTTGCTAAAGAATATATATATATAAAACATTTGCTTATATGGCACATTATTCTGTTTTCTAATGTCTTTGCTAGATTATTGATGGGGAAATTAGCTATTTTGTTGTTTTGCTGGTTCCGCTCCGAAAAGTTATGTTCAAAATTTTACTTTTTAATTTTCTACACATTATTTCTGTTTTCTCTTGTCTTTTTCTAATGGGAAAATTAACTATTTTGTTGTTTTTCTGAATCTCCTACCCGTAAATAGCTATTCATGTTGCTGCCCCTCAATGAAATTATGTTCCAAATTTTACTAAAAAATTTTTAGAAAAGGAAAATTTGTACACTTAATTAGTTGGTTTAAACTTTTTTGACATGGTTTAACTTAAAGACATTTATCTATAGGCTTTCAGTTTGATAGGCCTGTATTAATGGAGTCTGTCTGACTGTCATCTAAACACCAGATGTTGCAATACAACCGAAATAGATAGATTTTATATCTGAATATTAGCCTGAAACAATATTGACACGTACAGTTATCATATTGCTTATCATTTCATACAATGTTTTGATAACATTGTGAGCTGTTGGTTGTTTATCTCAAAATAGAATCCTGTTTTTCTTGTGTGTTTTTTTTTTTTTTTTTTTTATTTCCATCTTTTTCATGTTTTACATACATTCGGTTTGACAACAGTGACAACAGTATGCATATAACAACATAGGACAAAAATTAGCAATACAAATACAAACACGTAAGAGGATACATGAAACATAAACGAGATTTGGTAGTGCATACATTAAATATACATAATCATTGTGGCCTATTTGTTAATACAGTAGAGTGACAGTTTTATACATATTGTCAACAATTATAACAGGATGAAAAAAAACATGTTTTTAGTTCACAATATGGTATGTAATGATGACCAAAATTTAACAAATATATCATTCTCATCGGACACAAAGTAATTGTATTTTGTTATGTCATAGTACTGTTTAATTTGGCTCAGTATGTAGTTAAAATCTGGAATTATCATGTTTGAATATTCTTGAAAATCATGTCTTTGATGAGTATGATTATTGCGTTAATAGGATTGTTGTTCTTTTTCTTGTGTTGATAATAGAATAAAAATAATAAATATGCTTTTAGAACCACTGTCCATTGTAAGTGTTGAAGTCGTTTATTAGATGCTGTCCCTGCACGGACTGGGAAAGACAACTTTGACAATGGGTCATTTTCATGGTTTTTAGTAATTTTCTTATTTTTAATGGGCCGTTACTCATATCAATAGTAAATTTCTAAATTTCGAATGGGACATTTTTTCATCCAATGTACAAAATGACCCATGCATGGCCCCTGCCTTTCCCAATCAATGTCCCTGGACAATAGAGGTGTGACGATATATTGCGGTATTCATGGATCGCGAAACATCTGTATCGTCACACCTCTACTGGACAACTTCTACTGAAATTACTCCCTCCTGAATCTCACGAGACAAGAATTGAATGTTCTGTCTTATCAAAATCGACTGTGCTTCAAGGAAAAATAGTGTAAAAATATTATCTCTAGTGGGGTTTGAACCACACCCAGCCCGGCTTTCCTCTCCTTGACAGACTGAAGGCACCCCCAGTACCCGCATGTTCTGATGTAAGCTCATCTAGCCAATCAAAGGACGGCGGCAAAAGCTTTCGATATCAGAGATAGGGGCACTTAACTCCTGTAACGATGCTTGGAACATGATCACTGCCAGCGGTGTTAAAAGCAAGATGATGTGTCTGCTAATGACTGGGTTTCGGCTGCCCTTTACTGGTATTAAACATGCGATGTACAGGGATGCGGTCAGACCTAGTGTAGAGTATTCAATGTCGCTGTGCAGTTAATATTTTGAATATTTTATTCCTCGGATATAGACTGGTTTTTATCAGACTGTCATTAGGACAACTTGTACTGAAATTACTCACCATTGAATCTCAAGAGACAAAAATGGAAGGTCTTGACATGAGAGGATGAAAAATATGTCTTGGTAATTTGTTTTAAAAAAAATCCTGTTTACACATACACAGTAATTAATTATTTGGACATCTCCAATAATTCAACAACATAGTATTTTAATGAGGTCACAAATTCAAATTGCTTCTAAAATTTCAACCAAGTGTCAAAAGTCCAAGGTTCATGCTCCTATGTTTCAACCATTGATTGAAATCATTATCTAATTTAAAAAAAAATAATATCACAGTGTAATTATGTGTAACTGCAGTAGTCATCTTAAATATCTTCACAATCACGACATTGCCATTTTTATGGCGTCATCTGTAAAAACATTTTTTTTAAATAGCCAAGTTTGAATTTTGAAGTTTCATTATGTGTAACTGCAGTAATCAATTTAAAATATCTTTATAATGACGACATTGCCATTATCATGTGATCATCTATAAAATTTTACACATTTAATTAACATATATCCGTTGATCTTTATCTAACATTTAACCATATTGCGGAAATTAGCAATAATTGAAAAGTAATTCAACCATAGACATTTTCTAAATCATCTTGAAATTTGATTGTCAAAGCAAAAGAGAAATTACTGAACTTAAGATTTCGAAGGAAACTTTACCACAGGCTTACAGCATGGAAGTGAGCAATGAGCCGGGATTGCAAACCATTTGAAATTTATTATGGAATCAGAAACCGAAACAAAAAGTTCTCAAACAGTGTTCCTAGACAGCAAATCAGCTATATCCGACCACATCAAAGCCAACCCCAATCACCAAATACAATGGTCAGAAACCAAATGCCTTGTTACCAATCAATCGGATTACCGACTTCGAAAATTAAGAGAAGCTTTGGAAATCAAAAAGATTCAGCCATCAATTAACCGCGGTCAAGGTTACTTCATCCCGTCAGCCTATGATCTTCTCCTTAATTAATTAACTGTAATCACTCATGTACATCACTGGCCTCTATCAATTAATTAACTGTGATCACTCATGTACATCACTGGCCTCTATCAATTAAATGTAACGCACTGCATTGTACATTACTGGTTTCCTACCACTCATCCCTGTTTAATTACATTTACTCTCTTCATTAAGTTGTTGTCACTGTGCATTGTATTATTTACTTATATATATGCCCCTAGCTCATTACTCTTCCTCTGCTTGAGAACGACACAAGAATCTGTGTCGAAACGTCGCATACAATGAACAAAGAAGTTGTCATCCATATATTCCTCAGCATTATTCCTAGAGGGGGTCGTTGAGAAATTTGCCCACCCTTTTTGCTTGGTGTCCCATAGAATTGTAAGAAGTAGGAGTTAGAGAATTGGCCAAAATGACCCCCACTGCTGATCACCCAGGAACAACACTGCTCAAATCACTTTAGAAATTATTTTTGTTCTGTACAGCTTGCTCTGATCCAGACGAAGAACGTCATCGACAAGCTGAAGAAGATTCATCCCCAGCTGGAGTTTGAGATCGGTTAGTTTCAGAGAACTTTTTTTTTTATATCATATGAGCCAATTTTCCCAGAAATCTGATTTGTCGAGAAACCGGTCACGTAACAGTTTACAGAAATTGATATTTACAAAAAATAGACCCAATGACATCAAACTGTTGTTTCATGACTATCTCTCTCCCAATAGAAGGTTGCAATAGTCTATCTCTCTCCCAATAGTAGGTTGCAATAGTCTATCTCCAGCCCAATAGTAGGTTGCAATAGACTATCTCTATCCCAATAGTAGGTTGCAATAGTCTATCTCTCTCCCAATAGTAGGTTGCAATAGTCTATCTCTCTCCAAATAATAGGTTACAACTTACAATAGACTATCTCTATCCTAATAGTAGGTTACAATAGACTATCTCTATCCTAATAGTTAGTTGCTATTAACTATTCCTCTCCCAATAGTAGGTTACAATAGTCTATCTCTCTCCCAATAGTAGGTTTCAATAGTCTATCTCTCTCCCAATAGTAGGTTACAATAGTCTATCTCTCTCCCAAAAGTAGGCTGCAATAGTCTATCTCTCTCCAATAGTAGTTTGCAATAGTCTATCTCTCTCCCAATAGTAGTTTGCAATAGTCTATCTCTCTCCCAAAAGTAGGCTGCAATAGTCTATCTCTCTCCAATAGTAGTTTGCAATAGTCTATCTCTCTCCCAATAGTAGTTTGCAATAGTCTATCTCTCTCCCAATAGTAGGTTACAATAGACTATCTCCAGCCCAATAGTAGGTTGCAATAGACTATCTCTGTCCCAATAGTAGGTTACAATAGTCTATCTCTATCCTAATAGTTGGATCGCCGTTATGAGTAATAGTAATGTTGAGGCAGATACATTATTTATGATCTATGAGCTAGGGCAATAATATTGGGGTGAATATTTATAGCCCATTAGACCTATAAGGCAAGATTTGCAAATGACATTGGTCAACATTAAACATTTACTTTGTCAAATGTAGGTCGGTTATTATTGTATACATAACTTTTGAACCTGCCAATGTTGTTTTTCATGTGACCAAAAAAAGTACATGTATTTATTTTTACTGAAAAAAACTCTGTAGGTTGTGTTAATCAACTCTCTTGTACATTTCAGTGCGAATGACAACGGTTGGAGACAGAATTTTGGATTCAGCTCTATCGAAAGTAAGGATATATAAATAACACTCCAAGTTTATATCGTATACAATCTATACATTGTCTTTTTAGCTCATCAGGTCTGAAAGACCCGATGGGCTTATGGCATGGCATGGCGTCCGGCGTCCGTCCGTCCGTCCGTCCGTCCATCCGTAAACTTTTCACATTTTCGACTTCTTCTCCAGAACCAATGACTCTAGAGAGCTCAAATTTGATGTGGAGACTCCTTGGCAATTGGGGATTCTAAATTGTAGATTTCATGACCTCATGACCCCAAATGGGGTCACAGGGGTCAAAACCTTAAAAACCTATTTTCATCTTCTTCTCCAGTTCCAAAAGGTCTAGAGAGCTAAAAAGTTGTGTGTAGACTCCTTGGCCAATGGGGATTCTAAATTGTAGATTTCATGACCTCATGACCCCAAATGGGGTCACAGGGGTCAAAACCTTAAAAACCTATTTTCATCTTCTTCTCCAGTTCCAAAAGTTCTAGAGAGCTAAAAAGTTGTGTGTAGACTCCTTGGCCAATGGGGATTCTAAATTGTAGATTTCATGACCCCAATTTGGGTCACAGGGGTCAAAACCTTAAAAACCTATTTTCATCTTCTTCTCCAGATCCAAAAGGTCGAGAGAGCTGAAAAGTTGTGTGTAGACTCCTTTGCCAATGAGGATTCTAAATTTTAGGTTTGTTTACCCCATGACCCCAATTGGGGTCACAGGGGTCAAAACCTTAAAAACCTATTTTACTCCATCTTCTCCAGTTCCAAAAGTTCTAGAGAGCTAAAAAGTTGTGTGTAGACTCCTTGGCCAATGAGGATTCTAAATTTTAGGTTTGGTTACCCCTTGACCCCAATTGGGGTCAAAGGGGTCAAAGCCATAAAAACATATTTTACTCCTTCTTCTCGAGTTTCAAAAGGTCTAGAGAGCTGAAAAGTTGTGTGTAGACTCCTGGGCAAATGGGGATTCAAACTTGTAGATTTTGTGACCCAAAGACCCTAAATGGGGTTACAGGGGTCAAAACCTTTTTCCATCAAAAGTCTGATGAGCTACAGAGCCCATGGCTCTATTTTTTTATTGAGAAATCAAACTTCCTGTTCGGTGTAACGATACAGGAGGGTTGCGATACGATACGTATCCCGATATAGGGGTCACGATACAATACGTATCCTGATACATATTTTCTCCTGACATTATTATCTTTTCACAAAATTTTTTAGTCAATTAATCTCGAGAAAGAATTTGCTTGCAGCTATGAAGTATTTTTTTAATATATATCTCACTTTTGAGCACCTACATTGAGAGGTTATTATCATTTTATGTATCCCGATACACATCCTGCGATACGATACGATATATTGTGGCCCATGTATCCTTGTTAAGATAGCTTTGATATAGATTTAAATGACTTTTTCATGAAGAAGTTTGCTTATTGTTGTGTTTAAATGCTTGTTACTCAGATAAGTTTTGTTTCTAATATTAAATTTTTATCCCTGATTTTGTATCTCACCGTAATAATGTCGCATTGAGTGTATCGTGATATGAATCGTATCGTGACCTCAGTATTGTGATACGTATCGTATCGCAAGGTACCTGTATCGTGACATCCCTACTGTGGATACCTATATGGCACCTTCCTCTTGACCTTTGACAGAATGAGACCGAATTTACAAATTTTGGTTTCTCTACTCGGATTTGAACCCAGGCTTTTTGCGTGAGAGGCCAGCATACTACATAGGAACCTAAAAAAGTGCACTACTGTCAATCTCAATGACTTCATTCAAATATAGCCAATCACAAATTCTACCCGCAAGCCTTGGTTGCTGGCTTACGAGAAGAACTCGCTGATTGGCTGAATTTGAATGATGTCACAGGTCGATTTAACATTATAGATCTTAATTATTGAGATTGGCTTTCTACTTTCTATGGATAGGGACTCCTGAATGCAGCTATGTAAATTGTTCGTAAAGTTTCTGTCAAAGTTTCTGTCAAAGTTTCAGTCATTTCATATTCTATGTGTTTCAGATCGGCGAGAAGTCACTATTCACTCGCGAACTTGAGGAATCACTGAAAAACGAGTCTGTCGACTTTGTGGTGCACTCACTGAAGGATTTGCCTACCACCCTACCTGAGGGGCTTGTGATTGGCTGTGTCATAAAGTAAGTTGTTACCTGTGAACATAGTATGTCATGGGCACAAATATCATTTTCTGTTTATTGCCTAAAATGAAATACAAAAATATTCGAAATCTGCCTGCAAATGTAAGGGACCTAGCCAACACCACACGAACAATCGTCATACTCAAACCACGATGTCAAAGCACTGTTTTTTTCATCCTGTCACAATGAAAAAGTACAAAGGGCAAAGGTCAAAGGTCATTGTAAGAATAATATGAACCCTGATAGGTCTTCTCTTGAAGGTGCCTGTAACATGCATTGAGGACGAATTTCACTTTTTATTTATCTGTCCGTATCATAATTTAAGTAGAAAGCAGTTTTTACCTGTATACTACTTTGAATATTCATCAAAATTGAAAATGTATCAGTTGTTATCATCAACTAATATAGGGCTCATTAAGTCTTTATCTTTGTATTTAAAAAGAAATCTGCCTGTTTTAAATGATAATTATGCGCACTGTGTGCAGCTTTTTCTGTATTAGCAATATGGATCCAGGGATTGGGAAAGACATCTTTGACAATGGGCCATTTACATTGGTTTTGGTAATTTTCTGAATTTCAAATGGGCCATTGTCATTTTATCAATAGTAAATTTTAATGGGCCGTTTTTTCATCCAATGTGCAAAATGGCCCATGGCCCCTGCCTTTCCCGATCACTGATGGGTCACGTGGCCCTAAATGCAAATAAACTTGTCACTATATACTTGTCACTATATACTTGTCACTTGTAACATGTTTTTGTTATAGTCTATCACAGTGAGACTCTCAATCATTTGTTTGAGTCCCATATGCAAAACTTATGAATTTGGTCTTTGTGTTAAATACAATATATCTAAATAACATAACAGCCACTTTGCTCTAAGGGCCCCTTGCTCAGTTTTTTACTAAAGCTGCCTTGCAAAACCATCCCTGAATCGTAAACCTATGTAGTTTCATTGAAAACATATTTTTGTTTCACTCTTCTTCCATTTGTCAGTTATACCTCTTGCATGTACTTGATCATTCCATATTAAGGCAAAAGAAAACAAAGGAAAAAAACTGTTTTGAAATCAGACTTTGTTCCTTTTTGTATGGAATATCAACAGAAAACATTTTACTCATTTGATTTACTTTAACTTCCTCAGGGTAAGACCATTGCAGAGTCAGGCGACACTTCAGGCAATGATCATACCAGCAGCTTACCAACTCACCCTTTTAGCCTCGACAAAAATCTCGAACTAAAAAGCACTAGTTGATGTGCTTTTACATGCTACCCCCTCTGATAGATGTAATATGACAATGAGGTGACACTTCAGGCAATGACCATACCAACAGCTTACCAACTCACCCTTTTAGCCTCGACAAAATCTAGAACTTAAAGCACTAGTTCATGTGCTGTTACATGCTACCCCCTCTGATAGATGTAATATGACAATGAGGCCACACGTATCCATTCTGATTCAGACCCAAACAAAATAATTATTTTGAATGACATGTTTATAAACATCGTTGATGAAACACCATCTGCAAAAAACTTGGAGTGCTTATAGTAACTCTGACAAGCTAATTGAAATCAAAACTACATGTACTCACTGAAATCATGAGCAGTTTTGGATTTCAAATTATTATATCAAACTAAAGCCTATTTGTAGAATATAGACATGATATTATCTAATTTGATTCATAAGAAATTTCAGTTCTGATATATGATTATTTATTATTATGAATATTTATATAGCGCACTTATCCATCCACTCGTTTTTGCTCAAGGCGCTTACATTTTTACCCCTGGTCAATGGCATTCTTTCACCGTCCAATCATTTTTCCAATTCAACTCCCTGGGGAGTATTCAACCGGCATCCACATATGTGGCACTCAGGTTAGGGACCATTCTATGCCTCACAGGGTACCCATTTAGAGCTGGGTGAACTGAGACACATAGTCACAGCAGTTTGTCCAACACTGCTGAACACTGATAACTGACAGCTCGGCGTATGCACGTGTTCATGTATCCACCATTCAGCCACTGACATGAATTTGTGGGATTTTTTAAGTGCACAATTTTTGTTGCACTACACACTAGGGCTCCAGGGTGACACTTATAGAGTTCTAACAGAGGTGAACTCTAGGTTTTTACACCTTGGCCTGGATGGGATTCGAACCCCCGGACCTCAGCAACGTGAGTCCGGCGCTCTTGCCGACTGAGCTATCCGGCACACAGTGACTGATAACAACAATGATCTGACGTCATTGAACAATGCTCTGATGCAATGACACGCTCGTGACGTCATGTTGTTGCTTAGGCAACATGCTCTCTTTGATGCTGACACAACGTAAATGTGCTTCAATTTTGATAGAATACAATTCACTAGAATTAATCATAAAATAAACAGAATGTTTATGTCATCTCGTGAGGAAGAGAAGTTATATTTGATATGATCAGCGATGTAATATTGGGGTTTATCATTGACATAAACTGTCTATCAGGCAACAGTGACGATATATTATATTTTCACTGTGACCAGTGATGATATATTATATCGTCACTGGTCAGGTGCCAGAACTACTTTCAGCCATGGGAACAAATAGGGTAACTTTCCAGTTTTAAAGCCATTCGTGAAATATCAACTTTACCCATGACACTCAATGAAATAAACCTGGTATTTGGAAAACAACATTAAGTATCCTCCATATATTATCATTCATGGCTGTGACACTCATGAAAGTATAAACACAATGAGATAAAACATGGTATTAGTCAAGAAAACTCAGATATCCTCTAGATATCAACATAGCTCATATTGCAGTGAATGAATGACCTCTTGACCTTTCAGATGTTTATGAAAACAGAGATCAGGAGGTTTTTAAGTTCAGTGAATCCCATAATTTATATTTCTATAATTGATGTCAGAAGGTTAGCTTATACACATCACTGAATCCATCCACAGAACGTACAGGAGAATGAATCATTTAACTATTCTGATTTAATTTAGTGTGAATTAGTATTTTGTAAAAGCAGGTTGGTAGTGCTATGTGTATAGAATAATCTGACTTTAGTTCCAGAAAATGATAATGTGTCAATAAAATCTTTATCTCAGTATGGTGTCTTAATAATAATACCATAATACTGTTCCAATGCGGTGACATCATAACATTATGATGGTGTCATATTTATTACATCATGTAACATTGAATTGTGTAATTGATGATGGCAGAGCATTTCTCAAAATGATATCTCCTGGGATATATATTACTTAATCACACACAAAATTATTTTTGGACAGCTTTCGTTTAAAGGGGAGAGCTTTTCTTGAATCACGTCAGGGGCTCGGCAACTTTGTCTGCAGTAGAGAACTGTTCTACATCCAGTCAGGTTTGGTTGCAATGTTACAATAAATTTCAGTGCAGTACCACCCATGGTTTGCTAGTTCCTGTCGATGGTCGCAGGTTTCACCACAATACATAGCCACAATAGTGTTGCAAGCTTTCTCCCTGCAATTATACTAGTAGTACAATATGAGTGAAATATTCACCTCACCTCACAGCATCTAAGATAGGCTAACCAATTACCTTCAGGGTAGAATATCATGGGGAGAATATTCCGTCCTTAACATCGTAAGGGTTAATAAATGAATGATGTTTTTCTTGTTTTCAGACGTGACGATCCATATGACGCTGTTGTGATGCATCCGAAACACGCCGGCAAGCGGCTGGACGAACTTAAGAAGGGGAGGTAATTCAGTTTATTAATATTGACAGAGGGAAATAATCTGTCTATAATACATCGAGTTATCCGCAAAAAAGGCCAGAGTATATAGAAAATATTCAGAATTGATTTAAAAAATTATTAAGTTCATAGATGTATGGCTATTATTGGTGATAACTGTGTGTAATAGACCGATTGATCTTTCTCTAAGTTTTATTCCATCTCCGGTTGGCCCCGTTTCAACATCCACATGACCTTATCCTGATCTAGTAACTTCTTGACAGGTGTTTTGTGTGATTATGCTTATAGGGAATCTTAACACAAATATTGAGCCTATAAGAAAAAACAGAGGATCAACATTCTGAAATGAAAATATAAATCATTCCTTCCACCCCTAAGAAACCTCAAAACATTATCCCAATAATTCACAGCTCTCTAAAACTAAATGTCTTACAAGAGTAAGCGTAGATTTTGGAAATTTGAGAAAGACTTTTTGCAATTTTTCGTTGAATACGTATATTAATTATTTAAATGTATGTTTGATGTTTCAGTGTTATAGGTACCAGTTCACTGCGGCGGTGCGCTCAAATACGGAGAAAATACCCACAGTTTGAAATCAAAGATATTGTATCCTTTTGATGAACCAGATGAAAAACATTTCTTAGTTGCTTTCTAAGTCAGCTTCTGGAAAGTGACATGATCACTTGCTCAGCAGAGCGGCTTATTCTCTATTGCATATGTCTGGTAACACTTTTGGGAATAATATATTTTTGTGATTATTATTTTATTATATGGATATTTATTTAGCGCGCATATCCAACCACTCGTGGTTGCTCAAGGCGCTTACCTCTTTCCCCTGGTAAATGGCATTCTTTCACCGTCCAATCATTTTTTCCAATTCAACTCCTTGGGAGTATTCAACCGGCATCCATATGTGGCGCTCAGGTTAGGGACCATTTTTGCCTCACAGGGTACCCATTCACAGCTGGGTGAACTGAGACACATAGTCACAGCAGTTTGTCAACGCTGATAACCGACAGCTCGGTGTATGCACGTGTTGATGTATCCGCCAATCAGCCACTGACATGAATCCGTGGGATCTTTAAAGTACGCAGTTTTTGTTGCTGAACAAGAGATGGGTGGGTTGGTGTAGTGTTGGAATCCACAATTTCTGCACGTTACTAGACTGTATTTTTGGGCAATAACACGATGGTATAAAAGTTAAATAATAATGTAAATAAAAAAAATAAAAGAGTAGCACTGATGTGATCAGTCCCCATTTTGACAAATCTCATCTTTCAAGTCACATTTAGAGCATTTAGTGAGGGTGCTCGTCCAGATAAATTTGTGGTAACTTATATCATTGTTTGATAATAATGCAGAGGAATATGTCGATGACAACTTCTTTGTTCATTGTATGCGACGTTTCGACACAGATTCTTGTGCATTCTCAAGAATCTGTGTTGAAACATCGCATGCAATGAACAAAGAAGTTGTCATCCATATATTCCTCTGAATTATTGTCATTCCAACTTTTAAAATGTCCCTCAAAGAAGTTTGATTTATTCCAGTTTGTTGAATATTTTCCTTATCCAAGTAGAGAGGTAACCTAAACACTCGCTTCAAGAAGCTAGACGAGGCGGACGATTATGACGCCATAATATTAGCGGTGGCCGGACTAGACCGCATGGGCTGGGCAGAGAGAATGTCCCAGGTACGTTCAATGTAACTTTTCATGAACATTATTTCCGCCATATACTGTTTTGATTGTTTTATAAACATCCCGTACCAAGGTCAGGGTCCCGCACAGCTTTACAGAACTCAAATACAGAGATTGGGAAAGACACCTTTGACAATTGGACATTTTTTTCTTAATTGTGCAGAATTGCCAATGGCCCCTGCCTTTCCCAAACACTACAACTACATGATTAATTACAAATACCATTGGGGATTTATTTTTAGATGTTCACTTGTGCAAACTTGTGCAAATTTGTGTATAACCCTTGCTTCACTTAAGTATTAAAACAAATTACACTCCTTTCTTTAAATTCATATGAGACACTTTTGAGGGTAATTATCTGTATGTACTCACCTCAGTTCATTTATTTCTATACCCAGCTCTTTTGATTGGTCGCTTTTGGGTATTAATCATTTGATCTGAACTATTCAATCTGGATACCAGTTTATGGATAAGGCCTGTCTACCAGCCTGAACCTCATAATTTTTGGTCTGGTCTAGTAACTTTTTAGCTCATCAGGACTGAAAGTCCAGATGGGCTTATGGCATGGCCCGTTGTCCGGCGTCCGTCCGTCGTCCGTCGTCCGTCGTCCGTCCGTCGTCCGTCGTCCGTCATCCGTCTGTCCGTAAACTTTTGACACTTTCGACTTCTCCTCATGAACCATACACATTAGAGAGCTGAAATTTTGTGTAAAAGTACCTTAGCATATGGAGATTCTAATTTGTAACTTTGGTGACCCTGTGACCCCAAATAGGGTCACAGGGGTCACAACTTTAAAAACCTATTTTCATCTTCTTCTCCAGTTCCAGAAGGACTAGAGAGTTAAAAATGATATGTGCAGAGTCCTTGGCCAATGGCAATTCTAATTTGTAACTTTGGTGACCCTGTGACCCCAAATAGGGTCACAGGGGTCACAACCTTAAATACCTATTTTCATCTTCTTCTCCAGTTCCAAAAGGAGTAGAGAGTTAAAAATTATATGTGCAGACTCCTTGGACAATGGAGATTCTAATTTGTAACTTTGGTGACCCTGTGACCCCAAATAGGGTCACAGGGGTCACAACTTTAAAAACCTATTTTCATCTTCTTCTCCAGTTCCAGAAGGACTAGAGAGTTAAAAATGATATGTGCAGAGTCCTTGGCCAATGGCAATTCTAATTTGTAACTTTGGTGACCCTGTGACCCCAAAAAGGGTCACAGGGGTCACAACCTTAAAAACCTTTTTTCATCTTCTTTTCCAGTTCTAAAAGGACTAGAGAGTTAAAAACGATATGTGCAGACTCCTTGGCCAATGGGGATTCTAAATTGTAGATTTCGTGACCCCTTGACCCCAAATAGGGTCACAGGGGTCACAACCTTAAAAACCTATTTTCATCTTCTTCTCCAGTTCTAAAAGGACTAGAGAGTTGAAAGTGATATGTGCAGACTCCTTGGACAATGGGGATTCTAATTTGTAACTTTGGTGAACCTGTGACCCCAAATAGGGTCACAGGGGTCACAACCTTAAAAACCTATTTTCATCTTCTTCTCCAGTACTAAAATGACTATAGAGTTGAAAATGATATGTGCAGACTCCTTGGCCAATCGGGATTCTTAATTGTAGATTTCGTGACCCCATGACCCCAAATAGGGTTACAGGGGTCACAACCTTAAAAGCCAATTCTCATCTTCTTCTCCAGTTCCAAAAGGTCTAAAGAGTTAATATTGATATGTGCAGACTCCTTGGACAATGGGGATTCTAATTTGTAACTTTGTTGACCCTGTGACCCCAAATAGGGTCACAGGGGTCACAACCTTAAAAAACTATTTTCATCTTCTTCTCAAGTTCCAAAAGGTCTAGAGAGCTGAAATTATATGTGCAGACTCCTTGGCCAATGGGGATTCTAAATTGTAGATTTCGTGACCCCATGACCCCAAATAGGGTCACAGGGGTCACAACCTTAAAAACTTATTTTCATCATCACCTTTAGCTCCTAAAGGTCTATTGAGCTGAAAGACTGCATGTAGACTCCTTGGTCAATTGGGATTCTAAACTGTAGGTTTTGTGACCCCATGACCCCAAATAGGGTCACAGGGGTCACAATCTTAAAAACCTATTTTTCTCCATTAGATGACAGTCTATGACAAATTTATTTCTCCTTGGATATTTTAGTGTGGACTTCTTTCACTGTCTGATACTGGCGATCTAGAAAGTGTTAAATAATAATACATTTGTTTTGTAATTTTTTTATAGGTTTTCTTGTAATAGGTAACATCAGTTTCATTTTTAGCTCATCTTGCCTGTATAAAGCAAACTTGATATGATGCCTGATGAGCTACAGAGCCAATGGCTCTATTTTGCCTATTTAAAGTCACAAAACTTATTCTATCACTCCTTATCAATTTTAACCATATATGTATTATTATTATGTACAAGATTGCATGTTAATAATGGTTTTTTTAAGCAAGCCATTTCATTTTCTCTGAAACAGGATATTACATTTGTTTCAACGTAATATAGTGTAAGGAAATTCATTAGAGTGAAACGTATTTGTCACAAAAAATATTGTATCACTTCATTTCAAAACTTATGAAACATTATATACAGACACCACAGCAATCTTAAATGACTCACATTCAGGTTTACTTATCTGTGATGGTCAGTGAAGACGCAAATATAAAATGTCAAGTTGTTAATGTACTATCAGTTGTAAGACCAGAATAGAATACTCTTTAAAACGTATTGACAGTTAACTTTAGAAATGAATAATTGGATTCACTGAGTGTTATTGTGAAATGACTGCTATTTTTAGCTCATGTGGCCTGTTAGGCCCGATGGACTTATGGCATGGCATGTTGTCCGGCGTCCGTCTGTCCGTCCGCCTGTAAACTTTGTGGAATTTCGACTTCTTCTCCAGAAGCATAAGGCCTGGAAAGCTGAAACTTTGTGTACAGACTCCTTGACTAGTGAGGATTATAAATTGTAGCTTTGGTGGCCCTGTGACCCCTAATAAGGGCCACAGGGGCCACGCCCTAAAAACCTATTTCCATCTTCTTCTCCAGAAGCATAAGGCCTAGAAAGCTGAAACTTTGTGTACAGACTCCTTGGCGAGTGAGTATTATAAATTGTAGTTTTGGTGGCCTTGTGACCCCTAATAAGGGCCACAGGGGGCACGCTCTAAAAACCTATTTTCATCTTCTTCTCCAGAAGAATAAGTCCTAGGAAGCTGAAACTTTGTGTACAGACTCCTTGGCTAGTGAAGATTATAAATTGTAGCTTTGGTGGCCCTGTGACCCCTAATAAGGGCCACAGGGGGCACGCCCTAAAAACCTATTTTCATCTTCTTCTCCAGAAGAATAAGTCCTAGGAAGCTGAAACTTTGTATACAGACTCCTTGGCTAGTGAAGATTATAAATTGTAGCTTTGGTGGCCCTGTGACCCCTGATAAGGGCCACAGGGACCAAGCCCTAAAAACTATTTACATCTTCTTCTACAGAAGCATAAGGCCTAGAAAGTTGAAATTTTGTGAACAGACTTCTGACAAGTGAGGAATTTGAATTGTAGATTTGGTGACCCTGTTGCCCCTAATAAAGGCAACAGGAATATCCTTAAAATCTATTTTCATCTTCTCCTCCTGAAGTATAACGCCTAGAAAACTGAAACTTGTCGCCTATATACTTAACTTTATGATTGGTCACCCTGTGGCCCCTACAATGTGGGAATCACATGATAATGAAGCCTGATGAGCTACAGAGCCAATGGCTCTATTTTTGAGTTTTTAGCTCGTCTGGCCTGTAAGGCCCGATGGACTTATGGCATGGCATGGTGTCCGGCATCCGTCTGTCCGTCCATCCGTCTGTAAACTTTGTGGCATTTCGACTTCTTCTCCAGAACCATAAGGCCTATATATTGTATATAGACTTCTTGACTAGTGAGGATTATAAATTGTAGCTTTGGTGGCCCTTTGACCCCTATTAAGGGCCAGAGGGGCCACGCCCCTAAAACCTATTTTCATCGTCTTCTCCAGAAGCAAAAGGCCCAGAAAGCTGAAACCTTGTGAACATACTCTTTGACTAGTGAGGATTATGATTTATAGCTTCTCTTATGTATTTAGTAGCTGTCTGCAGAGGTGTGTACAAATACCATTTATTGGCTGGCCTTTCAAGCTAATTTCTTACACTGCTCTCCTGTATTCAGAAGCTGTCTGCGGACGTGTGTATGTACGCCGTGAGCCAGGGAGCGGTGGCGGTGGAGTGCCGCACAAGTGACGCGGACATCCTGGAGACCCTGGGTCCGCTCCACCACCAGGAGACGGCCCTCAAGTGTGTGCTGGAACGCGCCTACCTCCGGAGACTGGTCAGTCAAATACGGAACATTTATTCCAAGATTCTTTATTCTCTAAAACCACGAGCAATCCATGAGCAATTTTACATGTACAGAAATAAAGATGCGGATTGCGCATGCATCACATATAACACCAGGAGACGGCCCTCAAGTGTGTGCTGGAACGCGCCTACCTCCGGAGACTGGTCAGTCAAATACAAAACATTTATTCCAAGATTCTTTATTCTCTAAAACCACGAGCAATCCATGAGCAATTTTACATGTAGAGAAATAAAGATGCGGATTGCGCATGCATAAAATAAATAATAACATACAACAGCATATATACTATTACATATGTGAAAAAATGCATTTGATGAAGAGAGATACGTTCTTTAAAATTCGGAATTTGTTACTTTTAAGGAGTAAATTATGTTTGTGATGGTTTGGCCAAGTTGAATAATAAACTGGTATAAACTTAGCTCTAAGACTACTTAAGGCATGACATCTAAATAAATAGTGCATTTCGTCAGCAACCGCCGGTGAGTCACAGAGGTGGCATGTCCTCTCCTCCTTTGGGATTCCACGCCACCTCCCTGTCTCAACGGGTAGATTGTGATTACATGTTCGGAACTTTAAAATTGGAGTTGAGATATTTCTTGGTAGTAACAAATATTTTTCAAAGTGCAGGCCATCTTTAAAATAATTGTAATAGTGTCCCTTAGAACTTTATCGGATAGATTCTCTCCATGACTGAATAAACTGATCTCTTATACATGATCAACTTTTGAAATGACTTTAAGTGAGGTTGCTCCAATGATTTGTCGACCTTGGACACGTGACTTGGTCAGTCAAATACTGAATAATAACGATAATGATGATAGCACAGGTTGATTAAACGATTTTGATAGGTTAGATTGCTCCAAATAGATAAATGGGGCAAATTCCGATGTCACAATGTAGCAAAATGGCGGCATCAAAACTGAATATATGTACTTGAAAAATGGTAAAATGTCCTTGAAAATTCCTTGAAAAGTACTGGAATTTTATTCTGTTTTGGCTGTATGAACCATGTGATAGGTTTGATTGCTCCAAATAGACAAATTTGCAACAAAAAGAGGGCCACTATTTACAGCAAAAAAATCGAAGCTCAACAACAATGAAAGAGACAAAATGTCAAACCAAACATCATTAAGTCTTAACGTCACCTTCACCTCGTTTAGCAGCCAATGAAAAAATCCCAAACTTGCCTCACTTTTGGTGTTAGAAGTTTGACTACACAGAATCAGTTCATGGTAAAATCGGACAGTAAATCTTGTTGAGAAACAAAGGTGGAAACTGTTGACAAACTTAGCAGTACTTATCCCCTTGTAACAGCTGCAACTTCTATGCTGAAAATGCCATCATAGCAAAATAGAAAAGAATTATTAAGTAGGACACCGTCATGAAATTAAGTTTATATAGGTACATACAAAGCAAATGCCATTTATTTATTTGAAGATAACTAAATCAATCAATCAAGTTGTAACATTTTATGCATCTTTAGTAACTATTTCCTTTTTCCAGGAAGGAGGCTGTACAGTACCAGTATCCGTGTTCACAGAGATAAAGGATGACACGGTATGTCACACTTAGTATTTCCTCTGCTCTGCTTCTGCGGTGTCCCACAAACGCTAATCTAAGTTTTAGTTTGAAATAGCTCGTTTTAAAACATTTGATATATTGGAAAATTTCAATAGTGTGTACTGAATCGTATCACCTTGTTCCCGTATTGCAATACAGCGATATATGGATAATACCGAGATCCTTACTTGTAGATGTCTATACGAGGGGGAGTGTATAGTACCGATGGAGTCGAGGCTGTGGAAGATTCTCTCCAAGTATCTCTCAACTCTTCTCACGACGAAAAGAAGCAGAAGGTGGGTACAGCTTGGACCTGTTAGTGTTATTTTATATCACATTAAAGGGGCAGTAGCACGTTTTTAGGGGGATTATAAGGTGATGTCAGGAAATGAAAATTGATGGTTCCAATTGAAAGACAATGTATTTGAACTAAACGGAGCAGTAATGATTCAAATATATAACGTAAAGTTTAGCCATGCGATTCCTTTTTCTTACACAAAATGAATTGGATTTTATGTGAATCTTCTTACTTTGTTCTCTGACTATGGATGATTGGCTTGTGTAATGATATTTCTAACACTGTCAAAATAATACATTTAGCATTAACTTACAATTATCAGTGAAAAATTTAGAAAGTGAAATTATCAAAAAACGTGCTACTGCCCCTTTAACAGACATTTATCAATTTCAGGGTAATTCGATGAAAATGAATTTCATAGATTTAACAGGGTTCGTACAAGCCTGGATAAAGCCTGGAATATTGGCAGTTGGCCTTAAAAAGCCTTAAAAACCTATTTTAGCATTGAAAGCCTAGAAAATGACTAAAAAACCTGGATTTTATCCAAGTTTATTTGCTTGTGCCTTGCGCAACGTTAATTTAGAGTTACTCTTTTTTTAATAATCCACACCAGAGTCTTGGGTGCTTATACTGTTTCTGGTTGTCGACTAAGTCCAGATTTTAGTCCATTGAGCAAGATCTGTTGCTTTGTGTAATTCCAAGGATTCATATGTGAATCACACTTGATCTCACTAGCTGGAACTTTTTACCTTAATTATGCCCAGAAAATCCTTGAAAATGGCCTTAAAAAGCCTGAAATTTATATGAATGTGCTAATAGCAAAGTATCCTGATTTCAGTGTTAGAAGATATCTGAGATTCAAGTATTATGATTTTTGTTGTAAATTTTGTTTTCTAGATCAAATACACACACCAATTTTTGTTTTGGCTCAATCAACACAACACTTAAATCTCACCCCTGTTGGTGAACCCTTTATTTGCGCTTTCTTTATTTCTGCTTTCTTTATTACCCAATCTAGTTAAAACTAGCTGTAACGTTATCGTCCCCTAAGTCCTTACGTTACATCTAGCTACTAACCCACCTGGTCCGTGTCACGCATGTGCGGAAATCAGCCAATGAAAAAAGAACTGGCTGATCCCTAGTCTGTCCTAAAAATTAATTGCTTAGGGGAAAATAAAGAACAAAAATTAAAAGTTACCAGTCCTGACAAAAAGGAGCCAGTCAGGGACTGGCGGACGGGCTATATTTTAAACACTGTCCTTGGTTAACCCTTGGTTCATTTTCTCTTTCTTTATTACCAGGATGGAACAAACGGCTCCAGCATCTATTGCTCCATCGTATGTGGAAAGGGAGATAACTCTGGTCACTTTGGTTAACCCTTGGTTCATTTTCTCTTTCTTTATTACCAGGATGGAACAAACGGCTCCAGCATCTATTGTTCCATCGTATGTGGAAAGGGAGATAACTCTGGTCACTTTGGTTGACTCTTGGTTCAATTTCTCTTTCTTTATTACCAGGATGGAACAAACGGCTCCAGTATCTATTGCTCCATCGTATCTGGCAAGGGAGCTAACTCAGGTCACTTTGGAGAGGCCGAGAAGCTGGGGACCGATCTAGCAGACAAGATGGTATCCCAGGGTGCCGGGGAGATTCTACGAGTAGCCAAGCGAAAGGCACGGGAAGCGATTGAGGAAGAGGCGGAGAGAAAACGGTTGAAGAAAATGGAGAAAAATACAGAAATACCAGCTTAGGAACATTAGAACTTAAAATGTGGTTAAAATTTGGAAAAAAAATGTTAAAAGTTATTGATTTCTACTTAGATTTTCTAAGAAAATACTATTTCTATAAATAAATTACTAAAGTATTATTTCTATGAAAATTGTTTGTTTCTAAGAAATGATTCTGATTTTAGAATTATTTATCTTTAATAATTTATGAATTTTAAGACGTTGTTAAAGTTTAAATTAATAAAGTTTAAGAAAATATTAATGTATAAAAAGTTAAAAGTTTCTAAGAAATTATAGATTTTAAAGAAACTTTATCATAATTGGTATTTCTTGAACATGTTGTAGAAGATATAGAGAAAAGCAATTACGTCAATTGATTATAATTATTCTTGATCTTTGTGGAAAATTTGTCTCAGAAAATAAGGTAACAATAGATCATGCAACTATTTATTTCTACTTTCAAAGTCCCATATGTGTTGTAAGAGAGAAACTAAGAGCTTGACTTAATTATGTGTGGTGAAATTTGAATGTTAAACAAACAATCATGGTCTGTCTCATCTCGAAGAAAGGAAGCTGATTGTATGCTCTGTGGGAGAGTTTTCTCACTAAGGAGCCTGCTTACTGCAGTATATGTGTTATGTAAGTATACTGGGTATGTAGCTTAATTGGTAAAGAACTGCTCGTCACCCATCCTCGATAATCCAGCGCTTTAGTTCCGATAAATCTACACTACAAGCCCTGGAAAAGTTAACGGGGTTTTACCTCAAACCCAATTACCTGCCTTTGCAATGACTCAGCTAAACGCTTGTTTTTTTAACAAACAATTGGATCACTTCTAAAACCAGTTTTCTACCTCTAACTATACCTTTCTTTCCGTCGCTTCCCTCATCATATTCGTTCCGTTTCTCCCTGATCTGTCTACTCTAATTTGGATGGCACCATCCACGTGTGAAATAGCTGGAAAATTGCTGACAACACGTTAAACCCCAACTCACTCACTGACTTGATGTCGCGAACGGTTGAGTTATTTACGCACTTGGTGTCTGCGTTTCGTTTCTGATTGGATAACATGTTCGTAAAGGGAGGTAATTGGGATTGAGATAAACCCCCGTAAAGTTTTCCAGGGCTTGTAGTGTAGATTTATCGGAACTAAAGCGCTGGATTATCGAGGATGCTCGTCACCTAGGAGGCCAGAGTTCAATTCATCATACCAAGAGACGCTAAGAGATGGGAGATGATGTTTCCTTGCTTGGCTCTCAGAACTATGAGAATAGAACATCCTGGGATTGGGCCATTTTCAGGGTTTTGGGTTATTTTCTAAATTTCAAATTGGCTATTGCCCATATTTCTATAGTAAAATTGTAATGGGCCGTTTTTTCATCCTTTGTGGCCCCTGCCTTTCCCAATCACTGAAATATCACTTGAACAGACACTGCATGCACTTTGGCTGCCTGGTGGCATAGATAGACGAAGAATTTCCGAATTTTTCTATATTTTGAGAATAATAAAAGTTTTAAGGAATACTAGTCATGAAGCAGAGTGATCTTGAGCTCTCACATCATATTTAATCTGAGAGTCTCTATTCAATATTTTGAAGTATTTTCTTAATGAGAGAATTCGATCAGTTGAAAGTGAACTTAGCCTCAATTATACTCGCTACTCTCAAATATTGAGTCTAGCAAGATGCAGTAACAGGTTCCCGTCAGCTGATCTATCCAACCAGGGCTCGTCTCTCCGAGCCACAATAGTCTGCTTTTGCACATGATATAGCGTTGGAGGGTCATAGGTCGCCGAAAGGTCGGCTGATGCGACCTGTTACTTTATCTAGCTAGACTCAATATGGGAGCTAGCGAGTTTTAGTGATGCTAGGTTTACTTAGACTGGGAATTCGATTAAGATACATTCCTTAATTGATCAATTACCAATAAAATATCCAGCCTATTGCTACATCTTTATTGTCTATTCAAGGTGTTTTCTTGATAACATATCCGCATGTTTTGAACTTACTAGAGATTGTAATAATTTCATGGCATTTATGATTTTCCTTGCTTAATAGTCAGTGCCATTTTGATGCTTTTTCATATAAAACTTGCCTGTTTTGAAAGCTTTTTCTTTATCAAACTGAATATTTTTATGAGGGTATATATATACTGATAAAATATGTGAAGTTTGTTGAATTTTGTTATCAATTATGGTATTATCGATTACGCAGCAAAACAGTTAAAGGGGCTGTAGCACGTTTTTCAGTATTTAGCTAGAACTATAGAATATCCCGATATTGATATTCTAGTTGTGCTATTTAGTTTTGTTGAAAATTTATAAAATGTTTAAGAAAAAAAACATATCAACTGTTTATTATTGATGCAAAATCTTGAATGTGTTGTTATAAGGGTAACGCTGTTTTTCAGGGCATTATCATTTGCAGAAGCCCAAGGTCATCAATTAACTGCCCGACGAAGGAGGGCAGTTGAAAAGACCGTGGGCTTGTGCAAATGATAATGCCCTGAAAAACTGCGTTACCGTTATTATAGCTAAAATGGATGGAATTTGTTTTTATGTACGCATTTTTCTCTTTTACTCTTAGTTACACTTGTACATGAACAAAAACGACAAAATAAGCATCGGGTCACAGCCGACACACACTATGACGTCACAAGTGAAGGATGACGTCATAATCGCGATCGTCATCTGGTTGATGAATGTAGCCGTTGAATGAGAAAACTGAAGCATTCTGTATCATGAAACTCTCTAATTGATGCAAAGATATGTTTAATAATTAAACTGAATATAAGAACTTTGAATTTTTATGAAAAAAATCGTCTTTTGACAAATTCTGGATAAAACTAATTTGCTACGTAAATTTACCATTAAACCTAGTGGTTGCAACTAAGAATGATAATACTTTTAAATTTGTTTGAACCCTCGATATGTTAATGCCGTTCTATTGTCACATGATATTTATGATGAGATATGCCGAAAGTTCTTGCCCTTCAGTAAAAGAAAGTAATTAAATTGGTTCAAAATATTCGAGTCGATACGCTTATACGGTCGCCATATTTGTTCAAGACTTCAAAACTAAATTCTAATGTGACGTCACTTGGCTACGAAGTGATATTAGCCCGTCGTCAAGGTTTAGCGGGCCATTATCATTTGCAGCGGCCCGCTTATTTCTGATAACATGAGGGCGTTTTCATGATAATTCCATCCATTTTAGCTATAATAATGATTAATTGTTATTCTACTGTATCCAATTATTAGTTTTAGAAATCTTCTATTCACCATTTGTAAATGTGTATATAAACTCTTGAGCAATATTTGCCAAATTTCTCCTTTCTAGAAGAAGGTGCTATCAGATTATATTTATAAAAATTTAATATATTTTGTTAAAAATTACTTTAAAGACTTTGAAAATTATGTTATTTATGGTGCATTATCATGCAGGCCAGTATAAATCATCTTTTTAATGTTTAAACCTCCTGTTAGGCTAGAAATGGGTTACCGTTTATAATACAGTGGAACCTCGCTTTTTATCCGAACATCAGATATCCAGAAACCTCGCTTTCCAGATGATTTAAGAGTGAAACAAATATTTCCCTTAGAAAATGAACTTACTTATCGGGACGTCGTGTTTCGGGATCCAGACGCTCATTTTTCAATCTATGTCTGTATATTTGCACTGAAATCTGATTCAGATTTGGTTCAGTTAACTGGACGACTCGCTATCCTGACGATTTTCACGTGTAATCAAAATGTCCGGATAAACGAGGTTTGACTGTACTAATGGAATATCTGATAACTCTAAGTCATTTGCTAAACACACCCTGGTATTGAGTGGTGGTTTTGATCTGTTTTCAATGAGATTGATTTAAAATTTACTCTAGTCCTGTGATCTCATATGAGATGATGGATGTGTTTTCAACTTTATCATCATTCGCTAAGTGTCTTTATTAGTGTTTCCTCCATATTTTATCTTTTTCTATTTTGTTTTACGATTTGAAATTGTTATTCATCTATTTTCTTGCGACCCTAGTTATTTCATTTAATTCGGTTTTTAACATTTAGCCAGAGTACAGTGTTTGGGAAAACTTGATTGCAGTATATATGATATGATCTCGATCTTTCTTATTCATATATCATGTGACATGATGTTAATTCATAATAATTCAAAATATATTATGTCAGTTGTGTCAGTTATGTTTGTGATTGATGGTATTTCACTTGACGTATCTTCGTTCATGATAAGTCATGTGACTGGTTGTCATTACACACATGATATGATGTCATTAACCAGAGATGCCAACCCTTACGCTTTTGGCGTTATTAGTACGATTTTTACCATTAAATTGCGCAATTACACTTACTCAGCTGAAAATTATGTTTTTTTGCTTATTTATGTAAATCGTTAAAGTGGATGAAATTTCACAGGGAAGTGTACCAAGAGGCACCGGTACAGAGGTTCAGATATGCCATTACACCGGTAGCATTCGCTAAACTCGTAGCATCGCTCTCATTTCAAGTAAACTGTCAGGAATTAGACTATCTTATGTCAAAAGATCAAACAATTTCGATGTTAGGGGCTTCATAATAAATGGCCAAATTAATATCTTCTTATATAGTTTTTAAGATTTCTTCAATTACCAAGTACTAGTATTACGCTTTTTAAAGTCAAAATTACACTTTTTGACCTCCATTTCAACCAATATTACACTTTGGGTCAAAATAGGGTTGGCATCTCTGCATTAACACGATGACGTCACAATGCTATGACATCACTGGTTTAGGAGTTTTAGAGCTTTTCCAGTGTTCAAAGATGTACATTTTTCATGCTAATGTGATGGAAAATGATTTTGGATGATAAATAGAATCTCACGCTCGTGTCTTCTGATAAGCCTCGAATATTTGTTACTTTTATCAACTTGTGTTGATATGTTTGATATCAGAAGACACTGGAGTGAGATTCTCTATTTATAACCGGGTACTCACAAGATTTCACTGTTACATTTTGTAATTCCATCGCAAGCTGACTGAGTGACATGATGTTAAAATGACATAAGAACGTGATGAAATATTCCTTAAGTTTGTCGTCACAAGGAAGCTGCAATTATCATGTCGGCCAATTTCTTTACATTCTTGACAATGTTATTCAGCAAGTACTATTTAAAATACTAAACTCAGTCCTGTTGAATAAAACTTTTATGAAACTTGTGAAAGGAATCATATTTTGCTCTTTGAATACCAAACCTCTCACTGATTTCATAGAAATATTAATAACAGGACATTTTTTTCCCCATATATTCCATCATATGTTTTTTCATGTTATGACATGTCAAATCTTGTTAATCCATCACATGTCATGTCTCGTATGTTTTAAAATCTCGACATGTCATGTCAAATCTCTCGCCGCTAATGGCTGCAATACTGCCCAAGCGGTGCTAAACAATAACTCACTTAATTGCTCATGTCAAATCTTAGTTATTCATAACGTCTCATGTCTCGTATGTTTTAAAATCTTGACATGTCATGTCAAATCTCTCGCCGCTAATGGCTGCAATACTGCCCAAGCTAAACAATAACTCACTCACTCAATCGCTCATGTCAAATCTTGGTTATTCATGTCATGTCTCGTATGTTTTAAAATCTCGACATGACATGTCAAATCTTGTTTGTTCATCTGTGGTGTATGTTGCACCCTCAACCTGGCAGTATTACTTTGTAAACAATAGACATGATGGTCGACAACTTCTTTACAAAAATGCAGAGGAATAAATAGATGACAAGTTCTTTCTTCATTGTGTGCGACGTTTCCTCTGCTTGAGAATGACACGAGAATCTGTGTCGATACGATCATACAATGACCAAAGAAGTTGTCAATGTCATCCATATATTCCTCTGCATCATCCCAACTTCTAAATGTCTCTCAAAAAAGCTACTTTACAACCGTACATGTCATATTTATTAACATCAATATTTTTATTTCCCCAAACTCGAGAGGATACTTGTTAGTTATCCTAATTTGTACGTGATTGTTTTGTTAGTGTGATGTCTCGTGCCTTGTTATGTCCTTGATTTAGTGCCTTGGAAGTAGGGATGTCACGATGCTATGACATCGGTACTTTGTCATTGTAAAGATCGTGATATGACGAATAATACAGTTGACTTACTCAGTAATATTGATTCAAATGTCAATGAATTCTGATCCAAATTTTAGTGAATATCTATCCAAAAATTCAGAGTTTGTAAAATTTCCAACTGAGATAGTTTCTGTTAATGTTTAAATTGGAAAAAATATCAAAATATGAGATAAAAAAATATGTTAACTTATTCAAATATTTGTTACTCAACTTACCCTTGTGTTAGAACTGATGATTTTTAGAAACCGTGAGATGATGTAAACGCCTCTGCAAAAATGTTACTTAGTATAACATTATTACATATCATATCTTGCGTTACCAGTATCGTATCGTGAGGTACCGGTATCGTATCATGAGGTACAAGTATTGTATCATTAGGTACCAGTATCGTATCATGAGGTACAAGTATCGTGTCATGAGTTACAAGTATCGTATCGTGAGGTACCAGTATCGTATCGTGAGTTACCAGTATCGTGACATCTCTACTTAAAGCTAGCAAGGGTAAACAAATTTTGAGTGGAAGTGTTGAGTGCTTGAAATATTGAATCAAATTTTGTGTACATGAGAAAATGAAGCTTGAAGTTTGAACTAGGACACTTCCCCAAAATGAGTACGCCGCTAATGCCTGAACTATAGTCGCAGCATGAAACGATAACTCACTCAAAATGAGTAAATTTATGTCTGTTTTAAAGTCTTAGTACAATATGAAGACATACCAAATATTTTTGAATGAATGTTAAAAAATCAAAATGTAATTTACAATCTATGTAATTTCAAATTGAATTTCAAAGTGTCATATCAAGTTTAATTCCTCTGCGGAGACCGCCGCTAATGGCTGAAATAGCGGCGTTAAGAATTACTCACTCACTCAGCTGTGAGATGATCTCATGTACTGGATCCATCCATACCCTCTGCTGAAATATTGCCGAAGCGGCGTTAAAGATGGACTGAAATGCTATATGGCAACTTTCAGGATTCGTGAAATAGTGATTACAATTTGACATTGACTCAACTTTAAATTACTGAAATCGACCTAGAAACGGCTTAATTACGACTGTATACATAACACTGCCTAATTAGGCCGGCGAACAGAATAAAACGCACTGAAGCGTGACTGCCTCGTGACGTGTTAGTAGGCGATGTGATACCCCGTTGTGTGCCCTCGTTATGTAAAACAACACAAGCTAACAGTACAGCTCAATGTTTAACCGTTGATTAAACACCCTAAACAACATCCCAACATCTCAAACCTTCAATAAATCGGTAGTTTATTTAACCAACTGGCAATTTGTATTGATGAAAATGTAAGACCCTCATTAAAAACGAAGTTGTGCGCATAATGCTACAGCATGTAGCTGGTCTCGATTTGCGCAATGTTGTCATAAGACTGCACGTGAGAACCCGGATGTATTTTCGTCATAAACAATTGCTCACTTGTGAACCGTTTTATCTTCGTACACAGTTGTTTGTTGTTATTGAATATAACTTTTTTTAAATGCCTTTGACTTCATTTTGTAACAGGATAAAAAAAATATGCGTTTTTCTTAGTTATTTCATTTAATGACGGATAAGTTACATTTCTCAATGAAAGGCATGTATTGGATGATGACTGATGTCTTGTTTAAAACATTATTTTAATAGGGCATTTCACTGACAATCTTAATGTTTTCACTCTTGTACATAGAAGAGATATTGTTCACAACAATACCCGATACATGGCCCAACAGAATGAAGATTTATTAAATGAACCTAATTCAAAATAATTATCAGATAGAGCAAAAAAGAATTTCTAATTTCAACAGGTTATAATTTACCAATCGGAGAAAAAAGGGACGTTAAGGAATACAATTGCTATTTGATGTTACCTAATATGCTGATGTCATAAAATAGCCAGGTGTTGATGATTGTGCATTATATAACCTACCTTCTATAGTCATCATTTGATAGCTTTTAATTAGGAAACAGACAGGAAATACGATAGACAATAAAGTAATTGTGTAATAGGTGAGTATCTGATCTAAAGAAAGTAAATAACACCTGCAGACCAATGTCATTGTTTATTCAACCTCTTTACACAACGTTCAAATCTAAATGTGAGCATTGAAAATTCGGATTATTACCATAAATCAGCCATAAACTTTGTGCTATGTTTAATATTTTACTAATCTTTTTTTTTTCTGCATGCCAAACTGTTCATTCAGTGAAAATGCGAGCTCGAAACAGAAAATCGGTGTAGTGATCGGAACACGTGAGTTCGATGTAGATTGTCACATTGCTCTGTTTGACCTTACACAGCGGGTCAATTTGGCGTGAAACGATCAATGTGATGGGAATTTGTCTACGGAAACTTCATCAGGAGATATTCTAGGACAGTTGACAGCAACACAATGATATGACATACTGTTAATCGCTTGGAAAACGCAGAACTACGGATTTCGCCTACCATTTTCCATATAAGCAGACGAACGCTTCGCCTACTGCCACGTCACTTCCGGTATCCCCTGCCCGTGACCTCTCAGCCTTGTTTTGGTTTGTCGCTGGACGGCGACGAGCAGACGCCTTGTTACGCAATGTTTACTTAGCTGTATCTTCATTGAGAAACTGTGTATCGTTGCTGTTTTGGCCTAATATTTATGTTATATAGTTATTTGACCAATATCTTATGAAAAATATATTTAAAAAAGGTTATACAGCGGCTCTTTAAGCATTATTACTAACTAACCCACTCAGCAAGGGAGATAATTTCATGTACTGGATCCATCCATCCATACCCTCTGCTGAAATATTGCCGAAGCGGCGTTAAGCATTATTACTAACTAACCCACTCAGCAAGGGAGATGATCTCATGTACTGGATCCATCCATCCATACCCTCTGCTTACATTTCTCCCCAACAAAATACTCTCTTATTATTCAAGTATGTACTATAAGTCTTCGAGAATATTTTCTTTGATATCTTGTTAACTATGTATGATATCTTTGATATCTTGATGTCTATGATAACTATGTATCCTTGTCTCAGATATGGTTCTGCATGCATGTGAGCCTTCTGCCTTTGAACTATGCCAACTTCCTCCTCTGCAATAAACAGATTTGCATAACATTCTTTTGTGTTATATTTGAAGCTAATTTTTCCCAGCAGTATGTATTAGGGGTGTAACGATAGATCGAACTATCGACTTATCGTGATAGTTGCTCTGTCAATAGTACTTTATCGATAGTCTTTTTTAGAACGATCAATAGTATCGATAGCACGTCTTAACTATCGATAGTATCGACAATTTGATAAAATCAGTTGTTAACTTGAATGTTAAAAGTAAAATCCACACACAAACACGTATTTTTACATTTGGAAAATACTGGAAACGGCTAACAGCAAACAGATCGTCGTGAGCTAAAAATAGCAACAGGAAAACACTGTTTTTCTAGAATTTTTTTTTTATTTCCTTTATTGATAAACTATCGCAATGGCCATCGCAATAGTACCCTGCAGTAGACTATCGCTATCGCAATAGTCCCTTGGGGGTCAATAGTCACCCCTAGTATGTATTACAGTAATACTGTGGGATATAGTCATCACCCTGATGTCCAACTATAATCGTTTTGTTTCAAGAGCAGAACTCAAAAACTGTGAGATCTACCGGTAGTTACACTTCATTCAATAATTCTTCAAAGGCATTTAGAAGTTGGTGTGGTAATACAAGACAAATGTTATGGATAACAACTTCTTTATTGATTTCTTACGACGTTTCTGAGCCAATTCTTGCCCCTTCTTCAGGTGACTGATGATTCATTCAATAAATTTATCAATTTGCCATTATCCATTTTCTAAAACCTACTTAGTTCATTTCACCAAACCAAGAAACCTGATTGGTTAAAAACAATGATAAAACTGAGAATTTGGTAGTGTCCTGAAACTTTTGACATGTGATTCAGGGGTTGAATGGTTTGTTTTACTGGAAAGCTTACATGGATTGGAACAGAGAATGGCAACACTCTGCAGAGTTGAAACAACGTCCCCTTATTGAATCTCGACTAATTCCTCCTTGTCGTATTTCTAACTTTGAATCGACTTTGATGAAGGGTTAAGCAAACAAAAAACCAAAACTTAACGTTGAATAAACGTTGATTCATGATGATGATGTGGTGTTTATCACAGCTTTCAAGAGTATTTCACTTATCGCGGCTGCTTGTTTTATTGCAGTGAGAAACCCTGCAATTGTTAGCTATGTATTGCGGTGAAACTTACTACGAATCATGGGTGGTACTACGCTGATATTCAGTGTAGCATTGCACCCAAACCTTGCTGCCTAGTGCAGGCAAAGTTGCCGAACCCCTGGCGGGATTTGAACCAAAAATTGATTCAACGTTGTGTGCCTGCTGGGTTTTGGCTTGATATTGGCTCTATACGAAGATGATGATATATTCATTAATATCTAAAGACAACAAATAATCCTGAAGATTTTTATTTGTAAAACAAAATACAATACCACAGGGGACATCACAGCAAAATCACTATCACGGAAACAAAATGGTGTTGATCTTAAAACATAATACAATTGTCAAAAACACAAAAAACAAGTCACTTGGATTCATTCAAATTATTACTGTTAAAAAGGTCTCATGATTTGTTCATAAATTCATATTGTCATTTATTGACAATAATTTGAGCATATCATCAGCTCAAGATGAAAGAAAATCTATGTGTTATAGTCAAAATTATATTTTTGGAAAAGTCTGATTTTGAACAAATCCATCTGTTACATGTTATGTTACAATGAATTCTTCGCAAAGTTGCAATGACATGGGTATAGATGATATGTATAAACAATTTTCTTAAGAAAACAATATGCCATGACAAAATAATGGCATGATTATGTTAATACATTCTAGATATTTCTTTTAAAAACTCTTCTTGATGTTGTTTCTATTTTACCAAGTAAAATGCAATGATGAAAATCAAAAAAGATGATAAGAAGAGATATGAAGAATTGAAGATATTCAACCAAGACTAGCAGCCTTAAAACATTCTTTGAGAGTTAAAGGGGCAGTAGCACGTTTTTTGGGGGGAACAGAAGGTGATGTCAGGAAAATGAAAATTAATGTTTCCAATTGATAGACTAAATGGAGCAGTAATAATTCAATTACATAACGTAAAGTTTAGCTATGCGACTCCTTTTTCTTTCATAAAATGAATTAAAGGTGTTCACACAAAATGGCCGCCAATGGATTTTATATGAATCTTCATACTTTGTCCTCTGACTATGGATGTATGGCTTGTTTAATGAGATTTTTGACACTATCAAAATAATACATTTATCATAAACTTGTCAGTGAAAATTTAAAAATATAAAATTGTCAAAAAACGTGCTACTGCCCTTTAAAACATTCTTTGAGATTCAGGAGCAAGGGTTTTGACTAGAGGCAATGATGTAACATGATAATGGTTATCGGTATCACTTCAATTAATTTATTTTTTCTCTTTTTGAAAGTTTTTATTTATTATTTATTTATTATTTATTATTTATTATTCATTATTTATTATTGTTACTCTGGCTGAAGATAAGTCAGCACTCTAATATTTGAAGAGAAAGTCCTAAACTTAAAGTCATCACTCCAGATGAAACATGACCCAAGCATTCAGGGTTAATATTTTCACTTAGTCAAATTCAAATTCAAATTTAATCTCATTAAAAGCTAACCCTACTTATATAATTAAAGATCATTTTAAAATATTTTAAAATCGCTCCATTCAAAGGAGAAAGCTTATTCTCATCATGTGCAATTTGAGTATTTCAACAATGAAGGGACACTAAGAGAATATGGATAGGACAAATAGAACATCAACAAAAGATAAAGTTGATATGGTGTATTGAAATGTAAAAAAATCAATAGAGATAAAATGACTGGATAAGTCAGTACTCTGGTATTTGAAGAGAGGGCTCTAAAATTAAAGTCATTACTCCAGTTAAAACTGACCCAAGCATTCAGGGTTAATATTTCCACCTTTCAATTTGAGTATTTCCACAATGAAGGGACACTAAAAGAATATGGATAGGACACAATCTCAATAAATTAAGATCTATATTGCTCCACTAATCTACGCAAATGAAGATCTTAATTTATTGAGATTGGATAGGACAAATAGACCCACAACAAACATTTATGTTTTTGTAGAAAAAAAGATAAAGTTGATATGGTGTATTGAAATGTAAAAATATCAATAGAGATAAAATAAATCAATATAAAGTATACAAAATGAGTAAGTCCAATACTGTTTATAGTATGAGCATTTTTAAAATAAGACAAAACTGTTTCAATAATAAGAAGATTCTCAAAATCAAATAATTTTGAATGAACAGATCCATTTTTGGATGAAATTCCTTAACAATAAATATACTTTTATTAAATGAACTTAAAACATTAAAAATACACTGTTTCAAAAAGATTATCTTGTTTCAAAAAGATTATCTTTCATTGGCAAAACAGGGCATTAAACTAAAACTGAGTATATCATAAAACATCAATCAATGATATGACTATTTATTGAAATGAATGAATATGAAATTATTTTAAAAAATATTCATGAAATATTGACTTAAAGAAACTAACACGTCAGAATATTTAAAAAATAACTTGGTACATCAGATCCGATAGATATTAATCAGATCATGTTTCGTTAAAAAGGTACGAAAAATAATTTCGGAATTTATAAAGAACTATTATTATTATTATAACTATAATATATGGATGTAAAGCTTACATGATTCTATCAATGATATACTGGATAAAATAAAGTAGCAAGGTTGTTATTTTTATGATTGATACTTCATTATGCAGGGATCATCCTGGGACAAAATGTCAAAGGGAGAAAAATCCCCCTTTGCCTTACACAGTGGGATTTTCAGAGACATTAATGGGATTTATTAAAATAATACTAGTAATTTTAAGAATTATACATTTTTGCAATAGGATTTTCTCCCCTTGCCAGTATTTCTAAAGGGATATTTCACTATGTCAATCTGCCCAGGACAATCCCTGTTTTGTAGCAACAAAGTAATATACCATTACTTATAATTTTTCATGTATCTTTACAATTTACCTACCGGTAGTAAACTAATAAGCTACATGGTATTTCTATTGATTGTATAATCCCAAGGAGTTGAGATGTTTATATATCAGTTTATTACCCATACGGTTGAAAATAAGTGGTGACATATTTTCAATATGAGCACTAGTGCACATATCACTTTTGCCTAGCAACGATTGTTGTAGCGCGAGTTCCCGTAATTTTTGCCTGTGACGTCATAACGTCATTGTTCGTGACGTCACTGAAGTTGGCCGTCGCAAGGGGAAGCGGCCCGTTTCTTGGATATTTCTAAGATGGTAAAACGGAATAGAAACGGTAATAAAGAAATTATTACCCGAGGAAGTGTGTCGCTCGGGTAATACAAAAATTTACACTCGTTTCGTAAAAGTCATATGACATACTTCATTGTGTAATAATCTCTATTTATGATATGTTTTGATGATGCGATGTACAATAGTCTATTATGATTTTTAAAATGTGATCACAACTCATGTTACAATATCCTAGCTACAGGGCCAATACATAGCAACACAGCCCTAAACATTTATAATCATACAACACATATTTGCAAGGTATTGCACAAAATTTGGGTGATATGTACAAATGATCTTGATATACATATAATATGAATTAAATATTTCACTTCATAAACATTTCATGATAAAATCTTTTCATTACCGTCACATTTCAGATATAGTTCGATAATCTTTGATAAAGAAGGACATTGAAACGAAAAGTAAAATATATAGGTGGAATTTTTGGATGTGATTTCGATAAAGAATGTCAAGAGATCTAGCATGAAAGAAAAATTTTAAAAATCACTTTCATTAATTATTTCAGAACTTCATCTAGCAAAAGGTTTTAGAGAAAAATGAATAGAGGATTTTATATGAGTGCCTATGATATACTATGTGTACGACATGAGTGGCTCAATATTAGTATTTCCGAAGCGAGAGCGAGGGTCATACTGATATTTAGGAACAAGTGATGTAAACATAGTATGTCATTGGCAGGAATATAATACTCTGTTTATTACCATTGTCCCAAAATTAAAGAAAATTCTCAAAACCTACTTCTCATAATAGGCGGACTAGCCGTCGCCGGCCCATATAGATAATGACGTCATAGGTGAAACGTGATGTCAAAGCATTGTTTATAACGTGACGTCACAATGAAATAGTGATATTTTTCCAGGGGAAACATGAACAAAAAAACATCCTCGATATGTCTGTCCTCTTAGGTAATAAAAACATGAATGGAACCAAGGTTTGGTTAAATGTCCTGCTATAAGAACATGGCAGTTCACAAATATACCAACATAAGCATCTAAGTTCAAAAATATGCATTTACAGGCAAGTATTCATTGGAGCAATGCAAATACAAAGATATTCCTATATAATGAACTAAAGATATAATAAAAATTTATCCAAAAACTTTCTAATTCAGCTAATTTTTTCAATGTCAATTCAATTTTTCCAATTGAATATTTTGACTTTATATACAGGACTGACTAGATAGTATGACTGAATATCTTGTAAACGCAATTCAGAGATAACCCCAAAGTTCTTATTTCAAATATTTAACGAATAACCGATTTTGTCAATCCATTAACCTTATCTTTTAGGATTACGCTAAATTCACACAATCAATTAAAAAAGTTCAATTAAATGAAAATTATGAAAATGAATTCATAGCAAAAACAAATTAGATTTTTATAATATTTCAAAAACACTCTCACAAGTTTTACAATACATCGATATTGCCCCAGATATCAAACACTGTATGAAAATTTCCGGAAAACAAAATGCAACGTGACAGAGTTGTTGAACAGATTAAATGCCCAAAAGGAGATAGCATAAATATTCATAATATCTAAATGAAATAATTCAAGAAAATGGTTACAATGAAACATATGCTTTGCTTTAAATATTTGTAATAAAAACAATGTTGCAAAATCAACACAGCAAGGATCACTTAGTAAAAGTGCCTTTACAAGAAGAGCTGTAAATACCAATTTAATAATGTTTGAGTAAATACGTAAATAGAGCTTTCCCACAGAGGGACAGAGATTCATACATCATTTGATGAAAGGCAAGATATGCTCTTCAAAGACGCAGTCCAGATATGAATCAAAGTTTTCCACAAATTGCAAAGCCAAGTAACACAATTTGGGCACTTAAAACCAATTATTGAACATTATAAACATCCTGCTACATCAGGGTATATGACTCCGCCTAATGCTACAACCTATCCCCTGATATCCTCCTATAGTATTCTGCCGTATCGCTATATATAGCAAGCCAATCAAATGATGCCCTTTCAGCGATAGCGGCAAACTAGTTTCTTGGCTTCGTTCCGCGTGGTCACCTCGTGATTCAAATTAACCAATAGGAGTGCTATTAGATAATAAATCTGATTCTCATTGCAGTCTCCCGCTAAGCTCCAAATCATGCGCTTTTAGATTTCCACGTGCGACATCACTAGAGTGTATGGAGTTCGAAATAGTTTGACTGAAAACAGACAGGCTATAAATAGCGCTGATCAACCACCCGTCAGCGATATGACAGAAGACTATAGGAGGATATCAGGGGATAGGTTGTAGCATTATGCGGAGACATATACGCTGATATAGCAGGATGCATTATAAATGACATTGTAATTGGTAATATAAGGCTCTAGATGAAACTGACTCATGTTTCAAAACAGTCGGTGACAAACTGCTTGAATAGTCTTCAGTTTGGGTCGACAATGTCAACAACATGATTATTTGAAAATGAGAAATGTTTGAAGAAAATCACATTGTCGTGAAACATTTCAATCGTGTACCAAACAAAATGGCTGCATCCTCTGGGAGAAGAGTTCTCTACAGAGAGCAGACTACATCCAGACGTCTGTCTTTCTTTCCTTAATGTCCTCCAAACATTTGATGATGTGATGATAATGAACGCCCAACTTTCACGATAATGTATCGTCGATTCCCTCTCCTGATTTCAGATAATCGGGAAGTTTGTCGAACATGACATGAGGGTAGTGGTCCTGCGCTAGCTCCGACAACGCGTCGATTATCTGACTGTACGTCGGACGGTCCTCCGGGTTGCCATGCCAACACACTGACATCAAGTTGAATCTGTAGAGAAATGATAAAACGTTAGATTTTTGGTTGTGTGCTCATTTAACTGAGCACCATCAATATTAACGTGCGAGGGGGGATAATAAAGCCAACACACTGACATCAAGTTGAATTTGTAGAGAAATGATAAAACGTTAGATTTTTGACAAATAGTTGTGTGCTTATTTGACTGAGCACTATCAATGTAATGCAGAGGAATACATATCAAAGAAACTATCAACGTAGATCAGCGCTGTGTATGTCAGTAACCTTGATAGACGGAGAGCTTGATGGATGATTTCCTGCCCCGCGCCGAGACATAGAGAATACTAGACAACATCCTGTTACATAACAATTTTATGAAACAAGTGAATGGGTTGGTATTTAACAAGCAAAAGCAAGTTACATGCGAATACCATTCCCGAGTTTCATAAAAATGTTATAAAACGGGACTGAGTTTAGTATTTTATTTATTACTGGCTTAATAACATTGTCAAAAACATATAGAAATTCCCTGACATGACCATTGCGGCCAGCCCGCTGACAATATGACGTCATGTTTAACAATTATGACGTCATGTTTAACAATTATGACGTCATGTTTAACAATTATGACGTCATGTTTAACAATTATGACGTCATGTTTAACAATTATGACGTCATGTTTAACAATTATGACGTCATGGCTGACAATTATGACGTCACGTCATTGGGTCAGCATGCGATGTTATGACACATATGTGTAATAACATGGTATTTTTATTAAACAGTGATATCTTCAACAGGAGAGTAATAAATTAGGTTAGGCAAGAGTCATAATTCAGATCATCAACTGTCTCTATGCCCTTGAAGCAGGAAATTGGAAGCTGTTAGAGGGACAGATGTGTTGATGGCGACTTCAAAGTTACAGCTTGTGTATGACCTTCGGTATGACTAGTGGACGAAATGTGTGCCATAAAATTATTCACATTTATTTCTATCATTATGAAACCTACAAGTGGGCATCAGTTAGTCTGGTTAAAATCGACTATTCTCTGAGGAATACAATTTTAAAATATTGTTTCATCCCACTCCAGCAAAGATATCCTCTCCGACAGTCTGAACACAGCCCGCCTGATCGCATGTTGCTGTTTCCAGTTTAACACAGACAAAACTCAGTCACAGGCTATCCAATTACATTGTTGTTATTTCATAACGTCTAGCGGCTTTCATGTTTATTTCTATTTTAACTAATGTTTCACCGCATCCTTTAGTGGATCAATGTAATTTACAGTAAATCACTTCCTTCATAACCCTCCGACCCAGTTAATGTTTTACGAATGGTGCACTGGAGTTCCCTTCTGTATAATTATATCAAGAGCTTTTCTTGCGAATGGTTAGATGAGTCTACGCCAGAAATATGTGACAAAGGTGGGTGCATTCAGACCTTCGCAGGGAGGATATCCTGGCTGATTCAAACCCTGATAGAATGATATTTTTTAATATTTTATTCCTTGGAGCATGATTTTAATGAGACTGGAGCACTATCGTTATTTGGAACACATCTGTCCACTATCTTTATGTCGTGTTCAACATCAGCCATGTTCATAAAGTCAAGTTCACAAAGGGAGACAATTCAGTTATAAAGGGAGACAACTTAACCCTTTAAGGCCCAAGCACTGAAAAATCAGTGCTCCGTGACGTTGCCGTTAAGGCCGAAGCACTGATATTTCAGTGCTCATTCACTGACCCGTTAAGGCCCAAGCACTGAAATTTCAGTGCTCTTTTTCAACCCCGTTAAGGCCCAAGCACTGAAATTTCAGTGCTCGCGCTGCTAGTCGAATGGTGAAGAAAAACGAACATTCATATCAACAGAGGGCCTGACATCGATGAAAACAATTACAATCAGTTGTCTTTGTAATAGTATAATGCCTTATATGGAAGTAAATGTCTATTTTTAGCTGAGAAAAGTCCCTGTGGAATGCGGAAGCGATGCAATGGCGGACATCGACGAATGCCAAAGCGCACAGGTCGGCCGCGGGCGATGTTTGCCACAACCAGATCTTATAAAACTCTCAAAGTTCCCAATTTTTCACCTTGATTGCAGATGACAATCATACACATTTTTCTTTTCATACCGCTAGGTTTATAATCAGCGAAACTCAAATACCGCAAATCTCATGCATGGTCATTTTCATCGCCCGTGTTTTCACCCAACTTTTGAAATCAAATTGGTTGTCTCGAAATAAAGACCTATGGTTTGGCTTAAATTGGAATAAAGCTAAACAGAAATTATCAGCAGCCTGGAAAATGAACACATAATATTCCGTGCATTCTTTATGAAGAATTACTTTTTAGAAATGTTTTTAATTAATTTAAAACAAATAGCCTTAATTACTTCTTCGCAGATATTTTTAATTTGGTTATGAAAATATAACCAATCCTATGCACATTAAGATAAAACAAGAATTTGATCCAGACTTAATCAAAACGAATACTCAAATTAATTCAATAAATTAATTATAACGTAATTTCAGTTTCAGTATATTTTTTCATTTTTGATTATCCAAATGATAAAAATAAAATTAAAAAAACGCAAATAATCACTCCAGTCCTATGCTGCACTATACATATATTTCAGGGATTTGTAAGGGTATTCTTTTTATAGTTACAGAAAATCCTGTTTCATGAAGGAGCACCACCTTGGGTAGTAGGAAATGGATATTTTTAACAATTAATTGGCTATATTCAGAGTTTAGCAATTTTCTGAATTTAAATTGGCCATGGCTTTTATATAAATAGTAAACTTAGAACTTCAAAGGGCCCCTTTTCATCAAATTTTACAAATTTCATGGGCTTTGGCCCCTGCCTTCCCCAATCTCTCTGAATTTCCTGATATTAAAAATTATTCAATCAAATAACAATTAGGAAAATATATGAATATCTTAAATTCTGCTTTGAAACTTTAAAAGGAGCTTAGGCCAAAAAGCTCAATTGTAAATGGTCAATTTTTATACAATCAAATCAAAGATATGACCATTGGAAAAACATTTTATGCTTTAAGATTTACCTTGTTTTACAAAAATTCTTTTATGATTCATCTAATTATAAATCATGAAGTTTGACTATAAAAGATAATCTGGATTGAAACAGTTTTCCTTTTTTTTAATTTTTAACATTTAAATCTCAAATGGCTATAAAGTCATTTTCAAAGTGTGCATGCAATCTCTGTCATTTTTGATACTTAAAATAAGGCAAGCAGTCATGCAGTCTGTAAAAAATAAACACTATGAAAGATCAGCTCATTTATTAAGAAATCAGTTTTTCCTACAGCTTCATGGAATACTCCTATCAGTCATATATATTCATATTCAGATAATATTTTGTTAAAATTTTGCTATTTTCTTTGTTATTAATCAAATTCAAAATGAATATGAAAGTTGTTATTACTATAAATTTCAGGTTCAGCTTCTTCTTGCTTGTTATTTAACCAATTTATATAGGTTGAGTTACATACAGTCATAACTTTTATTCAAAATTACTTTTAAATTGTCAGTCTTGAATAGTTAACATTTTATTTTTTTCTCATAGGGATTTCCTCCTGATTAAAAGAACTAAGTACTCAGTAAAAATGTTCAACCTCAGAGTCTATCACAGTGTCTCTTCCTCCATGAATTTTATAAATTCATAAAGAATAATCCAATGTCAGAGCCTCCCTTGTTTCTTGCTGGTCAGTCAACTCCCAGCACTTTTGTGTCATATGTGTTTCTTTTAAATTTATCCATTTCAGGAAAATTGCCTGAAAAAAAATCATAAATCAAAATTCAGGATTTTCAAAACAATTTCATAAATTGCACACAAATTTTCTGTTGTAAATATAACCCATTAACTTAAAACTAGAATTACATATTTGTGCAAATGACATATGAAGCTATTCTTAGACCAGACTATGCTTAGGTAAAGAGGTTGGGTAGACATGAAATATTTCTAATTAATTATTCCTAAGATGGACATGAAAATATTCAAAAACATAAATGTTGACTTGTCAACAAAACAAAAACAGAGGAGGAAATATAGCTACAAAATATTGAGATCTATAAATCTTTAGTATTTAAAAATTGAGAGAAATGCATAATAATGGTTCAAATATGAAATCATCACTGAACTAGTTTAAATATCAATTCATTCATGAAATCATTAAAGTAGATTGAATATCCAACAATTAAAAACTATACAACCAAAAATATGATAAATTTCTTAATAAGACTTGAATAATCATAAATTTGAGTATTGATAATGAATATGGATATAACAGAAATATTTCTAAGTTATGATATTTCAAAATAAATCTGTTAAGATCTCTGGGTAAATTGATATTCACAATCCAGAGAAAACTTATGTTCCATATCCACTTCATTCAGATATCACAAAACAACTTCAATTCCCAAAAAACTATAATATATTCATAATCTTACTAATTTCATAAATAATGTGACATTAAATTAGCTGATCTGTGATTTCAAATTATATATAGGTGTATATGATGACATTTTACAGCTATTTGTTCAAACTGAATATTATCAAATATATCAATGTTTTTTAATTATTTTTAAAATGCCTGAATCTTTTATGATCCAGATTCCAAGCTAAATGACATTTGGAAAAATTTCATTACTCGACATAAAAACAATTACCAATCAGGTGGCCCTGATAATTTGATACTTTGTTTTAGTACTTACTTAGAATGCAAAGTTGCTGAGAATTGCGACGGTCAGGTAGACTGTATGTGACATCCGTGCGTTGTTTACATTTCCATATTTTTGGCACACGTCGATGTGGAACATTTGTTGAACCTCGATTTACACCACAATAATAACATCACGCCCTTCAAATCTCAGTTTCGGTATGGTCCTTAAGAAATCCATGACAAAATTCGTCAGATACCGTATCATGACTGGCGAGATGGAAATAGATTTAAGGGCCGCATTACAGTCTAGCTGACACTTGAAGAGGAATTCGAAGTGATTGTTTGTGTCTGGCAAGCGGCACGAGGCGAAATGGCGAGGCCTTCTGTAATCCTTGTTGAAAAAGTTTATCAAATTATTTCACTGCACCAACGTTGATTTATTTTGACCCAATGTCATCTCAATCATAGTTCATATGCAAAAACTTTGCAGTTGGAAAAATGTTTCCGAGCGCGACAAAAACTCTATGTGAAGATGTAGGTCATGTTATAGACGCGACTATTTCCCGCACAGCTGATCACTAACTTTACCTACCTAGATGTACCTCAAACGAAATGCGATTGTTTAAATCATTTTGGAAATTAATATTTTAATTTCATCCAGATATTTCACAAAGAAATTAACAAAGAATTTTTGTGTTTCAACATTCAAAGAAAGGATTGTTATTCTGTAAACAAAAAATATAAAATATATGATTTTTCAAATGAAATTTACATGTCGTAGAAAGTGAAAGTGATTGAACAAACATCGTTGAGACTTATTATTATCAGTTTAATTTTGGTTACACTGTAGACATGCCGTCATTTCAATTGCAAATATCCCTAGAGCACCTAGCACGTTCACGGCCATTGTCTCCGGGCCTTAAGCCACTGCAACATTGTAACACTTACTACTGTGACGTAAGCAAACTGTTACGTCACACAACAGTTGTGAGTCATAAAGGGTTAATCATACAGGGATACAATATAATCATAAAGGGAGGTAACTCAAGTTGCTTTTGGAGACAACTTAGTAATAAAGGGAGACAATTAAGTAACAAAGGGAGGTAACTCACAGATGAGGGCTGCAGTGTTGTGGTTGAGGCATCCTGTACCCTGTTTGGACCCGTTCAAGGACCTCCTGTGGACCCATGGCCGGGTACGGTGTCATACCTACAATATATATAGAGGGAATATCATGTCTGTCTTAAATTGACACGATGATTATGTGTCTGTAAGCCCGACATTCCATGTGTCCGTACTGTATGCGTAGTGCACAATGCGTATTCAACACTAAGCACTAGTTCATTCCCTGTACGCGTAATGCGTGATGCGTATTCAGTCCCTGTACACATAGTACGTGATGCGTATTCATTCCCTGTAAGCGTAGTGCGTGATGCGTATTCATTCCCTGTACGCGTAGTGTGCAATATGTATTCAACACTTAGCACTAAAATAGTAGAAGTTCATTCTCTGTACGCCTAATGCGTGATACGTATTCATTCCCTGTACGCATAGTAAGTGATGCGTATTCATTCCCTGTACGCATAGTGTAGGAATACGTACACATGGCATGCCAGCTTTATCATTTTCATTCTGTAAGGGTGCAACCGTTTTTAGTTCTTTGAAAGAAAACCAAGTCTTTTTCTTTATGCAATAAAAGTTCAAAATTCCAAAATTTATCAAATTTCAAAACAATCTTGATAGTTGATAAATCAGTAGCCAAGTACAAGATATGAACAAAAAAATCAAACAAATCATTTCCTGTGTAGATGCAGACACTTAAAGTTGGTTCATATGACACATGCTTCTTGAGTGTTCCTCAAATACTTTCAAGTACAGTCAGACTTCAATAATCTGTCCACCGATAATCGGAATCCCGCAGTATCCGAACGGTAGCCAGCTTTAACCAAACTAATCTCTATATAAACTCATTAAATGTTGATTCATTAATCCGTTGATTCAGTCTCCGAATCCGAACACCAATTAGCTGTAACGGATTAGTTAATTATCACTATTTCTGCTTCATTAATCCGGCTGTTCATCAAATCTGTTCAGGTAAGTGATGAACACATTGATTGGATCGGTAAACTTCAATGACAGTGGATTGACATGTGAGTTGAGCGTGACGGTAGTTTTTGATTGTAATAAATTGAAATGTCTCACTTTGTGTTTCTGGAATTATAGTTATAAATATATATATATATGTATATGAAATAAACTCGTTTGATATACTAAATACTTTCTCGTCTGAGCTCTCAGTAGGTTCAAAGTGGAGTAACTCCAACTTGTTTGATTCATTTCAGTAGTCCGAACGCTTCACTATCCGAACGATTTTGATGAAAAACGGAAGCGTTCGGATTATCGAGGTCTGACTGTAGTATACTTATAACATGTTGGGGCTCAACCACTCTCTCATCTGGGTAAATGGCAATATGTCTCAGTTTTGACTTATCTATATGCTGGACATACAAAGTCGACATGAATCAAATTTATCCTTATGCAATTAGGGTATTGTAGAAGGTTTGTTGATTCAAGTACAGTAGAACTCAGATATAACAAACTCCAAGGGACCCAAGAATTGAGTTCGCTATATCCGGTGTTTGCTATACACATATAATTTAAATGATATTATATAAGGACGGAACTTGGAAATTGGTTCGCTATATCCAATTGTTCTATATATCCGAGTTTGCTATATCCTTGATAAAGCAGGATCAAAGTGAACATACCGAAGTGTAAAATTTCCCACAGCACTATCCCGTAGGCCCACACATCGGTCTTGACGTTGTAGATCTTCTCCAGCAGACACTCTGGGGCCAGCCATCGTACTGGGGCTGACGACTGCAACGTGAACAATACAAACAAATTTATTACCTGAGGAAGTATGTCATTATAAGTTATACCATTCAGAGGCGAGAGGGAGATATCCGCCTCGAGCTTGGTGTTATGCGACGAGATAGTAGATACTACTCACCACTTTGTAGAGATTTCGCTCCTTAACTTCTGGCGATATTTACCCTCTTACTTTTAAATTTGTTTCTGATAATTTTGACCTTAAAAAGGAAGAGATATGTACAAGATAATTTATAATATTTTAGAGAGAAGACGAGATTTTGAATATCCTCAAACAGGTAGTTGAAGATGAGTCACTTCGATAAGTTAACCTTCCTGAGATAATAGTCAAATGTAAATTCTTTGTTTTAACATTGGGAAGTCAAATCCTAACCTCATAGAATATTACCCTGATAAACAACTGGAATGAGTATCATGCAATATATACAGGAGTTACTCCCCTGAGATTCTGTCACCAACAGAAACACCCTGATATAACCCTCACTGCACAGAGATACTACTCACCACTTCGTAGAGATTTCGCTCCTTCACTTCCTGTGGGAATCCGAAGCCGGAGAGTTTACAGATTCCTCCTTTGCCTACCAGGATTCTCGCAGTCTTCAGTCGGTAGTAGATCAGCTGAAATGATAATTAGAGGATATCTGTCTTTTTTTGATTAATACCATGTTTATCTCATCGAGTGAGGAAGAAAGTTTATATATATATACAATATACAACTTTTCTGCCTCACGATATGAGATAAACATGGTATTTGTCAAGAAAAGACACATTTTCTATTTATTTTATGATTAAATCGTTGTTTTTCTGTCGACATTCAAGCGAATCTACGTTGAGTCGGCTCCGATGAGAGCCCGTCACAGCTAAGGAACAACATGACGTCATGAGCGTGTCATTGCTTCAGAGCATTGTTCAATGACATCAGATCATTCTTTTTATCAGTCACTAGTGACTGATAACACGTTCCATTGTTATTGTCACTAGTGACTGATAACACGTTCCATTGTTATTGTCACTAATGACTGATAACACGTTCCATTGTTATTGTCACTAGTGACTGATAACACATTCCATTGTTATTGTCACTTGTGACTGATAACACGGTTTATTTTAATTGATAGATCTCGGTATTTCACCACCAATTATATAATAAATAGAGATTATTACCAGAGTAAATGTGTCGAATTGAGTGTGAATTTTTGTATTGCCCAAGCAAGAGCGAGGGTTATACACAAATTTGCACGAGTTTCGTAAAAGTCATATGACACACTTCTGAGGGTTATCATTTCTTTAATACCGATTCAATCCCATTTTATTCTCTAAATAATAACCAGAAAATAGATCGTTCACTTTCAACCGCTTGTTAAAGTGATGTCACGAACAATGGTGTTATGACGTCACAGGCAAAAATATACTGGAACTACAACAATCGTTGTGCACATGTGCTCATATTGAAGATATGTCACTACCTATTTTCAAGCTTATGGGTAATAATTATTAGGTATCATCAAATCATTAACCAAGTTTTCATCATTGAATTGGCCAGAAAATGCCAGGTTTTGTTTGAAATGGCAGGCTTTAGTGTCACGATTATTTGTTTTTTTGAGTTTGTTGCTAATGGCTGCAATATTTCCCAAACGGCGCAGAACGACATATTTGAAAATGTTATTAGGTGGTTGGGGGAACACAGCGATCATAATTTGAGTACTGTCAAGGTCGTAATAGTAGCATGTATTTTAAAGAAAATAAAATTATAATATATAAAATAAATATAAACTTTATCAGTTGCAAGACAAATTCTCAAAATCAGAAGAAGCAGTTCTAAAACTAACACAACATGATAGCTTTAACTTAAAATCCATTGCCCTACGTCAAATGACTAAAAGATGTTCACACAAAAAATGACGCCAGCAGTTTTCACTTGATGCTTGATGATTCAAGTATAGAAACAAGTGTTTGCCACTAACATGGGTTGAGCAATGATATCTCTGACCCTCTGAACATTTCCTTAGTCATCAATCTATATTTGATTGGGAAAAAACTGAAGAAAGATAATTTCAAAGAACATGCTACTGCCCCTTTAAAGGGCAGTAGCACATTTTTTGGTAATTTTATATTTTAAAAGTTTCACTGATAATTGTATGATAGTGCTGAATGTATGATTTTGACAGTGTCAAAAATCTCATTACACAAGCCAATCATCCACAGCAAGAAGACAAAGTATGAAGATTCACATAAAATCCATTGGCGGCCATTTTGTGTGAACACCTTTAATTCATTTTGTCTAAGAAAAAGGAATGGCATGGCTAAACTTTATGTTATATATTTGAATCAGTACTGCTCCATTAAGTTTAAATACATTGTCATTAGGTTAAAGGCATTGTCTTTCAATTGGAACCATTAATTTTCATTTTCCTGACATCACCTTTTATTCCTCCTAAAACGTGCTACTGCCCCTTTAATGTCTAAAGTACTCACCTTAAACCTCTGTAGATGGTCGAGTCCACTACAGATCTGAGCTGAAAGTGCGAGGAGCTTGTGGGGGTCAAGGGTCGGGGTCTGTAGCCGCACAGCCTGATTCTCCGTCACGTGGTTGATGACCACTTCCTGTTGCCCGGGGCGATGGCGCTGGAGGTATTCCTGGAGAGTTCCCTCGGGGGTGAACTCCAGCATTATCAGCCATGGCTCTGTGGAGGGAGAGGGCAATTACATGAATTAGCTCAAGAGAGACTTTGAAGGTAAAAATGTTGCCTCTTGAGAATTTGCATTCTCTCCCCGCAGAGGCAGATCAAGTCATGTTGATTTAGCCTCTGTTTTATTACGCCGAAATCTTTGGGTTCAGGCAGTTTCCCCATGCGGAAAAAACTTTCATCTCAATATGAAATTTCTTTATCAAATGGCAAGGCTTTCAGCATGGAAAGGGTGGTTCTCATTACAATGCCTTTGCCTTGTTTCAATAGCCAAAATAATGATTTAAGAACAGAGTCACTGATTGCACAACTAATTTTGATTGCCTCCAATCAGGCATCTCCCATTCTTTCCCACAAACTCGTCGTAATATAACAGAGGCTAAATCAACATGACTTGATCTGCCTCTGTGGGGAGAGAAATGGAGAATTTGGAGAATTATGGAACTAGATTAGCCGATATCACAGGTGCGAGAACTCATTTATTGTTGCATGTGTTAGTTGTGCATCTTGTCTTAACTCGCTAAATTGTTGGCTCCTGTAGATATTTCACCAGTCTAAGTAAACCTAGCCTCAATAATACTCGCTACACTCCCAATATTGAGTCTAGCGAGATGTAGTATCCGCTCGCGTCAGCCAATCGATGGAATTGACCAATCAGGGATCGTCTTACCAAGCCACAATAGTCTGCCTTCGCACGTATAAAGTTGGAGGGTCATAGGTGGCCTAATGACTCAATATCGGGAGTGCAGCGAGTATTATTGAGGTTAGGTTTACTAAGACTGATATTTAACCTACCGCTAGATGTATAGCTGCCGATGAGTCTAACGATGTTCAGGTGGGCGGGCAACATCTTCATCACCTCCAGCTCAGACACAAACAGTCGTCTCTCGCCCTCGGTGGAATCAGCTGTAACACAGACACAACTACCCTTGTAAGATATCTTTCTAAAGAAGGATAGGATGTGTCAAAGCACAGATAAAACACTCTAATCAGTTCCCACATTTAAAGATGGACTTACATGCCATATGGCAACTTTTGGACTCGTGAAAAAGCATCCTGCTACATCAGCAGATATGTCTCCACTAATGCTACAACCTATCCCCTGATATCCTCCTATAGTCTTCTGTCGTATCGCTATATATAGCAAGCCAATCAAATGATGCCCTTTCAGCGATAGCGGCAAACTAGTTTCTTGGCTTCGTTCCGCATGTTCACCTCGTGATTCAAATTAACCAATAGGAGTGCTATTAGATAATAAATCTGATTCTCATTGCAGTCTCCCGCTAAGCTCCAAATCGCGCGCTCTTAGATTTCCACGTGCGATATCACTAGACAACAGTGTATGGAGTTCGAAATAGTTTGATTGAAAACAGACAGGCTATAAATAGCGCTGAGCAACCACCTGTCAGCGATTCGGCAGAATACTATAGGAGGATATCAGGGGATAGGTTGTAGCATTAGCGGAAACATATGGGCTGATGTAGCAGGATGGTGAAAAAGGGATAGCAATTTGTCATTGACTCAACTGAAAATTTCTGAAATCGACCTAGTAACAGCTTAATTAAGACTTTATATGTTGTAAGATATCTTTCTGAAGGAGGGGAGGGAAGTACCATCAAAGCACAGATAAAACACTCTAATCAGTTTCCACATTTAATAATTAATAATTAACAATTAATAATTTAATTTCAGGATGGTTTGACCAGCTTGATGGTCATCAGTCTTTTCTACCCTCCTTATCACGTTCTGTGAAACTTTAAATTTGATACAACTTTTCAGCAAATAACCTGTGTATGTCTCCACACATAGGGTAAGAAGAACATTGCTGCAATTTGTCAACACTACCCATTTATGTGGTAAGAGTACCCTCCCCTCCTTGTATAAAGTTCCTTGATGAAACATTCAGGAGTTGAAAAATATCTTGTGTATCGAGTGATACAATCTGAGCTGTCACTTGTATCAATTGCTAATCGCTGCTTGAATGATGCTGTTTCTTAGCTTTTTGATGCGTAAAACTATTTTGTTGTGAGATGTTCACTATTCATTTCTGCATTTCGTTTTTTTGGTATCGTTTCCAATTTTCTCTGAGGTAGGCCTGAGCAAGATAATGAGGACCAATGAGTGCAGGGTAAACTGAGACTGCAGGTCAAAGGTTAGTAACGACTCACAGATGAGTTTCTTGATGGCGACCCGCAGAATATCACTCGCTCCGGGCTGTCTTCGCATACGACCCTTCCATACTTCCACGTACGACCCCTTGCCGATCTGCTCAACCAATCGGATGTCTCGCCTCGGGATCTCCCACGACATACGCAGCTTGGAGTACTCCGAGGGCTGAAAATGTGATGTATTTGTTGAATTGAGGCTGTTTTCAGGATATTTGCCACTTTTTGGGGCGTAATTTTGCCTTAATTTGTCACTGTTACAAACTTTAATGTTAGATATAAATTTTGAGGACAACCTATGACAGCAGTAGCTCGATGTCGCCTAATAAAAGCAATTCGAGGCATAGACATATTTATATAATTATCTCATAATAACAATTCTCATAATTTTTTCATAAAAATAATAGGTAGAGTTTGGTTCTGAACTATTATTTAGGCAGAGCTTAACTAAACATGAATTTATTATTATCAGCAGGCAGTTTAAGGTTTTTATCCTTCCAGACTTTTCATGATAATCATAATATTCCCTATTGCTGCTTATTTTTGAAACCGCTAAGGCAGTGCAAGCTTAATATAAAAATCTTCCTACTTAACATGATAATCATAATATTCCTTATTGCCGCTTGCTTTTGAAACTGCTAAGGCAGTGCATGCTTAATATAAAAACCTTCCTACTTATCATGCTAGTCATAATATTCCTTATTGGCGCTTGTTTCTGGAATATTGCTAAGGCAGTGCTTAGCTTCATATAAATCTTGTTTCTGGAATATTGCTTAGGCAATGCTTAGCTTTATATAAATCTTGTGTCTGAACTAGATTAGCGTTTGCGGGATACCGAAAAAGCAGAGCAGCCCCGGAACTTTGGGTTTCGCCTTACCCTGTTCCGCCTTTTACAGGCCTCACCAAATTGGGAATTTTCTCGTGACCTTGACCTTTGACACTCAAGGTCACACAATCAATGAACACATTTCATTGAGTATAACATTATTGTAATGAAATAAAGTGTTAAAAATACAATTAATCCATTTTCTCCATATATGTTGACCTTGCTGTGACCTTGACCTTCGACAGTTAGTACCCAAAACTTTTTGAAAATGTTGAACTTCTCAAGAGATAATATATACAAAATCTAAACTTCATAGCACAAAAACTTTTCAAGTTATTGTGTTTAGAAGGAATTGCAATAACTCATATCTCATGACCTTGACCTTTGACCTTCAAGGTCACACAATAATTGAACACTTTTTATTGAGTATAACAATCATGTATTGATTAAAAGTGATCATAGTTAAAATTAAGCATTTTCGCTAAACCATGCTTAAGTCATGACCTTGCTGTGACCTTGACCTTTGACAGATTGTAGCCGAAACCTTTTCAAATTTTTTTACTTTTCCAAGGATGATATATACCAAGTTAGAGCTTCATAGCACAAAAACTTTTCAAGTTACCGTGTTTACAAAGAATTTTGTGGTGATTTTATAACTCGTGACCTTGACCTTTGAACTTGAAAGTGAACATGTCATAATGATTCCCTGGAAGTATTAACATTTAGACATGTTCATGAGTTCTGAAAAGCTAAATGGGATAAAGTTATACCCCAATTTAGTGCATTTTGTAATAACTCATATCTCATGACCTTGACCTTTGACCTTCAAGGTCACACAATCATTGAACACTTTTATTTGAGTATAACAATCATGTATTGATTAAAAGTGTTCATAGTTAAAATAAAGCATTTTCGCTAAAACATGCTTACGTCATGACCTTGCTGTGACCTTGACCTTTGACGGATTGTAGCCAAAACCTTTTCATTTTTTTTTACTTTTCCAAGGATGATATATACCAAGTTAGAGCTTCATAGCACAAAAACTTTTCAAGTTATCGCGTTTACAAGGAATTCTTAGTGTGAATACATAGCTCGTGACCTTGACCTTTGACCTTGAAAGTGAACATGTCAAAATCGTTCCCCCGAGGTATGAGGAGTAAGGTATGAATAAGAGTTCTGGAAAGCTTAGGGGAAAAAAGTTATAGCTAGTAGTACGAGTGCGGCGGCGGCGGTGGCGGCGGCGGCGATGGAAACTTCACAAAAACTGATAGCAGCCCCGTCCTTAGACGGGGCTGCTAAATATTGCTAAGGCATGCTTAGCTTAACATAAATCTTGTTTCTGGAATATTGCTAAGGCATGCTTAGCTTAACATGAATCTTGTTTCTGGAATATTGCTAAGGCAATGCTTAGCTTCATATAAATCTTGTTTCTGGAATATTGCTAAGGCAATGCTAAGCTTCATATAAATCTTCCTACATATCATGATAACCATTATATTCCTTATTGCCACTTGTTTCTGGAATATTGCTAAGGCAATGCTTAGCTTCATATAAATGCCCGTACCATAAACTCAGCATGGTGTTGAATGCTTTCATCAAGGAGTTCAACTTCCTGGTCGTCTAACGTCTCGTCGTGTCCACGTGATAGCTTCTCTCTCATCTTCCGTTCTCGCTTCTGAAGTTATATTATGAATTTTTGCATCCTGTCTCAGGGTATGAACGTTATGCTAACTCCACTAATCTGTACCCTGGGCTCAGAAGCTAGATTCGCTCGCGCGGCCCGACTTGGGATATAGCCAATCAAATATTTTCTCGTTGAAATTTTATCGAGAAGGTGGCGAGAAAATGATTTGATTGGCCATATCCCAAGTCATGCCGGGTCAGCGAATCCAGCTTCTGAGCCAAGGGTACAGATTAGTTGAGTTAGCGTAACGTTCGTACCCTGAAACAGGATGGAATTTTTGTAGGCATAAAATTAACTTCTTTGAGAGGCATTTTAGAAGTTGGAATGACAATAATGCTGAGGAATATATGGATGACAACTTCTTTGTTCATTTAATGCGACGTTTCGACACAGATTCTTGGGTCGTTCTCTGCTTTTTGAAACGTTGCATACAATGAACAAAGAAGTTGTCATCCATATATTCCTCAGCATTATTGTCATAAAACTACTAATTAATTTGTGACTTTCACTTGTGTTTATAACTGCATAGAAAATATACGTCATTTTACTGCAAGCACATTGTAGAATTAGGTGTATTACCAACATGCCATCCCTTTTCAGGTAAATTACTGTAGTTTCTCAACTATTATCCAAGAATCCTGCCGTTTCAAAAGAGGTCATTCACAAAACCTCGGCCATCTCCGTGTGATTCGTCAAAGCTTTTGTTGAAATATAACATACAGGGGAGGTAATTCTTCTTTTATAAACCATCGCTTTTTACCTTCTCATTAATCATTATTTGGTTGATTAGTAAAATAAAATCTATCATAAAACAAATAATAATTTACTTTTTGCCCCTAGGGCAATCTGCCGGAACCCCAGGATCTTGGCGTAATAGAACAGAGGCTAACTCAGGTATGACTGAGCTGCCTCTGTGGGGAGAGAATGCTAGAATCCCAGAATCCTGTCTATCTTAGATGTCCAATCAGGAAGGCTGTTTCTAACTAAACCTTTGATTGCATTTTAACAGCTTGCCAACCACTACAAAACCATGCTCCGCATATAAAGGGTTAAGTTACATCGATGGTGGTATGTTTTGGGAAATGCAGTGGAGTTCAGCAACAATGGGGTAAGTATTTGGGTGGCGAACCAATTCTATAGTTGCTCCTTATAGGTTATCATCAAGAAACTCTATACAAGGTTCTATCTCGTATGACACCGACACTACCATAACATGTTATCGGCAAGTAAACACGTGTTGAATATTTCCTTTGGTCCAGTACATGGATAATTGTTATTGTTATTTTGAATTTTTATTCTTATTTCTCTCTATATTTTCATTTAAAATGAACAATTAGACAATGGTATTTTATTTTACAAGATTAAATTTGAGATGACATCGATGATTGTGTAATGGACATCCGGTGTAAACATTGACTCGTTTGACTTGTTGGGTTGGCAGATACCCCTCACTTGGCCTCTAGTTTTTGACCTTGTCTATAAGGCGACCCCCTTCTTTGACCCCCCAATTTCTGGTATAAAAAACTCGCCTTATAGACTGTAATATACGGTAGTTAAAACTCTTACCTTCATCCGCATAGCAATGACGACAAACACGATGATGAGAAGAATGGCGAGTCCCGCACTGATTAGAGCCCCGATTGCATATGGAGAGACTGAATTTGAAAAAAAATAAATTATAACTTGAAACATTTGAAACAAGTGATTTTCTTGGGCTAAGTGTAATCAATATTCAACATCACCTGTGGTATTTCAATGGTAAGATTTGAAAAACCTTGAAATTTAGGATTAATAAGAAAACATAGTCATCCACATCCTCTACTTTAATGGTTGTTATGACATCTACCAACATTTTGCTAAATCAAAGTGAAAAAGGGAGCAAGGACAATATCATTGTGAAAACAATCTACAGTTCTCCCTTTTAAACTTCATCTAAGTATTTGGTAAACTAAAGACTGACAGAAAAATTGGTTGTCAAGTATTAAATAGTTTTGAGAATAATTGTGTCCTTTCAAGATAAACTGAAACAAGGACAAATAGGAAAACGAAAATTAATTCTGATAAAAATATTTGTGTGCGCCTGCGTTTTGTACTCCATCAAAGCTTGATACATGATATTTGGTTATCCTTTCTCTCATGGTTTCTGAGCATAATTGTACCCTTCAATTCTGATGGACGGACGGACAGACAGACATGAAGACACACTGACAAAGCCCAAATCTATTTAGTACTAAGTGATTGGAACCTGGTACTGATTGGTGTAAGGTTTTCTAAGGAATGGTCAACTGCAGTTGTAGATCCAGGGAGTTTGAAGATGGCAGTTCATCTGACAAACAGGGAGTCTGAAGATGGCAGTTCACCCATCAAACAGGGAGCTTGAAGATGGCACCTGACAAACAGGGAGTTTGAAGATGGCAGTTCACCTGACCAACAGGGAGTTGGAAGATGGCAGTTCACCTGACAAACAGGGATTAGGAAGATGGCAATTCACCTGATAAACAGGGAGTTGGAAGATGGCAGTTCACCTGACAAACAGGGAGTTTGAAGATGGCAGTAAACCCTGACAAACAGGGAGTTTGAAGATGGCAGTTCACCTGACAGGAAGTTTGAAGATGGCAGTTCACCTGACAAACAGGGAATTTGAAGATGGCAGTAAACCGTGACAAACAGGGAGTTTGAAGATGACAGTTCACCTGACAAACAGGGAGTTTGAAGATGGCAGTTCACCTGACAAACAGGGAGTTGGAAGATGACAGTTGATCTGACAAACAGGGAATTTGAAGATGGCAGTAAACCCTGACAAACAGGGAGTTTGAAGATGACAGTTGATCTGACAAACAGGGAGTTTGAAGATGGCAGTTCACCTGACAAACAGGGAGTTGGAAGATGGCAGTTCACCTGACAAACAGGGAGTTTGAAGATGGCAGTTCACCTGACAAACAGGGAGTTGGAAGATGGCAGTTCACCTGACAAACAGGGAGTTTGAAGATGGCAGTTCACCTGACAAACAGGGAGTTTGAAGATGGCAGTTCACCTGACAAACAGGGATTTGAAAGATTGCAGTTCACTTGACAAACAGGGAGTTGGAAGATGGCAGTTCACTTGACAAACAGGGAGTTTGAAGATGGCAGTTCACCTGACAAACAGGGAGTTTGAAGATGACAGTTCACCTGACAAACAGGGAGTTGGAAGATGGCAGTTCACTTGACAAACAGGGAGTTGGAAGATCGCAGTTCACCTGACAAACAGGGAGTTTGAAGATGGCAGTTCACCTGACAAACAGGGAGTTTGAAGATGACAGTTGATCTGACAAACAGGGAGTTTGAAGATGGCAGTTCACCTGACAAACAGGGAGTTGGAAGATTGCAGTTCACCTGACAAACAGGGAGTTGGAAGATGGCAGTTCACCTGACAAACAGGGAGTTTGAAGATGGCAGTTCACCTGACAAACAGGGAGTTGGAAGATGACAGTTGATCTGACAAACAGGGAGTTGGAAGATGGCAGTTCACCTGACAAACAGGGAGTTAGAAGATGACAGTTCACCTGACAAACAGGGAGTTGGAAGATGGCAGTTCACTTGACAAACAGGGAGTTTGAAGATGGCAGTTCACCTGACAAACAGGGAGTTGGAAGATGACAGTTCACCTGACAAACAGGGAGTTGGAAGATGACAGTTCACCTGACAAACAGGGAGTTGGAAGATGGCAGTTCACTTGACAAACAGGGAGTTGGAAGATGGCAGTTCACCTGACAAACAGGGAGTTGGAAGATGACAGTTCACCTGACAAACAGGGAGTTGGAAGATGGCAGTTCACTTGACAAACAGGGAGTTGGAAGATGGCAGTTCACCTGACAAACAGGGAGTTGGAAGATGGCAGTTCACTTGACAAACAGGGAGTTGGAAGATGGCAGTTCACCAATCAAACAGGGAGTGTAGGGGGTAACCCATATCACATGCAACTTAATTTAATTTGTCAACGTCATCAAATGTACTGAGTTCTCAGCATCTTCCCTTAAAAAAGCCTGGTGTAAATAAAGTATAAATCTTTCTCTTTTAGGTTAGTAATGCAAAATTTCACAACCTTGCTGTGACCTTAAAAATGATAAGAAAATAAGCTTGGCATCTGGTGAATGGTTTTGAAGATTTCAACCTCCGAAGATAAATTATTGTTGTCACCTTTAAATAAAGTACAAGGTCATTTGCCAGGATGTAAAACTGGCTTCAAATGTAAAATTAATCAGAAATAAATGTAATCAAATGTATTAATTAATAAATGACAAACTTTCACAAATTAAATACCATTTAAAGCACAACAAAATGACCAAGGAAACATCAACACCAGAAATAAAGTTTTGATTTTAAAGAGTACTTCAAAATCCAGAGACACAGTTTTAAACAAATACTGTCAAGCAAAGTGCATCATTCTCTAGACTACAGCTATGCAAGGGTATTTTCACACACACAGAAATAGATAACTCAGGAAAAAAAACGCTCTCATTGAGTTCAGGCTGAATCTAAATACACGTTATTTTTCTGGTCAGGGTACTGCTGCATAATTAACGAGGTGTAAATTACCAATAGTTATTACAGTCAATATTTCGGTCACAGCAGGACCAAAAATAGAGTTATTGGCTCTGTAGCTCATCAGGCTTTATATTCAATTTTGCTTATGGCTGTGGTTAATGTGCAGGTGCAAGTGACCAACCCTAATTTGTGTGAGGCTAGCAAATCTGCAATTGATAATTCTAGGTATGGGATCCAAAGCTTCACCAAGCCTCTTTTAGAGGCAATAAGATCCACCAAAGCTGCTAGGAATTTTGCTTCTGGAGAAGAAGATGAAAATAGGTTTTAAGGGCGTGACCTGTGGCCCTTATTATGGGTCGAGGGGCCACCAAAGCTATAAATTATAATCCTCCTTAGTCAAGAAGTCTGTACACAATGTTTCAGCTTTTCACACCTTTTGGTTCTGGAGAGGAATATGAAAATAGTTATTAAGTCTGTGGCCCACATGACCCTTATTAGGGGTCACAGGGTCACTAAAATTACAATTAATAATCCTCACTAGTCAAGGAGTCTGTACACAAGGTTTCAGCTTTCTACGCCTTTTGGTTCTGGAGAACAAGTCGAAAATGCACAAAGTTTACGGACGGACGGACGGACGGACGGACGCCAGACACCATGCCATGACATAAGCTCATCGCGGCTTTCAGACCAGATGAGCTCAAAATTCACAAATAGCTCAAGATAAATGCAAACTAATTCAAAGTTTGCCAACGATTCTTGAAAGTAGGCCTAAAAGCGTGTTTCAGATTGGTTGAATCTATCGAAGGTGGAAGGTCACTGACAGGACCACCTGACACAAATCCCATAGATCACTACTCGGATTAGATACAGTATAATAATCTATTGAAAATAATCAGAAATTTGTTTTGTGCCGCAGCACCCGGCAGCCACTGTACCGCGCCAGTCAATTCGTTGTTCTGCCTTTACAATGCTGAGTGTCAAGCAAGACAGCAACAACTCTCATCTTTTTAACGTCTTTTGGTATGACGCGACCGGGAATCGAACCCCGGTCTTCTGGGTGACGAGCCGACACTCTACCACTGAGCTAAGCCCCCGTTATGATATTTGATTTGTTTTCAATGAGATTGATCAAACAATAATACATGCAAAACAAAGGAAACCACGTCATATATTTACTAAACCCATTTACTTTTTTTTTTAAATCATTAAAATGTATGTAGTACATCAAGCTCATGCAGGATCCCTAATAACTATAGAATTCTAGCTTAAAATAAACTTTATATAGTGAACAACTTAATTAGGGGCAACACAACAATGTTTTCTCTAGGAATAAAAAGTCCAAGTTCCAAGATGTGCTAATTATTTTAGAATCTAAACGGAAGATACTTCGAAAAGGCAAAGGTAGAATAGAAAGATTAGATTATTCTTTTGATTCTATTGAAGTTTTGATGAAAACTTGGCATTTATCAATTCAATAGCCAAATGTCAAAAAGTAATTATGATATGAAATTGTAGTATACATCAATGTATTATTTAACTGCATTGATAAAAATTCAAAACAATACATTAAGCTAACCAAAACGACAAAAACAATTGTCATAGAAATTGACACATTGATTCAAAAATGTATTTTAATCAGAGAGATATTAAAAGAATAGATTGGAATTCTTTTATTGTTTTCTTGATAACATCAATATTTCTTTTTTATCTTTTTATTCCAGAGAAAATCAACAAACAAAACATAAAAGCAAACTTACAAATCGAGCGAAACTTTCGAGCTCTACGAGAATTAAACTCGTGAGCTAGGGAAGTCTCATTAGCTGTAATATGGAGTGCAAAGGATTATGGGTAAAAAAACAAACAATATGTAAAAACAGTGTACAAAATTGCCCAGGTCTCCAAAACTCAAAATTTGAACCAGTAACTCAAAAATAACTTAGAGATAAATATTTTTTAAAAATTTGGGGATTATTTTTAGAGGGATGGGGGGATTGGGTGTGTGGTGTAAAATTCTTCAATTTGATCAATAGGATTTATGTGGCACAAGTATTTAAGTAATTGTTGTTGACTTGTGAACATTGTAGATTTTAATATTTTCTGGCAAGGAAGGTCAGAAGAATTCAATTCAAGTAAATATTGCATGAATTTTAAGTTCTTTGGTAGAAACTTTGAAAACTCTGAGCAATTTCATACACTGAAAAACAATCCTGCATTGTCAATAAAACTTTAAATTAAATCCAAATTCAATCAAAGTTAATATTAATAGCAAATTAGAATGTGCAAGGAGAGCATATATAAATTAAAGTTATTTTTCACAGATTACAAATGGCAGTTTGACTGAGGAGTTATACAGAAAATGAGTATGAAGACTTTGAAAACATGTTTTTATCGTATATTTGCCGATTTGAGATGAGTGTGTGATATGTTTTAGATTTAAATGATTAATAATGCCATTTACGTTCCTTTTACATGATATATTATAATGATTATAAGCAATATATGATGGAAATCACGGAGCGGCCCTTTAAAGGGGCAGTAGCACGTTTTTTGATAATTTTATATTTCAAAATTGTCACTGATAATTGTAAGTTAACGCTAAATGTATTATTTTGACAGTGTCCAAAATCTCATTACACAGGCCAATCATCCATAGTCAGAGGACAAAGTATGCAGATTCACATAAAATCCATTGGCGGCCATTTTGTGTGAACACCTTTAATTCATTTTGTGTAAGAAAACGGAATTGCATGGCTAAGCTTTACGTTATATATTTGAATTATTACAGCTTCATTTAGTTTAAATACATTGTCTTTCGATTGGAACCATTGATTTAAATGTTCCTGACATCACCTTATATTCCCCCTAAAAATGTGCTACTGCCCCTTTAAAATTTGAATTTTACACAGATTCAGAAAAGATCTTATGGGTGTTAATTCTACAATACTCCTCTGTCTAACTACCCTTTTTATCATAGCAATAAACTATTCAAGCACTCAACCTTTAAAAATATTGCAAGCAATATTATATAACTTTATGTTGAAAGAATGCACAGTTTAAAAATATCAAAAACACATGGTTTTGAATTATGATTCTGAACAAAACGATAAAATTTTACAATGTTTTTTTATAAAAACAAAATGATTTTTAAAAAGATTTTAACAAGATGATGTAATGATGGTGTTGATTTTTTTTTATAAAACAAAATGTTGAAAAAAGATTTTAACAAGATGATGTTATGATGGTTATGACTTTTTTTTATAAAAACAAAATGTTAAAAAAAGATTTTAACAAGATGATGCTATGAAGATGAAGAATGTTGACAAATGCTTGAATGTTTCTTGATGAAGGTGACTATATAAACAAACAATGCAGGGTTGTTGTCCTGTCTGAAATAAATGCAGCAGTGCTCCGAGAAAGAAACTTGACAAGTATTGAGTTAACCAAGATTCAAACTTTCTCCATCTATTCTTTCTTCTCCTCAATGATCTAAAAGCATGTAAACTACCGTATTTCCTCGAATACACGCCGGGTCTCGAATAAACGCTGGGTGATAAGTTAAATAAAAAATGCTCCCGTAGTTGAATTGATATAAAGGATTCCCCCTTAACATCTATACACATGTAATTTCTACTAAATAATATATATATATAGACGTCGGCCTCAAATACACGCCGGGTCTAGAATATAAGCCGGGGGTAAAGGGGTCTGAAAAAAATAGACGCCGGGGGCGTCTATTTCGAGGAAATATGGTACACATGTAATTTCTACTAAAAAATAAATAGACGCCGGGTCTCGAATACACGCCGGGGGTAAAAGGGGTCTGAAAAAATACACGCCGTGGGCGTCTTTTCGAGGAAATACGGTAGTTGCATGTTCTGATGTAAGCACTTCCAGCCAATCGTGTCAGTATCTGTAGCCAGGGGCAAGTAACTCCCGTATAACATTCTTTCTTCAGGATTGCCGCTATTGCTTTTTAAATCAGAAGTTGTGAAAGATCAGTGATGAGTTGGTTTAAAATACTGTCAGAACATTTGCTTATCAGCAGATAACAGTGGCTGGCACCGTGGAAGAAAATACAGCCAAGGTGCTTCGTAGAATTGAGCATCCAAAGTATTCGGCAGCGTGAGGGTTAAAATGGCGTCAGAATATGTGATTTGCTTAGATGTTTTCAAAACGCAAAAGCTAGTTGAAGAGGGTTGGAATCTAGTTAAACTAAATTTTTTCAATTCTATTCCTCGAATCACTGTTGATTTTAATCAGACTGGTTGTCATCAATGGTCATGAAGCAATGAACACTGACATGCTAACTAAACACTAAATCACATCTTTGCTCGCACATTTTGGCAAACTCAGAAAGAACTATATGTCCCAATGAGAGAATTCTTCAGACAATAATTGGCTCATATAACCAACTCCCTAACTCAACTAATAATCCCCCGGGAGTCGAAATGGTAAAAGAAGTGTCATGAAGACTGTTAGTTTATTCAAGCCTTGCTGCATCTCATCACATTTTCTGTGCCAGCTTCTCAGAACACTGTAGCTGAACTTGAACTAACTGTTCTGACACAATTTTTAATTTGAACGTGATCTCAACAGTATTTATCGACTGTGCTAAACAAGGTACAAGCTTGTGTGTAAAAACATGACATGAAGAAAGTGTATTGTAGTTGTCATAATGTTGTAACATCTGAAGTCTAGGTAAGTGACTTGAACAATCATAGATGAACTAATGGCATAGGCTAGTGTTGATTATTATTTAATTAATGTAATTCGCTTGGGTTTGGGCATCTTCCTACGCAAAGCCTAAAATGCCAGTTTCCGAGCTGTCATTTTAGGCCTTGCTTCTGACCCTTTACTTTTCTGTGCTGCAATAGTGCCCCTACAGGCAAGAGAGCAAGCACAGAAAACTCAAGGGTATGTAGCAAGGCATACAACTGACAGTTCGGAAACTGGCATTTTAGCCTTAGCGTAGGAAGATGGGGCTGTGTATGCCTATATAACACCCAGCTGAGAGGGCCTTGTCAATGCTTATCAACCCTTCCAGCCGGTTACTATCATTGCAAAGATAATTGCCATTATTAACATAAAGCTCAAAGAAGAGTGATCCATATATCAGCCTGTCTGTCCGTCAGTCCATTTGCAGGTGAGTTTTAAATAAGGCCATTATAAAATTTGCTTCAAGCCTGTTACTACCTTAAATGGCAGACATAGAGAATGCAAAACAACCTCCTGTCCTAACACGGTAATGAAACAATTGATTTTTTTGTATTCAACGAGTGAAAGCCAGTTTGATACAGTTATCCTTCAACAGTTTCACGCTGCTAACATTGTGACATCATACTCAACAACTATGACATCACATTGATTGGTCATGCAATGTTATTACATAGTGATATCGAATGAGTGAGATAACTATCTTATTCACGACCATGCAATAAACATTGCTGCATAACTCTCACACACTTTTACTCAATATTCCAGTTTTACACTCAAACACACAAGTTTTCAAATTATTCAAATTATTTAAAAGTGAGGACAAAATCCATCCCATGCCACCTAACACCATTAAAAGCAAACAAAGACAGACAGGAAATGTACAGAAGATAGTAGAACATATTTTTGGACAAACCAGACATTCTGTAGAGCGTGACAGAGATCTATAGTGGTGATATATCTAGTCTGATGAGAGGAGGATGAGAGAGAGGGCAGAGGGAAGATAAGAGTAAGAGGGGACGGAGAGAGGGGATGATACAACTGACACAGCGAGACAGAGAGAGACATGCAACCCAACTAGTCCCCAACCCATCATCGTCTGTGAGGGAGGGAGAGAGAGATGATACAACTGACACAGCGAGACAGAGAGAGACATGCGACCCAACTAGTCCCCACCCATCATCGTCTGTGAGGGAGGGAGGGAGAGATGATACAACTGACACAGCGAGACAGAGAGAGACATGCAACCCAACTAGTCCCCACCCATCATCGTCTGTGAGGAAGGGAGAGAGGGGATGATACGACTGACACAGCGAGACAGAGAGAGACATGCAACCCAACTAGTCCCCACCCATCATCGTCTGTGAGGAAGGGAGAGAGGGGATGATACGACTGACACAGCGAGACAGAGAGAGACATGCAACCCAACTAGTCCCCACCCATCATCTGTCTGTGAGGGAGGGAGAGAGAGATGATACAACTGACACAGCGAGACGGAGAGAGACATGCGACCCAACTAGTCCCCACCCATCATCGTCTGTGAGGGAGGGAGAGAGAGATGATACAACTGACACAGAGAGACAGAGAGAGACATGCAACCCAACTAGTCCCCACCCATCATCGTCTGTGAGGAAGGGAGAGAGGGGATGATACGACTGACACAGCGAGACAGAGAGAGACATGCGACCCAACTAGTCCCCACCCATCATCTGTCCCCAAGTCTCACTCTGCAGATCGCCATGTTGTTCGACCATTTCCTGCTCGTCTTTACGATGTTCTGCGATCGTATAGGGCACGTGTTTGTCTGAGGCGCTCTTGGAGGCTGGAAGATTAAACAAATAGCATATTTATGTATCTTAGCATCGATATTTACGGGAATAAAATGATCATGAGGCCCAGTAATATTGAGGAAGGTCAAAGATTTTTATAAAAATAAATCTAGAGTTTGAGTTATTTTCTAAAATGATAAATGACATACATGAATATTGGCCTGCAATATTTCAATGACTGCATGAAAGTCATTGTTGGAACTGTTATGACCTAAATAACAGATGACAGTTTCAGTTATAATAAGGCTTTTCAGATATTATGATTAACATTTCATTAAACTACATAAATACCTCTAACTAAAAGTCTTACCATCAAAAGTGATTGTAAGATCATGGCTATCATTATACAGGGATGGCAATGGTATTTTTGAAAAACAGCGGAAATGCATGGGATCTAGGCTCTTGGATGGTCAAAAACAGCTGAATTCAGCTGATCAGCTGATTATAGTCGCATTTCATGAAATTACATAATTATTTAGCTCAGTCTGATTAAAATCAAAATATTAAAAATATTGTCTCTATCGGGACTCGAACCAGCCAGAACATCCTCTCCGTCTCGGTCTGAATGCACCCACCTCTATCTCATGTTCGTATGACCAGTTTAGCGCAGATAAACCCAGTCATAAGCTTTCCAATCACATCCTCATTTTTAAATAGCGTTTAGCGGCGATTATGTATAACGAATGGTACACTGGAGTTACCTGCTCCTAGCATGATATCGAAGCTTTTACTGCGCTCCTTGCGATTGGCTAGATGAGCTTGTGTCAGAACATGCGGGTAATAGGGGTGTCTTCAGACTGTGAATGAGAGGAAAGCCGGGCTGGTTGAAGTTCAAACTCCACTAGAGACAATATTTTTACACTTTTTTTCATCGATATTAATCAGACTGATATTTAGCTCTAACTAAAACTCTTACCATCGAAAGTGATGTTGAGGTCACGGCTATCGTTATAGTCGACTCCAGCGATCTCATTCACTGCGGAACATTTATAGATGCCCTGGTCCCGTGTTCGAAAGTTTTCAATTTTGTAGTACGAGTTGCTCGTCAGACGTACGAAGTCCATGATGTCATCCAGCGGGGCGTAATACCACGTGTACTGTGGCGTTGGGTAACCGCGGGCAACACAGTGAAGTTCAAGGCTGTCTCCGAGCTGGAATATGTTTAGCTTGCGGCGAGGTAGGGCCCATACTTGGGATACTATAGCTGGAACTAAAACCGGAACAATCATAATGTTTGTAAAGTTGAAACATATAGAGTGACAATTTACAATTTGTATATATCTATTAGAGGGGTAATGAATGTAACAACAGCTTAACTACTAGAGGTGTAACGCTACAGGAGGGTTGCGATACGATTCGTATCCTGATATGGGGGTCACGATACAATACGTATCCCGATATATATTAACTCGTTACACTATGATCTTTTCAGAAAATATTTAAGTCAGTTAATCTAGAGTTCGAATTTACTTGCTGCATTTTTTTATGTAATTGTAATATTATCCAAATTTAGAAGAGGTTCTTGTGTACATGATGAAGTATCTTTTTAATGTATATCTCAGTTTTGAGCACCTACTTTGAGAGTATATTATTATTTTATGTATCCAGATACGCATCCTACGATACGATACGATATATTGTGGACCATGTATCACGATAAGATAACGTATTGCCGTATTGTTACACCTCTATTAACTACGGCTTGTTGGACCTCCATTTTTGTGGATTGGCGAAACGAGCGAGTTGCTATGACCATTGCTGGCGGTGTGGCCTGCTCTGAGGGTGTGGATTCGAATCCCGCATGAGACTCGGCCCGAAAAGGTACAAGAATCTGTACTATTCAAGTCAGGGTTCGAAATTAGCACTAGCCCGGTAGCCCATGGCTAGTGAAAAAGATGCTGGGCTAGTAAAGTGCAATCACTGGTAATCCAAAGGACTAGTTGAATTTAAAGAAAATATGATTATATCGGTGTATTTGGTTGGTCAAAATATCTTTGGGCTAGTGCTCACAGGAATGCACTAGTCCGAATGGCTAGTACCCCAATAGGACTAATTTCGACCCCTGTTGTCAAGATAGTGTGATCCCAAATATAACATTGTTACATGCATATATTACTTTAAACACTACATTCTGGGCCAAGAAGTGTCACCACTTGAGGCATTATAAAAGGAAAACAATTCTCAAATTAATAAGGTTAAAAAAAACTCGAGACATTATTTTAAATGTGCAACTTTTTTCAATGTACTTATATTTTAAACTTTTATTTTTCAAGAATAAACTGTCATTTTTCATTTTACCACTTTTTTTAACCAAAGATGTGTTGTCTATGCCGAATTATTACCTACAAGGGCAGTCATACCGAGGTTCATATTTTTCATATGTTGCCCTAGGACAAAATATCATTTTTTCATTGTGACGTCACGTTAAAAACAGTACTTTGACGTCACGGTTCACCTATAACGTCACAATCTATACGGGTCGGCGCCGGCTAGTCCGCCTATACTGTGAAGTAGGTTTTGAGTATTTTCTTTAATTTTGGGACTTCGGTAATAAACAGAATATTATATTCGTGCCCATGACATTCTAGGTTTATGACACTCATGCCTAAATATCAGTATATCTAATACTAATATTTAGGCACACGTGTCATAAACATAGTATATCATGGACGCTCATATAATAGCCTCTAGATATTTACCGTTTATCTTCATGGCGGGCAGGGCCTGACACATGACGCTGTAAAGTCCGGGGTAGGCCACGTGACAGTTGTAGATATGTCCGTTCATACTCTCCCCCGCTGGCATCCGAAGATACGCTCGCATGTTGGTGGCGTTATGTTGCGATTTCGTAGAGTTGATGATCTTTGAGCCATGCTGCCAGTTCATCGTTGGCATCACGTTACCGGCGAAGTTGACGGTGCAGTCGAGCGTGATGTTCTGATGAATGCTAACTTCCGGGTTCTCGTTACGACATGACGGGATCTCTGGAGTAAACAGAAATATGGTATAACGTTTAAAAAAAAAAGTTGTTGCGTGTAAACAACTTTCATTATTCATCAGGGTATGACGTTGGTCTTGTGGATAGATTTCATTTCGGTCTCTTGTAAAGTTCAGCAACATTGACCATGTCTAATACTTGGATGGGTGACCCCCTTAAACTACTAGTTGTATTGGTATCAAGTTGTCTTGTTTGTCAGACAAATTTCTGTTTTGAGTCAAGTTCAGCAACAGTGATCATGTTTTACAATTGGATTGGTGACCCTCTAACACTAATGGTATAGATACTTGCTTTCAAAGTGATAATATTGCAAAAGTAAAGCAAGTGAATCAATTGCATACTTGGCTTTAAATACCATCAAGGATTTATAATTTAGCACAGTAATTAAAAAAATAATCTTACCGACAACCGATAGCTCGGCCGATCTGATCCCGCTTGTTACGTTAGACCAGCACCCATACTTCCCAGCATCCGCTAGCTGAAGGTTATAGATGTAGAGATGAACTGGGTTGGTGTTTCGGTACTTCTCTGGGTGAGACGTGAGGTTTGAGAACGTCTTGTTGAAGTGGTATGTCCACGTGACGAGTATCCGAGAGGTGGCGCCCCCTACTGGTGTGAAGGTCCAGTTGAGAAGGAAGGGGTTGTCATACTTCACGCTCTTCTCCCCGTCAGTTTGAACGATGTTACAGAGGAGCACGACAGACTTGCCGACCCTCTGAGCGGCATTCTGGGGACCCTGAAGCGTCACCTCCAGGCTGGATGCTGCAGGAAGATAGAAATATTTATTACCCGTATGGTATAAAATAAGTAGTGACATATTTTCAATATGAGCACATGTGCACATATCACTTTTGCCTAGCAACGATAGTTGTAGCAAGAGTTCCCGTATTTTTCGCCTGTGACGTCATGAAACCATTGTTCATGATGTTACTGTTGCTGGCCGTCGCAAGGGAAGCGGTCTGTTTCCTTGGTATTTTTAAGACATTAAATTGGAATAGAATTGGTAATAAAGAAATTATTACCCTCGGAAGTGTGTCATGTGAATTTTACGAAACTCGTGCAAATTTGTATATAACCCTTGCTCTCGCTCGGGCAATACAAAAATTCACACTCGTTTCGTAAAATTCATATGACACACTTACTCAGGTAATAATCTCTATAGAGTAAATCCTGGTTATAATGCTCCTGGTTATAATGCTCCTGGTTATAATGCCAACTGGAAATAATGCCATGTTTTTGCCAGAACGGATTTCCTGCCCTTATATTTCACTAGTTATAATACCAAACTAGATATGGTGCCATTTGCCAATTCTCTTTGGAACAAAGGCTGTTTTCCCTGACTATAATGCCAATGAATCCACACTATTCAGGATATTGTCTTAACTAATTAAGATTAATCGGCTTTGCTCAAATGAATTTTCACTGGGTGAGTTGTATAGTTATACAGTGTATAAAATAGATTGGAAACCTAGCCTGTCCTGAAAATTAATCGGTCAATTCTTAAGGGAATTTTTTTTTAAAGTTACCAGTCCTGACAAGAAAGTAACCAGTCCTGGCAAAGAGTAGCCAGTTTAAGTAAACTTTCATCAATATTGATATCACCTAGCTGATAAATATTTTCTAGGTGTTGATGAATAAATCTAATAACAATATCATGCAATCAACTTTCAAATAATATTCAATGGTACTGTTTGATGAAAAAGGTTTGACTGAAAAAAATAATCTTTCAAAGTACTCCATCTGTCAGAAAGATTGTCAAAATTATCAATTGATACTTCGAAGGACATGTTTTTATTCAACATGCAGCAATGTTCAAAATGAAAAGACATTTATTCTAAGCTGTACTGACAAGATGTCTGGGATTTCTACTAAGCTGATTTTCAGCTTTAGATCCGTATTGATTTTCCACATTACTTATAAAATATATCCGCTTGCATGCAAAATTGCAATACTGTGAGGCCCTCAATATAACATCAAGCTTTTAATAATTTCTTTTTTATCTATTTCATGAACCAATAATGTCTTGAAAACTCCATTTTGAGAAAGAGAGTTTAATCTTCTTCAAGCAACGTTTTCTTTACAGCAATTGTTTTCTTAAACTATTTTGCGCTATAGTGAGGATTTGTAGACAAAAACAATTATAACTAAATAAAAAGCAGGAATACATTTTTCTGGACTGTCAAGAATTAAATTTATTTTTTTTATAAAATGTAATGCGATGTCCATTCCTTGGTAAAAATGACAAAATCTTTTTTGGAATTTTGATGCAGTTGTTCAAAAAACACATCACTAAATGTCCTGGACCTAAATATCATTTTAGAAACAGATGAATCTACCACAGGCTTATAAAGAATATGTCTTCAATAAAGTTCAAAGTAAAGTGATGCAGTGTAGCTTTTATTTTAGATTGCCTTAATATGAGACAAATGCTCAAAATGTTGCTAATGTAATTTCATCTTAATTATCTTGTATCTACAAGTAGTTCGATTCCCGGTCGTGTCATACCAAAAGACATTAAAAGGTGGGAGTTGTTGCTGCCTTATTTGACACTCAGCATTGTAAAGGCAGAACAACGCATTAACTGGCGCTGCACTGTGGCTGCTGGGTGCTTCTGCACAAAACAAATTTCCAACATGCATACAGTAGAACTCAGATATAACGAACTCCAAGGGACCAAAGAATTTAGTTCGCTATATCCGGTGTTCGCTATGCGCATATAATTTAAATGATATTATATAGGGTCGGGACTTGAAAATTTGTACGCTATATCCGAGTGTTCGCTATATCCGTGTTCGATATATCCGTGTTCTACTGTACTTGTACTGAGGACAATAAAAATTATTATAAAATGCCAAATATGCTGCGAATGTAATATCATCTTAATTATCTTGCATATTCATCCCTAAATGCCACTTCACAGCATCTACAAGTAGTTTGATTCCAGAAAGAAAGCCATTTAATGCAGTGCTGTGAAACCCTTGATATAATCTTAAACCATCTTATTCTAAGAATATTGATTGTCTAGCAAAGAATCTTCATCATGTTTCCCTTAGAATTATTGTTGCTTTAATACCGTTTTTGCTGAGAGAAAAATCTAAATTTTAAAAATGTCTAAAATTTAAAAAAATCAACAAAATTCAACAAGATATAATGATCACATCCACTAAGAAGCACATTTGTCAAAATGACTTTTGGTCGATAAAGTGAGAGGTGTATTTCACAACGTGTCACCTTCTTAAGCCGTTGACATACCATTTTTGCTGTAAGAAATTCAGGATTTCAGATGTCTAAAATTAACAAAAATCAACAAAATTCAACAAGATGTAATGATCACATCCACTAAGAAGCAACATTGTCAAAAATGACACTTGGTCGATAAAGTGAGAGGTATATTTCACATGTGTCACCTTCCTAAGCAGTTGAAATACTGTTTTTGTTGTAAGAAATTCAGGATTTCAGATGTCTAAAATTAACCAAAATTCAACAAAATGTAGTAATCACATCTACATTGTCAAAACCACTTTTGGTCGATAAAGTGAGAGGTATATTTCACATGTGTCACCTTCTTAAGCCGTTGAAATACTGTTTTTGCTGTAAGAAATTCAGGATTTCAGATGTCTAAAATTAACAAAAATCAACAAAAATCAACAAGATGTAATGATCACATCCACTAAGAAGCAACATTGTCAAAATGACTTTCGGTCGATAAAGTGAGAGGCGTATTTCACATGTGTCACCTTCTTAAGCAGTTGAAATACTGTTTTTGTTGTAAGAAATTCAGGATTTCAGATGTCTAAAATTAACCAAAAATCAACAAAAATCAACGAAATGTAGTAATCACATCCTTGTAATCACAACATTGTCAAAACCACTTCTGGTCGATAAAGTGAGAGGTGTATTTCACAACGTGTCACCTTCTTAAGCCGTTGAAATACTGTTTTTGCTGTAAGAAATTCAGGATTTCAGATGTCTAAAATTAACCAAAATCAACAAAAATGAACAAAATGTAGTAATCACATCCACATTGTAAAAAACTTTTGGTCGATAAAGTGAGAGGTGTATTTCACAACGTGTCACCTTCTTAAGCCGTTGAAATACTGTTTTTGCTGTAAGAAATTCAGGATTTCAGGTGTCTAAAATTAACAAAAATTCAACAAGATGTAATGATCACATCCACTCCACTAAGAAGCAACATTGTCAAAACCACTTTTGGTCGATAAAGTGAGAGGCGTATTTCACAACGTGTCACCTCTTTAAGTTTCTTGACAACCCAACAAGAAGAGAGAATACCGCCCATTCCATTAACCCGGTAGCGGAGTGGTGAAGCCGCGAATTGCATTGATCACTCGGTTCATGACACAGAATAGGAAAATGGTTTTTCGATGACCTCTCTGGTTAGGCTTGACATGACATCAAGCTGAAGAGATGAAGATGTAATTGACTTTAAGAAAGTTCTTGTCGGCGATACAAAATCATATTTCAATTTCAAATTTATATCTATCGTGAGTCACTGAGTGCTTGTTCTTGTAATGCCTTTGGAAATTTTAATTGGTATTAATAACCTGTGTCATGGTGATGCTTGCAGGAGGGTTTTTGTAGGTGATGCACAATTTCATATTATGTGAAATTGAGAAAAAAGTTAAATACTTTTTTAACCAAATTCCTTGCATTTTTTTAATTTCTGCAAGTAGGTGAAACAACAGACATTTGTTCAGCCTTGGATTTGGGGAGCATGACCTCTCTTTCACTGTCAGATACACTCTGATTTTTCTTGTGAAGGTGTTCTTGTGAGGATATTCTTGTGAGGATGTTCTTGTGAAGGTGTTCTTATGAGGATGTCCGTGTGAAGTTGTTCTTGTAAAGGTGTTCGTGTGACGGTGTTCTTGTGAGGATGTTTGTGTGAAGGTATTTTTGTGAATGTTTTTTTGTGAAGGTGTTCTTGTGAAGGTGTTTTTGTGAAGGTGTTCTTGTGAGGATGTTCTTGCGAAGGTGTTCTTGTGAAGGTGTTCTTGTGAGGATGTTCTTGTGAAGGTGTTCTTGTGAAGGTGTTTTTGTGAAGGTGTTCTTGTGAGGATGTTCTTGCGAAGGTGTTCCTGTGAAGGTGTTCGTGTGAAGGTGTTCTTGTGAGGATGTCCATGTGAAGTTGTTCTTGTGCAGATGTTAGTGTGAAGGTGCTCGGATGAAGGTGTTCTTGAGCGGATGTTCTTGTGAATGTCTTCTTATGAAGGCGTTCTTGTGAAGGTGTTTGTGTGAAGGTGTTCTTGTGAAGGTGTTCTTGTGAAGATGTTCGTGTGAAAGTGTTCTTGTGAAGGTGTTTGTGTGAAGGTGTTCTTGTGAAGGTGTTCTTGTGAAGATGTTCGTGTGAAAGTGTTCTTGTGAAGGTGTTTGTGTGAAGGTGTTCTTGTGAAGGTGTTCTTGTAAGGATGATCTTGTAAAGGTGTTCTTATTTGTAATTTCATTTTTTGTATGTTATGGGTTGATACTATAGCAACATGAATGCAGAAAGATCCTTCAATCTTAAATATTAACTGCCAGGTACTTTAAATATTAAGTTGCCCCAATTAGTTCACATAGCTGAAAGTAGTTCCGGCACCTTATCAGTGACTATATAATATATCGTCACTGGTCACAGTGAAAATATAATATATCATCAGACCAAAGATATCAGACTAAAGACAGACCTCACCTAAGCATTAGATGATTTCACTCTTTTTAAGGAAACTTCAAGCCTCTCTCAATAAAGGGACATCAATTCGAAGCTGAAATATTGACCGCCTCCTAATTCAAGGATTTAAGTCTGATTCCCCTTTCTTAGCGAATAATTCCCCCGTGGAATTTAGTTATAACTGGGGCTGCTCCCGCTCGCCGACAGCTCTTGTCTTGTATTATGATTGACTTTGCGTTGTTATTAAACTATCTGATTATTTTTAAGGAAAAATACCAGAATTGTAAAAAGGAGCCGGCAATCTCATGAGAGACTCTCACGTCATTATTGAGTGTATTTGTGAGCATGCATCTTGTACACTGGTATTCTGTTGCCTGCCGGTAATTTTAGATCTGAGTCATCCGATGCAGTTTAGCCTCCGGTAGTCGATGCAAAATCTATCAATGATTTGAAAAATCAATCAGTGATTCGACGAGAATTGAAAAATTGAGGTTTTGGCTTTATAGCATATCAGTACTTGAACTGACTTCAATGAATAATCATAACATATAAAAAATAGAGCCATTGGCTCTGTAGCTCATCAGGCTTCATTATCAATTATGCTTAATATATATATTAGGGGCAACAGGGCCACCAAAGCTACAATTTTTAATCCTCACTAGCCAAGGAGTATGTACACAAAGTTTTAGGTTTCTAGGGCTTATGGTTCTGGAGAAGAAGATGAAAATAGGTTTTTAGGGCGTGGCCCCTGTGGCCCTTATTAGGGGTCACAGGGCCACCAAAGCTACAATTTTTAATCCTCACTAGCCAAGGAGTATGTACACAAAGTTTTAGGTTTCTAGGCCTCATGGTTCTGGAGAAGAAGATGAAAATAGCTTTTAAGGGTGTGGCCCCTGTGGCCCTTATTAGAGGTCACAGGGCCACCAAAGCTACAATTTTTAATCCTCACTAGCCAAGGAGTATGTACACAAAGTTTTAGGTTTCTAGGCCTCATGGTTCTGGAGAAGAAGATGAAAATAGGTTTTTAATGCGTGGCCCCTGTGGCCCTTATTAGGGGTCACAGGGCCACCAAAGCTACAATTTTTAATCCTCACTAGCCAAGGAGTATGTACACAAAGTTTTAGGTTTCTAGGCCTCATGGTTCTGGAGAAGAAGATGAAAATAGGTTTTAAGGGTGTGGCCCCTGTGGCCCTTATTAGGGGTCACAGGGCCACCAAAGCTACAATTTTTAATCCTCACTAGCCAAGGAGTATGTACACAAAGTTTTAGGTTTCTAGGCCTCATGGTTCTGGAGAAGAAGATGAAAATAGGTTTTTAGGGCGTGGCCCCTGTGGCCCTTATTAGGGGTCACAGAGCCACCAAAGCTACAATTTTTAATCTTCACTAGCCAAGGAGTATGTACACAAAGTTTTAGGTTTCTAGGCCTCATGGTTCTGGAGAAGAAGAAGAAAATAGGTTTTAAGGGTGTGGCCCCTGTGGCCCTTATTAGGGGTCACAGGGCCACCAAAGCTACAATTTTTAATCCTCACTAGCCAAGGAGTATGTACACAAAGTTTTAGGTTTCTAGGCCTCATGGTTCTGGAGAAGAAGATGAAAATAGGTTTTTAGGGCGTGGCCCCTGTGGCCTTTATTAGGGGTCACAGGGTCACCAAACCTACAATTTTTAATCTTCACTAGCCAAGGAGTATGTACACAAAGTTTTAGGTTTCTAGGCCTTATGGTTTCTGGAGAAGAAGATGAAAATAGGTTTTTAGGGCGTGGCCCCTGTGGCCTTTATTAGGGGTCACAGGGCCACCAAAGCTACAATTTTTAATCCTCACTAGCCAAGGAGTATGTACACAAAGTTTTAGGTTTCTAGGCCTCATGGTTCTGGAGAAGAAGATGAAAATAGGTTTTTAGGGCGTGGCCCCTGTGGCCCTTATTAGGGGTCACAGGGCCACCAAAGCTACAATTTTTAATCCTCACTAGCCAAGGAGTATGTACACAAAGTTTTAGGTTTCTAGGCCTCATGGTTCTGGAGAAGAAGATGAAAATAGGTTTTAAGGGCGTGGCCCCTGTGGCCCTTATTAGGGGTCACAGAGCCACCAAAGCTACAATTTTTAATCCTCACTAGCCAAGGAGTATGTACACAAAGTTTTAGGTTTCTAGGCCTTATGGTTCTGGAGAAGAAGTCGAAATTCCACAAAGTTTACGGACGGATGGACGGACGGACGGACGGACGGACGGACGCCGGACACCATGCCATGCCATAAGCCCATCGGGCCTTACAGGCCAGATGAGCTAAAAATACTGATCGTAAATTAAAGCCAGACATACAATTATGATCATCTAGCTTGTGAAGGAATGTCTATACACAAGATTGCAGCGTTAAAATTTTTTCCATACACATCTATTAGCTTTAACTAACATTAATAACAAAACTATTTTTGATAAAGTTAATCACGTTCACTTCGTATTTGAACCAAAGTATCTTGTTTTTCATTTTGGTACATGCTACTTTTCTATGCATTTGGCAGTATTTAACCTTGACTGTTTAGTAATCATACACATTTTAAATATCACAAAGCTTTTGTATCAATAATTTATGAATGATTTTCTTGATTTTCCCAGAAAATAAATAGTGTTTTAATGTTTTACCTTTAGTAAACAGGGAATCTAACTGCAATGTGAACTAAATTTTGATTCATTTGTTGCTTTTCACCCTTTTTTAGTTATCAAACAGAGTATATTAGAAATTATCCTTTTGGAATACTGGAATTTTGAAATGTATAATAAATCAGTTGTAATTAGTCAAAGACTAGCTGGCTGGTAATAACTTACAAATTGAATAAACTACAATCTACGATAATTTTGATGACCCTATACCATTGCCATAAGTAAAATATCAAAGGAAAGGCAAACAAATGATATTGAGTTCAGAAACTCCAAACCAACAAAATATTTCAAATAGTACATTTCGTTATCAAAATTTAGAAAACAATTTGAAAATATACAATCCCAATTGTGATCTCAACACAGGATGTTAAAGTCCTAAACCTCCCACAATGATTGCCCCATATCTTGTTATCTTGAGACATTATACAGTCTCGATAATGTAATTCTCTTTGGAATCTTGTAACCATGGAAACTGTTTACCATAAAAGAATTGGATTATGGAGAATCATCCTGATATAGGACATTATCCGCTTTTATCTTTCGAGTAAGGTAACTAGATGTTTTCTAGATTAGCACTCTATAGGCAGATCAATATCATGCAGTGTATCAAACAATTTTTCAAGATCATTAGCAAACCGGGTAAGAAAGTTTTCAAAATTACTAGCCCTAAAGAAAAATTACTAACCCAATTAGGTAAAGATAAAAAATGTTTTTTTGAAAAACCAAACACATATCTTTTCAAGAGGTCTTAGGCATGTCGATGGGGTAATCGAAAATTGACACAAAATAGTAACTGAGTCAACTACAAAATTGAATGAAAAATATTTTGGATATACCAATCCACACTAGCCAACCTGGCTATCATTACTTTTTTTCTACTAGCCCAGGCAAATTTCAACTAGCATTGGACTACCGGGCTAGTGGTTATTTCGGACACTGATATCATGTACTTCACTATCCAACTGTTGTACTCGATGCAATAAGCTCCCTCTTACCTTGTATTGAACTCTCAAAGAAAATAAAAAGATTGTTTGTTAATTATGAAGCCATCGGTAGATAGTTGCCAACTTTAATTGAAATAAATCAATATCCTATTTAAAGTTTAAACCGAATTATGTTATGATCATGAAATAATAGCATAATTGTAAAAAGAAATGTATCTATTTACCTTTTACTCTGATTGAAATTGATAAGAATCTTCAACATCATGTCATCCCTATAAGTTATAACAAAGCACATTATAAGTTATCACATTGCATAGCGGGTTACATCGGTATTTATTATTCCCGCGAAAGGTTTTATGCAACGAGCGGAACGCGAGTTGAATAAAACCTTTCAAGGGAATAATAAATACCGATGTAACCCGCTATGCAATGTGATAACGAATTTATCTTACCGAATGTCTAAAACTATTGTTAAAAACACAATCAGAAGTGAACAAAACCTTTATTTCAAAACAACAACAAAGGTCCGAGTCACGGCATACTGGTTGACCTATGACCTTATCATGTGACTTTGAATGATTGACGTGGAAGCACGCTTTACTCGCGGGGTATAAGGGATTTATTCTCCCTCGGTGAAGGTGTATATGGGAATTTGTTAAGGGTCACGTGAACCAATCAGAGATCGAGATTCTTACATGAGGTAGGATAAAAAAGTTTGTTCTCCATGGAAAACAGTGTTCAAGGTTACAATGTGTCTTTCGGGGAACCAGAGGTGGGTGGGGTGGGGGGGAATGAGGGGGGTTTGGCTGGAGGTGCCGGGTGTGCACCCTTTCCTAGAGAGTTCTAAATATAGATTAAAAAGAAATCATTTCAAAATTGGCGCTTAAGTCACCCCATGGATGCACCCTCCCTAAGCAAAACTCCTGGATCAGCTACTATGTGTCAATATGGTGTTTTCCTGTAGTGTTCTCTCACAACTCAAAAGATAACATGTCCTCTAAAGGATTATTCAAGAAATATCAACATCAAAGCCCAATATCTCAGGACAGCTAAAGTTACTGACTCTTCTATATTCCTTATACTCTGATAGATAATCTACATATCTTGATAACCGGGGGCGTAGCTCAGTGGTAGAGTGTCCGCTCGTCACCCGGAAGACCAGGGTTCGATTCCTGGTCGCGTCATACCAAAAGCGTTTAAAGATGGGAGTTGTTGCTGCCTTGCTTGACACTCAGCATTGTAAAGGCAGAACAACGCATTAACTGGCGCTGCACGGTGGCTGCCGGGTGCCATGGGCACAAAACAAATTTCTGATGTACTTGTATTTAGGACAATAAAGTGTTATTATTATTATTATTAATAATCTTAAACATCTTGGCATCAGCTTAAGTTATCAAAAAGCACATAAAATATTGTTCTTCAATGAAAAGAGTCTTCAAGGTAGACTAAAATTTAGTCTATGAAATATCTTAAATAATTACTGTACTTTCATCTATGTTATTTTATTTCTTGAGGCTTTTCATGTGTATTCAGTCAATCTAGACTTGCAGAAATAGGATCAAGACTATATAAAAGGCTCCTATTTAATACACAGTCATGAAGCAGGACTATCTTCAAGGTTACAATGTGTTTTCCTGTAGTGTTCTCTTCACAACTCAACAGATAACACATGTCCTGTAAAGGATTACTCAAGAAATATCAACATCAAAGCCGGATATTCTCCGGAGTGGATGTCAGAAGCTACTTAAATCAGATTTGGCTGGACCGATGTCTTATGCAAGATACTCAGACCTTCGAAGGCTCAAATATTCACCATTCAATATTTCCTAACACAGGGATCACTACGGACAGTGATTTGGGGATATTTACCCATTGATGTATCAAGATATCCAATTATCAATACTAATGAGGGGAGAAAGTCTCATTGCAAAAATCAAAACTATTATTTTCGTCTCAAACATCCCATTGCTTTCTCTGAAAATCCAATTATATTAGGCCAAGGGAAGATTTTTCTCCCTTTCATACTTTGAACCAGGGTGATCCCTGTAAAATTATGAAGACTTTTTTTGGCATTGTATAGCATCTTCATAATTACTATTTTCATGAACAAAATTGAGTGGAAAAAACTTTTACATTTGAAAACTAGTGTTTTGGAAAATACTTTTACATTTGAAAATTCATTCTTTTTAGTAATTGACAATTTAATGTCATGATTTAGGTAAATATTTCAGTTTTCACTGCCGGGCGTTTTTGCAGTGTTTTAAATATAGAACCCCCCCCTCCCCCCGCCAGTCCTAAACAGGCTGCTTTTTGCCAGGACTGGTTACTTTTTGGTCAGGACTGGTAACTTTTCAAAAATTTACTTTGTTTTCCTCTAAGGAAATGACCAATTAATTTTCAGAACAGGCTCGGTTTCCAATGTATTTCATACACTGAATGTTCATAGTGGTAATACTGCTTAATTTAAAAAAATTATATAACTACAATCAAATAAAATTGATAAAAATTGCCATAACTATTTCCACAAGAGCAACTAAGATTATAGCAATATACAGAAAGAGAATAGATCAAATAGTGTGGCATCTAACATCAGTGACAGAGTTTTGATGACCCCTTCATTTCAAGCGTGATTATTCCGATATTGGACGTGGAAATCCTTTACCCATAATGCTTCAGTGTCACGACCCCTTTCTGTGCAACCATGAAATTGCATTAACATGTCTTGACCTCTTTTACAGCAAATAGAAAACTAACAGCTTTATATAGTTAAGGTGTTAATGGATCTTTATATCAAAGTCAAATCTTATTTATTATTTTCTCATGTCAAACATATTTTGTATAAATGGAGTATTTGTATCTTTGTATTAACCTTACAATGTATTTAAGAAATTGTTATAAACTATCTGGGTGTAAAGTAAAAGATTTCCAATGAATTTGAATTCTTCTCTATGGTAACGGGAAGACACCAAACATTAGATTGAAACATTTCCACAGAATAGATTTCAAGAAGGCAATTGAGCATTTCCCACAATCTTCCCATATGACCTGTGTTAAGGTAACCATTCAAACACAGCTTGGTTGACTGTTTACAATGTGGATGAAGAACCTTGTCCAGGTACAACACAGTTACCTTCACGTTGCAATTTTGTTGTTGTCTACATACGGTAATACATATGCTCACCACTCCTTACCACTGTACTGCAAAACTTTGCAACAACTTTATGTAGTTTTATTACTATCAATAAATTATTAGAGCTGAATATCTGCAAATCTGAAACCCCCCAAACTTACTTCATTCTCTGGGACCAGCCAAGTTCAAGAAAGACCATTTTCATTTTCAAAGTCTGCTACTTGCTAACCATCAGAGCTATATGCTGTTAAAAGGTAGCCAATCAAGCTCCTCATCTTTCCTAAAACGGATCTGACTCTTTTTGATGTGTCTCTGACACCCTCTAAGGGGTTTAATGTGACGATCACAGGCAAAGATCTGATTTGAGTAGGCCTATATCAAGATTGCTCGGAAAGCTGGCCTTTTGATGTTGAAAAACTCTTGAATAATCTGAGAACACTCTAGAATAGTCATCAGAAGAAACATTGAATCTTCTTAATTTATTAGTTGTGGGGAAAAGGCTACCCTTACATAAATATACACAATCATAGAATAAGGAATGGAATATTGAATAATGGATTTGATATAAGAGAAGCATTTGATAGTTTGACTTTTTAATCTCTTGTTGGGCTTGTCAGTAGTTGTCAGGACATTGTACATACCTTATTATATTATTAAAGGGGGCCTGCAACCCAAATTTTTAACATCCAGAGTTTTATTAGCAGGGCCCCCGAAAGAGTCGCATATGCTCGGTAGGGACGAAAGCGTTTGGTTACGAACTGCTTACAGCTGACAGTTAGTACTAAGTTTGTGTTAAGTGACCCCCCTTACCCGTCCGGACGCTCTCATTAACGATGGTCAATAAGGTTTCACCATCTAAGGTTGTTGATCCCCTTTAATATTGGTTTGGGCAACCTTCACGATTAGTTGTAACACTGTCTTATGCTGACCTAAGTTTAAAGTGGCTTTGCCAATCGGGCCTTGTGCAGACTACTTACAAACATCAACTTAATAAATCAATTCACGACTCCTTGGAAGATGAAAATGACATACATGGGAGCAAGATGCTCTCGCCTAATTAAGCGTTTCTGTCTCCCCTTTGGCAAATTGGTACGATCACTTAAGAAGTGACAAATTTGATCTAGTTTCACAAGTAGGCTGTCAAAAGTACTTCACGCAGTACAAGATGTATTCAATTCCTGAGTCAAACACTTTGGTCCATAAATGGTTCGATGGCAGGGCCGGGGTTAAAGTCTTTGTATGTACCTACTTTCAACTATACCGTAAATCCTTGGATAATTGGCAGTCTTGAATAAATGCCTACCTTGAATAATCGCTCGGTTTAGCCCATCAATAAATGCTGTTGTTTAACAATGTAAATCATCCAATATTATCTTACTATACATCATAAATAGGCATTTTGATATGGTGTTAAACATCAGTTTATTTAAAAATTGTGAAATTCACTGGAAATTATTTCCTTTAATAATATTTTAGCTGAATATTTCAATACTTCATGAACATATCACAGATCTGAAATAAATCACGGCCTGTCTCGAATGGACCATTTTTTTTCATTTTCCTGACATCACCTTCTATTCCTCCCCTAAAAACGTGCTACTGCCCCTTTAAACAGTATGGCATGCACAATCAAGTACAATCCTCCGACAATGAAATACAATCTTCCAACAATCAAATACAATCCTCAGACAATCAAATACAATCCTCAAACAATCAAATACAATCCTCCGACAACCAAATACAATCCTCAGACAACCAAATACAATCCTCTGACAATCAAATACAATCCTCAGACAATCAAATACAATCCTTCGACAATCAAATACAACCCTCAGACAATCAAATACAATCCTCAGACAATCAAATACAATCCTCAGACAATGAAATACAATCCTTCGACAATCAAAGACATTCCTCAGACAATCAAATACAATCTTCTGACAATCAAATACAATCCTCCGACAAACAAATACAATCCTCCATATCAGATAGGAAGTGTTATTATCCTTGACATGTGTGACAATGTGACCAATAGTGGATCGATGGGAATATTTATATGGGGATCACATCTCTGCAAATTAAATACAAGGCCCTGGGCTCAGCTGCATACGCTAGAGGCTGCTGGGAGCCAAGTTTGCTATACAATTATTCAAGACCTGAGCTACATGGCGATGCCCATCATATTCATTCCTTGACATAATTCCTACAGTCGCGTATGATAACATAGAGAACATATCAGTCACTCATAAATATCTTTCTTGTGGATGATTGACAGATTTTTGACAAATAGACATGACCAGAATAGCTATTCGAAATCTTGGGACAAAAGTGTGTTCTAACAATTTCATTGAGAGGCATTGAGAAGCTGGTAGATGAAGGAGAACAAGTTCATATGGACAGTAGAGGTCTGACGATATATCATGGTATTTGTGAATCGCGATACTTAATCTGACAATACACGTATCGTGATACATTCTCTGTATCGTGATACATATCATTGCCTATTACATGGCTTATTTTTCCTAAAAATCAGATGATTCAAAAAAAATTAAAGGTTTATTTTGTACAAAAACCTTGAAATAGCGGATCGTGATGTGTATCGTATTGTATCGTATTGTATCGAATCGCCATGAGATATCGTGATACGTATCGTATCGTGAAAAATCTGTATCGTCACACCCCTAATGGACAGTCAACTTCTTTATTGCATGAAATGCAACATTTCGGTGTAGATACTAACACCGTTATCAAGCAAGTGATACTGGACATGATTGTTAAAAAAGAATATATAAATAAATTAAGAATAGTTTATACAATTGAGCAGTTTGATGTACTAAGACATAAAATACTAGGTTAATACAAAGGATCCTTTTATAGGATTTTAGAGGCTTTCACAAGGATGCTGATAGAATTTTGATAATAGAAGACCAGAATATCTGGTGACAAAAGTGTGTTCTAACAATTATTCAAGCTTTAAGGTGCAGTGAGCATACAGTATTTCCCCTAATAAGCCCTGGGTCCATAATTATCAGACAAGAGAATTATACCAGGTGCTATCAAAGATAACTGCATGTCTTTTGTTAAGGTATGAAAGACTCTTTTACCCTTTCATTCCATTTGAATCACATCCATATAGCTACACAGTACACACATTTCAATTCTTTTACACAACTAGCTCTAGTTAAAAGAACATGCTTACCAAGCAAATGTGAAACATGACATGTGCACAAATAAAAAGTAAAACATCTCTAATGATTCACAAACTGAAAAAGCAAACATTTCTCAGACAGAGATTTGAGCTTGATAGAAAGTCAGAAAATAACTCCAAAAATAAATCCAAAATTGACCTGACAGAGATTAATTGTAGGAAGTCTGGAGGTTATCAATATCATATCCAGGAGGTTATAAATATCATATCCAGGGGGTTATAAATATCGTATCCAGGAGGTTATAAATATCATATCCAGGAGATTATAAATATCATATCCAGGAGGTTATAAATATCACATCCAGGAGGTTATAAATATCATATCCGGGAGGTTATAAATATCATATCAAGGAGGTTATAAATATCATACCCAGGAGGTTATAAATATCATATCCAGGGGGTTATAAATATCATATCCAGGAGGTTATAAATATCATATCCACCAGAACAGGGTGGCATAATTCAAAGAAAGACAACCCATTAAGAAGAAAAGCTCATTATCGTATAACTAGTTGTTAGGCTAACACAATGTGTCTGCCCTGTGTCTGTAAACCATCAATCGGGTCAATACTTGTCAGAGTATTTACGTTGAGTAATTAACGTGTCAGGGTAAACGTTTGCATCGAACATTTACAAGCGGACGGCAAACAGTGATTTTCCATAAATGGACGGTTTGTTGAGGATCTTTTGTTGGTTGAATATAATCGTTATGAAAAGTAATGTAGCTTTTCATAATTGGGTACCGGTACTTGCTACATGAGGTGGTTGATGAAAACGTAATAAAGGGCATCACCTAAAACTGTTCACAATACTCACCAATTATCCCCTCCTGTCATAAACATGATAACCCAGTGAAAGGGGCCATGGGCCATTTTGCACATTGGATGCAAAAATGGCCCATTAAAATTTTGAAGTTTACTATTGATATAATGAGCAATGGCCCATTTGAAACTCAGAAAATTGACAAAAACTCTGAAAATGGCCTATTGTCAAAGATGTCTTTCCCAATCCCTGATAACCGTTTAATTCTTATGCTCTTTGTGATAAACAATTATTGACATATAAAGTTTGATCATGACCTTCCATTCATGTTCATTTTATAGATTCAAAATATAGTTGAAAATTCTAAAACTATAACTTATATAATATTATTATGAATGAAAAAGAGTTACAAGAATCACATGTTTTCAAAATAATTTACCCTAATGCAAAATTGCAAATTGATATTGCGTTTCAATATAGTTACAATACATCGGCAAATTTTCTTCAAAACCCTTTTTTAGTCATCAAACTAATATTTTCCCAAAAATTAATGATTTTCATAAAAAATATTGATAGTATACCACTGCAATTATGAAAATGTTAATTTTACTAAATTACTGTTTTCATAAATAACTGTTGAAGCATTGTTACTAAACAAATGATTAAAAAATAAAAATAAAGCGCTTGTAAGCGCTACTGGGTGACAAGATATGTTAGGTAGGTGCGCCTACAGATTGTAGAAGCTACTTATATCTTGAGCTTGTATGCAGTATATAAAGGGTTAAATACCTCTATCTTCTTATTCACCAGAAACCAGACAGAAATATTCACAGATACCACAAATAAATACTTCTTGTTATTCACCAGAAACCAGACAGAAATATTCACAGATACCACAAATAAATAACATTATCAAAAACCCATCTGGTCGAACCTGTTGCACTACACAGAGCTTTTACAACATTATGCTTTAGTTTATAGAGTTGTTCACTTTCTGTTTATGAAAATTGTTCTCCTTTTCTCTCCCGAGCACCAGGTTCGTCTCGTCTAGCGCAGAAATAACGGGATACAGAGGTGAACTATAACTGTGAAGCAGTAATCATAGGGGATGTTTTGAGCGGAATCGGAATACCTCAGACATCTTACATCGTTAGAGTATAATTAACGCTGGCAACGTAACCTTTTTACACTTTTGTTTTGGTAAAACTGTTGATGTTTGGTGATATTTCACACAAGAACAGAAAGAGAAGGACTGATATGAATTACATTTTTGATGAAATATTCAATTGATGTTTGTCAATAATATGTCTTTTGTTTTTAAATGTAATTTGAACAAGCATTTTATAGTTTAGAGTAAAAAAGTTTCGGTATAAATAATTCATGTCAAGATTTTTTAGGCAGTCATATTTTAGAAATCTACTTTGGTTTTGGTGATGTGTTGGATGTAACAAAAATTTAAATTAGAAAAGCATTACAGAGTTCCTGACTTTCATAGATAATTCAGAGGGTTTTGTAGAATAAGCTATATATGGTTTAAAATAGATTTCATAAACAAGATTTCTATGTTTGATTTATTCAGGAAATAATTTTAAAAAGTCTTTTTTGGTTTGGTGATGTGTTTAATGTAACAAAATGGAATATGAATACAGAATTCCTGACTTTCAAAGATTATTCAGAGGGCTACATAGAATAAGTTTGATATGGTTTAAAATAAATTTCAGAATAAAAGATTTTCATGGAAGATTTATTCAGGAAGTAATTTTTTTAAAATCTTTTCTGGTTTCGTGTTTCGTTGGTCTTTAATTAGAATTTAGAATATGAATACAGAATTCCTGACTTTCATAGATATTCATAGGGCTACATAAAATAAGTTTGATATGGTTTAAAATAAATTTCATAAAAAAGATTTCTATGTTTGATTTTTTTCAGGAAATATTTTTTTAAAAACTTTTTTTGGTTTCGTGATTAGTTTGGTCTTTAATTAGAATTAGAATATGAAAACAGAATTCCTGATTGTTCAAAGAATATTCAGAGGTCTATATTACTCTAATACTCATGATAAAAAACTTACATATCAGAGAGATGATGATAGAAAACAACAAATATTTCAGAGAGCTGTGATTCAAAACAGTTCATGTCACAAAACCCTAAAACAAACACCTCCTTCATACAGAAAGCTTCACTTTTGATAAACATTTTGATTAAGACAATTATGTCACAATAATACATATATATATATACCATTAAACCATTCAAAACACAACAATATGTTTCATTATACAGACAACACATCGCAATGTATATCATAAGGTGGAATATTATGACAAATAGAGAATCTCACCCAAGTGTCTTCTGATATCAAATATATCAACACAAGTTGATAAAAGTAAAAAATATCCGAGGCTTGCCCAGTATATTTGACTTTTATCAACGAGTGTTGATATATTTGATATCAGAAGACACGAGGTTGAGATTCTATTTATCATCCAAAATCACTGCATAGCCCTAAAAGTCCTAAACCAGTGATGTCATAGCATTGTGACGTCATCGTAATAATGATGTGATAGCATTGTGAGGTCGTTGTGTTTATGACGTCATAGCATTGTGATGTCATTACTGTGATGTGTCAATATTGTGATGTCATTTATTTTCTGATTATAGGGCATAAATGTTCAAAATCTACTGTCAAAGCGATATCTCCTGTGGACCACAGTTTTGGATGATAAGATATAGCTTTAGTCTTTCTTACCATTAAACACTTGTGAATTTCTTCATGCTTTATCAAAACATTAATTTTATTTTCAATTTGTTCACAAAAAATTAATAATACACAGGCTTTTCCCCCATGATTTCCAAAAAGCCGGCAATATTTAAGGATTGTTTTACATGTTTTATGCCTCTATCGATGTATAACAAATTGTATAAAATCGCATTCATCGTGAAATGGCAGCAGGTTTTTGAGCGCTCTCGTCAAATCAGAATCGCGGAAATTAGTGTAACAAAACCATTTTGTAATTATTTTCTATTAAAACTCAGCAGATTACCAGTAGGGATTAATGAACATTCTCTCAGAAACAAAACTCTGATAACCAACACTAGTGTGGCAGTGTTGACCGTTCTACAAAATTGTGACTGAAATTCAGAATTAACCATGCAAATTATGGACAAGAAAAGAATTTATTACCTACGAGGGCAGTCATATCGAGGTTCATATTTTTCACGTGTTGTCCTAGGGCAAAATATCACTTTTGCATTGTGACGTCACATAATAAACAATGCTTTGACCTTCACCTATGACATCACAATCTCTACAGGCCGGCGGCGGCTAGTCCACCTATGCTGAGAAGTATTTTTTAGTATTTTCTTTAATTTTAGGACTACGGTAATAAACAGAATATTATATTCGTGCCCATGCCATACTACGTTTACTTGCTCTCGCTCAGGAAATACTAATATTTAGGCACTCGTGTCTTAAACATAGTATGTCATGGACACTCATATATAGGACACTCATATAATATCCTCTATCCTCTAACAAAATACCAAAAATATTCAACAAAATCGCCAACAGCAGGAAGCCCTAACCAGAGGTTATGTTACGGATTATTAAAGACTTGAGGCTACATACAGTGCTGAATACAAATAGAACCAAACAAAACTTGTGTACAGGAATTTCATGTCCTCCAGTCATCAGGACTGGTCACTACTAAAGGGCAGCCGGTCATTTCCTTCGCTCAAGCCCTCTTGGACGACCAAGCCACGGGCTGGACAACTTAATTACCAGCAACCTAATTATTGGAATATTAATAACATCTATCCATGAACTGAACTTTCAGATGTGGCTATTTAAGATTTGATGCTGCTCTCATCGGTTCCCCTTCAAAGGTGTCATTACTTTGTTATGAAAATCATTCTAGGCGTGATAAAAAATTCATTTAAAGTCGACTGCTTTTGTCTAAGTAACTAAGGAGATTGTTTGGTCAGAAAATGACATTTGGGTTGTGAATTTGCCAGTAAACACACAAATCATGCAAAAATAGAGCCATTGGCTCTGTAGCTCATCAGGCTTCATATTTAATTTTGCTGTAGGGTGTGGCCCATGTGGTTTCCCCCTTATAGGGGCCACAGGGTCACAAAGTCTAGATTTAAGTATATAGGCGATGTGATTTCAGAAACTGGTAATCAATTCAAAATTCCTCAAATATTGAATTGATAATTTTATTGTATAGGATCCAAAGGTTCACCAAGCCCTTTTTAGGGTCCATAGGTCACCAAAATTGTCAATTATAATCCTAGATAGTAGGAGTCTGTACACAATATTTCAGCTTTCTAGGCTTTTTACTTCTAGAGAAGAAAACAAAAATAGGTTTCAAGGACATGGCCCTTCTGAAGGCCATCAAAGCTATAAATAGAGAATCTCACCCAAGTGTCTTCTGATATCAAATATATCAACACAAGTTGATAAAAGTAACAAATATCCGAGGCTTGCCGAGGATATTTTACTTTTATCAACGAGTGTTGATATATTTGATATCAGAAGACACGAGGGTGAGATTCTATTTATCATTCAAAATCATTTTTCATCACATTAGCATGAAAAATGTACATCTTTGAACACTGCATAGCCCTGTAACTCTAAAACCAGTGATGTCATAGCATTGTGACCTCATCGTGTTAATGACGTCATAGCATTGTGACGTCGTTGTGTTTATGACGTCATATCACTGTAACGTCATTACTGATGTTGTTAGAGGTTTGTGATGTCATGTATTTTCTGATTACAGGGCATTGTTCAAAATCTACTGTCAAAGCGATATCTCCTAGGAGATATCGCTTGATCTTCCACAAGCGATATCTCCTGTGGAACATAGTTTTGGATGATAAACTATGATCCTCACTTCAAGGTGAGATTGTCTATATATAATATGTTTAATACAACTAGAACATTTAACATATATTTGGTAGTTTGTCTTTAACTCCTTTTCTTAAGATATCTGTGATATTCAAAAATTTCATTTTCCAGTGCCAAAATGACAAATGATCAAAAATGACAAAAGACCCAAAACTTTATCATCCTAATGATATCATATTTCATATGCTTTCCATAACCAAATCAGTTTTCTGTCAAAATGATGAATTACCTAAGAATATTATCTTCAAAATGATCTTTTATTCCCATGATAGCTTCCATTTACATTCTATCTCATTATTAACAAATTTAATTCTCGTCAAGGCAATATTTTTCCATCATCTATCAAAATTGTTTCACAGTCCGCAGATGGAATATCTCATTTCTAACAAAAAAATAATTTTGGAAGCAAAATCTTAAGAAGAACAGTCCAATTTGAAAACTCTATCAATTTGGATGCAAGATATAATTGGAAGTACAAAGTTTTTGTACAATTTCCATTTTGTTGTTTTCAATATTTGATGGAGACATGCTATCATTTTGAAACAAACCTAAATGATTCAAAGAAGAGAATAAAGCATATACAACATTTTGTTGTGGAGCCTGCGTATCAAATGTTACTCGGTGTAATTTTGTTAACTTAGAACAAGGCGGTAGATTATTTTTACCTAATTGGAAATAGCTAGGGTATCATTAACTGTAACAATTTCACTGCATATAGAACTACAAGTTATAAGCTCTCCCATCTTGGGAATTGAAACAAACTTGTTTTTACAAAATCTTTGGAAAATAGGAAAAGCTAACCCAATTAACTTAAAAAACGTAAACAATCATTGATGTAACTAGAAACAAACATGCAAATGCAAAAACAGAAAACCACATATAAATGGCCTAAAATCGGTTCTTCAAGACACATATGATGTCAGTAAACAGATCCTCTATACGGACTGTAGATATGAAAAATTCATTTCCTTTTGGTCCTCTTGTCACAGCCTTTTTACATAAATTACTTCTTATTGTCCTGTTGGTTTGCAATTTTGTCGCATTGGATTGAGAATGTATACCATGTTACTACCCATGTCAATTTGATATAATGTACTTCATGTTGAAAAGATTTTTGTGGAATAACTATGTACAAAAATGGTACCCAAAAAAAGAAATAAAGTGATAAAAAAAAAAAAAACAGAGCTCAAGGTCACCTTCCAAGGCCATTTGGACAACTTGACGAAAAATGCAATCTTTTGAAAAAGGTTTTATTTGCACAAAGTGACTTGCAACATGAAATAATACCTCATTAATTATTATAAATCTAGCAATGTTCATTAAATAAGCACAAGAGCTCTGTGGTAAAATTCTAATATCTAGATCTATATTGCACTAGTTTGCATCAAACATTGTGAATTTATATTACTATTTTTATCACATGAAATTGTAACTTTTCTGTTAGCAGGCCTGAATATCATAAACTCTGTCTATCAAAACTCTCATCTTCCCATCAGACCAAAACAGAGATTGCGCAAGCTCCTGTTATCGGTGTAGATGTCTACCCGCTTGCTCCAACTTCTACCCGCTTGCTCCAACTTCTACCCTGATATCCATTTGGTCAAAACCCCTTGTTTTCTTATAACAATCCAATCAAATGATGCCTTTTAACAACGGCAAACTGGTTCCCAGGTTTAGTCCCACAAATTCAGTCACCGGGTGCATTTCAAAAGTAACCAATGAAAATATATCTTATGCCTGCTGAATGCTCCTGTTGAGCTTTTAGATTTTCACGTGAGTCATCGCTAGATGGTCGCACATGGTCCTCTGCACAGCTCAGTTGACTGCTATCAGTGTAGTTCAGCAACATCTGGCGTGGCTGGCCGGATGGATTGGTTACCCGATGCATTGCTGAATGAACTGAGACTTTAAAGGGTGATTCCCTGCCCCACACTGAGACATAAGTTGAATAACTTGTTGTGTCGCCTTAGGCATGAGAGTTTATTCAAAATGTGCCTTTGTTCACCCAGCAGTATTAATTGGGTACCTAGCTGGTGAAATTGTGTTGGGGGGTGACCCATCAAGCGCTTAATCGGCAGCTTAGGTTAGACCAGGGTAATAATTCAGGGAGTACCTTGAGCATGCATTCGGTGGGTTATAAGTGCACTATAAAAAATACCCTAATTATTATTATCATAATAACAGTGAATGGCGTTAAAAATAGTTTGGCTGAAAACAGACAAGCTAGAAATAACTTCTTTGAGAGGGATTTTAGAAGTTGGAATGACATTAATGCTGAGGAATATATGGATGACAACTTCTTTGTTCATTGTATGCGACGTTTCGACACAGATTCTTGTGTCGTTCTCAAGCAATTGTGTCGAAACGTCGCATACAATGAACAAAGAAGTTGTCATCCATATATTCCTCAGCATTATAGCATTATAAAGCTATAAATAGTGTTGAGTAACAAACCGTTACAAAAACAAGGATACAGTCACAAAAGGGTTGATAGAAGACGACTGGTCTTAACAAAGTCATTGTTGCCTTTGTCCTTGAAACAATTGCCTTGAAATATTCCACAGAAGAGAAATAAATTGGTTGATTGAAGAGGGACACTCCTTCCCTGATAGGACTGTCTCTTTAAGAGGGGGCTTGCTGATTCAGACAAGATCATTATTGCATTTGTCACTGAAACAATTGTCTTGAAACATTCCAAGGGAGACAATTCCAAGGTATAAATAAATTGGTTGATAACTAAAATGGGCTCTTTGATGCTAACAAGATGTTGATTAGACAATTGTCTCGGTGTTTCTACAGTCGGATTACAAATTTGTTGATCGAAGTTAATCTAACAAGATCGTTGTTCTTGGCTAATCGACGTTAGGCTAATCGACATTAGATCCGATGTTTATCTAGCCAGACAGTGTGATTCAATGATAGACACTAGGGGCGGAATGGGGACCGTCTATTGGGTTTGATGGCGATGAAGTAGACTATGCTGATTGATAGTTCTTCGTATAATCTTATAGAATATTCATCAAATGTGTTATTGAAGGAAATGTTTGGTTATGCATAAAAATACTGTTTTTACAAAAGATGAAGTTATCTGATCAAGTAGATACACATATGTTTTAGCATTTTTGTCATATTTCATAAGGTCAATTTCTCCCAATTTGATATTTTTTTTAACAAGTTTTCAATAGTTGGTTAGGTTTAGCCCCAGAGTCGTGTGATATCTGCCATTCAAGCAAAATCAAAAGTGGCCATTTTTGTGTGAACATCTTTAAACAATTTGGGATAGGGAAATGTGATTGCATGCAGGATGTGTTCCTAATGTTCATGAGGTTTTTGTGCGAGATCCTCATTTTTTACTCGCCCATGTAAGATACTGCAGTGTAATGTTTATACTGCAATATTAAACTAGTTTGATAATAAAATGCAAGTATGACATCACAGTAGAGTTATTGTGACGTCACAATCTCAGCGCGCGGTCACAAGGTTGCAGTGTTGTGGAAATATTACTTTCAGCGCAATGTTCACAATTTTCTGTAATTTTTAGGGCAAGTAATAAACAAAATACTAAAGTATCTTCCATTTATGAGAATTTTTAAACTCGTGAATGATTTGGTTTCAAACTGGCTTTCGCTCAGATTTTTTAAAAAATAACTCGTAAAAAAAAAATGATATTAAATGGAAATTCGACTAGTATCCTTGATATAACATAAGAAACATGCTGCAGTGTCTTTAAAGCCACAAACATTGAGTATCATTTGTCATGCTTGAATTGATTGAAGTCATGCTTGAATTCATAGAAACCATTAAATAGACAAACTAGCCTCTTTACTAGAAATCCCGTCCTTTCTCTATGGACTGCATGAGGTTCAATCGATGGCAGAGAGAATGAGCCTTACTCCATTTAATATTGATCTCACCACTAAACTAGCAGCCTGTGCTAAGTCTATGAACTGCATGAATGACGTAAACCAACCTTCGACTAAGTCTTTTAATCATGAACTTGCTATTCAATAAAAAGGCTTTTTGTAAGAAGGCTGTGCCAAGTTTTGGTCTATAAACTGTTGAGACTAACCGGCAAAAGTCTTTAGTTAATATTGAGCTATACTTAACTAGGCGTCAGTGCTAAGTCTATGAACAAAATATAAAATTCATATCCTTAGGATGCCTATAAGCCATATGTGTAATTTCAATTAAATCTGTTGAACAGTTTTTGAGGAGAAGTGGATAAACAATACGCTGTATAGAGTGGTTACGTACGTACGGACGTAGGACAGACAACCGAGGGTACCATCCAATATGCCCCTGTCATATATGGCGAGGGCATAAAAAACAAAATATGAGATGCACCGTTAGGATGCCTAAAAGCCATGTGTGCCATTTCAATTAAATCTGTTTAACAGTTTTTGAGGAGAAGTGGATAAACGATACCCTGTAAATAATGGTTACGTACGTACGGACGAACGGACAGACAACCGAGGGTAATCCAATATGCCCCTGCCATATATGGCGGGGGCATAAAAAAGTAGTCTACTACTGGTATATACAAGATAATAATTACAGAATGGTTTTGTTACACAAATTTTATACAATTTGTTGCTGTTATACATCGATAGAGGCACAAAACATGTAAAACAATCCTTAAATAACATTGAGCTAGCCACTCAAAAGACCCTGCCTAAGTCTAGGAAATACCGAGCTTGATACTAAGCAAAAAGGCAGTGAAAACCCTGTACAAAGCCAGTGCACAGTCTATAAAGTGCATGAAATCGATGGCAGAGCAAGCCGGCCTCAGTCTCGTTAATATTGATGGAGATCGGTGCTGACACCAGACCTTAGTCATCCAGTTGACAATGAAAGGAGCGTAAATATTGATGTGACGGCATTGCCTCGTTGTGCCAGCGGGCTCACCAGACCGCATCCAATTGACACCGATTATCAGAAATTTAAAATATCCCGAGAATTATATCATATAACATCTGTTGAAGGCAGTGTCCAAAATAACCACTAGCCTGGTAGTCCGATGCTAGTTGAAATTTGACTGGGCTAGTAGAAAAAATGTAATTATAGCCCGGTTGGCTAGTGTGGATTGGTATATCAAAAATATTTTGACTTCTTTTCATTCAATTTTGTAATTAATTCAGATACTATTTTGTGTCAGTCTCCGATCACCCCCATCACATGCCAAGACCTCGATCTTGAGCAGATATGTGTTTGGTTTTAAAACAATGAATGTCAAAAAACATTTTTTATCTTTACTTAATTGGGCTAGTAATTTTTCCTTTGCGCTAGTAACTTTGAAAACTTTATAGCCCGGTTTGCTAGTGATCTTGAAAAATTATTTCATACACTGGTTGAAGGGGACTTATTTTGCTAAGCATGGTAATACACTTAAGCAAGCATAATCAAAGAGTGATTTTTCGTATCAGAAATTCAAAATATCACGAAAATTATATCATATAACATCTGTTGAAGGGAACTTATTTTGCTAAGCATGGTAATAAACTTAAGCAAGTATAATCTAAGAGTGATTTTTCGTATCAGAAATTCAAAATATCACGAAAATTATATCATATAACATCTGTTGAAGGGAACTTATTTTGCTAAGCATGGTAATACACTTAAGCAAACATAATCTAAGAGTGATTTTTCGTATCAGAAATTCAAATATCACGAAAATTATATCATAGAACATCTGTTGAAGGGAACTTATTTTGCTAAGCATGGTAATAAACTTAAGCAAGTATAATCTAAGAGGGATTTTTCGTATCAGAAATTCAAAATATCACAATAATTATATCATAGAACATCTGTTGAAGGGAACTTATTTTGCTAAGCATGGTAATAAACTTGCAAGCATAATCTAAGAGTGATTTTTCGTATCAGAAATTCAAAATATCACGAAAATTATATCATATAACATCTGTTGAAGGGAACTTATTTTGCTAATCATGGTAATAAACTTAAGCAAGCTTAATCTAAGAGTGATTTTTTGTATCAGAAATTCAAAATATCACGAAAATTATATCATAGAACATCTGTTGAAGGGAACTTATTTTGCTAATCATGGTAATAAACTTAAGCATGCATAATCAAAGAGTGATTTTTTGTATTATTTTCACTTTATTACCTCAAGTCACACATAAGAATATAAGAAATACAACATGAAGTTATTCTTTCAAAACTTGTGAGAAAATACTTATTTTACCTAAGCCGGGGTCAAACAAAGCCCAAATGGTGAGCAAAAGAAATACATGTTTAAATTATGTACATTTGTACTCAATAAAGATAAATTAACATGAAGTTTTTTGCTTTGTTGATATGACTGACTGAGGCAGACATTAAACCTAAAACTAAATTCAGTTATAATTGGTTAAAAACCTACAGTCCAATCAGAGTTTAATTATATTTGGCAGAATTTCTGCATATCAGGAAACATGAAATATGTTTTAATTTGGTTAACTTCTCACAATGTCATTCCTCTGTTAGCTGAAATGATGATTTGTAATCCCTGAATAATTGATATGCATTTATCAGAACAATTTTGCTAAATCATCAAATTTTACAAGTACATGATACTATTCACAAGCCATGGAACTTAACCAACAGCTGTGTATGGAATAAGAGAAATAAAACCAGTGTGCATTGTTATGACAGTTACTATGTACTACATTCCATTCAACTACTGTTGTTTCTATTAGCCCTTCACTAACCAAGCTCATATTGCTATAACCCCCTTGGTTTTTACTGTAAGGTGAGGTGATATGGGGTTTATCGCCGCTTTCAAGAATATTTCACTTATATCGCGGCTGCTAGTATTATTGCAGGAACTAGAAAACCATGGGTGTTACTGCACTGAAATTCAGTGTAGCATTGCACCCAAACCTGACTGCGTGTAGAACAGTTCTCTACTACAGACAAAGTTGCTGAGCCCCTGGCGGGATTCGAACCACGGACCTCCTGATCCAAAACCGAAACCACTGCTCTATCCAGCCCCCGTTTTTTTAAACTGTAATTTGGATGGTTGAGAAATGAATGTTCATCTTAGTTTTGGTCTCTAGCTGTTTTAAGACCAACCCCATATTTTCAAGATATTTGTTTGCCAGGCCCCCTTGTCTTATACCCTGGGTCAGTGAAGTAAAGATTTTATAGGATATGAACAGTGCAATATCAAGCGATATCTCCTAGGAGATGTAGATTTTGGACCATGCCCTGACTATTGTTGAGAGTGTTGCATCATAATTGTTTCACATTATCTTGTTATGACATCACAATGCAATGTCGTCATAAATGTGACATCACATGATAGTTCAGTTTCGTTTTTTGTGAAAACATAATGAAAAATTATCTTTCATCTTTAAAATAATCTCACCCTTGTCTTTTGACATTAAATATATAAAACACTATTTGATAAAAGTAGTAGTTCAAATTCTTTACATTACTCTCATCAATGTGTGTTGATTTATTTGACATCAAAATTCACTTTGGGGGATTCTCTATTCATTATTTTTTTTCATTTATAGTAAGTTATTGATAGCCTTCTCAACCAAAATCTAATAAATAGCGGATATTATATGAGTGTCTATGACATATACTATGTGTCTTAAACATAGTATGTCATGAGCACGAATATGATATTCTGTTTATTACCGTAGTCCGAAAATTAAAGAAAATACTAAAAAATTACTTCTCAGCATAGGCGGATTAGCCGCCGGCTTGTAGAGATTGTGACGTCATAGGTTAAGCGTGACGTCAAAGCATTGTTTATTACGTGACGTCACAATGCAAAAGTGATTTTTTGCCCTAGGGCAACATATGAAAAATATGCACCTCGATATGACTGCCCTCGTAGGTAATAAAACACAATATATCATCCTTTTGATTTATTTATCAAACAAAACAACAGGTGAAAATAAGATAGAACTAAAAAAAATCCTTCTTATTTACAATAGTATTTCCTCTATTCAAAACACCAGGATGAGAAAAGCCTAGGTCTGTTTAAGGTTTGTTCAGATGTATGTATAGTGGTTAGGAAAACATTACAACATACAGGGACATGTCCTGTAAACAAAATGGCTGTTGACACAAACTACTGGTCGCTCCTCCGACCATCCAGAGAATGGTCAGTTGACAGGTCAAGTGCTGGTCAGCACAGGACCACAACTTGTCCACTTGGACGATGTCACTGTTTGCGCTGGTGACTACAACTCCTCCAGTCTGATTAAAATCGACTGTGATTCGAGGAAAAAAGTGTAGAAATATTGTCTCTAGTGGGGTTTGAACTTCACCCAGCCCGGCTTTCCTCTCATTCACAGTCTGAAGGCACCCCTTTTACCCGCATTTTCTGACGCAAGCTCATCTAGCCAATCGCAAGGGGCGCAGTAAAAGCTTTGATATCATGCTAGGGCAGGTAACTCAAGTGTACCATTCGTTATACATTATTGCCGCTAAACAATATTTAAAAACGAGGATGTGATTGGATAGCTTATGACTGGGTTTGTCTGCGCTAAACTGGTTATAGGAACATGCGATAGAGGTGGGTGCATTCAGACCGAGACAGAGAGGATGTTCTGGCTTGTTCGAGCCCCGATAGAGACAATATTTTTTATTCCTCGGAGTTTGGTCGATTTTAATCAGACTGCAACTCCTCCAACAAGACATACCGTTTTTCCTCGAATAGATGCTCCCCCCTTTCCTCTGGCGTGTATTCGAGACCCGGCGTTTAATGGAGGCCGACGTCTATTTATTTTTAGTAGGAAATTTCGTCCACGTCACAACCTCAAACAAGTATTTGTCACAAAGGTGACAATATCCCCCGCCGCAAATTGATGTTAACAACAAGAAGCGGGACGGACGTACAGAGATGAATACTATGTCCCCCGTGAAGACTCAAGTTAATGGGTTCATGAGATATGGCCCTAACAAAATTTTCAAAACTGGTCAAAGTCTCGCTGTGACCTTGAAAATGAGGTCAAGGTCACCAAAAGCTTTTCAGGTCTGCGTATTCCTCAGATGAAGACTGGTACCAAGTTTGAAGATTCTAGGTTGAGCGGTTCATTAGATATCGCGCTAACAACATTTTCAAAACTGGTCAAAGTCTCGCTGTGACCTTGAAAATGAGGTCAAGGTCACCAAAAGCTTTTCAGGTCTGCGTATTCCCCAGATGAAGACTGGTACCAAGTTTGAAGATTCTAGGTTGAGCAGTTCATTAGATATCGCGCTAACAACATTTTCAAAACTGGTCAAAGTCTCGCTGTGACCTTGAACATGAGGTCAAGGTCACCAAAAGCTTTTCAGGTCTGCGTATTCCCCAGATGAAGACTGGTACCAAGTTTGAAGATTCTAGGTTGAGCGGTTCATTAGATATCGCGCTAACAAGAAGCGGGACGGACGGACGGACGGACGTACGTACGGACGGACGGACGTACGGAGCTGAATACTATATCCCCCGCTTCGCGCTAAACGCGCGGCGGGGGATAAAAAGGAGTCATAATGGCTAATTCGCTACGGGAGCATTAATTTATCAACTTATCACCTGGCGTCAATTCTAGACCTGCCATCTAATCGAGACCAAACGTGTATTTACTTGAATCAGCCATACCCCCGGTCTCTATTCGAGTCCTGGCGTCTATTTGAGGAAATACGGTACAACCAATACAGGTTTAACTGCTTAATCGAAGACTTAAAGGGACAGTCCTATTTGGGGGGTTTTTTTGGAGAAAAAATCAAGGGGACGCAGTGAAGCATTTTATTTTTCGTCAATTTGTTAAATCTAAAGGAATTAAATGTAACCCTTACTAACATATTTGAAAATAAGTGTGAATGATCATGTAATAATAAAATATAAGTAAAAACAGGGAAGAACTCTTGAATTTGATTTCAATAAAAAATACCCCAATAGAACTGTTCCTTTAAGTTAAGGATCAGTAGTGCTCCCAAATTCCGTATTACAAGATATTGTGATATAGCAGCGTGTATTGCGATACATATTGCCATATGATGTAACTTTTCAAAGGACTGGCTGACGGGTAATATTTTAAACACTGTATATAGGCGACAAGTTTCAGCTTTCTAGGCCTTCAGGAGAAGATGAAAATAGATTTGAAGGATGTTCCTGTTGCCTTTATTATTATTATAAAGCTACAATTCATCATCTTCACTAGTCAAGGAGTCTGTACACAAAGTTTCAGCTTTCTAGGCCTCATGGTTCTGGAGAAGAAGATGAAAATAGGTTTTTAGGGCGCGGCCCCTGTGGCCCTTATTAGGGGTCACAGGGCGCCCAAAGCTACAATATTTAATCCTCACTAGCCAAGGAGTCTGTACACAAAGTTTTCTAAGCCTTATGGTTCTGGAGAAGAAGTCGAAATTCCACAAAGTTTACGGACGGACGGATGGACGGACGCCGGACACCATGCCATGCCATAAGCCCATCAGGCCTTACAGGCCAGATGAGCTAAAAATTGAAAAAATTAAATATTTTCTTATTTAGTGATTTAAAAATACAACTAGAATTTGAATTTGAACATTATATTTCATTATAATGCTTCTATAAAGTTGGCTAATATTAACAAAATGAAGACTTTTTTCTCGTTTCTTTATGTATTTGTAGATTTTGCAAAATCTCCAACCATTGGGGCCCAATCTCCCACCTTTTTTAACCACTCCTCGGAAAAAATATCACATGTCTGGCACTGTCCCAGCAGCCAGAATAATTCAACCTTTTGTTTGAAAGTTTGTACTTCATTATAGTCATAGAATTCAATTAACTTTCTTTTCCTTTCAGACATATCTTATAAAAATAACAGACATGAATTAATCTAAACTTTTGAAACTTTGAATAAGTTTGTACTACATTTCAATTGACATTTTAGAAAATACACAAAAACAATCTAAATTAGGTATAGCCTTAAGAAAGGTATGATGATGTATCTTGTTTCACCTTTTTCTTATGCAGTGGTTGTATTCTACAAGGAAATTATTATATGAATATTTATATAGCGCACATATCCATCCACTCGTGGTTGCTCAAGGCGCTTATATTTTTTCCCCTGATCAATGGTATTCTTTCACCGTCCGAACATTTTTCCAGTTCAACTCCCTGGGGAGTATACAACCGGCATCTATATGTGGCGCTCAGGGTAGGGACCATTCTATGCCTCACAGGGTACCTATTCGCAGCTGGGTGAACTGAGACACATAGTCACAGCAGTTTGTCCAACACTGCTGAAAGCTGATAACCGACAGCTCGGCGTATGCACGTGTTCATGTATCCACCATTCAGCCACTGACATGAATTCGTGGGATCTTTTAAGTGAGCAGTTTTTGTTGCATACACACTAGGGCTCCAGGGTGACACTTATAGAGTTCCAACAGAGGTGAACTCTAGGTTTTTACACCTTGGCCTGGATGGGATTCGAACCCAGGACCTCAGCAACGTGAGACCGGCGCTCTTGCCGACTGAGCTATCCCATACTGAATTGTGATAAACCATAAAGAGTGAGGGGCGTAAATATTCTATTTTGTGGGGGGGGGGAAGAAAAAAGGAAATGAGCCTTATCCGATTGAAAGGGTCTTAAAGGGGCACGTTTTTAGGGGGAACATAAGGTGATGTCAGTAAAATGAAAATAAATGGTTTGAATTGAAAGAAAATGTAATTATATAAAACAAAGCAGTAATAAATCAAATATACAATGTAAAGTTCGGCCATGCAATTCCTTTTTCTAACACAGATGATTGAAGCTGTACCACAAATATAGCCGCCAATGATAGATTTTATGTGAATCTAAATAATTTGTTCTGTGACTGTAGATGAGAAGTTTGAGTAATGAGAATTTTGAAACTGTTAGAATAATACATTTAGCATTTACTTACAATCATCACTGAAAATTCTAAAATTTAAAATCATCAAAAAACGTGCCACTGCCCCCTTAAACCACCTTAAATATAACTATCACTTTCAATATGCTCATTTCATATTGCTCAGCATTTTTCTCTCTTAATCTTTAACGAAGAATCAATTCAAACTTTTTTTAGAATCTTTATTGTGCAAACTGAAATCCTTACTTTTATTATTTTCATATCATATTTTTCTCTAAATCATCAACAAAAAATCTTTTTCAAAATTTATTTTTAGATCTTCATTGCCCAGTTTGAAACCTGAAATCATTACTTTCATAATTTTCATTTAATACGACTAAGCATATGTTTGTCTAAATTGTCAACAAAGAATCTTTTTCAAATGTTTTTTTTAAGAATCTTCATTGCACACATTGCAACCTTCATATTACTAAGCATATGTTTCTCTAAATTGTCCTCAAAGAATCTTTTTCAAATGTTTTTTTAAGAAGCTTCATTGCACAGTTTGAAAGCTGAAATCATTACTTCCATTATTTTCATTTCATTTGACTAAGCATATGTTTGTCTAAATTGTAAACAAAGAATCTTTTTCAAATGTTTTTTTTAAAGAATCTTCATTGCACACATTGCAACCTGCATTCAGAACTGGCAGAGCGTGAAAAAAGATTCCGGTTACAGGAATAGTTAATTAATTTATAATCAATACATCACCTGGTTGGCGATCAGTTATTCATGAGGTAACTTCCTCTAATTACGACTACCGTAATTTCTCTATAAATTCGACATCTCCAATAATTCGACCATATACTATTCAAATCACATCTAAAAATTCAACCAACTGCCAACAATTTATGTTCCTGTGATTCTACCGCTGCTGAAAATAATGGTATAATTTGCAAAATTAAAATTATTAATTGCAATGTGTAATTTTCTCTGCTGCAGTAATCAATTAATAGTATAATCATTATGATAACTATGGCATGTGGTCATCTATGGAAACTATGTATTAATTATATATAACATAACTTCCTGATATCTATCTAATATTTCAAACCAAAGTAGGAAATGAGCCACCAAAAGTCAAATTAGTTCAACCATGGAAATTTTCTGAAAATCTTTTGAAATTTTTTACGTTGAATTAATAGAGAAATTACGGTATTCACTGCCTGTCTGTTACCTGATGTGAACAATGGAATTGTGGTTGTTCATTCTTTGTTCATAATGTTGTACAATCACTATTGTTAGGAAGACAAAATCTTAGTTGTAAAGTTATGAAATAGAACATTTATGTTTTATTCTGTATTGTATTGACAAAATCTTATTTGTCAAGTTATGAAATAGAACATTTATGTTTTATTCTGTATTGTTGATTTTGATTAAAGATATATCATGGAGAATAAAACCATATTTGTTAAGTTATGAAATAGAACATTTATGTTTTATTCTGTATTGTATTGACAAAATCTTATTTGTCAAGTTATGAAATAGCACATTTATGTTTTATTCTGTATTGTATTGACAAAATCTTATTTGTCAAGTTATGAAATAGAACATTTATGTTTTATTCTGTATTGTATTGACAAAATCTTATTTGTCAAGTTATGAAATAGAACATTTATGTTTTATTCTGTATTGTTGATTTTGATTAAAGATATCATGGAGAATAAAACCGTATTTGTTAAGTTATGAAATAGACAAAACAAATTTTTCTTTATTGGTTATTTTAAATTAAGATGTCACTTTCTTTTGGCTAGGAGAACACAATCATATTTGTCAAGTTTTGAAATAGAAATATTTTGTTATATTTATTGTTTATTTTGATTCAAGATACCAACATTGTCATGGGAATTTTTTTTATTGTTATTACCATATTTCCTTGAATAGACACCCCCGGCGTGTATTTTTTCAGACCCTCTTTACCCCCGGCTTGTATTTGAGACCCGGCGTCTATTTATTTTTTACTAGGAAACAAATGTAATAGATGGTGTAAAGGGGGAATACTTTATTTCAATTCAACTACGGGAGCATTAATTAATAAACTCATCACCCGGCGTTTATTCGAGACCCAGCGTGTATTTACTTAAAACAGCCATACCACCGGCCTCTATTCACGACCCGGCATCTATTCCAGGCCCGGCGTCTATTCGAGCAAATACTGTATGTGATTCTGTTTATATACACTTTTTTTTCATTTTTTGTTGATTATTGATTCTTTGATATGATCATAATAACAAATGCTTGTTTGCAAAATTATGAAATAGACAATTTTTATTCATTCAATCTTTGTTGTTCATTATGTCATAATGACATAATGACATTACTGCTGTCATTAGGAAATTAATTTATATTTTGTAAAATAGACAAGATGTTTTTTTATGTCCTGGATTTCATTATTGTCATAGGGAACATGTATAATTATATTGTAATTAAACACAGAATCTCTATAATTTTGTCAAATTATGAAAATTAATACATGTTGAATCATGTTGTTCATATAATCTTAGATATAATAATTATCATGAGTTTCAAGATTGTTTGGTGAAATAATGAAATAAACAAATTGTTGCTAATTCTTTTTTTACAATGTCTGTGGTATCACTTTTGATGTTGAGTTGTTGAGATTTTAGACTAACATTTAGTCTCAGAACTATTTTTTTCAATAATGACAATATTTTTAAAACAATTCATATATTATAACACAATGGAGCTCAGAAGATGCTTTAACTTCAGGAAAGCTGAGTGATCTAGACTTGCTATACTGCAGTAGACTTGCTTGGTCTTCAAGTGAATATTTTGCTTCAGGGTCTGGATGAAAGGGTACAGGATAGCTCAGTCGGCAAGAGCGCCGGTCTCACGTTGCTGAGATCCGGGGTTCGAATCCCATCCAGGCCAAGGTGTAAAAACCTAGAGTTCACCTGTTAGAACTCTATAAGTGTCACCCTGGAGCCCTAGTGTGTAGTGCAACAAAAACTGCGCACTTAAAAGATCCCAGAAATTCATGTCAGTGGCTGGATGGTGGATACATGAACACGTGCATACGACGAGCTGACGGTTATCAGCGTTCAGCAGTGTATTTGTCTCAGTTCACCCAGCTGTGAATGGGTACCCTGTGAGGCATAGAATGGTCCCTAACCTGAGCGCCACATATCTTGGATGCCCGTTGAATACTCCCCAGGGAGTTGAAATGGAAAAATGATCGCATGGTGAAAGAATGCCATTGACCAGGGGAAACAATGTAAGCGCCTTGTGCGCTATATAAATATTCATATAATAATGACAGACAATTGAGATTTCTGAAAAGCTTAGAACTAAAAAGATACATTTTTTTAATAAACTTTTTATTTCAGAAACCCTGTTACAAATAGGGACATCAACCAAGGGTAGTAGATAGAACGAGTGGGGAGGCAGCGATGGGAACTGCGAAAACTGAAGGCATCCTCGCCTATCATCAGTCAACATCATACATAGCACCACAGGTTTAGTTTCTCCATTATCAAATCAGTTGGCCACATCTGTTGTGAAAGTTTTTCATGTGCTTTTTAAATAAATGGCCTAGTTGGACAGATGAGGCATGTTCTAAATACGACGACCATGTCGGGGAAGAATTTAAAAAGAGATATTCCTAGTTTCTAGAGTTGTTACGATACAGGAGGGTTGTGATACGATGCGTATCCTGATAAGGGGGTCACGATACGATATGTATCACGATACATATAACCTCCTGACATAATGATCTTTTCACAAACTTTTGGAGTCAGTTAATCTTGAGTTAGAATTTAGCTTTTTTTATGTAATTGTAGTATAATCAAACTTTCAAACTTTAGAAGCGGTTCTTGTGTGCATATGAATTATCTTTTTAATGCATATCTAAGTTTTGAGCACCTACATTGCGAATTTATCATTATTTCATGTATCCCGATACGCATACTACGATACGATACGATATATTGTTGCCCATGTATCACGATACAATAATTTATTGCTGTATCGTTACACCTCTACAGTAGTTTCAACCAAATCTAGCTCTGAAATAAATATTCCTTCTCTTTTCTGTTTATAGATTTGTTGATAAAAATAATCAATATTATATCTGCATTCAGATTACCTTATTTACTTATATTGTGACCAATGATAGCACAAGAGCATAAAATGACCGGGGCGGATCCAGGGTTTTTGTTTTGCGAGGGTGCACAAACCTAAAGTAAATAGAAATAGTTATACTTAAATGATCGCAGAGTAAGTTAAAAGGTCAGCAAAATTATCAATTTAAATGTTAGAATGTATTGCAAATATGAAATAAGACCAAATAAATTAAATCAATATCTCACAGCCATATTTATTACCTGAAATCTATTTAATATTTAATGATATATAAAAATGCATCAGATACAGAAATTAACACTCTGTGAAAGTAAGACCTCTATATCAATTGTAACCTCTGGCAAAAAAAAAAGACAGACATCAGTAAAGTAAACACAAAATGTTAAAATATTTCAACTCACTAGCCTTGGTTAATCCCAAGATAGCATGCCATTTTGCCCTATTTAGCTCACCATGTCTGAGAGGTTTCTTGAAGAATAAATACCCTTAGGGAGCTGATACGTTTTGGCTTGTACATTTAAAGGGGCAGTAGCATGTTTTTTGACAATTTTATATTTTAAAATTTTCACTGTAAATAGTAAGTAAATGCTAAATGTACAAAAATCTCATTACACAAACCAATCATCCATAGTCAGAGGACAAAGTATGAAGATTCACATAAAATCCACTGGCGGCCATTTTGTGTGAACACCTTTAATTTATTTTTTGTAAGAAAAAGGAATTGCATGGCTAAACTTTATGTATTATATATTTGAATTATTACTGCTCCATTTAGTTTGAATACATTGTCTCTCAATTGGAACCATTAATTTTCTTTTTCTTGACATCACCTTATATTCCCCCTAAAAACGTGCTACTGACGGGCCCCTTTAGAGACTTCTTTTGAAAGTTTAAATGACAAATCAGATATTTAAACAATACTATTTTAGGCCTGATGAGAATCATGAGATACACACACAAAAAATCTTTCTTTCAACATTTTATATAGATATATTCAATTCTACACTGAAACTCTACAGCATGTAGGCTTCACATATATAACCAGAGGCTTTCAAATTGATAAAAAAAAGATTTTCAGAACAAATATAATTTTCAGTCAAGCCATAATGTCTGCAATATTGAAACCATGAATATTATTAAAATTAAATAAGAAATTGACCTGGAATAAGTCAAGTCAAGTTATTACGTCATTTTGAACGGCATATTACACGAAAACCCAAAATGCCAGGAGGGCCCAAATAAATTTATAATGATTTTAAAAAAAAATCATATTGTATGTTGTACTTAACAACATCTTTGTCAATGTTTACATAGTTATTCCACAAGAATATTGTTACTAACTGAAAAGACCAATGACGTCACATTCAATCTTTGTGAACTATTACTCTTTAAGAAAAGGCAAATGTTTATTGAATGGCATGAATATGAAGACAGAAGAAATATCATTATTGAAAATGTCATTTCACTTTCAATAACTGACACAAATTAGAAAACTGTTGTCATGGTAACACCATATTCATAACTCATAACAGTAAACAATATGTTATCAATGTTTATAAACTACTATTTGATACATATTGTGTAACAGTTGGTTTTTGAAGATTTCTCTTATTTAAACAACTCAAATAAGACAATGTTCTACAAAATTAATATCATCAGAACAATAATTACAATGTATCTTATGAAGGAAGATATTTACCATACTGGTATATCACCTCACTCACACAAGGACACTATCAAAACGAATAGGCTTATAATGGTATTAATTACTCATCGCTTCAGAACATTGTTTAACTTTGTTTTAAATAATGAGTTAACAGTTGGTTAATTATGTTTTCATGAACAAATAAATCACTTATTTACCTCTCATGCCAAATAATTTGTTCCTTCTCTCTAGGAAATTATTCTTCAAATATTTGTTTTCTATTTATTTACTTAGTTTCACATATTCAAGGAAAGGATATCTTGTTTCCACACTGCTTTTATTATCGAAAATAATTTATGCATAAACATACAAATATTGAAGTGATGATGAGTAATATTCTACATTTCATATTGAATGAATATAAAATGGTCATAAATCCAGTATAAAAAAATTTAAAACATCTTTTTATTAATTTATTTAAACTATTTTAATGAGAAACATTTAGAAAAACACTATTTTGATCCCAAATATTTACCAAGTAAATGATGAACAGGACAATTTTCTGTCATAAAAATCTTGTGTTTAAATTTTGAAGTCTTGAAAAGATAAGAAAATGACATTTCGAGACACAAAACACCAAAGCTCAAATGTTAATATCCAAGCAAGAAATTTGACACATTTGTAGATATGAATAATATACCAAGCTAAAGTGTGAAGACGAAAAAAAATCAACGGAAGATTACGGCGCAGTTTTATCGAACCTCAGTCGTCATTCCAATAGTATTTTAATGCGATGCCGATTTCAACCGAACAATTATCGAGCCGCATTGTTCGAAAGCTCTTGCGCAAAATATTGAATCAAAATGATACGGTTGCAAGGTTTGTGTAGGTAAATACGATTTAACATCGTTATATTAAATGCTTTCCTACCTTTAGCGAATAAAAAGCATCCCAAACACAAGAACCAAACGAAATCCATGGCTCAAACAGCGAGGGCTCCGGCCATTATCCGCTGTCATCTGCTATTCAATAACTGAGTGCGCATGCGTGAAGAGATGTCAACATTGTATCGGAAGAAATCGATTCTTCATCGTCCTCTTGCACGGGTTCAGAGATGAAGAAGCACCGAACCAATGATAATAGAGTTTGGGCAATTTGATTTCAGAGTTCGAATAGCTTCGGGATAATGGTGATCTCTCCTATTGAATTTTGGTTCTTTATTTCATTAATGTGTAAGGTTAAATCGAGTTTTAAAATATTTTTTTAAATCAAAATTCATGCTTGAGTAAGCACAGAGGTTAAATTCGGGTTTGAATATGATAAAGCTATTAAAGGTAATCAGCGACAGGAAACTTGATTAGGTCTAGATATTTTGTTATCTTGTGCATAAATGATATTTGTTGTTCAGCAATAGACAGCCCTTGTCTGTAGGACTACAAAACGTTTTAATTATGTGAAAGATTGCACAATCTGTTCTATTGCCAACTAATAAAATTTTAATCATAATGTAAATGTTGGAATCGGACCAAGCTATCGCTCATACTATAATTAAACAACTTCCCCGAGTCATTCGTAGTTTAACGTAGTTTTGTCCAACCTCTGTTCTAATTAGACCAGTTTGCGAGCACAGGAAATTGAGAATACCGCATTTCCTTGAATAGACGCCCCCGGCGTGTATTTTTTCAGATCCCCTTTACCCCCGGCGTGTATTCGAGACCCGGCGCCTATTTATTTTTAAGTAGGAAAAAATTTTATAATGGTGTAAAGGGAGAATACTTTATTTCAATTCAACTGCGGAAGCATTAATTATCAACTTATCACCCGGCGTTTATTCGAGACCCGGCGTCTATTCGAGACCCGACGTGTAGGCCTATTTACTTAAAACAGCCATACCCCCGGCCTCTTTTCGAGACCCGGCGTCTATTCGAGGTAATGCGGTAATCAAATATAATGTTAAAACAATCAATAATCAAGTAAAAATACGATGCAGATAAAATATTTCCCCCAGTCAAAATATGGGGGAGGTTATATTTTTATCTGCATCGTATTTTGACTTGATTATTGATTGTTTTAACCATTATATTTGATTATTCTCAATTTCCTGCATGTGTTTGTGGGCTAGGTAGGCCTCGCGTGTTTCTAACTAGTTTAGTGCAGCCGAAACCCAGTCGTCTCGCTTATAAGACCGCTTGTATGTTCAAAGCATGGTTAACAGGAGTTATTCGCCCCTGGCTTCGATACCGAAGGCTTTTGCGGGCGGCTTATGATTGGTTAGCTGAGTTAACGTTAGGACATGCGATCTATTCATACGAGGCTGCGGTCGGACTTAGTAGAGAGGAAACCTCTCGAAATAACAAGTTCGTTTCTCGATAGTGTTAATATTTTTAACTTTTCCTCGGACAGACAGGAAATCAGACAGGAAAGAACAAGCTGATCGGATGCAATCAAAGTAGGTTATTAAGCGACGCTGTTGCAACACCGCCATGTTGGTCACCAAATCATTGAAAAGGTCGCTGTGACAACAACTGACCTTCCCAAATTAGAAGTTTTTAATGTTTGAAATGGTATATATGTCAACAGGTTGTCGGTTGTCATTTTGACAACATGTATCATCATATCAAAGACCGTCGGATTACTCTTTTATTGGGAAATTAACAACCATTTTTACATGGAATATTGTGCGAATTTGCCGCTAGGCCGGGGAACCAGTCGGAAACCAGGAAACTGACCTTATTTGAACAGCGGTTAGAGCTATTCAGTCGCTTCCGGGTCCAAAATACCAAGAATTTCCATGTGTGAATTACATAGGGTATATTTTCAAATAGCTGTAGCTAAAAAGTAGTATGGTCAATGTATAGTATTTCATTGATTTTTTTATCAGGATTATGCATATCTTACTGCTGCTAGTGGTTAATAGTGCTCTGGTTCAATTGTAAAGGAGCGACAAGTCAATGACCGATGGCAATTTAACATTGGAGTCTATTGGGAAAAAAACTGTATAACGAGACCTTACGTTACGCAGATTTGACTCCAATTGGGTTTGGTGTTAACCCCCTTGGTGCCAAGATCACGAGGTGGGTCTTGTTTCTACTATAAACGTTTTAACAACGGCTGCATTCCTGCGTTCCTTGGAAAAAATATTTTATCAAAACAATAATACTATTCAATAGGCGTGCAATCTACCTATCAACGTCTTTGGACAAACGTTAATAACATGTTTGTACACAAAAAAAACCCTTCCGAATTTATGAATGAATGTTTTATTTACAAAGAACACAGCATGAAAAACATCCCTCAGTGAATTTAATCGGCAAGGACAATGTTGGACGACCCCCGGTTTAGCCAAGACGTTCTGAGCACGTCGCTGGTACAAAGTCGCTTTTCCGGTTCCGGTTCGAGAAGATGGCGGATCAAAGCTTTGACGTCAGGGTCAAGGACGTCTATGAACTTGGCGGGGTACCGCACGCGCTCTTGTTGTCTCTTGAGGAGGGTCTTGATATTGGTGTCATCGTAGGGCATAGAACCACACATCAGGATGAACAGCATGCACCCTAAACTCCACACATCGTTCTCTTGTGGGTCGTAAGGCACCGCCATTATAAGTTGAGGCGACGCATAGGCCGCGCTTCCGCAGAAAGTGGTGCAAGGAGTATTGTCGTCTAAGGTGCAAGCGAAACCGAAGTCTGTTAGCAAAACGTCTCCAGTTTTCGTAATAAGGATGTTCTCGCATTTGATGTCACGATGAGCGAAACCCTTTTTGTGAAGATAATGCACTGCGCATACAAGCTGCCGGAACCACTCTCGAGCCTCGTTTTCATTAGGAGGCCCATTGTTCATAATGTGCTCAAGAAGATCACCCCGTTCCGCGTACTCCATTATAATAAACACGAAATTCTCCTTTTTGAAAATTTCGATGACGTGAACGATATTCTCATGACGTACTTCGGTGAGAATTTCGAGTTCACTCGGAAGGAACCTCTTGACGTATTCTTTCGGTGCTGCATCCGTGTCGATTATCTTGACGGCCAAAGTCTTTGACTGTGAGATTTTTTCAACCAATCGGACTTTGGAGTAGGATCCGGATCCTATCTTTGGGCCCAGGAGATACCCTTCTTCCGTTAGCATCGACGCGATGTCCATGAACCGTCGACTTCCGGTTGCCGGAAGTGCGTCGTTGCTCTCTTGGCCGCTCTGCGACATCATGGATTTCGCAGGGTGTCCTGTAAATTAGAATGATGTTAGTATTTATGATATAAATTGTTTTGTTTCTTGGCAATCTGTGAAATTTGGATACAGGAATCACATTGGCCAGATTGACGAAATGTTTCATAAAGGTTATTCAGTTCGCTGTTTCGCATCGCCCTTTCGCGTTTTCGCATCGTTACTTCGCTATTTCGCCTTAAATTGGAAACGCGAAATAGCGAAGGTGCGAATGGCAGAAATCAACCACCATAGTTACGGCCATAACCAATGCATTGAAACGACATTCACTAAATAATGCGATATGAGCTAAACACCGAAATCCATTGAACTACATCGATCAAAACTCAAAACTGTTCATACAGCACATACCCAACAACAATCGCACACAAAGTGAAAAGATTCATATCGGATGATCCATCATGTTCTTGTGGTGCTCCCTATGAAGACACCATTCATTATTTTGCTGTCTGTTCAATTTTACTACCATTAGAGGCACTTCGTTTTATTTCAAATATGGGTATAGCATAAATGACGCTATGTATGGAAACCTTAAACTACCAGCATCTTTGTATAATCAACTCTGTACATGATTTTATTACCACATCGAAACGGTTTGGTCTATTTTGAGTTTTACGTTTTTTATTCTTGCCCTTTATTAATCTAACACACGTTTGGAATAAGAATGGTAATATACATATGCGCATGTTGTGATTTTGTGCTTCTCATTGTGTATCACTTTGTAATCATAAGACTATATGTACGTTGCATATAATTATGTTGTTATGGAGAGGCATTAATAGAAGCCATTGGCTTGTTTGCCAATCCATTTTCTGTATCTTTATAGAAATAAATATGCTGAAAACACAATCACACACAAACTCAGAGAATGCACACACTCGTGCACCCAAAGCTAACAACTACAACATTGACTACAACACAACCACAAACCACAAAGGGCTACCAACTACCGTATTTCCTCGAATGGATTCCCTCGGCGTGTATTTTTTCAGACCCCCTTTACCCCCGGCTTATATTCGAGACCCGGCGTCTATTTATTATTTAGTAGAAATTACATTGTGTATATATGGTGTAGTGGGAGAATATATTATTTTCAACCACGGGAGCATTACATGTACTTGATTAACTTATCACCCGGCGTCTATTCGAGGAAATATGGTATATTCACGCAGGCACTTGTCACTGTAGGTTTCTATGCCTTCTTTTCCTTATGATATACTTTTTAACAACACAACCGGTATCTCCCAACAGAGGCAGATCAAGTCATGTTGATTTAGCCTCTGTTCTATTACGCCGAAATCCGTGGGTTCCGGCAGTTTCCCCTTGCGGAAAAAAACCTGCATCACAATCCATTTGAATGTCTTTATCAAATGACAACGCTTCTCGCATGAAGAGGGTGGTTCATATCACAATGCTATTGCCTTGATTCAGTAGCCAAAACGATGATTTAAGAACAGCGTACCAATGTTAACTTTACATGGAAATTAAGTTAAAACCAACAATAAACCATTCGCATGGAAACTAGCTGGATCCATTATGCAGGTATGGGTAAAGAGCGGTACCGGATACCAAACGGAATATGGTGCAAACGTGAGTTTCAGTTTGCATTGAAACCGTAAGGAAACTAACAAAAACTGTCCGGATACCAAATTGATATTTTGGTATCCATAGGGTTTCTTGTTAGTTTCAGTTGTCTGGAAACCAACTAATTTTTGCTGTGCGTCGCTGATTGCACAACTAACTTTGATTGCCTCCAATCAGGCATCTCCCATTCTATCCCACAAAGTCGGCGTAATAGATCAGAGACTGTATCAACATGACTTGATCTGCCTCTGTGGGGAGAGAATGCAACACGACATAAAATTAACGATACCGCACAGTCCTCTCATCGACCCCTTTCTCCTTAATCTATTTCAAACAATTAAATCAAAAATTTAAAACGTTTTGAAGAAGGCATGAAAATCCTATTTTATATACCATTTTTAAAAGTTCTAGCAACTTCGAATCAAAGTGCGATATGGTTCTGGTTAAAACGTGTGTAAAATCACAAAAGTTATGAAATGAAATTCCTAGCTGCAATGTGATGTATCCATCGAACAGAATGATAAGGAAAATGACCCACGTCGTTCATTGAAACTTTACCTTGAACATGCAGAAGTCGGCCTATATCATCGATAGTCTATATAGCTATATGTACATGACTAGTAAATCGACTTTTAGAGGCTTTTTATCCTCAATACTTTTCATCTTGAATACATTTTGTTTATTATAATTTCGCGAAAATCAGTAAAATTAGATTCAAGTAATGTTGCGTTAGGTCATATGATTATGACCTAAATAGAGTAATGTTAAAGGGGCAGTAGCACGTTTTTAGGGGGAATAGAAGGTGATGTCAGGAAAATAAATGGTTTAAATTGAAAGAAAATGTATTTGTATAAAACAAAACAGTAATAAATCAAATATATAACGTAAAGTTTAACCATGCGATCCCTTTTTCTTACACAAAATGAATTAAAGGTGTTACTGGTATATCACCTCACTCACACAAGGACACTATCAAAACATTATATTTAACATACTGGTATATCACCTCACTGAGGCAAGGACACTATCAAAACGAATAGGCTTATAATGGTATTAATTACTCATCGCTTCAGAACATTGTTAAACTTTGTTTTAAATAATGATTTTAACAGTTTTCATGAACAAATAAATCACTTATTTACCTCTCATGCCAAATAATTTTTTCCTTCTCTCTAGGAATTTATTCTTCAAATATTTGTTTTCTATATATTTACTTAGTTTCACATATTCAAGGAAAGGATATCTCGTTTCCACACTGCTTTTATTATCGAAAATAATTTTTGCATAATCATACAAATATTGAAGTGACTATGAGTAATATTCTACATTTCATATAAAATGGTTATAAATCAAGTAAATAAAAACATCTTTTTATCATTTTATTTAAAGGGGCAGTAGCACGTTTTAAGAGGGAATATAAGGTGATGTCAGGAAAATGCAAATAAATGGTTCCAATTGAAAGACAATGTATTTAAACTAAATGGAGCAGTAATAATTCAAACATATAATGTAAAGTTTAGCCGTGCGATTCCTTTTTCTTTCGAAAATGAATAAAAGGTGTTCACAAAAAAATGGCCGCCAATGGATTTTATGTGAATCTTCTTACTTTGTCCTGTGACTATGGATGATTGGCTGGTGTAATGAGATTTTTGAAACTGTCAAATAATACATTTAGCATTAACTTACAATTATCAGTGGAAATATTAAAAATATAAAATTGTCAAAAATGTGCTACTGCCCCTTTAAGAATAAAGAAAACTAAGGGAAGTTTTGTATACAGTTGAAGTGTTAATAACGTTTGAAAGCCATGCTCCTATTACTAAGTAAATCTGTTCCAACATAAACTAGTGTCAAAAAGAGGTCGTTTAACATACAAATCTATTACCTGACAGAGTTGGTTTTGAGTGTACTGGACAGAAATATGGCTTTTTAAGAAGTATACACATTTTCATTCTTCAGGAAAAGATACGTTTGATTGTGTGTGTCTTCAAACGCACACGGGGATTTAAATCGTAATTTAAATTTTGTGTCCGCACAGAATGTTCGACGTTTCAATTTAAAATTTATAAAGTATGAAATTCAGGCAAAGAAACAATGTCAATATAATGCACTTTATTTGACATAAATTCGTTGACAATTTGTTAAAATAAACAAAAGTGTTCTAATGGCGCGTTCTCGCAAACATGAACAGATAATGTTTCAAAATTTGACACATAAGTTAGTTGACACGTGGTGAGTGAGTTATATTGCAATTTTTGTGGTAGCGTTTCTTTTGGACACTAGTTTATATCATGTTAGAGCCTTAGCTTGGTATTACCGGTACTCGTGTAACAGTTATCTATTGGCATTTTCAGTAATTCATTATTGGGAGTTTAAATTACTATATTCCTTTTCAATGTACAAATACATAAGCCTTTTTTTAATTAATACCGCATTGAACAAATGCTCATTATAATTTTGATTACCGTATTTCCTCGAATAGAGGCCGGGGGTATGGCTGTTTTAGTAAATACACGCCAACACAGTATCATTTACAGAATATTACCCACAAACGAACTCTTATATAAAATGCAATACACACACAGCAAAATAAGTGACCTATGCCAAAAGGAAACTGAATCAACAATACATTTATTTTATGAATGCACAAAAGTTAGACACATTTAGAGCGACTTAGAGGATTGGATCAAGGCTAATACGGGAACAAAGCTAGAATTCACAAAACAAAAAATACTATTTGTCTACTATGAAAAGCGTAATGATGTTGTAAATCTTCTTATCAATACAACCAAATTCAACATTTATAAATGCAAGCTTTCAAAACGATCACCTAATTTTCAGTATGTTAAAAGAGATATAACAGACACATATTATATTGACAAATATTTATCATCCTCAACATGTGACTACACCAAATTCATTAAATACTGGTCTTTATGTCATTGCCTATTTAACTAATCCCTTACAACTCCTGTTTACAACCCAAATATTATACTTAATAATTAATACTCTATTCGAGGAAATACGGTAATATGACAAAGCCAGAGCAATTAAATGATATGTTGAAGAACTACACTGAAATGGAGCCCCATTAAGAGAATACATTCTCACCAAACCGCCCGTGACATTTGAGAAGATGTCGGACTCAAAATAAATAAAATTGTTTTGCATTAGCGCATAACAACGAATATTTACCATTGAGATAGTGAGGAAAATTAACGATATAATTTGAATTTCTGTAAGTTTACAATGGAAAAAGGGTTTTATCAACTGTTTGTTTATTATAGTTGGCAAGGTTGCAGTGCAATCTTATATAAAACGACTTTAAGCATTATGCGTGTTTAAACCTCACCATCTCAGAAAGCGACAATTATGGTCAACGCTGAATTGGTACCGTTGCAAATGACTGTCATACTCACAGGGATTCTAAACTCGCAGTGGACAATATGCACTCATATATCGTTTTCATATGTTGAGATAAACCTACATCTAAAATTTGAACGAAATCTGTCAAGAAATATTTTTTTTAGCGTAACCTCTACCTATTATAACAGATAGGAATTACGCTAAAATGTTTATTTCTTGACCGATTTCGTTCAAATTTAAAATATAGGTTATCTCAACATGTTAAAACGATATATGAGTGCAAAACTTTGAAAAAAAATAATTATAGGGTCCACTCCGAGATTCGAACCTCTGTGGTCATACTGCCATACTCACAAATACAGCATGTTGTAACACGTCAAATGAGTGATTTTATATTCTGACATAATAGCATGATAACATGATTACCAAATAACCTACCAGAAACAATCACTTGGTTTGATGCGACGTCAGCTTATGCATTTGTCTTGTATCGTTGCTTTACCCTTATTAGTTGGTCTCCTGCTTGCGCTGTGACGACATCTATTATGACGTCACAATGACACGATGCTACTGACAACTCGGCGAAGGTGGCGACGCCTATACCACGGCTCAATGCTTCTGATTGCAGGAATATGTATTTCTTTGAATTTGAATCAGAGATGTATATCAAAGTGAATAAGTATTTATTTTTTACTATTGCATGCTGTGTATAACTAAAGAATCGACGCCCAATACAGAATACAAAATAGATATAACCAGTGTTACACGTTTTAAAGGGTCAGTGCACTTTTTTTGAAAATTTTATTTTTTGATTTTTTTACTAATAATTGTACGTAAGTCTTAATGTATTATTTTGACAGTGTCAAAAATATGATAACACAAACCAATCATCCTTAGTTAGATAACAAATTATATAGATTCACATGAAATCCATAGGCGGCCATTTTTGTGTGAACACACAAAATGAATTAAAGGTGTTCACAAAAAATGGCCGCCAATGGATTTTATGCGACTCTTCATACTTTGTCCTTCCACGATGGATGAATGGCTTGTCTAATGAGATTTTTGACACTTTCAAAATAATACATTAAGCATTAATGTACAATTATCAGTGAAAATTTTAACATATAACATTATCAAAAAACGTGCTACTGCCCCTTTAAAATATGTTTCTGTCTACTTTAGATAAGTTTCTGTCTGATTAAGATAAATTTCCAAAATTAAGTTTGACAAATGTTAAAATGTCATCATTCAAAAACATTTGATTTTTAAAAACAAATCAAACAATTCAAAATATATCAGGAATAATTGTTCTAAAATTATTTTATAAAGATGTGAATTAAAGTATTAATAAGATAAGTTTCTGTCTACTTTAGATAAATTTCTGTCTGTTTAAGATAAATTTCCAAAATTAAGTTTGACAAATGTTAAAATGTCATCATTCAAAAACAATTGATTCAAACAAATAACAAAATTCAAAATATATCAGCAATAATTGTTCTAACATTATTTTATAAAGATGTGAATTAAAGTATTTATAAAATATGTTTCTGCCTACTTTAGATAAACTTCTGTCTGTTTAAGATAAATTTCCAAGATTAAGTTTGACAAAATTAATGTTAAAATGTCATCATTCATAAAGTTTGATTCAAACAAATCACTTAATGGCTCTTCAAAATAAATAATGCAGGAATAATTGTTCTAAAGTTATTTTATAAAGATATGAATTTCATAATGTGTTCGCCATACAGTTAAACCTGTATAACACTTGTAAGTTAAACGTGTGTAACTGACGAAGCTTGCACTGCCAGTTATACAAAAGGGAGCATATCGCTTGAATTGCATAGTCTGAATTTATATGAAAATGAAGTACTATATGAATGCCATTAGTTCAGTCTGATTTACAATTGACCGTGTCAAATCAGGGCTTTCCTCTCCACAACGGCCTGAAAGTACCCAAGCTAGAGTGCTTGTTAAACGCCAGGTTAGCGCAGATAAAACCTAGTCAAAAGCGGACCAATCACATTGTCCATTTAAAAAACCAAAATGGCGGTGATCATGTAGAAAGCATTCTCTCCCCACAGAGGCAACTCAGTCATACCTGAATTAGCCTCTGTTCTATTACGGCTAATACACGGGATAGAAAGGTAGAAATCTGATTGGAGGCAATCGAAGTTAGTTGTGCAATCAGCGACGCCGTTTCAAAAATGGTCATTCGCAAATCCTCGGCGATCTCCGTGTCATTCGTCAACGCTTTCGTTGAAATTAACCATCCAGGGGAGGTAATTCTTTCTTTTACAAACCATCGCTTTTTACCTTCTCAGTAATTATTATTTGGTTGATTAGTAAAATAAAATTTATCATAAAACAAATAATAATTTACTCAATTATAAAACCGTTTCTATCTAATGATAAACCCTATCCATATCTAATTTTCAAATAGTTTCCCTCTCACACTGTTATTGAAAAATACAGGTGAAGACATAATACTTTTCAAGTCACTATACGACCGTTAAGAAATCCCCGAGTCACGGATATCCAAAAGGTGTCTTCATTGGCTGCACATAAGGGAGATATCTCAAGTCACAACTTTTTGCCGCTAGGGTAATATACCGAAACCCCAGGATCTTGGCGTAATAGAACAGAGGCTAATTCAGTTATGACTGAGTTGCCTCTGTGGGGAGAGAATGGCAGAAAGGAGATTTCACAGGATTTACGTGCCCCTAGCTATGATATCGAAAGCTTTTGCCGCCGTCCTTATGATTTGCTAGGTGAGCTTACATCAGAACATGCGGGTAATGGGGATGCATTCAGACTGTGAAGGAGAGGAAAGCCTGGCTGGGTGTGGTTCGAACCCCACTAGAGAAATTATTTTAACTCTTTTTTTCCTCGAAGCTAAGTCGATTTTAATCAGACTGGACATTAGTTAAACGTTCTCAAATTTCATCTAAAAAATATTACCGAAGTTTTAAGCCACACATCTCCTATGTGATCTTTAAAACGGTTCATTTTCAGAAGTTTCTTCTTGAATTCGCCTTTTTTTAGAAACAATTCCACAACTTTCGATTCTGTCGCGTTTTATTTCAAATCGTTTCCTAAAGAAGCAGTTAACGATTCTACTTTCTTAATTTCGAAGAGAATTCGATAGTTTGGTAGAAAACAGCGTTTTCCCTCCACATCTTGGAATACCAAAGTATTCTCCTAATCGATTCGACGGGGCTTATTTTTAGTGCCTGGTTTCACAATTTGATGACCGCTATCAAAAGACCCTTTCCCTCGGAATTTTATGTCTTTAAAGCTTGAGCGCACAAACAAGCAGAACCCAGTTTAGAAGATAACCGAGCCGTGTGATCGTATGTATGTGAGTTCACATTGAATCAATAGACGAAACCCAGTCTCTCGACGGAAGGGGTATCAGTCTTTGACGGTGTAAACATTTGATAGCTCCCCGTGGGAAAATGTCCATTATGAGTCATACGGATTTACGTCTATTGGCAAGGCTGTATCGGGAGTCTTGTTATCCGAGGGATTGTATGATGTTACATAGGATAATTCCTTGCATGTTCAGTTCCTTTGATAATTTGCCAGCAGTCAAATTCTTAAAGTAGTGCAGTGCACATTCTCTCCTGACAGAGGGTGCTCAGCCTCAAGTCAATAACCCCTCATTCTAACCTCTGTTCTAATACGGACATTTCTCCGTCTTCTCCCACCTCAATCTAATTAAAATCGGCCTAGTTCCGAAGAATAAAATATTCAAAAGATTAACTGCACGGAGAATTGGAATTCTCTACACTAGGTCTGACCGCATCTCTGTACCTCGCGTGTTTAATACCAGTAAAGCGCAGCCGAAGTTCAGTGGGTTGCAGACCAATCACATGATCTCGCTTATAACACCGCTGGTGGCGATCACGTTCAAAGCATGGTTAACAGGAGTTACTTGCCCCTAGCTTAATACTGAAGGCTTTTGCCGGCGGCTTGTGATTGGTTAGCTGAGTAAACGCCAGAACACACCGTCTGACTCGGTGGAGAGGATACCTATCGAAATAACATGTTCGAATCCCATAGAGTTAATATATTTTAACTTTTATTCCTCGGAACTAGGCAGATTTTGATCAGACTGCTCCTTCCTAGACTTATGCCATAATTCAGTCTCCGAATCACGTGACCGTGTTTCGTTTGAGAGTGCAACGTGCTTGGTCGTATACATTCTAGTCTGTCATCCAGACCCTAAAGCAAAAATATTTAATTGATGACCAACCAAGTCTAGAAAAGTATAGCAAGTCTAGATTGCTCAGCTGAAGTTAAAGCATCTTCTGGGCTACATTTTGTTATAATACATGATTTGTTTTAAAATATTGTCAATATTGAAAAAAAATACTTCTGAGACTAAATGTTTGTCTATATACATTCTAGTTTTCTGGAAAAAAATCAGAAATTACTAAGGCTTCCAGAATGATTGCTTATAGGACATCCCTGCGTTTGGGGTCCTCATGAATGATTAATATATAAGGGCTAGGAATCTATAGTCTGGACAACAATGACATTACTTCTTGTGTAATGATAAGAAATTTAGGTATTAGGTATATACTCGGGTCCGAGTCGAGTCTGATCCTTCGAGGACTGAGTCCACTTATTTAGCTCATCAGGCCTGAATGCACATGGGTTCGAATCTCGTAGTAGACAATAAAATAAATTTTTAAAAACTGGACTTTTGGACTCATATATCGTTTTCATATGTTGAGATAGACCTACATTTCAAATTTGAACGAAATCGGTCAAGAAATACAGATTTTAGCTTAATTCTCGATCTATTATATAGAAAACACAAGGGGGACACTCCAGTCGCTATAACTTGATTGAGAACCGGACACTGAAAGGCCCGATATAGAGCATGGCATGTTTTCGCCTTTTGCTTCAGACGAAAAAGGCCAACAGAGCTGGAATCTTTTGTACAGATGGATGAGGGATATGGTTTATAGCTTGTCAATACTATACGCATAATGATTACGTCACCGAAAGCGTGTTCGTTAAATGCTTTGGCCTCTTTACAGAGGGTTCTGTGCTTTGTACGTCGAAATAAGAATGATATTGTTGATTAAAAATGTAAATGTGATATCAAAATTTCAACGAAAGTTTTCTACCGATTGATGTATTTATCTTCTAGAAAGCTAAATTTCATTCCGTACCGCATGCAAGTATGAAAATGGATCGCCTATGGATCGCCTACCATGAATAATTGCCCGGTCATAACGATGTTTGAAATAAATAATCGCCGGGCTATAATTCAAGCATTTACGGCATGCCAAAACAACCTACCCAACCTCATTCTAGATAATGCGTAACACATATCCAATCGTCGTCTATCTAAGGACAAAGAGAACTTCTAAAAAATGAACAGTCTAAGTAAACCTAGCCTCAATATAATCCGTTTCAGGCTAAAAAGGTCTAGCAGAGGATCGCGTCAGCCAACGTATTGAATTGACCAATCAGAACTCAGCTTACCAAGCCACGATAGTCTGCCTTCGCACGTATTGGAGGGTCATAAGTCGCAGAAAGGTCGGCTGACGCGACCCTCTACTTGGGCTTTCTAGACTCAGTATAGGACTGAAACAGATAATATTGAGGCTAGGTTTAATTAGACCGAAAAAATGAAGTACCGGGAACGTTTATCGATGCCCTTTTTACACGGGTGATCTTTTCCTTCAACACCGGCTCTGTTTGATTGACGAAGCACGTCCGCTCGTTAACGTTAACGCAAAAGGCTATCAAACTGAGAACGGCTCCTCATTAACAGGGCTTCTCCCAGAGGTGACATTTCGTCCTAAAACTCGTCAGTTTGGAGTCCAATTTCACCACGAGACGTTTCATGGCTGTAATTGGGCGCAGATAATAGAGCGATTTTGTCCAAGAAAGATTGGCAATCCTGAATTCTACATCGCTACTTACCCACGTCAACACGCATGGTCTTATAAGTAGGCCTATTTAAGACAAAATGGATCGTTTATTGTTGAATGTGTAATACTAGTAGATACTTTCTTCAACTTAGATCTGTTTATATAGACTGACAGACAGACCATGGCCCATATTACGATGGAAATATTACAAATCCATGTGCTGCTGGTAATATCTATAAGGCCTTGAAAGAAAATAATTTGTTTCTAGTTTTCGCCCTAGTCAGTTTTCAATTAACTCACGCATCAAGCTTGTTTTTATATGTTGACAAGGGGAATGAATGAAATTTTCATTTCCGTATTATACAAAAACGCTGAAACTTTTAAAATGCAACTCTTTTCTGTTCATGTTGACATTCAATGGTTTTATCAGTGAAAAAGATTAGATTTTATTTTGTTTCTTTCTATTTATGTTGAAATTGGTTAATGTTCATTTACAGAAATAGAAGTGAAACAAAACAGTCTAGGTAAACCTAGCCTCAATAATATATACTCGCTTCACTCCCGATATTGAGTCTAGCAAAATGCAGTAGCAGATATCGTCAGCCGACCTTTCGCCGACCTAGGTTTACTTTAGACCGAAACCTCTGTCGCCGAATGCTGTATCCTCGCATATCGAGCCGCATACTATCCAGTGGGGTTGCAGGTAGAGTCTCTCGACCTAGGTTTACTTAGACTGGAAATAAAACAAACCGTGTTATCACTTTTGTCTGTCTGTCTGTACAGGCTAGAAGCATGTTTTGGCCTGACCAAGGAATTACATAAAAAATCCTTGGCCTGACGAACTGAAAGGTATAGCGACTTGTCAAATTAAAGAACGTTTGCGTATATATATCTCTGATTTGAACAAGATTGATATAGGCTTTACCTTTAATAATAATTCATTTGTATAGCACCCATTTTCCAACTTTAAGCTGCTCAATGGCGCGGAACAAGAGAAATATTACGTTTTATATGCGTCTCTAAACAAGAACGTTTTTAGAGATCCCTTGAAGGTTGTATGAGAGCTTGCTGTTTTAAGTTCTACAGGCCGTTCTAGATCTTATACGTGCGCTTCAGACAAATTGTAGACTGCTCCATTAGCGTATTTGTATACCCAGAGCACCTTTGATACCATAGCTGATATCGGCCCCGATAATCGACACGACCAAGTTATGCAAATATAATGCTGCGCCATTCGTGAAAATATGACCTTCTCATCTCTTGAGCTCGATCGCATAGAAGTGAAATTCGTCAAAAACAATGAAATGTCACTCTTTATTTATAAACTCACTGATAAAATATGTAACTATACAATTCAAATATTGAAAACTTATCTGAGATTCAAACAATTCCGCTAGCGCAAACCAACTCGTTCCCCAGACCTCGACAACAGAAGAATGTTGTTGTTTATTGCGGAGATTTGAATTGTAACCTTAATTCTAGTATTGTTCCCATAAAGATCCCACCCTTTATTCCACATATTTTATCAGTTAAAGTTTGCTCCTCAAATATATTCACTAAGAAAACATCTGATGTGACATATAGAAATATCTAAAATGAGAAAACATAGCCAAGAAAATTTTAAATGCACTATTTTACGGCTGCTTCGGAATTTTCGATTGGTAAAAGGCTGTCATAGAAATGACAATTCCGCTAGCGCTTACCTACTCGTTCCCCAGACCTCGACAAAAGAATAATGTTGTTGTTTATTGCGGAGATTTGAATTGTAACGTTTAACGTTTGTAACGTTTTACCTGTGAAATAAAGGGAAAGGTTGCTCCTCAAATATATTGACTAAGAAAACATCTATTGTTACAGAAAACATCTAATGTGACATAAAGAAATATTGAAAATGATAAAACATAACCAAGAAAATGTAGCTAAAGTGCACTATTTTACGGCTGCTTGGGAATTTTCGATTCGTCAAAGCTGTCACAGAAATTACTATTACCACGAACAAGTATAACCCGATGAGACCAACGGGGAACTATTGAATTGTCCAAAACCAACAGTCGAGATAACCGCTAAGGGTGACGATAAAACTCCTATTGTTTTAAAATAGTTAAGCTAGGGATGTAACTAGGTCAATCCCCCCCCCCTTTCTTTAAATCAACCACCAGTACATGTTGCTTAATACTTTGTTGAAGTTTATGGGTTTTAGCTTTTGTGAGTTTATTTTTGATTCATTTTTTGGTTGAATGAGTTATGGTTGACGATTATACTTTAATTGAACATTTTAAAAACTAAATTGTCTTTAGCGTCAACTTTATCTGCCATTCTTAAAGTCAATCAAAGTCGCAAATGACGACAAGAGAATCAAATATAGAAAGCGGTGTAGTTCATGTTATTAGATTTGATGTAAGAGAAGTTGGGTTAAAATATAATCTCATGGCGTCAGATTTTATGGTTCAAAATGATGCAGTCTTGACGTGGATGATTTTATTGCTTTAGTAGTGATATCCTTGGTAGTAAAACGCACCCAAAACAACTAATTAACATTTCTTTACTTACAAAATTTATTAGATTTTGAAAGAAATTTTGAAAGTTCACAAATCAGCAGCCCAATGTCAGGAAGGCTTATTGGTATCAATGAAAATTTTAATATATAATTTCCTGTTGATCTACAAACATTAAGAGTTGTTGTTAAATGATAACTTCTTCTAGAAGTTCCTCAATTCTTCTCGGGAGCATTCTTTGACGTGTGCATATGTACAGCATAGGTTATTTCCAATTGGTGTTCAATAATCATGTGCATGATATGTCGCTATCTAGGATGGACAAATTAATGTGCTTACAATATTTTTATCGAAAATTAAAAAAAAAATTTACTTGACCCTATTTATTACCTACGAGGACAGCTATATCGAGGTTCATATTTTTTTTTATGTTGCCCTAGGGCAAAATATCACTTTTTTATTGTGACGTCACGTATTAAACAATTATTTGACGTCACGGTTCACCGATGACGTCACAATCTCGCTCGGGAAATACTAATATTTATTATATGCTAAGCGGTGAGAGACTGAGTTTTCTCAGGTCTAGAAAAGTGTTCTCGCCACTGAGTGTGATATCACTTTTTCAAGTCAGTGAAAATATCACAGAGGGGATGACGTCATGTGTACAATGGTTTGACGTCACTTCTACAATCAACGCGACGTCATCGCCGTCGCTAAGTTACGCCCAACAATGGCATGACGTCGCCAGAAAACTCTCGAGTCAAAGTCTTTTTGACATAAATTATCAAATTTCCGACCACTGCGCCACTCGTGAAAATACTGGCTCTACCCCGTCACTCGATGAGAGATAAGTGATATCACACTCAAAACAAAAGATATCCTCTATTTAGCCACTCGTGTCGTAAACATAGTATGTCATGGACACTCATATAATATCCTCTATTTATTTATTTTATATCAAGCAAGTACTAATAAATAATTTTTATAAGTAATGTTCACACAGAGGCTAAGAAAACGATACCTAAAGTTCAGTAAAAGTAAAAACAATCTTGTTGACAGTAAAAGGCTACTTTTTCTTCGAGAGGCACATATTTTGTAAAGAGGTACTACTATCATCATTTTATGTGTTTTTAAACACACTTGGCTTGTTATAATGTCACCAAGTAAAAGCGTTAACGTTGGTCTAAAGTAAGCTAATACTGAGGGTCTTTATCGACTTTTAACGAACTTTTTTTTTTGGCTGGGATTGTCCAACGTTTTGTTTTACTAGTATTAATTGGTTCAATAGAAATGCATAAATTGGATATATATGTTGTACTACTTTGTAAATATACAGTAGTGATGTCTTGGGTTTTTCAACCTTATATTTTCTCCAATTATATTTGGTAAATTGAGGTACTGGCTGGGGACCAGTTATCGCCGTTTTTTCGAGGTTTATAACTTTTTACTTATTTGCTTTTCAACCAAATCAAACATTACTCATATTGATGATTGATTAGCTATTTGCCTTTCTTTTTAGCTTGTTTACAGTTGTCTATCGTGTAGTTGAGTAAATCCAGGATGTGAAAGTTTGAGTGTCTATCTTGTGCTTTCCAACCAACTAACAGGACCAGTTTATCGCCACTTCATGATTTATTGATTTTCATCTAATGCAACATAATTTTTTTAAATGAAATTATTTCTTTTTTCATTATAGAAGTATTTTATACATTTCATAAATGAACATTGATTTCAAAAAATAAAAAATAACACTATTTTGACATACATGACATCCCCCCGACCCTGTTGTAAATTTTCTGAATATTTTCTTATGATTCATCATATTATATTTTTATAGTTAACACACCATGGATTTTTTTTCCGATATCCAAGTTTCCGGTGATATTGCCTTTCTTTTCACACAAAAAATGATGCGATCAGATATGCACTCGCGCAAAAACGAAGTAGTGGCGATAAACTGGTCCCCGGCGATAACTGGTCCCCAGCCAGTATAGAATATATAGAGACTATTTCATTGTTTTTGCCGAATATCATTTCTATCTCATCGAGTGGAGTGAGAAAGTGATATTTTCACGAGTGGCGCAGCCACGAGTGAAAATGACACTTTCTCACTTCACGAGATGAGATAGAAATGATATTCGGCAAAAACAATGAATTAGTCTATTTATTATATAATTTTTAGATCATAAAACAGAGTTGTCAGACATCGGAAGGCAAAGTTTTGCTCTATGATGAATGACAGTCTAGCAACTCAATTTATCCTTTCACGGTAAAAAAAAAGTTCGATAGAAATAACTCGATATTTAATCGGAAATAATTTTATGAAAAATATATGATGAGGGAATGTTAAATGATATCAGATCCACAACATGTGTTTGGTTATTACTAGGTGAAACAAAGGCTCCTTATCTATTTTGGAAAGTCAGTTTTGACGCGAACGGATACAATGAGTGAAGCGCTATGTCGGTGTGACAGATCACTCGCTTCGTAAATTTATTTTGCAATAAAATGAACAATTATTAACTACAGCAACAAGATATGAACTTCGGGTGGCTTTTGGATATCGAAGGATACATTGGCACTGTAAACTGAAAACAGTTACATACCGAAAACATCCTAAAGAGTCGTTTTTCTTCGATCCTAACCAACGCCGTGACGCGAGGCAAGCGTTCGATTTCCTCAAAGGGAGATAATCGTGTTTCAAAGGGAGGTAATAGGTTCGGTCCTACTTTTCTCACCGCAGTGAAAATATGGATTATATTTTCACTGCAGTGAAAATATGACTTTCTACGGCTTTTCTTAAAATATGGATTATATTTTCACTGTATAACCCTATATTTCATTGCTAATTATATAATAAAAAAGCTTTGACTTTGTCTCTGTGTTTCGACGTTAATATGTACATCCCTTTTAATTTAGATCTTTACACTTTACCGTTTAGAGAGTGAAAACACGCAGTCCTCTAAATGTAAGTGTATTATTGAAAGGTATATATCATTACACCTCACACAACGAAAAATAAAGATATGGTGGTCTTTAGGTCCCTTATCAAGAAATTCCACAGTACTCTGACACGCAAAATATGGAGTTTCTGTTTTCATGTTTGGTTGTTACCATTATGAGGATGCTTATACTAAACTCAACATAATGTCATACCATGTAAGTGAAACCGTGTTCTCCCATAAATTGGCCACCGATCCATTATACAAGTACGCATCACAATGCTGAATAGTAGTTGAAGCGCCATAAAATGATGTGAATTGCTTGTCAGATACGACACCATGTATCTTCCTACGCAAAGCCTAAAACGTCAGTTTCCGAACTGTCAGTTTTATGCCTTGCTGCCCCCACTTGAGTTTTCTGTGCTGATATCAGCGCCCCTACAGGCGACTATTAGCAACCTCCAGTTACTTTCTGATGTTGGACTATTACTTTCTCTCATAGTAAGCTAGAGAGCAAACACATAAAACTCAAGGGTCTGCAGCAAGGCATAAAAAGCTGGCGTTTTAGGCTATGCTTAGAAAGATAGATACCATCATGATCAAACATAGGACATTATGTGAGTTTCATTTCAGTAACATTTGAAGTTTAATTTTACATCTTTTCTGGTTATTCTACATATAGAAAAGATGAACAATCTATATCCAAATATGACTACAGAAAGTTTAAATGACGTTAAAATAATTTTCTAAATCTTTATTCCTTCTTTTTTTAAAGCAACAGTAACACGATTTAAAAAAATAAATGAGGTCAGTTCGAAAACTTGCGTTTAAAGGGGCAGTAGCACGTTTTTCGATAATTTTATATTTTAAAAATTGCACTTATAATTGTAAGTAAATGCCTAATGTATTATATTGACAGTGTCAACAATCACATTACACAAGCCAATCACCCATAGTCAGAGGACAAAGTATTAGGATTCACATAAAATTGCCATTGGCGGCTATTTGTTTGTGAACACCTTTAATTCATTTTTGTAAGAAAAAGGAATCGCATGGCTGAACCTTACGTTATATATTTAAATTATTACTGCTCCATTTAGTTTAAATACATTGTCTTTCATTTTGAACCATTTATTTTCATTTTCCTGACATCACCTTATATTCCCCCTTAAAACGTGCTACTGCCCCTTTAAGGCTTTGCGTAGGAAGATAGCAACCACTTTGAACACATAAAGGTTTCCCAGTTTTATTATATGGCGAGCAGTGAAATACTGGGATTTATCAGTGAAATAAACTGTCTATCAAGCTTCAGTGAAAATAACTTATATTTTCACTGCGAACGGTGACTGATATAATTTGACGTCATAAAACAATGGTCTCACGCGGCGAATTGGCTTATGACGTCACAGTGTTACTGTGGTGACGGCTGTTCTTAGCGGCCGCTCGGCGTGAAAATGACCCTTTTCGGACGTAATTACAATGGTAAAATCATATAATAAATAGAATATCCGTCAATTCTTGACAAATACCATGTTTATCTCATCTCGTGAGGTAGAAAAGTTATATATTTTCACTCGTGGCTGCGCCACTCGTGAAAATATAACCTCTCACCTCACTCGATGAGATAAACATGGTATTAGTCAAGAAATGACAGATATCCTCTATATATTCTGAGATCTTCTGACAAGTCCATTACCAAATGATATCGAACCAACGGCAAGGGGTTCAGTAAAAGTATGAACATGCGGGATTTCTCATAAGGGTTAAACCAAATACTGACTTTCTTTCTTGTGTATTATCAGTGCAGGTCAGTCAGTCTGTCATCCAGACCCTATAGCAAAAATATGAAATTGATGACCAACCAAGTCTAGAAAAGTATAGCAAGTCTAGATCGCTCAGCTTTAGGCTGAAGTTAAAGCATCTTCTGGATCATTTTGTTATTATACATGATTTGTTTAAAAATATTGTCAATATTGATAAAAAATACTGCAAGAGTAAATGTTATTATTATATGAATGGACTATATCCGTCTTTCTGATTGGCCCACTTGGTCACATGACAGCATTGACGTCAAGCAATGTCAACCTGTGTGAGTCGCGAGAGGTTGATATAACAATCCAAGCACCTCTGGTGGCTAAAAAAAGATTTGAGAATTACGTCTCGAACTCCACACATCACATTTTACGCTGTTCATCAAGCAATAGGCATCGCTATGTGACTGTGCTGAATTAGAGTTATGTCCCTTATATTTTCAAGCATTAGAGTGATGTCCCTTACGTTCACGGAAGAAAAGTACATTCAAGAAAATTGTTTCATATAATGAAACAATTATAGACTTCAGATTCGGTTGATCCAATGATTTGTCGACCTTGGTCACATGATACTCACCTCGGCGTTGCCTCGGTGAATATCACGTGTCCAAGGTCGACAAATCATTGGATCAACCTCACTTGAAGTCAATAATTGTTTAAAGTTAGTCTACAGGTCAGTAAATGGTGACAACCAAACCAGCTAATCAAACATTGCTGGTACACATCGACTTTGAACTTTGTGTTTTACAAGCGTAAAGTCCTGAAAGTCAGGATTTTGTAGGTTTTTATACCTCAAGGTATGTCTTAAACTGAAACAATCAATATATGAAATATATTCATCAAATACGACAGTCATTGCAAAAAGGAGGTATTGCAAAACCGAATCCATGCGTGGATATAAACTCGAGTATAAAGGACTAAAAGGTAATAAACATCTGGATGCATCCTCTCAGATTACTAAAAGGACACAAATAAAACCATTGCTTCAGGTAATTACTACTCAATAGCACGCTGTTTCCGACCATAGTCAGTGAATACCCTCTATAAAAGAAGGTGGACCATTTCTTCCTAATTTCCATCTTTGGTCCCTCGGCCGCCAGGAGGTTAACATGGGAAACGTTCACAAGGATATATTGACCGGTTTCTGCGTTGTACGTCATAGCTTTTGCATTGCAGATGATTGGTTGGTACTGCCAGTCTGTTCGAACTATTTCCATACGATATTCATTCTTCTGGGAGATATAAACGATGGAAATTGTCTTTACCGTGTTTCGTACAAAGCAAAGAACTGTACGATTGCCTGAGTTGGCGCAAACTGCGTTTTTGTCGAAACACCTGAAACAGAAAATAGTACCATATTTGTAAGTCCAAAATCAATCATGACACCTGAAAATAGCACCATATTTGTAAGTCCAAAATCAATAAATAGAGATTATTAACCGAGTGTGTTTCCGTATCATTAATATCATATAATAGGAATAAAATTTGTATTGTGCGAGCCTTTGGCGAGCATAATACATATATTTTTATTCCTATTATATGATATTAATGATACGGAAACACACGAGGTTAATAATTTCTTTATCATATAATGTCATTTAGAAATAAACGGATTTAAACGAAAATATGATTTCTTCTAAAAATTTGATTGACCTAGATTTCGCGGAGTAATAGCTTTCACAATAAACCAAGGTGAAGGTCATATTGTCGGCGATGTATAGTTGTGAACAGTCTAGAAATATTCCTTCATGAAATTTTTTTTTCAGTGTTAGAAACGTCTTCTACAATCTATCGACATTTTCAGTCTGATTCCGAGTGCACGAGTAAACATTGTATCTTTTTATAACACAAAATGTTTAAGAACCACTTGTCAACGTCGCTGCAACAGGGGAAGTAACTCTAACTGCATTTTGAAAAGCTGCATTGTCATTGTTGTTACGCCAGTTCAGTTACGGTATCCTTAGACCAAACGCCGACTATTTGCGAAGGTGAGGTTGTTGCGTTTGTTACTCCGCTACTAGATAATCTGTACTACCACTAGAATATGATTTGTTTTTGCTGATAAGTTGGTAACCGACACGGTCAAAGCGATCTATGCCTATGTTATTCACGAAAATAGAAGCACATTTTTTTTTTCGATATTGTTAGCTGCATATATCGTTATATTATTTAAACCAACGATGAAAACAACTTGAAATGCTTGGAAAACCAAGCTATGATTTCTAAAATACGAATGCGTGATAAGTTTACCCTGACGGTTTTTGTACGATATTTTATTCGATAGAAACACAAAACCTGAAAACTCCCGACGACGTTATCAATGGTTAGTGACCGTTTTAGGACTCGCATGACATGCATGGAGTTTTGAGAAAATAGTTCGTGTTTTGACCTAATTTGCATCTTTATCAGATTTTGAGGCAATCGGATACCAAGTTTATCAGATAGCTTTATTGCATCGATAACACCCTCCATTATATGATAATGAAATATATCCTACATACCTCTTTGGATTTGTTATGACGTCAGTTTCTATCGAAGTCGTAGTTAGGTTCGGTTCTCTGTAGGTGATCAGTTTCCATTGACGACCGAGGTTAACACTGTAGAGGCATGTGTTACTGGTTTTAACGCACCGACCAGTGAATATGTGTCTCTTCCAACTATTCGTACATAACCTGATTGCTTTGGTAGTAAGATTGAGAGAGCGCATATTGGCAACCATTAAATACGTAGCACAGGGCTCCTGTGAGTATCGTATCAACAGGTATATGTGGCCCGGATGTAGCTCACTTGGGGTCATTGAGGTCACCTTGTACCTCCTGAACTTGAACGAGGGGTTAAATTTGAATTTCAGCATATCATCCATTTTCTCTGGTGGGTTATCTGTTGCTAAAACTGAAAAAGTATTTGTTTAAGTGACTTGATGGGTATGTTCGATGGGTATCATGGGAAATCGGTTGCAGGAACTGTAAGTTTTTTAAAGTGATTTGAATTTTGTTCGATAGGTTAAATGTAAATTTCAGGGTATCATATTTTTCCAATTGGCTATCTGTTGCTGAAACTGAAACTGAAAGTAAGTATTTGTTTAATTGAATTGAATTTTAGTTCGATGCGTTGAATGTAAATTTCAGCATATCATGCAAATCTCTGTTGGGAAATTTGTTGCTGGAACTGTAAGTTAGTATTTTTAAAGTGACTTGAATTTTGGTTCGATAGGTTAAATGTAAATTTCAGCGTATCATATTTTTCGAATTGGCTATCTGTTGCTGAAACTGAAACTGAAAGTAAGAATTTGTTTAAGTGACTTTGCATTGGTTGCGTGGTTGAATTTAACATGCTGGAATTTAATTGTAAAGTATTTGCTACATACATACTATTTAAAGGGGCAGTAGCTCGTGGATATGGAGATATTATTTCTCCAAGTTTTCACCAATAGTCTTAAGATTATGACAAATGTGTCCTTCTTAATAGGGTTATAATTCAATTTCCGATTATCCGTAGTGAAAGAAAACAATACCAAGTATCAAGCAATAACTATTAGTAGCAATTTTTTGTGGGAACACCTTTTAATAATCTGAAAAAGGGAAAAGATTAGCGTAGGTAAAGCCGATTTTGAACTGGCGTTTAAGTAAATAATTATTTGGAATTAAACTTGTTTTACAATTGGTAACTTTTATAATAATGTTCGTGAGATCAATTTATTTATCTAAAAAAAGTGTTACAGAAAAAATAGAAGAAATAAAGATTTCGAAAATGAGTTTAACGTCATTGAAACTATATGTAGTCATATTTAGATATAGATTGTTAATTTCTATACGTCAAATATCAATAATAACAATGTTATATTTGGGATTACACTATCTTGAATAGTACAGATTCTTGTACTTTTTCGGGCCGAGTCCCATGCGGGATTCGAACCCACACCCTCAGAGTCAGGCAACACCGCCAGCAATGACAATACCCGTTTCGCCATCACCTGACTCTGAGGTTGTCCGCACGGGACTCGGCCCGAAAAAGTACAAGAATCTGTACTATTCAAGATAGTGTGATCCCAAATATAACATTGTTATCATTTGTGCACTATCTATATGGCATTTATCTCTAGTCAAATATCCAGTTAACATGTCAACTGAAACTTCAAATGTTGACCTCTGACCTCACATCATGTTCTTTGCTTGATCATGATGGTATCAATCTTCCTATGCAAAGCCTAAAACGCCAGTTTCCGAACTGCCATTTTCATGCCTAGAGTTTCTGTGCTTGTTTTTTTAGTTTACTATGAGAGAAAGCAATAGTCCAATAGGAAAGTAACTTGAGGTTGCTAACAATCGCCTTTAGAGGCAATTATATCAGCACAGAAAACTCAAGCGTCGACAGCAAGGCATAAAACTGACAGTTCGGAAACTGACGTTTTAGGCTTTGCGTAGGAAGATACATGGTATCGTATCTGACAAGCAATTCACATCATTTTATGGCGCTTCAACTACTATTCAGCATTGTGATGCGTGCTTGTATAATGGATCGGTGGCCAATTTATGGGAGAACACGGTTTCACTTATATGGTATGAAGTAAATTGGAATTTCTTAAGGGAAAGAAGGAGATTTTCTCTCCCTCTCACGTTCAATTTATTTTTATCCTCTTTCAAAACGGGATACACCATAAAACCAATTCAGACTTCATGTGATAAAGTTGAGGTCCTTAGTCCACGGTATTGAACTGGAGTTAAGGTACTGAGTATATGGTACAGAATTTAAGGTACTAAAGTTAGCATATAATATAATATATAAAATATAAGGTAATGAGTTTAACGTACTGAAATAAGGGTACAGAATTTTCGGTACTGGAGTTTAATATTTTATGATATATAAAATATAAGGTATTGAATTTAACGTACTGAAATTAGGATAAAGAATTTAAAGTACTGAAGTTTTATATTATATGATATAGGAAATATAAGGTACTGAAGTTATTGTACTGAAATTAGGGTACAAAATTTGAGGCACTGAAGTAAATATATGATATGATATGTACAATATGAGGTCCTGAATTCAATGTTCTGAAATGAGGGTAAAGAATTTAAGTTACTGAAGTTAGTATGTAATAATATATATGAATATAACTTACTTCCATGTACTGAAATTCGGATACAGAATTTAAGGTCCTGTAGTTTTATATAAAATGATATCTAATATAAAAGGTAATGAATTTAACGTACTGAAATAAGGGTACAGAATTTAAGGTACTGGAGTTTTGTATGATAACATATATAAAATATAAGGTACTGAATTTATCGTACTGAAATTAGGGAACAGAATTTAAGGCACTGAAAATAATTAAGAATTAGAGTAGCCCTAATCATGTGTTTTGCAATAAAGTATAGTTTTGCCATGAACTATTATAGTTAAAGAACGAGAATTATATGATTCTGAATTTACCCTTCTGCAACAAGTATTACTGATAAAAGTCCAGTTCAATATTCAATGCTTGAAATACATGTTTATAATGGCAAAGATGGAGGAAATAAGTTTGAGAGGGCGTATTTTGCTATGGTTCACTGAAAGGAAGTTTCGAATGAAAATAAGTTTTGTTGCTGACAACGAAGCTCAGTACAGGAACTGCATATCTCTCATTAAATGATTCCAATATGTCAGAAAGATAATATTTGTTTTATTAAACACATACCTTTAACGATTCGCTAATATATGAAGTATGTAAGGGCCAATATATGAATTTCTTAGATATTTCGGGAATACTTATGCCTCAAGTGTAAGGCCAACAACTTTTTAATAAATGCTTCTGGTTTTTACATTAAGGCAAAAATGATTCGATGACGCTGATATTTTTTTATTTCAAATTTAAAAAAATAATTACTGAACATGAAGAAAAATGGAAACAAATAGAACCTTTGAATCACTTTATCACTGTGCCTTTGAGCGCACTCACGAACAGAAACAATTAACATTTAAAGAAGCTACTTTTCAATTTTTCTTCTAGGCCACGGGACTAAATTTCGACATCTTGAAAAAAAAGCTTGATGCGGGGGTTTGAAACTTTTATAATATAATGTTCATAATAGCCATACACAACGAGCATATCAAAATGATAATATTACCACGTGTTTCCTCTCGCCTCCCTTCAAACACACACAGCTTCCGGCCTGACCTGGAAATGATTTGTCTTTTGTTATGGACTGATATTTCTGTGCGGAATTTCTTCGTCTGTAAAATAAAGTAATATTCATAAGACATACTTTGTATACGATTGATGATGCTTTAAAAAAAGTAAACCAACAAAATGATTTTTGAATATGTACCAAATGATATATCAAAGATTTCTCTTCCGGAAAAGTATTTTTCTTCAAAGTCGGACATGATTCTAGATATGTACGAAAAGTATGCAATCTTATTATAATAAGATAATAATTTTCTTCACTACGTTATGCAGATGATAGCAGCAGTATGCTAACTGTGTCTATAGCCTCATCTGGCTTAGCCGATTTTATGTTATAATTACAATACATGCACATATGCAATGTCACTTTTGTTCAAAAACCATTGCTTTTGCTAAGACTTCGTGTTTCAATGTTTAAGAAGTCATAACATTTTGCAAAGCATGGTCACAGATTTGTTAAGCCGTTGTCAAATAGCCTTCACGTTTCTTGGCAATGCCTACGAATAAATATAAAACGAATAAATAATGCAACAATAAAACAAAAAGCACCAAGTATATATATCTAACACCAAAACAATATATAATATCAAAACACCCTACAAAGCAGGACGGAAAAAAACAACACAAATATAATCAAATTGGTTAATCGATACATTGAAAAGAATATTTACCCATTTGTATTCCGGCGACTCCTGCAACTCCGGCAACTCCTGCAACTCCGGCAACTTCGACAGTCCCTGGGAGTTGTTGGTATACTCAAGAACACACAACAGATGGTCTACCCCAAAACGTGGATTCGAACACCGACCCAGTGTTTGGCAAAGCTCCACACACAACTTAGGACCAGCGGGGACCCTGGTAACATCACTTGTGCCCAGAATTACAACTTCAGTAACCAGTAACTTAAGCAATATAATCTTCATTGTGTACAAGAATTGTTTTATGTCTTCCGGATAATTAATGGTTTGAATTCTCTGAGGACCTTTTCTTGATGGTCCTCGAATTATTTGAAGACTTGTTCTTAATGGTTCTTGAATTCTTTGAAGACACAAGGTACTTCAGTGACTAGTAACTTAAGCAATATAATCGTCGTTGTGTTCAAGAATCTTTTTGGTCCTCGACTGTTTTGAAGATATTATTCTTTATGGTCTTCGAATGTTTTGAAGATATTCTTTATGGTCCTCGAATGTTTTGAAGATATTATTCTTTATGGTCGTCGAATGTTTTGAAGACATATTCTTAATGGTTCTTGAATTCTTTGAAGACAAAAGGTTCCTCGAATGATTCGATGATTTGTTCTTGATGATCCTCGAATGCTCTGAGAATTGTCTTAATGACCCTAACATGTTCTGAAGAAATGGTTCTTGAATTCTCTGAACACTGCCACTGCACACACTTTCGGTTGAAATACGATATGCTTTAATGCTTTCAAAATTTGCTTTATGAACTTCGAATGCTTCTGAAATCAATCATTTTTGGAGCTTTAAAGATAATTGTTTTCAGATGATTTGACAATTATCCGATCGACTTCAAAATGAATTTGTTTTTTATTCAAAGAATAAGAAGACTATGTTGACGGTTCCTGCCTCAAAACATATCTATTTCAACAGTGCTTTCTATAGTTTGAAAGCTATGATAAACTTTAAGCTTTTAAGATTTTATTACAATCATTTCACGTTGTGAACTCCACCAAGTAAATAGGAACAAGTTCATTAATTAGTTGATCTTTGGCTTCAGTACATAAAGACACAAATTGAAGATATATTGTTGTATTATTGCTATTTGATTATTCCAAGTTCGACAAATAGACAAGACTTTATAACAAAAAAGAGAGAAAATGTGTATACAATATAGACACCTGTGATGGTGTTTAAATGGTATAATTACTTTGATCATTGTCAGCTAAATGGTTTCCTAGGTCTTAAAACCATGAAAAGCATTTAAGGAGAATATATCTAGAATTATCTCCGGTACATTTTGGGATATATTGTATTAGATAGAAGGAGCAGACCTTTATTCAGTAAACAAGACAATGTTACTAGACGCACAATTATGAAAAAAGACGGAACTGAATAAATATACAGGTAAGTGAGTATTAAAGGGACAGGAACACGTTTTTTATAATTTTATATTTTACATTTTTCACTGTTAATTGTAAGTTAATGTTAAATGTATTATTTTGACAATGTCAAAAATCTCATGACACAAGTCAATCATCCATAGTCAGAGGACAAAGAATGAAGATTCACATAAGATCCATTGGCGGCCATTTTTTTTGAACACCTTTAATTCATTTTGTGTAAGAAAAAGCAATCGCATGGCTATACTTAACCTTATGTATTTGAATTATTACTGCTACATTTAGTTTAAATACATTGTCTTTCAATTGAGACCATTAATTTTCATTTTCCTAACATCACCTTTAATTCCCCCTAAAAACGTGCTACTGCCCCTTTAAGAAATACATTGTTGTCCAAAAGAAAGTTATCCATTTTCTTATACGTTGTTGATTAAACTGCATTCATAAAGTATAAAATCAGGAATGATAGATGTTGTGATTTAAACGGACAAACGAGTAAGCGGTGAATTGAAATTGATGGAATGCACGTTTACCATAATTTATATACTAAAATCCAAAAGAAACGTCCCCTCTTTATTTGATTCTCGATAGAACACAGAATATAACAAAACGATATTTTTGTACCTGAACCACTGCATTTTGTGCGTTAAAGTGATGTGTTTCTTCAGATAGTGCCTTGACCTATATAAGAATAGTGTCATTTTTTAATTATCTTTCTTGATTTTTTATGTGTGTGAAAAAACAAAAGGGGACTTTTCTTTTGGATTTTAGTTTAGAATCAGATTTTTGTTAAATAAGTCACTTTGCATTGCATTGCATTGAGTAATAAATGGTAGCCAAGAAACATACCAGTTGACGTTATTGTCACATTGATAACGCTTGATTCATAATGATTGTGTAATGAAAATCCTTTGTTGCCATGGTTACAGAGTAATCTAGAAAGTTGTCACACGGCATTCACATAGCTCAATCAATCAATCAATCAATCAATCAATCAATCAATCAATCAATCAATCAATCAATCAATCAATCAATCAATCAATCAATCAATCAATCAATCAATCAATCAATCAATCAATCAATCAATCAATCAATGTTTTATTTCTGTCTCACTTCATAAAATATATACACAAGACACACATGCACAACCAATCGCACAGCGATTTACGAGAGACACATTAAATGCTATTAAAAATAAAAATAGCAGTTTCAGTTCAAGTTCTATCCTCATATTGCTGAGTGCTAAGCAAGGAAGCAACATCTCCCGTCGTAGCCTTTATGAGTGTGAAGAGTCCGGGAATCGAACCTGACCTTCTTGGAGAGCGCTCTACCAGCTGAGTCCCTTCAATCTAATCTAATCATTATCTAACTTAGGTCTCGTTATACAGTTTTTCATTGTGAACGAGTTCCACTTCAGAGAGCAAATAGAGGTCAGACAGTGTTTTACCCCTAAAAGAAAAGTTATTTGAGGTATTAGAATAAGTCTTTCTTTCAGAATTAGCTAATATACTTGGCTGTCAGCATGTAAGAGTCATATATTGCTATGCCAATTGCGGAAGGTCAGGTGACCCACTCAAGGGAAGCTATTCGGTCGCTTCCGGGTCCAAAATCCCAAGAATTTCCATGTGTGAATTTCATGGGGTATATTTTTAAATAGCTGTAGCTAAAAAGTAGTAAGGTCAATGTATAGTATTTCATTGATTTTTTTATCAGGATTATGCATATCTTACTGCTGCTAGTGGTTAATAGTGCTCTGGTTCAACTGTAAAGGAGTGACAAGTCAATGACCGATGCATGGCAATTTAACATTGGAGTCTTTGGGGGAAAAAACTGTATAGCGAGACCTTATGTCACACCGCTTTGTAAGCAGAATCCTACCATTTTATGAGTACCATACCATTATGTAAGTTATATTTACCATTTTGTAAGTTACATCACCCAAGAGGTTAAGTAACGCCTAATATAAGTATTACGAGTACCGTCAGGCAGTTATTTAGGTAACGTCATGTCTTTTATAAGAACCTCTTTCTATTCCAAAAGGAACGTTTTACCCTTATGTAAATGTGAATCTTATGGTTTTATAAGATACGTAATACAATTACTTAAATATTGTCATATAATTATTTAAATAATTTCATATCATTACGTAAGAAATGCAAGAAATTAAGTAACGCGTACCAAAATGTAAATAATACGAGACAGTTTGATAAACACATTCCATGTTTAGGTCACGCCGTTTTAAGAACCTCTTTCCAGTTGAAAAGAAACGGTATACCCTCATGTATATAACGTCTTGTTATTTAATAAGAAACGTCATACAAATATTTAACTATTGTCATACCATTATCTAAATGATATCCTTCAATTATTCAAGTAATTTCATACCATTATGTAAGTAATAATACCATACCATTATCTAAATGATATCATTCAATTATTCAATTAATTTCATACCACTATGTAAGTCATATTGTCATACCATTATTTATATAATGTCGTATTATTATGTAATAAATGTTTACAGTTGTGTAAGTAACATCATGTACAACGTCTTGTTATTTAATAAGAAACGTCATACAAATATTTAACTATTGTCATTGTAAGTAATAATGTCATACCATTATCTAAATGGTATTCAATTATTCAAGTAATTTCATACCATTATGTAAGTAATAATATCATACCATTATCTAAATGATATCATCCAGTTTTCAAGTAATTTCATACCATTATTTAAGTAGCAATATCATACCATTATCTAAATGGTGTTCAATTATTCAAGTAATTTCATACCATTATGTAAGTAGTAATATCATACCATTATCTAAATGATATTCAATTATTCAAGTAATTTCATACCATTATGTAAGTATTATTATCATACCATTATCTAAATGATATCATTCAGTTATTCAAGTAATTTCATACCCTTATTTTAGTTGTAATATCATACCATACCAAATGGTATTCAATTATTCAAGTAATTTCATACCATTATGTAAGTAGTAATATCATACCATTATCTAAATGGTATTCAATTATTCAAGTAATTTCATACCATTATGTTAGTAGTAATATCATACCATTATCTAAATGGTATTCAATTATACAAGTAATTTCATACCATTATGTAAGTAGATATATCATACCATTATCTAAATGATATTCAATTATTCAAGTAATTTCGTACCATTATATGTCAGGAAAATGAAAATTAATGGATAGATAATTGAAAGATAATGCATATAAGTTACAACATATCTTTTTCCGACACCTTGATAAACGTATAGACGTACTTTTTATGACTGACCCAATATATTTCTTGTCGAAAACTTCCTTTTAACTCATCCTGTCTCAGGGTACGAACGTTACGAACGTTACGCTAACTCCACTAATCTGTACCCTGGGCTTTTCGCGACCTTCTCGATAAAATTTCAACGAGAAATGATTTGATTGGCTATATCCCAAGTCGGGCTGCGCGAGCGAATCTAGCCTCTGAGCCAAGGGTACAGTTTAGTTGAGTTAGCGTAACGTTCGTAACCTGAGACAGGATGGTGATTAATATGTATATCTCTTTCTATTAAGAGTTCTCAACAATTTACTACACTTTATAGGACCATTTTCAAACATTTAACACACCATATTAGAATCAATATCCAGTTTAACTTATGAATGAATAATTTATTTTTAAGATGTCATTTTGGTCTCCAGTCGTATGCTAAACTATAAAAAGTTAGATTTATATATTTGTTTAAATGTCAACACATCCAGACGGGTTTTAACATTTTATTTCCTATATATAAATTTCTCATTTTGTCTTGACGTGCATCTCTTTTCAACGAAAACGAAACCCAAAATGTTTGCTCCATTTTATAGGGACAGTAGCACGTTTTTATGGGGAATATAAGGTGATGTCAGGAAAATGAACATTAATGGTTCCAATTGAAAGACAATGTATTTAAACTAAATGGAGCAGTAATAATTCAAATATATAACGTAAAGTTTAGCCATGTGATACCCTTTTCTTACACAAAATGAATTAAAGGTGTTCACATAAAATGGCCACCAATGGAGTTTTTGAGAATCGTCATAATTTGTCCTCTGACTATGGATGATTGGCTTGTGTAATAAGATTTTAGATACTGTTAAAATAATACATTTAGCATTAACTTCCAATTATCATTGAAAAAACTTAAAATATAAAATTATCCAAAAACTTGCTTCTGCCCCTTTAATCAATTCCTTGCCGGTTTTGTATTGAAGGCACTGAAAAAGATTTTTTAGGAAAATTATATTTCATACATGTCTCTCCTTGCAACTCCTGAAAACGAATTCTCCTACACCCCTTCTCACACGTATACAAACAACACAACAACATTTAACCTTGGATTGACTGTATTTGGGTAGGCTTGTATCATTACATCGTTCATCATTTAACATCCGTCATTATCAAATAGTGTATCGACGGAGCTGTGCCCGACACGAACAACCAGAGATAACAACTCTTGTTGAGAAAAACCGTGTTCTCCCTACGTATGCATCAGCCCCTTACTGGGGAGTTTACAGTACAACACACAGAATAAATTCACATAAAACAGTTTTCAACTTTTGATATAGGATGTACAAAAAACAAATAGGTTAATGATTGCCTTAAACAGCGCTAAGCACAGACCACTGACAAATCCATATGTGGTATATTCCATACGTGGTATAAATACCAATCTCCATAAACGGTATGGACATAAATTAACCATATACGGTATCAACAGAGATCGCCATACACTGCATTATCCATAAACGGTATGAATCATTACGTGCATCATTTCGTATGAACCATAAACGGTTTCGAAATACATCGCCATAACGGCTAACCTCATCCATAAACGGATATACAGCTCCAACCATATGTCAAGCTCTGCTGGATTAGACGTCAGCAAATCATCTGAAGCAAATGTAAAACAGAGTTAGATGCTTGAAACAACATTGACTATTGCCCTTTCTCAAAACGTGAGTTATCTTCCTTGACGGCTGCTAATAAAAAACAACTGCAACCGCAGTAAATGTCAAGGGACGTAACTCGCGTTTTGAGAAAGGGCAATATACACACATAAAAAATATCTGTAACTGGTACTGCACTTACAGCCGAGAGAATCGATCCACTTAACCTCTCACCCTTATATACCCCGCTAGAACCACTAGCGCCCCTACAAGTATCTGCCCTTTGATACTTGCTCACAGGTAGGAAAAATTAATTTTCCTCTAATTCATTCCTCAAACGAGGAAAACATTATTACCATTTTTTATCTCGACTTGCACAACAATGTCGGCTTACCATTGGTCAAAACCGGTCACGTGCCGTAGGTATATTTAGCTATGTCAAACTGGGCCACGCGCTCCCCTAGTAACAAGCAACGACGGAGTGTCAAGAGTTATCTCCCTTGCCCTTTGTTCGGTAAACAAGCGGCTACGCTACGCTTATTGATTGCTGTAACGTCATGTATGCTTGATGAATTGCCCTGTACATGCTAAAGTCAGCTTTATGTAATAACTTTACTGGTATAAGTAAAATGTTCTTAAAATAAAAGATTGGTACCGCTAAAATACATTAGCAAGTCATAGGCCTACGGCATCTCAACGGCATGTTGATCCGCTCACTCGCAGCAAGGTTGTGTATCAGCGAGCTCAAGATTCAAATTATGCAAACAGAGAGTCGATCTATGAACATCATTTAAGTTAAAAGTCACCGCTATTTGTTTATTGAACTCTCAAACCAACCTGTACATTCTGCTATGATGCCTGTCGTATCTATAACTCCGACACTATCAAACTCGCTCGCCCCCACTCGACAGTCCGCCATGACAGAAACGGGGCTTCTACGGCCGCTTCAAATCGAATGTGGTGCGAGTGCACGAGGTCAGGTGACCAAACAATCAAAATTGAGGAATGCCCGCATTGCTCGGTATTTTGATTTTTTTTCGTTAATCCTAAATTTCCGTCTAGTACCGTGCGCTTTGCTCCGGTACTAGACCATACTTTTGGTCATTAACACGATGGTTTAAAAAATTTATTTGTAAATACCTAAATAAAAGAGTAACACTGATCTGATCAGACGCCATTTTGGCCAATCCCATCTTTCAAGCCAGATTTAAAGCATTTAGAGAAGGTGCTCGTCGAGATAAATTCGTTACCATGTGTCCGCGGGTTTGATATGGAGGTTCTCGTTTGATATTTAACTCGGACACATGATAAATCTCCATATCAAACTCGCGAACACATGGTAACTTATATTATCTCGACTTGCACAGCGATGTCGGTTTACCATTGGTCAAAACCGGTCACGTGCCGTAGGTATATTTAGCTATGTTAAACTGGGCCACGCGCTCCCCTAGTAACAAAGCAACGACGGAGTGTCAAGAGTTATCTCCCTTGCTCTTTGTTCGGTAAACAAGACTACGCTACGCTTGATTGCTGTAACGTCATGTATGCTTGGTGAATTGCCCTGTACATGCTAAAGTCAGCTTTATGTAATAACTTTACTGGTATAAGTAAAATGTTCTTAAAATAAAAGATTGGTACCGCTAAAATACATTAGCAAGTCAAACGGCATGTTGATCCGCTCACTCGCAGCAAGGTTGTGTATCAGCGAGTTCAAGTTTCAAATTATGCGAACAGAAAGCCGATCTATGAACATCAGTTAAGTTAAAAGTCACCGCTATTTGTTTCTTGTACTCTCAAACCAACCTGTACATTCTGCTATGATGCCTGTCTTATCTATAACTCCGACACTATCAAACTCGCGGAACACTATCAAACTTCGTTATGCTTTGATATTTAACTCGGACACTTGATAAATGTCCATATCAAACTTGCGAACACATGGTAACTTGTAATACTTGTATGTGAACATTATAATGACTTGCGAAAACTATATTTTCCAAACTTTTATTGTATCTCTCCAAATATAGTTTAAATGCCTTATGAATACGGAAAACGAAGCTATGAAGTAAATACGTTATTCAAAGCGTTAACAGAAGGCAATCGCTACGCTAGTTATATATCATTGTAAGGATTGTACATGAAAGATGACATTGTGTTGAAATATATAGAGATTATTACCCGAGGAAGTGTGTCATAGGCCTATGACTTTAACGAAACGAGTGTGAATTTTTGTACTACTTGAGCGAGAGCGAGGCTTATACACAAATTTGCACGAGTTTCGTAAAAGTCATATGAAACACTTCCTAAAGTAATAATTTCTCTATTGCCGATTCTATTCCATTTTTCCATCTTAGAAATATCCAAGAAACGGGTCGCTTACCTTACGACGGCCGGCTAAAGTGACGTAACGAACAATGACGTTATGACGTCACAGGCGAAAAAATACGGGATCTCGCGCTACAACAATCGTTGCTAGGCAAAAGTGATATGTGCACAAGTGCTCATATTGAAAATATGTCACTACTTATTTTCAACCAAATGGGTAATAAATAAGAATAGTGTCATTTTTTAATTATCTTTCGTGATTTTTTATGTGTGTTAAAAAACAAAAGGGGACGTTATTTTTGGATTTTAGTATACTAGTACTTGTTCTTCTTCACCAAACCAGCTTCTAAAAGGAGACAATAACAAGTACGAATTAACACAAGAAAAAATCCCTCTGTCTCATTACTTAAACCTGTTTTAATTGATATAAACAAACTCTTTCAAAAGGGATAGAAAAGTTAAGAATATATTAGAAGCATTTATTTAGTGTTTTGAGCATTACAATAAGAAGATAATGCATAGCACACTTACATGCTATACTTGATAAATACCTATTTAGAATATGATAAATAGATATGCTTTAATTATGAATATATACTGCAAAGGTTAAATGCAATATTACTTTATAATAAATATATATACTAACCTCAAAAGTTACATTTTCTGTCTGTCCGTAAATTCTGTCTTATCAGTGTGAAAAAGCTGTGCAGAATGATTTGAAAAGTGCAGGCAGTTAGTTAGACCAATTAGCTGAGAAGCGTCATGGCTTGGGCAGTTATATAATGGGATTTCACTAGGGCCAAACTCTAAAGGCTTAACCCCTATATGTACCTGCTAATTATAAAGCTAAAAAGAGAGAGAGAATATTCATTATATTAAAATACTTTATTTACAAATCAATACATCTGCCACAATATATGACGACATATTAACACACATTTAGGATCAAAATTGTCATATTTTTAAAACGTCAAAACCGATTTATGAAGAGATTTCATTTGGTCAAAGTTACTGGTAATAATTTTCATAAGTAAAACACTTCTCCCGATTCAGATCTTTCTTACAGTATTCTTGAGACCGTTACTGCAGTATAAAAACTATAACATCTCCAGGACTACGTCAAATGAAATAACACTTTCCCTTATAGGCCAATCATAACGCTTAGTGTAGAGGAGGTGAGATGATATGGGCTTTATCGCCGCTTTTAAGAGTATTTCTCTAGTTTATAGGAACTTTATAACCTGGGAAACCTATAAAGGGAAGGGGTGGGGACTTAAAAATGGTTGTACAAAATATAAAATGGAAATATAGGCTCAATTTCTGCATAGTTTTTAGTTTTAAGTGTTTAAATGGTCAGTTTCAGAGGATAGAGTGTATGTTTGCCTATATCAGACGCGTTAATCTATCTTCCTTATTATTCCCAAGGCGCGTCTAACTAAACGATTATACACTCTGAAAAATGTCATATTATAAGTTAATGGTTATTATATGAAAGAAACTGACGAAATGTTCACTATAATGGCTGATATGGCTATGGAGAAAGACTTAAAATGAAATTATCAAATTTTTTTTAGCTGACATTTTGAAATTACATCCACAATGCCATCTCAAATTGTGGTATAAAATGTCTCAGAACAGTTTCGTCTTAAAAATATTAAAACCGTTTGTCTTCAAAATTCCACGAATAAAAAGGTTTTCAAATTTTAAAATCATTCACTAAAGCGTGATACTTTTAAACCATTCCATGACTTATTCTCTTAACTGTTAGGATTTGGATCCGAAACGTTCTGCATTTGGTTTTCAAAGAATTCAAATATCTAATTTAAATTTTAAATTCTTGTTTTGAAAATTGTGTCTTTTAGCTACTTGTCATTTCTTATACTCAATAATTTCAAAATGAAGATTATATTCTTAAAGTTTCTAGTCACTGAACTTATTTCTCTGGGCACAAGTGATATAACCAGGTTAGCCGTTGGTCCTAAGATGTGTGTGAAGATTTGTCAATCACTGAGTCTGTGTTCGAATCCCCGTTTTGGTGAAGACCACTTGTTGTGTGTTCTGGATTCTGACAACAACTACCAAGGTCTGACGGAACTTGGAACTAAACAGGTAGATACTATATGTAACATTTAGATAGTGAACAAATGTAACAATGTTTTATTTAGGGTCACACTATCTGCTATATCACACACTCATTGCTGGCGGTATTGCCTGACTCTGAGGGTGTGGGTTCGAATTCCGCATGGAACTCGGCCGAAAAAGTACAAGAATATGTACTATTCAAGATAGTGCGATCCTAAATAAAACATTGTTACATTTGTTCACTATCTAAATGGCATTTATCTCTAATGTAGATACTGATTTCAATCCATATTCCCACGCAAGGCCTAAAACGCCAGTTTTCTGAGCTTGCTCCCTACCTGTAGGGGCACTATAACAGCACATAAAAGTACATTTTCTTTTCTTTTTCTCCGAGTCAGGCATTAGTTGCCGCCATCGGAGGCAATTGCGGTAACTGAGACGCCTTGTAAAACCTAAACACATAATGATGATGTCACAGAAAGCGGGTTCGTTAAAAGCGATTGCACTTTTGCAGAGGGTACTGTACTTTTGACGTCGAATGAAGTATTTTATGTTGATTAAAACATGTAAAAATGATACAAAACTTTCGACGAAAGATTTGTCAACCGAATGATGAATTTATTTTCTCAATAGTTAAATTTCACCACGAACCGCATCGAGCATAATAATGGGACTTTAAGTTATTTAGCATACAATGCTGACACGAACTTATATTGACATATAAACATAGATTGTGTTTGATGTATCCTGATAACAAGTAAATGATTGTAATTGTTTTCGATATTAGGATAGCTTTGCAAGTTAGTTGAAATGATCTGAACTAGAATCAAACCCATAGACAAACACTATTGAACAATTTATGTCACTTTGAATCTTCCAAGAATCGAATAAGCAGTCGATGGTCACAAAGTGACGTTGTTTTGCAGCAGACGACTTCCTGTTCTACCACTTCCGGTCCTGGCAAGCAGCTTCTGATTTCAAGATCCAAGAGAAGGGTTTGTCTGTCCACTGGCATCAAGACCGATGAAAGTGAGCGTCAGTCAAATCTTTGGTCACCCGATGTTTTAGCTGTTTACCGTATTTCCTCGAATAGACGCCCCCGGCGTGTATTTTTTCAGACCCCCTTTACCCCCGGCGTGTATTCGAGACCTGGCGTCTATTCGAGACCGGCGTCTATTTATTTTTTAGTAGAAAACAAATATTACAGATGGTGTAAAGGGGGAATAATTTATTTCAATTCAACTACGGGAGCATTAATTAATCAACTTATCACCAGGCGTTTATTCGAGACCCGGCGTCTATTCGAGACCCGGCGTGTATTTACTTAAAACAGCCTTACCCCCGGCCTCTATTCGAGACCTGGCGTCTATTTATTTTTTAGTATGAAAAAAATATTATAGATGGTGTAAAGGGGGAATAATTTATTTAAATTCAACTACGGGAGCATTAATTAATCAACTTATCACTCGGCGTTTATTCGAGACCCGGCGTGTATTTACTTAAAACAGCCTTCCCCCCCGGCCTCTATTTGAGACCCGGCGTCTATTCAAGGAAATACGGTAAGTGATATGCAATGGCAAATTTTGGAAAGTTATCTGAAAATATGGCATAAGAAGAGCTCTACGTTGATACTGTTCAATGGGAAAGATAGGATTCGTGTAAATTGAACATGTGATTTCGGTTTCTGTGCAAAATTACGTGTGTTTTTGAAGAAACTCATTGATGATGAATGTACCAGTCTGAGTAATCCTAGCCTCAACATTACCCGTTTCACTCCGATATTGAGTCTTGATAGGTGTAGTAGAGGGTCGCGTCAGCCCATGTATCGAACTGACCGATCAGAACTCATCTTACCAAGCCTCAATAGTGTGCCTTCGCACGTTTAACGTTGGAGGGTGAAAGGTCGCAGAAAGGTGGGCTGACGAGACCCTCTACTAGACCTTTCTAGACTCAATATCGGAGTGAAATGGGTAATATTTAGGTTAGGTTTAAGCAGACTGTGAATGAAGGAGATATTTCGGATTTATATCACGATATAAGGAATTTATTCCAATATGTCAGCTGCAGAGTGTTTCTGCAATCTTTTCGAAATACGTTTTTGACATTGGGCCAATTTCAGGGTTTATGATAATTTTCTGAATTTCAAATAAGACCTTGCCAATTGTACCAATAAATAAACCTCATAATTCTAATGAAAAGGCATGGCTAAACTTTACATTATATATTTGATTTATTTCTGCTTCATTTCGTTTAAATACATTGTCTTTCAATTGGAACCATATATTTTCGTTTTCCTGACATCACCTTATATTCCCCCTAAAACGTGCTACTGTCCCTTTAATGTTTCTCATTCTTCGGTTCAAAATAATAATTTCAATCGTCCAAGGCTAGTTATGACACCCATAGGGCGCAACCCTCTCAACGAAAACCCTCTCTCGGCCCTTGGAAATGGAGGTTGCTTGATGATATGAGAGCCCGTGTCGTTAACGGAATACAAACTTGATCCAGAACTTGTATCTTTCTACACGGTCTGACAACAGCCCTTAAAGGCACATGTTCATATTTCAGTAACCTTAAGCGATGCCCTTAAGCTGATAAAGAATGATAAATTCAAACTGAAGATTCCTTCAACGGTGGACAGTGAATGCCGCGTGACCTCTATGACCCACAGTGACCTTCACAAGGGCTTTATCTACCTTCTCCTGAAATGTATGGATAGGCAGCCGTGCTACATGCTGCTAGCCATTGTGGATGTGGCGAGTCGAGAGGTTTTAAACCAAACCTGGGACTTCTGCGAGAAGGAGGAGGATCGCAGACAGATCTTCATGGGTGATTGCATCAAGAGAAAGGGTCCGTGTGTGTACAGTATCAATTATAGCTTCAAAATGATGATCACGACCTACAGGGAGCCCGGGCTCGGACAGCAGAACATAGAAGTGGACATCCAGACCCCCCGAGAGAAGTGAGTACATGTATTGGTAAATGAGACAAGTTTGAGTTTCTTTGAAAACTAGGAGAGAGCGGAGTCAATAGCAGCGAGGGTCAATAGTATCAGGGGAGATTACTCTTAAAGTTTACGTTCGAGCAACACAGTGGGCACAGCAAGACATAGAAAAGATACAGAGAAGTAAGGAAAAGGATAAAAGAGGTACAGTTAAAAGGATAATATGAATATTTTTGTTGCCATGATATATACTGTACATGTATAAATATCACTTCGTTTTCACAGATTAATAGATCTGAATTGCCATTGAGAACTAGATTAATGTCAAATTATTGGCAAATACCACAAAATTATATTTCTTTGAAAACTAGGGGAGAGCGGGGTCAATAGCAACAGGGGAGATAACGTCCCGAGAGAAGTGTGTACATATAGAGATTACAAAACGAGTGAGTGTTGAATACCGAAATATTCACTGTAGTCGGCCTTGCAAGGGAAGCGACCCGTTTCTTGGATATTTCTAAGATGGTAAAATAGAATAGAATCGGTAATAAAATAATTATTACCCTTGAAAGTGTGTCATATGACTTTAACGAAACTCGTGCACACACTTTTTTTCACATATGTTAATGACGGTTACATTTTACCTGTTCTAGATTTAACAATTTGACAAAGAATAGAATGCATCACTGCATCCTCTTGAATTTGTTTCAACTAAAAATACCCCGATGTAATATTCATTTGTTTGCTACATTCTAGTAAAGACATATTTCATGAATAATATTTTTCACAGAATTGTTACCTAGATGTAATTGATACTTTCATAATCCAGTCATTTTTTTCAGTTTGTGACAAATGTTTGTTATTATAGTTTTTCCCACATAATGATTTTACGTGTGCTTCAGGATATCTTCATGGGACTCTTTGTGTGCCATGGATCAAAACGACAAAATCTTCTGTGCGACCAAATATTATCTTAACTCTATTACCATAATCCAAGCCCAAAAGGGATATGGGTTTGTCTTAAACATAACAAGTCAGCGCTTTGAGACAATTGATTTAACGAACATGTTTGGATTTGCAATAACAATTCAAAACCATATTCTCGTAGGAACTAAGCGCATCGTTTATCGAACCTATAGTTCAGACTTGAAGGAAGTTGCGCAGGAGTCATGGTCAATCAACTTCCGGGCATATTCAGTCCTGGTGCATGATGGGTATGTTCTTTTTGGAAACAGATGGATAGCCGAAACCTTTTATTTGTGTAGCAAGGACATGCTACAGCCCTGTCTGGAAAATTTCACGCAAACATAATAATAATAGAAATAATTTACTTATAAAGCGCCTAGTTTCCATCCAGAAGGTTGCTCAGTAGCGCTAGGAAAGACTAGACCAGAATGTGTTGAAGGAATTTGAGATACAAGATTAAACATATACTTAAGTGAACAGGAACATTTTTAGTTGTTTCTTGAATGAGTCTTTGGATACAGTGTTGCTGAACTGAGCAGGGAGAGAGGCCCACACTGAGGCTCCAGATCTACAGAAAGCACGTTGTAAAAAGGTGTCAATATTAAAAAACTTAGCAAATTTTGTAAAATCATAACGCAAGCTGTAAAATCTTCCGGCTAATCACTTATCCGCTTGTATGATGCATTTATTGTCATGTTGTATCTCACATGCCGAGGATATCGGCCTGAGAGTGATAAAGTTCTGATAGGGTGCCGTTCCCCAAAGCAGTTGTAAAGTTACAATCGATTGTAGCTGATTCTTTTAATATTGATTAAAATCGATTGTAGAGTTATGATTGATTGTAAGTGTTTTGTGAAACGGAACCTTGTTCTGTCCCATTGCTGTTTTGGAAAGTTGTTGTTGTAGGAGAACTTCGTTAGATGAGTGGAGTCGGCAGTTTGGAGACCTATGGTCCCGAAAACAAAACACTTACAGTCAATCGTAAGTCTACAGACAAATAAACACTGAGGGTTGTAGCGACCATACCACTTGACAAATCCATGTAAAAACTTGAAACATGTCTGTACACAACTTTCTGAAGCAATAGTAAAAATGAATAACCCCAACATTGACGATACAATTTGATACCTATCTATTAACCAACCCGGAAGTGAATCCCTTCAATGGAATCGTACAAATTTGTTCAAATCGCACATTGAATTGAAGCTCCTTCTTCGTCCTTTACAATGATATAAACCATTTAAAATTCCGCCACCCTGTTCAAGAGAAATACAGTGCAAAAGAAGGGTGGGGGTTCACAACTTTTATAGTAAGAAAGTTACTACGTTATCGTAGTCTCAACCATATTTGGTCTTTCCAAATTTGGCCTTTTTCTGTATCACTACGCCTGAGAATGGCCTCTGAAATAGCACCCCTCCCATTTTTCAATGACCTTGCGTCTAGGCCCTGTCTTGTCCGGAATGTGGCAGGAATAAAAATGTCAGTGTATTTTACATGGAAGGATGATGTTAATAGCTTCTGAATCTTGCTTATTAGCTTTGTTTACTTTCATAGTAAACGAATTTGAGAGGATCCTTGCATCCCCTTTCTAATTTCCTTCAAACCAACAACCAAGTGATTGGTTCTCAGGAAACGTCTTTCATTATTTTTTATGCATATCTGTTCCCACATCTCAACTGGTGTTTGGTGTTTCTTTGCCAAGATTCCTCCATTTGAAGATAAAACGGAAAACATTTTTGCAACTCCCCCTGAAGTAGTCGTCAATGAGTTCATTCATGGATTAGAGAGACCGTAGGTTACATTGCAAAGCAGGATGCATGCTTTTCTCGCAAAACACGGACATTGACACGCACCAGCACACATTGCTAGGCTTTGCTTTGCTTTGTGAAATTGAAAAAAGAATAATATTTAAATTGGTTTGCTTTGATAAATTTGGTTCTGTATTTTTCAAAAAAATTTTTTTTCAAATTCACAGATTAATAGATCTGAATTGCCATTGAGAACTAGATTAATGTCAAATTATTGGCAAATGCCACAAAATTATATTTCTTTGAAAACTAGGGGAGAGCGGGGTCAATAGCAACAGGGGAGATAACGTCCCGAGAGAAGTGTGTACATATAGAGATTACAAAACGAGTGAGTGTTGAATATCGAAATATTCACTGTAGTCGGCCTTGCAAGGGAAGCCACCCGTTTCTTGGATATTTCTAAGATGGTAAAATAGAATAGAATCGTTAATTAAAAAAATTATTACCCTTGAAAGTGTGTCATATGACTTTAACGAAACTCATGCACACACTTTTTTCACATATGTTAATGACGGTTACATTTTACCTGTTCTAGATTTAACAATTTGACAAAGAATAGAATGCATCACTGCATCCTCTTGAATTTGTTTCAACTAAAAATACCCCGATGTAATATTCATTTGTTTGCTACATTCTAGTAAAGACATATTTCATGAATAATATTTTTCACAGGATTGTTACCTAGATGTAATTGATACTTTCATAATCCAGTCATTTTTTTCAGTTTGTGACAAATTTTTGTTATTATAGTTTTTCCCACATAATGATTTTACGTGTGCTTCAGGATATCTTCATGGGACTCTTTGTGTGCCATGGATCAAAACGACAAAATCCTCTGTGCGACCAAATATTATCTTAACTCTATTACCATAATCCAAGCCCAAAAGGGATATGGGTTTGTCATAAACATAACATGTCAGCGCTTTGAGACAATTGATTTAACGAACATGTTTGGATTTGCAATAACAATTCAAAACCATATTCTCGTAGGAACTAAGCGCATTGTTTATCGAACCTATAGTTCAGACTTGAAAGAAGTTGCGCAGGAGTCATGGTCAATCAACTTCCGGGCATATTCAGTCCTGGTGCATGATGGGTATGTTCTTTTTGGAAACAGATGGATAGCCGAAACCTTTTATTTGTGTAGCAAGGACATGCTACAGCCCTGTCTGGAAAATTTCACGCAGACATAATAATAATAGAAATAATTTACTTATAAAGCGCCTAGTTTCCATCCAGAAGGTTGCTCAGTAGCGCTAGGAAAGACTAGACCAGAATGTGTTGAAAAAATTTGAGATACAAAATTAAACATATACTTAAGTGAACAGGAACATTTTTAGTTGTTTCTTGAATGAGTCTTTGGATACAGTGTTGCTGAACTGAGCAGGGAGAGAGGCCCACACTGAGGCTCCAGATCTACAGAAAGCACGTTGTAAAAAGGTGTCAATATTAAAAAACTTAGCAAATTTTGTAAAATCATAACGCAAACTGTAAAATCTTCCGGCTAATCACTTATCCGCTTGTATGATGCATTTATTGTCATGTTGTATCTCACATGCCGAAGATATCGGCCTGATCGTAATAAAGTTCTGATCTGGGTGCTGTTCCCCAAAGCAGTTGTAAAGTTACAATCGATTGTAGCTGATTCTTTTAATATTGATTACAATCGATTGTAGACTTATGATTGATTGTAAGTGTTTTGTGGAACGGAACCTTGTTCTGTCCCATTGCTGTTTTGGAAAGTTGTTGTTGTAGGAGAACTTCGTTAGATGAGTGGAGTCGGCAGTTTGGAGACCTATGGTCCCGAAAACAAAACACTTACAGTCAATCGTAAGTCTACAGACAAATAAACACTGAGGGTTGTAGCGACCATACCACTTGACAAATCCATGTAAAAACTTGAAACATGTCTGTACACAACTTTCTGAAGCAATAGTAAAAATGAATAACCCCAACATTGACGATACAATTTGATACCTATCTATTAACCAACCCGGAAGTGAATCCCTTCAATGGAATCGTACAAATTTGTTCAAATCGCACATTGAATTGAAGCTCCTTCTTCGTCCTTTACAATGATATAAACCATTTAAAATTCCGCCACCCTGTTCAAGAGAAATACAGTGCCAAAGAAGGGTGGGGGTTCACAACTTTTATAGTAAGAAAGTTACTACGTTATCGTAGTCTCAACCATATTTGGTCTTTCCAAATTTGGCCTTTTTCTGTATCACTACGCCTGAGAATGGCCTCTGAAAGAGCACCCCTCCCATTTTTCAATGACCTTGCGTCTAGGCCCTGTCTTGTCCGGAATGTGCCAGGAATAAAAATGTCAGTGTATTTTACATGGAAGGATGATGTTAATAGCTTCTGAATCTTGCTTATTAGCTTTGTTTACTTTCATAGTAAACGAATTTGAGAGGATCCTTGCATCCCCTTTCTAATTTCCTTCAAACCAACAACCAAGTGATTGGTTCTCAGGAAACGTCTTTCATTATTTTTTATGCATATCTGTTCCCACATCTCAACTGGTGTTTGGTGTTTCTTTGCCAAGATTCCTCCATTTGAAGATGAAAAGGAAAACATTTTTGCAACTCCCCCTGAAGTAGTCGTCAATGAGTTCATTCATGGATTAGAGAGACCGTAGGGTTACATTGCAAAGCAGGATGCATGCTTTTCTCGCAAAACACGGACATTGACACGCACCAGCACACATTGCTAGGCTTTGCTTTGCTTTGTGAAATTGAAAAAAGAATAATATTTAAATTGGTTTGCTTTGATAAATTTGGTTCTGTATTTTTCAAAATAAAAAAAGGAAAACAGGGTTCGAAAACAGGATGAGTCAGGAAACTTATGCAGGTTAAATTGGTTATATTTTACCTTAGGTTTTACATCTTTTGCTAACATGACCTGTTCTGTACTATTGCTGTTTTGGAAAGTTGTTGTTGTAGGAGAACTTCGTTAGATGAGTGGAGTCGGCAGTTTGGAGACCTACGGTCCCGTTCCACAAAACACTTACAGTCAATCGTAAGTCTAAAGACAAATAAACACTGAGGGTTGTAGCGACCATACCACTTGACAAATCCATGTAAAAACTTGAAAGATGTCTGTACACAACTTTCTGAAGCAAAAGTAAAAATGAATAACCCCAACATTGACGATACAATTTGATACCTATCTATTAACCAACCCGGAAGTGAATCCCTTCAATGGAATCGTACAAATTTCTTCAAATCGCACATTGAATTGAAGCTCCTTCTTCGTCCTTTACAATGATATAAACCATTTTAAATTCCGTCACCCTGTTCAAGAGAAATACAGTGCCAAAGAAGGGTGGGGGTTCACAACTTTTATAGTAAGAAAGTTACTACGTTATCGTAGTCTCAACCATATTTGGTCTTTCCAAATTTGGCCTTTTTCTGTATCACTACGCCTGAGAATGGCCTCTGAAAGAGCACCCCTCCCATTTTTCAATGACCTTGCGTCTAGGCCCTGTCTTGTCCGGAATGTGCCAGGAATAAAAATGTCAGTGTATTTAACATGGAAGGATGATGTTAATAGCTTCTGAATCTTGCTTATTAGCTTTGTTTACTTTCATAGTAAACGAATTTGAGAGGATCCTTGCATCCCCTTTCTAATTTCCTTCAAACCAACAACCAAGTGATTGGTTCTCAGGAAACGTCTTTCATTATTTTTTATGCATATCTGTTCCCACATCTCAACTGGTGTTTGGTGTTTCTTTGCCAAGATTCCTCCATTTGAAGATGAAAAGGAAAACATTTTTGCAACTCCCCCTGAAGTAGTCGTCAATGAGTTCATTCATGGATTAGAGAGACCGTAGGGTTACATTGCAAAGCAGGATGCATGCTTTTCTCGCAAAACACGGACATTGACACGCACCAGCACACATTGCTAGGCTTTGCTTTGCTTTGTGAAATTGAAAAAAGAATAATATTTAAATTGGTTTGCTTTGATAAATTTGGTTCTGTATTTTTCAAAATAAAAAAAGGAAAACAGGGTTCGAAAACAGGATGAGTCAGGAAACTTATGCAGGTTAAATTGGTTATATTTTACCTTAGGTTTTACATCTTTTGCTAACATGACCTGTTCTGTACTATTGCTGTTTTGGAAAGTTGTTGTTGTAGGAGAACTTCGTTAGATGAGTGGAGTCGGCAGTTTGGAGACCTACGGTCCCGTTCCACAAAACACTTACAGTCAATCGTAAGTCTAAAGACAAATAAACACTGAGGGTTGTAGCGACCATACCACTTGACAAATCCATGTAAAAACTTGAAAGATGTCTGTACACAACTTTCTGAAGCAAAAGTAAAAATGAATAACCCCAACATTGACGATACAATTTGATACCTATCTATTAACCAACCCGGAAGTGAATCCCTTCAATGGAATCGTACAAATTTCTTCAAATCGCACATTGAATTGAAGCTCCTTCTTCGTCCTTTACAATGATATAAACCATTTTAAATTCCGTCACCCTGTTCAAGAGAAATACAGTGCCAAAGAAGGGTGGGGGTTCACAACTTTTATAGTAAGAAAGTTACTACGTTATCGTAGTCTCAACCATATTTGGTCTTTCCAAATTTGGCCTTTTTCTGTATCACTACGCCTGAGAATGGCCTCTGAAAGAGCACCCCTCCCATTTTTCAATGACCTTGCGTCTAGGCCCTGTCTTGTCCGGAATGTGCCAGGAATAAAAATGTCAGTGTATTTAACATGGAAGGATGATGTTAATAGCTTCTGAATCTTGCTTATTAGCTTTGTTTACTTTCATAGTAAACGAATTTGAGAGGATCCTTGCATCCCCTTTCTAATTTCCTTCAAACCAACAACCAAGTGATTGGTTCTCAGGAAACGTCTTTCATTATTTTTTATGCATATCTGTTCCCACATCTCAACTGGTGTTTGGTGTTTCTTTGCCAAGATTCCTCCATTTGAAGATGAAAAGGAAAACATTTTTGCAACTCCCCCTGAAGTAGTCGTCAATGAGTTCATTCATGGATTAGAGAGACCGTAGGGTTACATTGCAAAGCAGGATGCATGCTTTTCTCGCAAAACACGGACATTGACACGCACCAGCACACATTGCTAGGCTTTGCTTTGCTTTGTGAAATTGAAAAAAGAATAATATTTAAATTGGTTTGCTTTGATAAATTTGGTTCTGTATTTTTCAAAATAAAAAAAGGAAAACAGGGTTCGAAAACAGGATGAGTCAGGAAACTTATGCAGGTTAAATTGGTTATATTTTACCTTAGGTTTTACATCTTTTGCTAACATGACCTGTTCTGTACTATTGCTGTTTTGGAAAGTTGTTGTTGTAGGAGAACTTCGTTAGATGAGTGGAGTCGGCAGTTTGGAGACCTACGGTCCCGTTCCACAAAACACTTACAGTCAATCGTAAGTCTAAAGACAAATAAACACTGAGGGTTGTAGCGACCATACCACTTGACAAATCCATGTAAAAACTTGAAAGATGTCTGTACACAACTTTCTGAAGCAAAAGTAAAAATGAATAACCCCAACATTGACGATACAATTTGATACCTATCTATTAACCAACCCGGAAGTGAATCCCTTCAATGGAATCGTACAAATTTCTTCAAATCGCACATTGAATTGAAGCTCCTTCTTCGTCCTTTACAATGATATAAACCATTTTAAATTCCGTCACCCTGTTCAAGAGAAATACAGTGCCAAAGAAGGGTGGGGGTTCACAACTTTTATAGTAAGAAAGTTACTACGTTATCGTAGTCTCAACCATATTTGGTCTTTCCAAATTTGGCCTTTTTCTGTATCACTACGCCTGAGAATGGCCTCTGAAAGAGCACCCCTCCCATTTTTCAATGACCTTGCGTCTAGGCCCTGTCTTGTCCGGAATGTGCCAGGAATAAAAATGTCAGTGTATTTAACATGGAAGGATGATGTTAATAGCTTCTGAATCTTGCTTATTAGCTTTGTTTACTTTCATAGTAAACGAATTTGAGAGGATCCTTGCATCCCCTTTCTAATTTCCTTCAAACCAACAACCAAGTGATTGGTTCTCAGGAAACGTCTTTCATTATTTTTTATGCATATCTGTTCCCACATCTCAACTGGTGTTTGGTGTTTCTTTGCCAAGATTCCTCCATTTGAAGATGAAAAGGAAAACATTTTTGCAACTCCCCCTGAAGTAGTCGTCAATGAGTTCATTCATGGATTAGAGAGACCGTAGGGTTACATTGCAAAGCAGGATGCATGCTTTTCTCGCAAAACACGGACATTGACACGCACCAGCACACATTGCTAGGCTTTGCTTTGCTTTGTGAAATTGAAAAAAGAATAATATTTAAATTGGTTTGCTTTGATAAATTTGGTTCTGTATTTTTCAAAATAAAAAAAGGAAAACAGGGTTCGAAAACAGGATGAGTCAGGAAACTTATGCAGGTTAAATTGGTTATATTTTACCTTAGGTTTTACATCTTTTGCTAACATGACCTGTTCTGTACTATTGCTGTTTTGGAAAGTTGTTGTTGTAGGAGAACTTCGTTAGATGAGTGGAGTCGGCAGTTTGGAGACCTACGGTCCCGTTCCACAAAACACTTACAGTCAATCGTAAGTCTAAAGACAAATAAACACTGAGGGTTGTAGCGACCATACCACTTGACAAATCCATGTAAAAACTTGAAAGATGTCTGTACACAACTTTCTGAAGCAAAAGTAAAAATGAATAACCCCAACATTGACGATACAATTTGATACCTATCTATTAACCAACCCGGAAGTGAATCCCTTCAATGGAATCGTACAAATTTCTTCAAATCGCACATTGAATTGAAGCTCCTTCTTCGTCCTTTACAATGATATAAACCATTTTAAATTCCGTCACCCTGTTCAAGAGAAATACAGTGCCAAAGAAGGGTGGGGGTTCACAACTTTTATAGTAAGAAAGTTACTACGTTATCGTAGTCTCAACCATATTTGGTCTTTCCAAATTTGGCCTTTTTCTGTATCACTACGCCTGAGAATGGCCTCTGAAAGAGCACCCCTCCCATTTTTCAATGACCTTGCGTCTAGGCCCTGTCTTGTCCGGAATGTGCCAGGAATAAAAATGTCAGTGTATTTAACATGGAAGGATGATGTTAATAGCTTCTGAATCTTGCTTATTAGCTTTGTTTACTTTCATAGTAAACGAATTTGAGAGGATCCTTGCATCCCCTTTCTAATTTCCTTCAAACCAACAACCAAGTGATTGGTTCTCAGGAAACGTCTTTCATTATTTTTTATGCATATCTGTTCCCACATCTCAACTGGTGTTTGGTGTTTCTTTGCCAAGATTCCTCCATTTGAAGATGAAAAGGAAAACATTTTTGCAACTCCCCCTGAAGTAGTCGTCAATGAGTTCATTCATGGATTAGAGAGACCGTAGGGTTACATTGCAAAGCAGGATGCATGCTTTTCTCGCAAAACACGGACATTGACACGCACCAGCACACATTGCTAGGCTTTGCTTTGCTTTGTGAAATTGAAAAAAGAATAATATTTAAATTGGTTTGCTTTGATAAATTTGGTTCTGTATTTTTCAAAATAAAAAAAGGAAAACAGGGTTCGAAAACAGGATGAGTCAGGAAACTTATGCAGGTTAAATTGGTTATATTTTACCTTAGGTTTTACATCTTTTGCTAACATGACCTGTTCTGTACTATTGCTGTTTTGGAAAGTTGTTGTTGTAGGAGAACTTCGTTAGATGAGTGGAGTCGGCAGTTTGGAGACCTACGGTCCCGTTCCACAAAACACTTACAGTCAATCGTAAGTCTAAAGACAAATAAACACTGAGGGTTGTAGCGACCATACCACTTGACAAATCCATGTAAAAACTTGAAAGATGTCTGTACACAACTTTCTGAAGCAAAAGTAAAAATGAATAACCCCAACATTGACGATACAATTTGATACCTATCTATTAACCAACCCGGAAGTGAATCCCTTCAATGGAATCGTACAAATTTCTTCAAATCGCACATTGAATTGAAGCTCCTTCTTCGTCCTTTACAATGATATAAACCATTTTAAATTCCGTCACCCTGTTCAAGAGAAATACAGTGCCAAAGAAGGGTGGGGGTTCACAACTTTTATAGTAAGAAAGTTACTACGTTATCGTAGTCTCAACCATATTTGGTCTTTCCAAATTTGGCCTTTTTCTGTATCACTACGCCTGAGAATGGCCTCTGAAAGAGCACCCCTCCCATTTTTCAATGACCTTGCGTCTAGGCCCTGTCTTGTCCGGAATGTGCCAGGAATAAAAATGTCAGTGTATTTAACATGGAAGGATGATGTTAATAGCTTCTGAATCTTGCTTATTAGCTTTGTTTACTTTCATAGTAAACGAATTTGAGAGGATCCTTGCATCCCCTTTCTAATTTCCTTCAAACCAACAACCAAGTGATTGGTTCTCAGGAAACGTCTTTCATTATTTTTTATGCATATCTGTTCCCACATCTCAACTGGTGTTTGGTGTTTCTTTGCCAAGATTCCTCCATTTGAAGATGAAAAGGAAAACATTTTTGCAACTCCCCCTGAAGTAGTCGTCAATGAGTTCATTCATGGATTAGAGAGACCGTAGGGTTACATTGCAAAGCAGGATGCATGCTTTTCTCGCAAAACACGGACATTGACACGCACCAGCACACATTGCTAGGCTTTGCTTTGCTTTGTGAAATTGAAAAAAGAATAATATTTAAATTGGTTTGCTTTGATAAATTTGGTTCTGTATTTTTCAAAATAAAAAAAGGAAAACAGGGTTCGAAAACAGGATGAGTCAGGAAACTTATGCAGGTTAAATTGGTTATATTTTACCTTAGGTTTTACATCTTTTGCTAACATGACCTGTTCTGTACTATTGCTGTTTTGGAAAGTTGTTGTTGTAGGAGAACTTCGTTAGATGAGTGGAGTCGGCAGTTTGGAGACCTACGGTCCCGTTCCACAAAACACTTACAGTCAATCGTAAGTCTAAAGACAAATAAACACTGAGGGTTGTAGCGACCATACCACTTGACAAATCCATGTAAAAACTTGAAAGATGTCTGTACACAACTTTCTGAAGCAAAAGTAAAAATGAATAACCCCAACATTGACGATACAATTTGATACCTATCTATTAACCAACCCGGAAGTGAATCCCTTCAATGGAATCGTACAAATTTCTTCAAATCGCACATTGAATTGAAGCTCCTTCTTCGTCCTTTACAATGATATAAACCATTTTAAATTCCGTCACCCTGTTCAAGAGAAATACAGTGCCAAAGAAGGGTGGGGGTTCACAACTTTTATAGTAAGAAAGTTACTACGTTATCGTAGTCTCAACCATATTTGGTCTTTCCAAATTTGGCCTTTTTCTGTATCACTACGCCTGAGAATGGCCTCTGAAAGAGCACCCCTCCCATTTTTCAATGACCTTGCGTCTAGGCCCTGTCTTGTCCGGAATGTGCCAGGAATAAAAATGTCAGTGTATTTAACATGGAAGGATGATGTTAATAGCTTCTGAATCTTGCTTATTAGCTTTGTTTACTTTCATAGTAAACGAATTTGAGAGGATCCTTGCATCCCCTTTCTAATTTCCTTCAAACCAACAACCAAGTGATTGGTTCTCAGGAAACGTCTTTCATTATTTTTTATGCATATCTGTTCCCACATCTCAACTGGTGTTTGGTGTTTCTTTGCCAAGATTCCTCCATTTGAAGATGAAAAGGAAAACATTTTTGCAACTCCCCCTGAAGTAGTCGTCAATGAGTTCATTCATGGATTAGAGAGACCGTAGGGTTACATTGCAAAGCAGGATGCATGCTTTTCTCGCAAAACACGGACATTGACACGCACCAGCACACATTGCTAGGCTTTGCTTTGCTTTGTGAAATTGAAAAAAGAATAATATTTAAATTGGTTTGCTTTGATAAATTTGGTTCTGTATTTTTCAAAATAAAAAAAGGAAAACAGGGTTCGAAAACAGGATGAGTCAGGAAACTTATGCAGGTTAAATTGGTTATATTTTACCTTAGGTTTTACATCTTTTGCTAACATGACCTGTTCTGTACTATTGCTGTTTTGGAAAGTTGTTGTTGTAGGAGAACTTCGTTAGATGAGTGGAGTCGGCAGTTTGGAGACCTACGGTCCCGTTCCACAAAACACTTACAGTCAATCGTAAGTCTAAAGACAAATAAACACTGAGGGTTGTAGCGACCATACCACTTGACAAATCCATGTAAAAACTTGAAAGATGTCTGTACACAACTTTCTGAAGCAAAAGTAAAAATGAATAACCCCAACATTGACGATACAATTTGATACCTATCTATTAACCAACCCGGAAGTGAATCCCTTCAATGGAATCGTACAAATTTCTTCAAATCGCACATTGAATTGAAGCTCCTTCTTCGTCCTTTACAATGATATAAACCATTTTAAATTCCGTCACCCTGTTCAAGAGAAATACAGTGCCAAAGAAGGGTGGGGGTTCACAACTTTTATAGTAAGAAAGTTACTACGTTATCGTAGTCTCAACCATATTTGGTCTTTCCAAATTTGGCCTTTTTCTGTATCACTACGCCTGAGAATGGCCTCTGAAAGAGCACCCCTCCCATTTTTCAATGACCTTGCGTCTAGGCCCTGTCTTGTCCGGAATGTGCCAGGAATAAAAATGTCAGTGTATTTAACATGGAAGGATGATGTTAATAGCTTCTGAATCTTGCTTATTAGCTTTGTTTACTTTCATAGTAAACGAATTTGAGAGGATCCTTGCATCCCCTTTCTAATTTCCTTCAAACCAACAACCAAGTGATTGGTTCTCAGGAAACGTCTTTCATTATTTTTTATGCATATCTGTTCCCACATCTCAACTGGTGTTTGGTGTTTCTTTGCCAAGATTCCTCCATTTGAAGATGAAAAGGAAAACATTTTTGCAACTCCCCCTGAAGTAGTCGTCAATGAGTTCATTCATGGATTAGAGAGACCGTAGGGTTACATTGCAAAGCAGGATGCATGCTTTTCTCGCAAAACACGGACATTGACACGCACCAGCACACATTGCTAGGCTTTGCTTTGCTTTGTGAAATTGAAAAAAGAATAATATTTAAATTGGTTTGCTTTGATAAATTTGGTTCTGTATTTTTCAAAATAAAAAAAGGAAAACAGGGTTCGAAAACAGGATGAGTCAGGAAACTTATGCAGGTTAAATTGGTTATATTTTACCTTAGGTTTTACATCTTTTGCTAACATGACCTGTTCTGTACTATTGCTGTTTTGGAAAGTTGTTGTTGTAGGAGAACTTCGTTAGATGAGTGGAGTCGGCAGTTTGGAGACCTACGGTCCCGTTCCACAAAACACTTACAGTCAATCGTAAGTCTAAAGACAAATAAACACTGAGGGTTGTAGCGACCATACCACTTGACAAATCCATGTAAAAACTTGAAAGATGTCTGTACACAACTTTCTGAAGCAAAAGTAAAAATGAATAACCCCAACATTGACGATACAATTTGATACCTATCTATTAACCAACCCGGAAGTGAATCCCTTCAATGGAATCGTACAAATTTCTTCAAATCGCACATTGAATTGAAGCTCCTTCTTCGTCCTTTACAATGATATAAACCATTTTAAATTCCGCCACCCTGTTCAAGAGAAATACAGTGCCAAAGAAGGGTGGGGGTTCACAACTTTTATAGTAAGAAAGTTACTACGTTATCGTAGTCTCAACCATATTTGGTCTTTCCAAATTTGGCCTTTTTCTGTATCACTACGCCTGAGAATGGCCTCTGAAAGAGCACCCCTCCCATTTTTCAATGACCTTGCGTCTAGGCCCTGTCTTGTCCGGAATGTGCCAGGAATAAAAATGTCAGTGTATTTAACATGGAAGGATGATGTTAATAGCTTCTGAATCTTGCTTATTAGCTTTGTTTACTTTCATAGTAAACGAATTTGAGAGGATCCTTGCATCCCCTTTCTAATTTCCTTCAAACCAACAACCAAGTGATTGGTTCTCAGGAAACGTCTTTCATTATTTTTTATGCATATCTGTTCCCACATCTCAACTGGTGTTTGGTGTTTCTTTGCCAAGATTCCTCCATTTGAAGATGAAAAGGAAAACATTTTTGCAACTCCCCCTGAAGTAGTCGTCAATGAGTTCATTCATGGATTAGAGAGACCGTAGGGTTACATTGCAAAGCAGGATGCATGCTTTTCTCGCAAAACACGGACATTGACACGCACCAGCACACATTGCTAGGCTTTGCTTTGCTTTGTGAAATTGAAAAAAGAATAATATTTAAATTGGTTTGCTTTGATAAATTTGGTTCTGTATTTTTCAAAATAAAAAAAGGAAAACAGGGTTCGAAAACAGGATGAGTCAGGAAACTTATGCAGGTTAAATTGGTTATATTTTACCTTAGGTTTTACATCTTTTGCTAACATGACCTGTTCTGTACTATTGCTGTTTTGGAAAGTTGTTGTTGTAGGAGAACTTCGTTAGATGAGTGGAGTCGGCAGTTTGGAGACCTACGGTCCCGTTCCACAAAACACTTACAGTCAATCGTAAGTCTAAAGACAAATAAACACTGAGGGTTGTAGCGACCATACCACTTGACAAATCCATGTAAAAACTTGAAAGATGTCTGTACACAACTTTCTGAAGCAAAAGTAAAAATGAATAACCCCAACATTGACGATACAATTTGATACCTATCTATTAACCAACCCGGAAGTGAATCCCTTCAATGGAATCGTACAAATTTCTTCAAATCGCACATTGAATTGAAGCTCCTTCTTCGTCCTTTACAATGATATAAACCATTTTAAATTCCGTCACCCTGTTCAAGAGAAATACAGTGCCAAAGAAGGGTGGGGGTTCACAACTTTTATAGTAAGAAAGTTACTACGTTATCGTAGTCTCAACCATATTTGGTCTTTCCAAATTTGGCCTTTTTCTGTATCACTACGCCTGAGAATGGCCTCTGAAAGAGCACCCCTCCCATTTTTCAATGACCTTGCGTCTAGGCCCTGTCTTGTCCGGAATGTGCCAGGAATAAAAATGTCAGTGTATTTAACATGGAAGGATGATGTTAATAGCTTCTGAATCTTGCTTATTAGCTTTGTTTACTTTCATAGTAAACGAATTTGAGAGGATCCTTGCATCCCCTTTCTAATTTCCTTCAAACCAACAACCAAGTGATTGGTTCTCAGGAAACGTCTTTCATTATTTTTTATGCATATCTGTTCCCACATCTCAACTGGTGTTTGGTGTTTCTTTGCCAAGATTCCTCCATTTGAAGATGAAAAGGAAAACATTTTTGCAACTCCCCCTGAAGTAGTCGTCAATGAGTTCATTCATGGATTAGAGAGACCGTAGGGTTACATTGCAAAGCAGGATGCATGCTTTTCTCGCAAAACACGGACATTGACACGCACCAGCACACATTGCTAGGCTTTGCTTTGCTTTGTGAAATTGAAAAAAGAATAATATTTAAATTGGTTTGCTTTGATAAATTTGGTTCTGTATTTTTCAAAATAAAAAAAGGAAAACAGGGTTCGAAAACAGGATGAGTCAGGAAACTTATGCAGGTTAAATTGGTTATATTTTACCTTAGGTTTTACATCTTTTGCTAACATGACCTGTTCTGTACTATTGCTGTTTTGGAAAGTTGTTGTTGTAGGAGAACTTCGTTAGATGAGTGGAGTCGGCAGTTTGGAGACCTACGGTCCCGTTCCACAAAACACTTACAGTCAATCGTAAGTCTAAAGACAAATAAACACTGAGGGTTGTAGCGACCATACCACTTGACAAATCCATGTTAAAACTTGAAAGATGTCTGTACACAACTTTCTGAAGCAAAAGTAAAAATGAATAACCCCAACATTGACGATACAATTTGATACCTATCTATTAACCAACCCGGAAGTGAATCCCTTCAATGGAATCGTACAAATTTCTTCAAATCGCACATTGAATTGAAGCTCCTTCTTCGTCCTTTACAATGATATAAACCATTTTAAATTCCGTCACCCTGTTCAAGAGAAATACAGTGCCAAAGAAGGGTGGGGGTTCACAACTTTTATAGTAAGAAAGTTACTACGTTATCGTAGTCTCAACCATATTTGGTCTTTCCAAATTTGGCCTTTTTCTGTATCACTACGCCTGAGAATGGCCTCTGAAAGAGCACCCCTCCCATTTTTCAATGACCTTGCGTCTAGGCCCTGTCTTGTCCGGAATGTGCCAGGAATAAAAATGTCAGTGTATTTAACATGGAAGGATGATGTTAATAGCTTCTGAATCTTGCTTATTAGCTTTGTTTACTTTCATAGTAAACGAATTTGAGAGGATCCTTGCATCCCCTTTCTAATTTCCTTCAAACCAACAACCAAGTGATTGGTTCTCAGGAAACGTCTTTCATTATTTTTTATGCATATCTGTTCCCACATCTCAACTGGTGTTTGGTGTTTCTTTGCCAAGATTCCTCCATTTGAAGATGAAAAGGAAAACATTTTTGCAACTCCCCCTGAAGTAGTCGTCAATGAGTTCATTCATGGATTAGAGAGACCGTAGGGTTACATTGCAAAGCAGGATGCATGCTTTTCTCGCAAAACACGGACATTGACACGCACCAGCACACATTGCTAGGCTTTGCTTTGCTTTGTGAAATTGAAAAAAGAATAATATTTAAATTGGTTTGCTTTGATAAATTTGGTTCTGTATTTTTCAAAATAAAAAAAGGAAAACAGGGTTCGAAAACAGGATGAGTCAGGAAACTTATGCAGGTTAAATTGGTTATATTTTACCTTAGGTTTTACATCTTTTGCTAACATGACCTGTTCTGTACTATTGCTGTTTTGGAAAGTTGTTGTTGTAGGAGAACTTCGTTAGATGAGTGGAGTCGGCAGTTTGGAGACCTACGGTCCCGTTCCACAAAACACTTACAGTCAATCGTAAGTCTAAAGACAAATAAACACTGAGGGTTGTAGCGACCATACCACTTGACAAATCCATGTAAAAACTTGAAAGATGTCTGTACACAACTTTCTGAAGCAAAAGTAAAAATGAATAACCCCAACATTGACGATACAATTTGATACCTATCTATTAACCAACCCGGAAGTGAATCCCTTCAATGGAATCGTACAAATTTCTTCAAATCGCACATTGAATTGAAGCTCCTTCTTCGTCCTTTACAATGATATAAACCATTTTAAATTCCGTCACCCTGTTCAAGAGAAATACAGTGCAAAAGAAGGGTGGGGGTTCACAACTTTTATAGTAAGAAAGTTACTACGTTATCGTAGTCTCAACCATATTTGGTCTTTCCAAATTTGGCCTTTTTCTGTATCACTACGCCTGAGAATGGCCTCTGAAAGAGCACCCCTCCCATTTTTCAATGACCTTGCGTCTAGGCCCTGTCTTGTCCGGAATGTGCCAGGAATAAAAATGTCAGTGTATTTAACATGGAAGGATGATGTTAATAGCTTCTGAATCTTGCTTATTAGCTTTGTTTACTTTCATAGTAAACGAATTTGAGAGGATCCTTGCATCCCCTTTCTAATTTCCTTCAAACCAACAACCAAGTGATTGGTTCTCAGGAAACGTCTTTCATTATTTTTTATGCATATCTGTTCCCACATCTCAACTGGTGTTTGGTGTTTCTTTGCCAAGATTCCTCCATTTGAAGATGAAAAGGAAAACATTTTTGCAACTCCCCCTGAAGTAGTCGTCAATGAGTTCATTCATGGATTAGAGAGACCGTAGGGTTACATTGCAAAGCAGGATGCATGCTTTTCTCGCAAAACACGGACATTGACACGCACCAGCACACATTGCTAGGCTTTGCTTTGCTTTGTGAAATTGAAAAAAGAATAATATTTAAATTGGTTTGCTTTGATAAATTTGGTTCTGTATTTTTCAAAATAAAAAAAGGAAAACAGGGTTCGAAAACAGGATGAGTCAGGAAACTTATGCAGGTTAAATTGGTTATATTTTACCTTAGGTTTTACATCTTTTGCTAACATGACCTGTTCTGTACTATTGCTGTTTTGGAAAGTTGTTGTTGTAGGAGAACTTCTTTAGATGAGTGGAGTCGGCAGTTTGGAGACCTACGGTCCCGTTCCACAAAACACTTACAGTCAATCGTAAGTCTAAAGACAAATAAACACTGAGGGTTGTAGCGACCATACCACTTGACAAATCCATGTAAAAACTTGAAAGATGTCTGTACACAACTTTCTGAAGCAAAAGTAAAAATGAATAACCCCAACATTGACGATACAATTTGATACCTATCTATTAACCAACCCGGAAGTGAATCCCTTCAATGGAATCGTACAAATTTCTTCAAATCGCACATTGAATTGAAGCTCCTTCTTCGTCCTTTACAATGATATAAACCATTTTAAATTCCGTCACCCTGTTCAAGAGAAATACAGTGCCAAAGAAGGGTGGGGGTTCACAACTTTTATAGTAAGAAAGTTACTACGTTATCGTAGTCTCAACCATATTTGGTCTTTCCAAATTTGGCCTTTTTCTGTATCACTACGCCTGAGAATGGCCTCTGAAAGAGCACCCCTCCCATTTTTCAATGACCTTGCGTCTAGGCCCTGTCTTGTCCGGAATGTGCCAGGAATAAAAATGTCAGTGTATTTAACATGGAAGGATGATGTTAATAGCTTCTGAATCTTGCTTATTAGCTTTGTTTACTTTCATAGTAAACGAATTTGAGAGGATCCTTGCATCCCCTTTCTAATTTCCTTCAAACCAACAACCAAGTGATTGGTTCTCAGGAAACGTCTTTCATTATTTTTTATGCATATCTGTTCCCACATCTCAACTGGTGTTTGGTGTTTCTTTGCCAAGATTCCTCCATTTGAAGATGAAAAGGAAAACATTTTTGCAACTCCCCCTGAAGTAGTCGTCAATGAGTTCATTCATGGATTAGAGAGACCGTAGGGTTACATTGCAAAGCAGGATGCATGCTTTTCTCGCAAAACACGGACATTGACACGCACCAGCACACATTGCTAGGCTTTGCTTTGCTTTGTGAAATTGAAAAAAGAATAATATTTAAATTGGTTTGCTTTGATAAATTTGGTTCTGTATTTTTCAAAATAAAAAAAGGAAAACAGGGTTCGAAAACAGGATGAGTCAGGAAACTTATGCAGGTTAAATTGGTTATATTTTACCTTAGGTTTTACATCTTTTGCTAACATGACCTGTTCTGTACTATTGCTGTTTTGGAAAGTTGTTGTTGTAGGAGAACTTCGTTAGATGAGTGGAGTCGGCAGTTTGGAGACCTACGGTCCCGTTCCACAAAACACTTACAGTCAATCGTAAGTCTAAAGACAAATAAACACTGAGGGTTGTAGCGACCATACCACTTGACAAATCCATGTAAAAACTTGAAAGATGTCTGTACACAACTTTCTGAAGCAAAAGTAAAAATGAATAACCCCAACATTGACGATACAATTTGATACCTATCTATTAACCAACCCGGAAGTGAATCCCTTCAATGGAATCGTACAAATTTCTTCAAATCGCACATTGAATTGAAGCTCCTTCTTCGTCCTTTACAATGATATAAACCATTTTAAATTCCGTCACCCTGTTCAAGAGAAATACAGTGCCAAAGAAGGGTGGGGGTTCACAACTTTTATAGTAAGAAAGTTACTACGTTATCGTAGTCTCAACCATATTTGGTCTTTCCAAATTTGGCCTTTTTCTGTATCACTACGCCTGAGAATGGCCTCTGAAAGAGCACCCCTCCCATTTTTCAATGACCTTGCGTCTAGGCCCTGTCTTGTCCGGAATGTGCCAGGAATAAAAATGTCAGTGTATTTAACATGGAAGGATGATGTTAATAGCTTCTGAATCTTGCTTATTAGCTTTGTTTACTTTCATAGTAAACGAATTTGAGAGGATCCTTGCATCCCCTTTCTAATTTCCTTCAAACCAACAACCAAGTGATTGGTTCTCAGGAAACGTCTTTCATTATTTTTTATGCATATCTGTTCCCACATCTCAACTGGTGTTTGGTGTTTCTTTGCCAAGATTCCTCCATTTGAAGATGAAAAGGAAAACATTTTTGCAACTCCCCCTGAAGTAGTCGTCAATGAGTTCATTCATGGATTAGAGAGACCGTAGGGTTACATTGCAAAGCAGGATGCATGCTTTTCTCGCAAAACACGGACATTGACACGCACCAGCACACATTGCTAGGCTTTGCTTTGCTTTGTGAAATTGAAAAAAGAATAATATTTAAATTGGTTTGCTTTGATAAATTTGGTTCTGTATTTTTCAAAATAAAAAAAGGAAAACAGGGTTCGAAAACAGGATGAGTCAGGAAACTTATGCAGGTTAAATTGGTTATATTTTACCTTAGGTTTTACATCTTTTGCTAACATGACCTGTTCTGTACTATTGCTGTTTTGGAAAGTTGTTGTTGTAGGAGAACTTCGTTAGATGAGTGGAGTCGGCAGTTTGGAGACCTACGGTCCCGTTCCACAAAACACTTACAGTCAATCGTAAGTCTAAAGACAAATAAACACTGAGGGTTGTAGCGACCATACCACTTGACAAATCCATGTAAAAACTTGAAAGATGTCTGTACACAACTTTCTGAAGCAAAAGTAAAAATGAATAACCCCAACATTGACGATACAATTTGATACCTATCTATTAACCAACCCGGAAGTGAATCCCTTCAATGGAATCGTACAAATTTCTTCAAATCGCACATTGAATTGAAGCTCCTTCTTCGTCCTTTACAATGATATAAACCATTTTAAATTCCGTCACCCTGTTCAAGAGAAATACAGTGCCAAAGAAGGGTGGGGGTTCACAACTTTTATAGTAAGAAAGTTACTACGTTATCGTAGTCTCAACCATATTTGGTCTTTCCAAATTTGGCCTTTTTCTGTATCACTACGCCTGAGAATGGCCTCTGAAAGAGCACCCCTCCCATTTTTCAATGACCTTGCGTCTAGGCCCTGTCTTGTCCGGAATGTGCCAGGAATAAAAATGTCAGTGTATTTAACATGGAAGGATGATGTTAATAGCTTCTGAATCTTGCTTATTAGCTTTGTTTACTTTCATAGTAAACGAATTTGAGAGGATCCTTGCATCCCCTTTCTAATTTCCTTCAAACCAACAACCAAGTGATTGGTTCTCAGGAAACGTCTTTCATTATTTTTTATGCATATCTGTTCCCACATCTCAACTGGTGTTTGGTGTTTCTTTGCCAAGATTCCTCCATTTGAAGATGAAAAGGAAAACATTTTTGCAACTCCCCCTGAAGTAGTCGTCAATGAGTTCATTCATGGATTAGAGAGACCGTAGGGTTACATTGCAAAGCAGGATGCATGCTTTTCTCGCAAAACACGGACATTGACACGCACCAGCACACATTGCTAGGCTTTGCTTTGCTTTGTGAAATTGAAAAAAGAATAATATTTAAATTGGTTTGCTTTGATAAATTTGGTTCTGTATTTTTCAAAATAAAAAAAGGAAAACAGGGTTCGAAAACAGGATGAGTCAGGAAACTTATGCAGGTTAAATTGGTTATATTTTACCTTAGGTTTTACATCTTTTGCTAACATGACCTGTTCTGTACTATTGCTGTTTTGGAAAGTTGTTGTTGTAGGAGAACTTCGTTAGATGAGTGGAGTCGGCAGTTTGGAGACCTACGGTCCCGTTCCACAAAACACTTACAGTCAATCGTAAGTCTAAAGACAAATAAACACTGAGGGTTGTAGCGACCATACCACTTGACAAATCCATGTAAAAACTTGAAAGATGTCTGTACACAACTTTCTGAAGCAAAAGTAAAAATGAATAACCCCAACATTGACGATACAATTTGATACCTATCTATTAACCAACCCGGAAGTGAATCCCTTCAATGGAATCGTACAAATTTCTTCAAATCGCACATTGAATTGAAGCTCCTTCTTCGTCCTTTACAATGATATAAACCATTTTAAATTCCGTCACCCTGTTCAAGAGAAATACAGTGCCAAAGAAGGGTGGGGGTTCACAACTTTTATAGTAAGAAAGTTACTACGTTATCGTAGTCTCAACCATATTTGGTCTTTCCAAATTTGGCCTTTTTCTGTATCACTACGCCTGAGAATGGCCTCTGAAAGAGCACCCCTCCCATTTTTCAATGACCTTGCGTCTAGGCCCTGTCTTGTCCGGAATGTGCCAGGAATAAAAATGTCAGTGTATTTAACATGGAAGGATGATGTTAATAGCTTCTGAATCTTGCTTATTAGCTTTGTTTACTTTCATAGTAAACGAATTTGAGAGGATCCTTGCATCCCCTTTCTAATTTCCTTCAAACCAACAACCAAGTGATTGGTTCTCAGGAAACGTCTTTCATTATTTTTTATGCATATCTGTTCCCACATCTCAACTGGTGTTTGGTGTTTCTTTGCCAAGATTCCTCCATTTGAAGATGAAAAGGAAAACATTTTTGCAACTCCCCCTGAAGTAGTCGTCAATGAGTTCATTCATGGATTAGAGAGACCGTAGGGTTACATTGCAAAGCAGGATGCATGCTTTTCTCGCAAAACACGGACATTGACACGCACCAGCACACATTGCTAGGCTTTGCTTTGCTTTGTGAAATTGAAAAAAGAATAATATTTAAATTGGTTTGCTTTGATAAATTTGGTTCTGTATTTTTCAAAATAAAAAAAGGAAAACAGGGTTCGAAAACAGGATGAGTCAGGAAACTTATGCAGGTTAAATTGGTTATATTTTACCTTAGGTTTTACATCTTTTGCTAACATGACCTGTTCTGTACTATTGCTGTTTTGGAAAGTTGTTGTTGTAGGAGAACTTCGTTAGATGAGTGGAGTCGGCAGTTTGGAGACCTACGGTCCCGTTCCACAAAACACTTACAGTCAATCGTAAGTCTAAAGACAAATAAACACTGAGGGTTGTAGCGACCATACCACTTGACAAATCCATGTAAAAACTTGAAAGATGTCTGTACACAACTTTCTGAAGCAAAAGTAAAAATGAATAACCCCAACATTGACGATACAATTTGATACCTATCTATTAACCAACCCGGAAGTGAATCCCTTCAATGGAATCGTACAAATTTCTTCAAATCGCACATTGAATTGAAGCTCCTTCTTCGTCCTTTACAATGATATAAACCATTTTAAATTCCGTCACCCTGTTCAAGAGAAATACAGTGCCAAAGAAGGGTGGGGGTTCACAACTTTTATAGTAAGAAAGTTACTACGTTATCGTAGTCTCAACCATATTTGGTCTTTCCAAATTTGGCCTTTTTCTGTATCACTACGCCTGAGAATGGCCTCTGAAAGAGCACCCCTCCCATTTTTCAATGACCTTGCGTCTAGGCCCTGTCTTGTCCGGAATGTGCCAGGAATAAAAATGTCAGTGTATTTAACATGGAAGGATGATGTTAATAGCTTCTGAATCTTGCTTATTAGCTTTGTTTACTTTCATAGTAAACGAATTTGAGAGGATCCTTGCATCCCCTTTCTAATTTCCTTCAAACCAACAACCAAGTGATTGGTTCTCAGGAAACGTCTTTCATTATTTTTTATGCATATCTGTTCCCACATCTCAACTGGTGTTTGGTGTTTCTTTGCCAAGATTCCTCCATTTGAAGATGAAAAGGAAAACATTTTTGCAACTCCCCCTGAAGTAGTCGTCAATGAGTTCATTCATGGATTAGAGAGACCGTAGGGTTACATTGCAAAGCAGGATGCATGCTTTTCTCGCAAAACACGGACATTGACACGCACCAGCACACATTGCTAGGCTTTGCTTTGCTTTGTGAAATTGAAAAAAGAATAATATTTAAATTGGTTTGCTTTGATAAATTTGGTTCTGTATTTTTCAAAATAAAAAAAGGAAAACAGGGTTCGAAAACAGGATGAGTCAGGAAACTTATGCAGGTTAAATTGGTTATATTTTACCTTAGGTTTTACATCTTTTGCTAACATGACCTGTTCTGTACTATTGCTGTTTTGGAAAGTTGTTGTTGTAGGAGAACTTCGTTAGATGAGTGGAGTCGGCAGTTTGGAGACCTACGGTCCCGTTCCACAAAACACTTACAGTCAATCGTAAGTCTAAAGACAAATAAACACTGAGGGTTGTAGCGACCATACCACTTGACAAATCCATGTAAAAACTTGAAAGATGTCTGTACACAACTTTCTGAAGCAAAAGTAAAAATGAATAACCCCAACATTGACGATACAATTTGATACCTATCTATTAACCAACCCGGAAGTGAATCCCTTCAATGGAATCGTACAAATTTCTTCAAATCGCACATTGAATTGAAGCTCCTTCTTCGTCCTTTACAATGATATAAACCATTTTAAATTCCGTCACCCTGTTCAAGAGAAATACAGTGCCAAAGAAGGGTGGGGGTTCACAACTTTTATAGTAAGAAAGTTACTACGTTATCGTAGTCTCAACCATATTTGGTCTTTCCAAATTTGGCCTTTTTCTGTATCACTACGCCTGAGAATGGCCTCTGAAAGAGCACCCCTCCCATTTTTCAATGACCTTGCGTCTAGGCCCTGTCTTGTCCGGAATGTGCCAGGAATAAAAATGTCAGTGTATTTAACATGGAAGGATGATGTTAATAGCTTCTGAATCTTGCTTATTAGCTTTGTTTACTTTCATAGTAAACGAATTTGAGAGGATCCTTGCATCCCCTTTCTAATTTCCTTCAAACCAACAACCAAGTGATTGGTTCTCAGGAAACGTCTTTCATTATTTTTTATGCATATCTGTTCCCACATCTCAACTGGTGTTTGGTGTTTCTTTGCCAAGATTCCTCCATTTGAAGATGAAAAGGAAAACATTTTTGCAACTCCCCCTGAAGTAGTCGTCAATGAGTTCATTCATGGATTAGAGAGACCGTAGGGTTACATTGCAAAGCAGGATGCATGCTTTTCTCGCAAAACACGGACATTGACACGCACCAGCACACATTGCTAGGCTTTGCTTTGCTTTGTGAAATTGAAAAAAGAATAATATTTAAATTGGTTTGCTTTGATAAATTTGGTTCTGTATTTTTCAAAATAAAAAAAGGAAAACAGGGTTCGAAAACAGGATGAGTCAGGAAACTTATGCAGGTTAAATTGGTTATATTTTACCTTAGGTTTTACATCTTTTGCTAACATGACCTGTTCTGTACTATTGCTGTTTTGGAAAGTTGTTGTTGTAGGAGAACTTCGTTAGATGAGTGGAGTCGGCAGTTTGGAGACCTACGGTCCCGTTCCACAAAACACTTACAGTCAATCGTAAGTCTAAAGACAAATAAACACTGAGGGTTGTAGCGACCATACCACTTGACAAATCCATGTAAAAACTTGAAAGATGTCTGTACACAACTTTCTGAAGCAAAAGTAAAAATGAATAACCCCAACATTGACGATACAATTTGATACCTATCTATTAACCAACCCGGAAGTGAATCCCTTCAATGGAATCGTACAAATTTCTTCAAATCGCACATTGAATTGAAGCTCCTTCTTCGTCCTTTACAATGATATAAACCATTTTAAATTCCGTCACCCTGTTCAAGAGAAATACAGTGCCAAAGAAGGGTGGGGGTTCACAACTTTTATAGTAAGAAAGTTACTACGTTATCGTAGTCTCAACCATATTTGGTCTTTCCAAATTTGGCCTTTTTCTGTATCACTACGCCTGAGAATGGCCTCTGAAAGAGCACCCCTCCCATTTTTCAATGACCTTGCGTCTAGGCCCTGTCTTGTCCGGAATGTGCCAGGAATAAAAATGTCAGTGTATTTAACATGGAAGGATGATGTTAATAGCTTCTGAATCTTGCTTATTAGCTTTGTTTACTTTCATAGTAAACGAATTTGAGAGGATCCTTGCATCCCCTTTCTAATTTCCTTCAAACCAACAACCAAGTGATTGGTTCTCAGGAAACGTCTTTCATTATTTTTTATGCATATCTGTTCCCACATCTCAACTGGTGTTTGGTGTTTCTTTGCCAAGATTCCTCCATTTGAAGATGAAAAGGAAAACATTTTTGCAACTCCCCCTGAAGTAGTCGTCAATGAGTTCATTCATGGATTAGAGAGACCGTAGGGTTACATTGCAAAGCAGGATGCATGCTTTTCTCGCAAAACACGGACATTGACACGCACCAGCACACATTGCTAGGCTTTGCTTTGCTTTGTGAAATTGAAAAAAGAATAATATTTAAATTGGTTTGCTTTGATAAATTTGGTTCTGTATTTTTCAAAATAAAAAAAGGAAAACAGGGTTCGAAAACAGGATGAGTCAGGAAACTTATGCAGGTTAAATTGGTTATATTTTACCTTAGGTTTTACATCTTTTGCTAACATGACCTGTTCTGTACTATTGCTGTTTTGGAAAGTTGTTGTTGTAGGAGAACTTCGTTAGATGAGTGGAGTCGGCAGTTTGGAGACCTACGGTCCCGTTCCACAAAACACTTACAGTCAATCGTAAGTCTAAAGACAAATAAACACTGAGGGTTGTAGCGACCATACCACTTGACAAATCCATGTAAAAACTTGAAAGATGTCTGTACACAACTTTCTGAAGCAAAAGTAAAAATGAATAACCCCAACATTGACGATACAATTTGATACCTATCTATTAACCAACCCGGAAGTGAATCCCTTCAATGGAATCGTACAAATTTCTTCAAATCGCACATTGAATTGAAGCTCCTTCTTCGTCCTTTACAATGATATAAACCATTTTAAATTCCGTCACCCTGTTCAAGAGAAATACAGTGCCAAAGAAGGGTGGGGGTTCACAACTTTTATAGTAAGAAAGTTACTACGTTATCGTAGTCTCAACCATATTTGGTCTTTCCAAATTTGGCCTTTTTCTGTATCACTACGCCTGAGAATGGCCTCTGAAAGAGCACCCCTCCCATTTTTCAATGACCTTGCGTCTAGGCCCTGTCTTGTCCGGAATGTGCCAGGAATAAAAATGTCAGTGTATTTAACATGGAAGGATGATGTTAATAGCTTCTGAATCTTGCTTATTAGCTTTGTTTACTTTCATAGTAAACGAATTTGAGAGGATCCTTGCATCCCCTTTCTAATTTCCTTCAAACCAACAACCAAGTGATTGGTTCTCAGGAAACGTCTTTCATTATTTTTTATGCATATCTGTTCCCACATCTCAACTGGTGTTTGGTGTTTCTTTGCCAAGATTCCTCCATTTGAAGATGAAAAGGAAAACATTTTTGCAACTCCCCCTGAAGTAGTCGTCAATGAGTTCATTCATGGATTAGAGAGACCGTAGGGTTACATTGCAAAGCAGGATGCATGCTTTTCTCGCAAAACACGGACATTGACACGCACCAGCACACATTGCTAGGCTTTGCTTTGCTTTGTGAAATTGAAAAAAGAATAATATTTAAATTGGTTTGCTTTGATAAATTTGGTTCTGTATTTTTCAAAATAAAAAAAGGAAAACAGGGTTCGAAAACAGGATGAGTCAGGAAACTTATGCAGGTTAAATTGGTTATATTTTACCTTAGGTTTTACATCTTTTGCTAACATGACCTGTTCTGTACTATTGCTGTTTTGGAAAGTTGTTGTTGTAGGAGAACTTCGTTAGATGAGTGGAGTCGGCAGTTTGGAGACCTACGGTCCCGTTCCACAAAACACTTACAGTCAATCGTAAGTCTAAAGACAAATAAACACTGAGGGTTGTAGCGACCATACCACTTGACAAATCCATGTAAAAACTTGAAAGATGTCTGTACACAACTTTCTGAAGCAAAAGTAAAAATGAATAACCCCAACATTGACGATACAATTTGATACCTATCTATTAACCAACCCGGAAGTGAATCCCTTCAATGGAATCGTACAAATTTCTTCAAATCGCACATTGAATTGAAGCTCCTTCTTCGTCCTTTACAATGATATAAACCATTTTAAATTCCGTCACCCTGTTCAAGAGAAATACAGTGCCAAAGAAGGGTGGGGGTTCACAACTTTTATAGTAAGAAAGTTACTACGTTATCGTAGTCTCAACCATATTTGGTCTTTCCAAATTTGGCCTTTTTCTGTATCACTACGCCTGAGAATGGCCTCTGAAAGAGCACCCCTCCCATTTTTCAATGACCTTGCGTCTAGGCCCTGTCTTGTCCGGAATGTGCCAGGAATAAAAATGTCAGTGTATTTAACATGGAAGGATGATGTTAATAGCTTCTGAATCTTGCTTATTAGCTTTGTTTACTTTCATAGTAAACGAATTTGAGAGGATCCTTGCATCCCCTTTCTAATTTCCTTCAAACCAACAACCAAGTGATTGGTTCTCAGGAAACGTCTTTCATTATTTTTTATGCATATCTGTTCCCACATCTCAACTGGTGTTTGGTGTTTCTTTGCCAAGATTCCTCCATTTGAAGATGAAAAGGAAAACATTTTTGCAACTCCCCCTGAAGTAGTCGTCAATGAGTTCATTCATGGATTAGAGAGACCGTAGGGTTACATTGCAAAGCAGGATGCATGCTTTTCTCGCAAAACACGGACATTGACACGCACCAGCACACATTGCTAGGCTTTGCTTTGCTTTGTGAAATTGAAAAAAGAATAATATTTAAATTGGTTTGCTTTGATAAATTTGGTTCTGTATTTTTCAAAATAAAAAAAGGAAAACAGGGTTCGAAAACAGGATGAGTCAGGAAACTTATGCAGGTTAAATTGGTTATATTTTACCTTAGGTTTTACATCTTTTGCTAACATGACCTGTTCTGTACTATTGCTGTTTTGGAAAGTTGTTGTTGTAGGAGAACTTCGTTAGATGAGTGGAGTCGGCAGTTTGGAGACCTACGGTCCCGTTCCACAAAACACTTACAGTCAATCGTAAGTCTAAAGACAAATAAACACTGAGGGTTGTAGCGACCATACCACTTGACAAATCCATGTAAAAACTTGAAAGATGTCTGTACACAACTTTCTGAAGCAAAAGTAAAAATGAATAACCCCAACATTGACGATACAATTTGATACCTATCTATTAACCAACCCGGAAGTGAATCCCTTCAATGGAATCGTACAAATTTCTTCAAATCGCACATTGAATTGAAGCTCCTTCTTCGTCCTTTACAATGATATAAACCATTTTAAATTCCGTCACCCTGTTCAAGAGAAATACAGTGCCAAAGAAGGGTGGGGGTTCACAACTTTTATAGTAAGAAAGTTACTACGTTATCGTAGTCTCAACCATATTTGGTCTTTCCAAATTTGGCCTTTTTCTGTATCACTACGCCTGAGAATGGCCTCTGAAAGAGCACCCCTCCCATTTTTCAATGACCTTGCGTCTAGGCCCTGTCTTGTCCGGAATGTGCCAGGAATAAAAATGTCAGTGTATTTAACATGGAAGGATGATGTTAATAGCTTCTGAATCTTGCTTATTAGCTTTGTTTACTTTCATAGTAAACGAATTTGAGAGGATCCTTGCATCCCCTTTCTAATTTCCTTCAAACCAACAACCAAGTGATTGGTTCTCAGGAAACGTCTTTCATTATTTTTTATGCATATCTGTTCCCACATCTCAACTGGTGTTTGGTGTTTCTTTGCCAAGATTCCTCCATTTGAAGATGAAAAGGAAAACATTTTTGCAACTCCCCCTGAAGTAGTCGTCAATGAGTTCATTCATGGATTAGAGAGACCGTAGAGTTACATTGCAAAGCAGGATGCATGCTTTTCTCGCAAAACACGGACATTGACACGCACCAGCACACATTGCTAGGCTTTGCTTTGCTTTGTGAAATTGAAAAAAGAATAATATTTAAATTGGTTTGCTTTGATAAATTTGGTTCTGTATTTTTCAAAATAAAAAAAGGAAAACAGGGTTCGAAAACAGGATGAGTCAGGAAACTTATGCAGGTTAAATTGGTTATATTTTACCTTAGGTTTTACATCTTTTGCTAACATGACCTGTTCTGTACTATTGCTGTTTTGGAAAGTTGTTGTTGTAGGAGAACTTCGTTAGATGAGTGGAGTCGGCAGTTTGGAGACCTACGGTCCCGTTCCACAAAACACTTACAGTCAATCGTAAGTCTAAAGACAAATAAACACTGAGGGTTGTAGCGACCATACCACTTGACAAATCCATGTAAAAACTTGAAAGATGTCTGTACACAACTTTCTGAAGCAAAAGTAAAAATGAATAACCCCAACATTGACGATACAATTTGATACCTATCTATTAACCAACCCGGAAGTGAATCCCTTCAATGGAATCGTACAAATTTCTTCAAATCGCACATTGAATTGAAGCTCCTTCTTCGTCCTTTACAATGATATAAACCATTTTAAATTCCGTCACCCTGTTCAAGAGAAATACAGTGCCAAAGAAGGGTGGGGGTTCACAACTTTTATAGTAAGAAAGTTACTACGTTATCGTAGTCTCAACCATATTTGGTCTTTCCAAATTTGGCCTTTTTCTGTATCACTACGCCTGAGAATGGCCTCTGAAAGAGCACCCCTCCCATTTTTCAATGACCTTGCGTCTAGGCCCTGTCTTGTCCGGAATGTGCCAGGAATAAAAATGTCAGTGTATTTAACATGGAAGGATGATGTTAATAGCTTCTGAATCTTGCTTATTAGCTTTGTTTACTTTCATAGTAAACGAATTTGAGAGGATCCTTGCATCCCCTTTCTAATTTCCTTCAAACCAACAACCAAGTGATTGGTTCTCAGGAAACGTCTTTCATTATTTTTTATGCATATCTGTTCCCACATCTCAACTGGTGTTTGGTGTTTCTTTGCCAAGATTCCTCCATTTGAAGATGAAAAGGAAAACATTTTTGCAACTCCCCCTGAAGTAGTCGTCAATGAGTTCATTCATGGATTAGAGAGACCGTAGGGTTACATTGCAAAGCAGGATGCATGCTTTTCTCGCAAAACACGGACATTGACACGCACCAGCACACATTGCTAGGCTTTGCTTTGCTTTGTGAAATTGAAAAAAGAATAATATTTAAATTGGTTTGCTTTGATAAATTTGGTTCTGTATTTTTCAAAATAAAAAAAGGAAAACAGGGTTCGAAAACAGGATGAGTCAGGAAACTTATGCAGGTTAAATTGGTTATATTTTACCTTAGGTTTTACATCTTTTGCTAACATGACCTGTTCTGTACTATTGCTGTTTTGGAAAGTTGTTGTTGTAGGAGAACTTCGTTAGATGAGTGGAGTCGGCAGTTTGGAGACCTACGGTCCCGTTCCACAAAACACTTACAGTCAATCGTAAGTCTAAAGACAAATAAACACTGAGGGTTGTAGCGACCATACCACTTGACAAATCCATGTAAAAACTTGAAAGATGTCTGTACACAACTTTCTGAAGCAAAAGTAAAAATGAATAACCCCAACATTGACGATACAATTTGATACCTATCTATTAACCAACCCGGAAGTGAATCCCTTCAATGGAATCGTACAAATTTCTTCAAATCGCACATTGAATTGAAGCTCCTTCTTCGTCCTTTACAATGATATAAACCATTTTAAATTCCGTCACCCTGTTCAAGAGAAATACAGTGCCAAAGAAGGGTGGGGGTTCACAACTTTTATAGTAAGAAAGTTACTACGTTATCGTAGTCTCAACCATATTTGGTCTTTCCAAATTTGGCCTTTTTCTGTATCACTACGCCTGAGAATGGCCTCTGAAAGAGCACCCCTCCCATTTTTCAATGACCTTGCGTCTAGGCCCTGTCTTGTCCGGAATGTGCCAGGAATAAAAATGTCAGTGTATTTAACATGGAAGGATGATGTTAATAGCTTCTGAATCTTGCTTATTAGCTTTGTTTACTTTCATAGTAAACGAATTTGAGAGGATCCTTGCATCCCCTTTCTAATTTCCTTCAAACCAACAACCAAGTGATTGGTTCTCAGGAAACGTCTTTCATTATTTTTTATGCATATCTGTTCCCACATCTCAACTGGTGTTTGGTGTTTCTTTGCCAAGATTCCTCCATTTGAAGATGAAAAGGAAAACATTTTTGCAACTCCCCCTGAAGTAGTCGTCAATGAGTTCATTCATGGATTAGAGAGACCGTAGGGTTACATTGCAAAGCAGGATGCATGCTTTTCTCGCAAAACACGGACATTGACACGCACCAGCACACATTGCTAGGCTTTGCTTTGCTTTGTGAAATTGAAAAAAGAATAATATTTAAATTGGTTTGCTTTGATAAATTTGGTTCTGTATTTTTCAAAATAAAAAAAGGAAAACAGGGTTCGAAAACAGGATGAGTCAGGAAACTTATGCAGGTTAAATTGGTTATATTTTACCTTAGGTTTTACATCTTTTGCTAACATGACCTGTTCTGTACTATTGCTGTTTTGGAAAGTTGTTGTTGTAGGAGAACTTCGTTAGATGAGTGGAGTCGGCAGTTTGGAGACCTACGGTCCCGTTCCACAAAACACTTACAGTCAATCGTAAGTCTAAAGACAAATAAACACTGAGGGTTGTAGCGACCATACCACTTGACAAATCCATGTAAAAACTTGAAAGATGTCTGTACACAACTTTCTGAAGCAAAAGTAAAAATGAATAACCCCAACATTGACGATACAATTTGATACCTATCTATTAACCAACCCGGAAGTGAATCCCTTCAATGGAATCGTACAAATTTCTTCAAATCGCACATTGAATTGAAGCTCCTTCTTCGTCCTTTACAATGATATAAACCATTTTAAATTCCGTCACCCTGTTCAAGAGAAATACAGTGCCAAAGAAGGGTGGGGGTTCACAACTTTTATAGTAAGAAAGTTACTACGTTATCGTAGTCTCAACCATATTTGGTCTTTCCAAATTTGGCCTTTTTCTGTATCACTACGCCTGAGAATGGCCTCTGAAAGAGCACCCCTCCCATTTTTCAATGACCTTGCGTCTAGGCCCTGTCTTGTCCGGAATGTGCCAGGAATAAAAATGTCAGTGTATTTAACATGGAAGGATGATGTTAATAGCTTCTGAATCTTGCTTATTAGCTTTGTTTACTTTCATAGTAAACGAATTTGAGAGGATCCTTGCATCCCCTTTCTAATTTCCTTCAAACCAACAACCAAGTGATTGGTTCTCAGGAAACGTCTTTCATTATTTTTTATGCATATCTGTTCCCACATCTCAACTGGTGTTTGGTGTTTCTTTGCCAAGATTCCTCCATTTGAAGATGAAAAGGAAAACATTTTTGCAACTCCCCCTGAAGTAGTCGTCAATGAGTTCATTCATGGATTAGAGAGACCGTAGGGTTACATTGCAAAGCAGGATGCATGCTTTTCTCGCAAAACACGGACATTGACACGCACCAGCACACATTGCTAGGCTTTGCTTTGCTTTGTGAAATTGAAAAAAGAATAATATTTAAATTGGTTTGCTTTGATAAATTTGGTTCTGTATTTTTCAAAATAAAAAAAGGAAAACAGGGTTCGAAAACAGGATGAGTCAGGAAACTTATGCAGGTTAAATTGGTTATATTTTACCTTAGGTTTTACATCTTTTGCTAACATGACCTGTTCTGTACTATTGCTGTTTTGGAAAGTTGTTGTTGTAGGAGAACTTCGTTAGATGAGTGGAGTCGGCAGTTTGGAGACCTACGGTCCCGTTCCACAAAACACTTACAGTCAATCGTAAGTCTAAAGACAAATAAACACTGAGGGTTGTAGCGACCATACCACTTGACAAATCCATGTAAAAACTTGAAAGATGTCTGTACACAACTTTCTGAAGCAAAAGTAAAAATGAATAACCCCAACATTGACGATACAATTTGATACCTATCTATTAACCAACCCGGAAGTGAATCCCTTCAATGGAATCGTACAAATTTCTTCAAATCGCACATTGAATTGAAGCTCCTTCTTCGTCCTTTACAATGATATAAACCATTTTAAATTCCGTCACCCTGTTCAAGAGAAATACAGTGCCAAAGAAGGGTGGGGGTTCACAACTTTTATAGTAAGAAAGTTACTACGTTATCGTAGTCTCAACCATATTTGGTCTTTCCAAATTTGGCCTTTTTCTGTATCACTACGCCTGAGAATGGCCTCTGAAAGAGCACCCCTCCCATTTTTCAATGACCTTGCGTCTAGGCCCTGTCTTGTCCGGAATGTGCCAGGAATAAAAATGTCAGTGTATTTAACATGGAAGGATGATGTTAATAGCTTCTGAATCTTGCTTATTAGCTTTGTTTACTTTCATAGTAAACGAATTTGAGAGGATCCTTGCATCCCCTTTCTAATTTCCTTCAAACCAACAACCAAGTGATTGGTTCTCAGGAAACGTCTTTCATTATTTTTTATGCATATCTGTTCCCACATCTCAACTGGTGTTTGGTGTTTCTTTGCCAAGATTCCTCCATTTGAAGATGAAAAGGAAAACATTTTTGCAACTCCCCCTGAAGTAGTCGTCAATGAGTTCATTCATGGATTAGAGAGACCGTAGGGTTACATTGCAAAGCAGGATGCATGCTTTTCTCGCAAAACACGGACATTGACACGCACCAGCACACATTGCTAGGCTTTGCTTTGCTTTGTGAAATTGAAAAAAGAATAATATTTAAATTGGTTTGCTTTGATAAATTTGGTTCTGTATTTTTCAAAATAAAAAAAGGAAAACAGGGTTCGAAAACAGGATGAGTCAGGAAACTTATGCAGGTTAAATTGGTTATATTTTACCTTAGGTTTTACATCTTTTGCTAACATGACCTGTTCTGTACTATTGCTGTTTTGGAAAGTTGTTGTTGTAGGAGAACTTCGTTAGATGAGTGGAGTCGGCAGTTTGGAGACCTACGGTCCCGTTCCACAAAACACTTACAGTCAATCGTAAGTCTAAAGACAAATAAACACTGAGGGTTGTAGCGACCATACCACTTGACAAATCCATGTAAAAACTTGAAAGATGTCTGTACACAACTTTCTGAAGCAAAAGTAAAAATGAATAACCCCAACATTGACGATACAATTTGATACCTATCTATTAACCAACCCGGAAGTGAATCCCTTCAATGGAATCGTACAAATTTCTTCAAATCGCACATTGAATTGAAGCTCCTTCTTCGTCCTTTACAATGATATAAACCATTTTAAATTCCGTCACCCTGTTCAAGAGAAATACAGTGCCAAAGAAGGGTGGGGGTTCACAACTTTTATAGTAAGAAAGTTACTACGTTATCGTAGTCTCAACCATATTTGGTCTTTCCAAATTTGGCCTTTTTCTGTATCACTACGCCTGAGAATGGCCTCTGAAAGAGCACCCCTCCCATTTTTCAATGACCTTGCGTCTAGGCCCTGTCTTGTCCGGAATGTGCCAGGAATAAAAATGTCAGTGTATTTAACATGGAAGGATGATGTTAATAGCTTCTGAATCTTGCTTATTAGCTTTGTTTACTTTCATAGTAAACGAATTTGAGAGGATCCTTGCATCCCCTTTCTAATTTCCTTCAAACCAACAACCAAGTGATTGGTTCTCAGGAAACGTCTTTCATTATTTTTTATGCATATCTGTTCCCACATCTCAACTGGTGTTTGGTGTTTCTTTGCCAAGATTCCTCCATTTGAAGATGAAAAGGAAAACATTTTTGCAACTCCCCCTGAAGTAGTCGTCAATGAGTTCATTCATGGATTAGAGAGACCGTAGGGTTACATTGCAAAGCAGGATGCATGCTTTTCTCGCAAAACACGGACATTGACACGCACCAGCACACATTGCTAGGCTTTGCTTTGCTTTGTGAAATTGAAAAAAGAATAATATTTAAATTGGTTTGCTTTGATAAATTTGGTTCTGTATTTTTCAAAATAAAAAAAGGAAAACAGGGTTCGAAAACAGGATGAGTCAGGAAACTTATGCAGGTTAAATTGGTTATATTTTACCTTAGGTTTTACATCTTTTGCTAACATGACCTGTTCTGTACTATTGCTGTTTTGGAAAGTTGTTGTTGTAGGAGAACTTCGTTAGATGAGTGGAGTCGGCAGTTTGGAGACCTACGGTCCCGTTCCACAAAACACTTACAGTCAATCGTAAGTCTAAAGACAAATAAACACTGAGGGTTGTAGCGACCATACCACTTGACAAATCCATGTAAAAACTTGAAAGATGTCTGTACACAACTTTCTGAAGCAAAAGTAAAAATGAATAACCCCAACATTGACGATACAATTTGATACCTATCTATTAACCAACCCGGAAGTGAATCCCTTCAATGGAATCGTACAAATTTCTTCAAATCGCACATTGAATTGAAGCTCCTTCTTCGTCCTTTACAATGATATAAACCATTTTAAATTCCGTCACCCTGTTCAAGAGAAATACAGTGCCAAAGAAGGGTGGGGGTTCACAACTTTTATAGTAAGAAAGTTACTACGTTATCGTAGTCTCAACCATATTTGGTCTTTCCAAATTTGGCCTTTTTCTGTATCACTACGCCTGAGAATGGCCTCTGAAAGAGCACCCCTCCCATTTTTCAATGACCTTGCGTCTAGGCCCTGTCTTGTCCGGAATGTGCCAGGAATAAAAATGTCAGTGTATTTAACATGGAAGGATGATGTTAATAGCTTCTGAATCTTGCTTATTAGCTTTGTTTACTTTCATAGTAAACGAATTTGAGAGGATCCTTGCATCCCCTTTCTAATTTCCTTCAAACCAACAACCAAGTGATTGGTTCTCAGGAAACGTCTTTCATTATTTTTTATGCATATCTGTTCCCACATCTCAACTGGTGTTTGGTGTTTCTTTGCCAAGATTCCTCCATTTGAAGATGAAAAGGAAAACATTTTTGCAACTCCCCCTGAAGTAGTCGTCAATGAGTTCATTCATGGATTAGAGAGACCGTAGGGTTACATTGCAAAGCAGGATGCATGCTTTTCTCGCAAAACACGGACATTGACACGCACCAGCACACATTGCTAGGCTTTGCTTTGCTTTGTGAAATTGAAAAAAGAATAATATTTAAATTGGTTTGCTTTGATAAATTTGGTTCTGTATTTTTCAAAATAAAAAAAGGAAAACAGGGTTCGAAAACAGGATGAGTCAGGAAACTTATGCAGGTTAAATTGGTTATATTTTACCTTAGGTTTTACATCTTTTGCTAACATGACCTGTTCTGTACTATTGCTGTTTTGGAAAGTTGTTGTTGTAGGAGAACTTCGTTAGATGAGTGGAGTCGGCAGTTTGGAGACCTACGGTCCCGTTCCACAAAACACTTACAGTCAATCGTAAGTCTAAAGACAAATAAACACTGAGGGTTGTAGCGACCATACCACTTGACAAATCCATGTAAAAACTTGAAAGATGTCTGTACACAACTTTCTGAAGCAAAAGTAAAAATGAATAACCCCAACATTGACGATACAATTTGATACCTATCTATTAACCAACCCGGAAGTGAATCCCTTCAATGGAATCGTACAAATTTCTTCAAATCGCACATTGAATTGAAGCTCCTTCTTCGTCCTTTACAATGATATAAACCATTTTAAATTCCGTCACCCTGTTCAAGAGAAATACAGTGCCAAAGAAGGGTGGGGGTTCACAACTTTTATAGTAAGAAAGTTACTACGTTATCGTAGTCTCAACCATATTTGGTCTTTCCAAATTTGGCCTTTTTCTGTATCACTACGCCTGAGAATGGCCTCTGAAAGAGCACCCCTCCCATTTTTCAATGACCTTGCGTCTAGGCCCTGTCTTGTCCGGAATGTGCCAGGAATAAAAATGTCAGTGTATTTAACATGGAAGGATGATGTTAATAGCTTCTGAATCTTGCTTATTAGCTTTGTTTACTTTCATAGTAAACGAATTTGAGAGGATCCTTGCATCCCCTTTCTAATTTCCTTCAAACCAACAACCAAGTGATTGGTTCTCAGGAAACGTCTTTCATTATTTTTTATGCATATCTGTTCCCACATCTCAACTGGTGTTTGGTGTTTCTTTGCCAAGATTCCTCCATTTGAAGATGAAAAGGAAAACATTTTTGCAACTCCCCCTGAAGTAGTCGTCAATGAGTTCATTCATGGATTAGAGAGACCGTAGGGTTACATTGCAAAGCAGGATGCATGCTTTTCTCGCAAAACACGGACATTGACACGCACCAGCACACATTGCTAGGCTTTGCTTTGCTTTGTGAAATTGAAAAAAGAATAATATTTAAATTGGTTTGCTTTGATAAATTTGGTTCTGTATTTTTCAAAATAAAAAAAGGAAAACAGGGTTCGAAAACAGGATGAGTCAGGAAACTTATGCAGGTTAAATTGGTTATATTTTACCTTAGGTTTTACATCTTTTGCTAACATGACCTGTTCTGTACTATTGCTGTTTTGGAAAGTTGTTGTTGTAGGAGAACTTCGTTAGATGAGTGGAGTCGGCAGTTTGGAGACCTACGGTCCCGTTCCACAAAACACTTACAGTCAATCGTAAGTCTAAAGACAAATAAACACTGAGGGTTGTAGCGACCATACCACTTGACAAATCCATGTAAAAACTTGAAAGATGTCTGTACACAACTTTCTGAAGCAAAAGTAAAAATGAATAACCCCAACATTGACGATACAATTTGATACCTATCTATTAACCAACCCGGAAGTGAATCCCTTCAATGGAATCGTACAAATTTCTTCAAATCGCACATTGAATTGAAGCTCCTTCTTCGTCCTTTACAATGATATAAACCATTTTAAATTCCGTCACCCTGTTCAAGAGAAATACAGTGCCAAAGAAGGGTGGGGGTTCACAACTTTTATAGTAAGAAAGTTACTACGTTATCGTAGTCTCAACCATATTTGGTCTTTCCAAATTTGGCCTTTTTCTGTATCACTACGCCTGAGAATGGCCTCTGAAAGAGCACCCCTCCCATTTTTCAATGACCTTGCGTCTAGGCCCTGTCTTGTCCGGAATGTGCCAGGAATAAAAATGTCAGTGTATTTAACATGGAAGGATGATGTTAATAGCTTCTGAATCTTGCTTATTAGCTTTGTTTACTTTCATAGTAAACGAATTTGAGAGGATCCTTGCATCCCCTTTCTAATTTCCTTCAAACCAACAACCAAGTGATTGGTTCTCAGGAAACGTCTTTCATTATTTTTTATGCATATCTGTTCCCACATCTCAACTGGTGTTTGGTGTTTCTTTGCCAAGATTCCTCCATTTGAAGATGAAAAGGAAAACATTTTTGCAACTCCCCCTGAAGTAGTCGTCAATGAGTTCATTCATGGATTAGAGAGACCGTAGGGTTACATTGCAAAGCAGGATGCATGCTTTTCTCGCAAAACACGGACATTGACACGCACCAGCACACATTGCTAGGCTTTGCTTTGCTTTGTGAAATTGAAAAAAGAATAATATTTAAATTGGTTTGCTTTGATAAATTTGGTTCTGTATTTTTCAAAATAAAAAAAGGAAAACAGGGTTCGAAAACAGGATGAGTCAGGAAACTTATGCAGGTTAAATTGGTTATATTTTACCTTAGGTTTTACATCTTTTGCTAACATGACCTGTTCTGTACTATTGCTGTTTTGGAAAGTTGTTGTTGTAGGAGAACTTCGTTAGATGAGTGGAGTCGGCAGTTTGGAGACCTACGGTCCCGTTCCACAAAACACTTACAGTCAATCGTAAGTCTAAAGACAAATAAACACTGAGGGTTGTAGCGACCATACCACTTGACAAATCCATGTAAAAACTTGAAAGATGTCTGTACACAACTTTCTGAAGCAAAAGTAAAAATGAATAACCCCAACATTGACGATACAATTTGATACCTATCTATTAACCAACCCGGAAGTGAATCCCTTCAATGGAATCGTACAAATTTCTTCAAATCGCACATTGAATTGAAGCTCCTTCTTCGTCCTTTACAATGATATAAACCATTTTAAATTCCGTCACCCTGTTCAAGAGAAATACAGTGCCAAAGAAGGGTGGGGGTTCACAACTTTTATAGTAAGAAAGTTACTACGTTATCGTAGTCTCAACCATATTTGGTCTTTCCAAATTTGGCCTTTTTCTGTATCACTACGCCTGAGAATGGCCTCTGAAAGAGCACCCCTCCCATTTTTCAATGACCTTGCGTCTAGGCCCTGTCTTGTCCGGAATGTGCCAGGAATAAAAATGTCAGTGTATTTAACATGGAAGGATGATGTTAATAGCTTCTGAATCTTGCTTATTAGCTTTGTTTACTTTCATAGTAAACGAATTTGAGAGGATCCTTGCATCCCCTTTCTAATTTCCTTCAAACCAACAACCAAGTGATTGGTTCTCAGGAAACGTCTTTCATTATTTTTTATGCATATCTGTTCCCACATCTCAACTGGTGTTTGGTGTTTCTTTGCCAAGATTCCTCCATTTGAAGATGAAAAGGAAAACATTTTTGCAACTCCCCCTGAAGTAGTCGTCAATGAGTTCATTCATGGATTAGAGAGACCGTAGGGTTACATTGCAAAGCAGGATGCATGCTTTTCTCGCAAAACACGGACATTGACACGCACCAGCACACATTGCTAGGCTTTGCTTTGCTTTGTGAAATTGAAAAAAGAATAATATTTAAATTGGTTTGCTTTGATAAATTTGGTTCTGTATTTTTCAAAATAAAAAAAGGAAAACAGGGTTCGAAAACAGGATGAGTCAGGAAACTTATGCAGGTTAAATTGGTTATATTTTACCTTAGGTTTTACATCTTTTGCTAACATGACCTGTTCTGTACTATTGCTGTTTTGGAAAGTTGTTGTTGTAGGAGAACTTCGTTAGATGAGTGGAGTCGGCAGTTTGGAGACCTACGGTCCCGTTCCACAAAACACTTACAGTCAATCGTAAGTCTAAAGACAAATAAACACTGAGGGTTGTAGCGACCATACCACTTGACAAATCCATGTAAAAACTTGAAAGATGTCTGTACACAACTTTCTGAAGCAAAAGTAAAAATGAATAACCCCAACATTGACGATACAATTTGATACCTATCTATTAACCAACCCGGAAGTGAATCCCTTCAATGGAATCGTACAAATTTCTTCAAATCGCACATTGAATTGAAGCTCCTTCTTCGTCCTTTACAATGATATAAACCATTTTAAATTCCGTCACCCTGTTCAAGAGAAATACAGTGCCAAAGAAGGGTGGGGGTTCACAACTTTTATAGTAAGAAAGTTACTACGTTATCGTAGTCTCAACCATATTTGGTCTTTCCAAATTTGGCCTTTTTCTGTATCACTACGCCTGAGAATGGCCTCTGAAAGAGCACCCCTCCCATTTTTCAATGACCTTGCGTCTAGGCCCTGTCTTGTCCGGAATGTGCCAGGAATAAAAATGTCAGTGTATTTAACATGGAAGGATGATGTTAATAGCTTCTGAATCTTGCTTATTAGCTTTGTTTACTTTCATAGTAAACGAATTTGAGAGGATCCTTGCATCCCCTTTCTAATTTCCTTCAAACCAACAACCAAGTGATTGGTTCTCAGGAAACGTCTTTCATTATTTTTTATGCATATCTGTTCCCACATCTCAACTGGTGTTTGGTGTTTCTTTGCCAAGATTCCTCCATTTGAAGATGAAAAGGAAAACATTTTTGCAACTCCCCCTGAAGTAGTCGTCAATGAGTTCATTCATGGATTAGAGAGACCGTAGGGTTACATTGCAAAGCAGGATGCATGCTTTTCTCGCAAAACACGGACATTGACACGCACCAGCACACATTGCTAGGCTTTGCTTTGCTTTGTGAAATTGAAAAAAGAATAATATTTAAATTGGGTTTGCTTTGATAAATTTGGTTCTGTATTTTTCAAAATAAAAAAAGGAAAACAGGGTTCGAAAACAGGATGAGTCAGGAAACTTATGCAGGTTAAATTGGTTATATTTTACCTTAGGTTTTACATCTTTTGCTAACATGACCTGTTCTGTACTATTGCTGTTTTGGAAAGTTGTTGTTGTAGGAGAACTTCGTTAGATGAGTGGAGTCGGCAGTTTGGAGACCTACGGTCCCGTTCCACAAAACACTTACAGTCAATCGTAAGTCTAAAGACAAATAAACACTGAGGGTTGTAGCGACCATACCACTTGACAAATCCATGTAAAAACTTGAAAGATGTCTGTACACAACTTTCTGAAGCAAAAGTAAAAATGAATAACCCCAACATTGACGATACAATTTGATACCTATCTATTAACCAACCCGGAAGTGAATCCCTTCAATGGAATCGTACAAATTTCTTCAAATCGCACATTGAATTGAAGCTCCTTCTTCGTCCTTTACAATGATATAAACCATTTTAAATTCCGTCACCCTGTTCAAGAGAAATACAGTGCCAAAGAAGGGTGGGGGTTCACAACTTTTATAGTAAGAAAGTTACTACGTTATCGTAGTCTCAACCATATTTGGTCTTTCCAAATTTGGCCTTTTTCTGTATCACTACGCCTGAGAATGGCCTCTGAAAGAGCACCCCTCCCATTTTTTCAATGACCTTGCGTCTAGGCCCTGTCTTGTCCGGAATGTGCCAGGAATAAAAAATGTCAGTGTATTTAACATGGAAGGATGATGTTAATAGCTTCTGAATCTTGCTTATTAGCTTTGTTTACTTTCATAGTAAACGAATTTGAGAGGATCCTTGCATCCCCTTTCTAATTTCCTTCAAACCAACAACCAAGTGATTGGTTCTCAGGAAACGTCTTTCATTATTTTTTATGCATATCTGTTCCCACATCTCAACTGGTGTTTGGTGTTTCTTTGCCAAGATTCCTCCATTTGAAGATGAAAAGGAAAACATTTTTGCAACTCCCCCTGAAGTAGTCGTCAATGAGTTCATTCATGGATTAGAGAGACCGTAGGGTTACATTGCAAAGCAGGATGCATGCTTTTCTCGCAAAACACGGACATTGACACGCACCAGCACACATTGCTAGGCTTTGCTTTGCTTTGTGAAATTGAAAAAAGAATAATATTTAAATTGGTTTGCTTTGATAAATTTGGTTCTGTATTTTTCAAAATAAAAAAAGGAAAACAGGGTTCGAAAACAGGATGAGTCAGGAAACTTATGCAGGTTAAATTGGTTATATTTTACCTTAGGTTTTACATCTTTTGCTAACATGACCTGTTCTGTACTATTGCTGTTTTGGAAAGTTGTTGTTGTAGGAGAACTTCGTTAGATGAGTGGAGTCGGCAGTTTGGAGACCTACGGTCCCGTTCCACAAAACACTTACAGTCAATCGTAAGTCTAAAGACAAATAAACACTGAGGGTTGTAGCGACCATACCACTTGACAAATCCATGTAAAAACTTGAAAGATGTCTGTACACAACTTTCTGAAGCAAAAGTAAAAATGAATAACCCCAACATTGACGATACAATTTGATACCTATCTATTAACCAACCCGGAAGTGAATCCCTTCAATGGAATCGTACAAATTTCTTCAAATCGCACATTGAATTGAAGCTCCTTCTTCGTCCTTTACAATGATATAAACCATTTTAAATTCCGTCACCCTGTTCAAGAGAAATACAGTGCCAAAGAAGGGTGGGGGTTCACAACTTTTATAGTAAGAAAGTTACTACGTTATCGTAGTCTCAACCATATTTGGTCTTTCCAAATTTGGCCTTTTTCTGTATCACTACGCCTGAGAATGGCCTCTGAAAGAGCACCCCTCCCATTTTTCAATGACCTTGCGTCTAGGCCCTGTCTTGTCCGGAATGTGCCAGGAATAAAAATGTCAGTGTATTTAACATGGAAGGATGATGTTAATAGCTTCTGAATCTTGCTTATTAGCTTTGTTTACTTTCATAGTAAACGAATTTGAGAGGATCCTTGCATCCCCTTTCTAATTTCCTTCAAACCAACAACCAAGTGATTGGTTCTCAGGAAACGTCTTTCATTATTTTTTATGCATATCTGTTCCCACATCTCAACTGGTGTTTGGTGTTTCTTTGCCAAGATTCCTCCATTTGAAGATGAAAAGGAAAACATTTTTGCAACTCCCCCTGAAGTAGTCGTCAATGAGTTCATTCATGGATTAGAGAGACCGTAGGGTTACATTGCAAAGCAGGATGCATGCTTTTCTCGCAAAACACGGACATTGACACGCACCAGCACACATTGCTAGGCTTTGCTTTGCTTTGTGAAATTGAAAAAAGAATAATATTTAAATTGGTTTGCTTTGATAAATTTGGTTCTGTATTTTTCAAAATAAAAAAAGGAAAACAGGGTTCGAAAACAGGATGAGTCAGGAAACTTATGCAGGTTAAATTGGTTATATTTTACCTTAGGTTTTACATCTTTTGCTAACATGACCTGTTCTGTACTATTGCTGTTTTGGAAAGTTGTTGTTGTAGGAGAACTTCGTTAGATGAGTGGAGTCGGCAGTTTGGAGACCTACGGTCCCGTTCCACAAAACACTTACAGTCAATCGTAAGTCTAAAGACAAATAAACACTGAGGGTTGTAGCGACCATACCACTTGACAAATCCATGTAAAAACTTGAAAGATGTCTGTACACAACTTTCTGAAGCAAAAGTAAAAATGAATAACCCCAACATTGACGATACAATTTGATACCTATCTATTAACCAACCCGGAAGTGAATCCCTTCAATGGAATCGTACAAATTTCTTCAAATCGCACATTGAATTGAAGCTCCTTCTTCGTCCTTTACAATGATATAAACCATTTTAAATTCCGTCACCCTGTTCAAGAGAAATACAGTGCCAAAGAAGGGTGGGGGTTCACAACTTTTATAGTAAGAAAGTTACTACGTTATCGTAGTCTCAACCATATTTGGTCTTTCCAAATTTGGCCTTTTTCTGTATCACTACGCCTGAGAATGGCCTCTGAAAGAGCACCCCTCCCATTTTTCAATGACCTTGCGTCTAGGCCCTGTCTTGTCCGGAATGTGCCAGGAATAAAAATGTCAGTGTATTTAACATGGAAGGATGATGTTAATAGCTTCTGAATCTTGCTTATTAGCTTGTTTACTTTCATAGTAAACGAATTTGAGAGGATCCTTGCATCCCCTTTCTAATTTCCTTCAAACCAACAACCAAGTGATTGGTTCTCAGGAAACGTCTTTCATTATTTTTTATGCATATCTGTTCCCACATCTCAACTGGTGTTTGGTGTTTCTTTGCCAAGATTCCTCCATTTGAAGATGAAAAGGAAAACATTTTTGCAACTCCCCCTGAAGTAGTCGTCAATGAGTTCATTCATGGATTAGAGAGACCGTAGGGTTACATTGCAAAGCAG